>OZ020524.1:15963619-16387568 GCA_963971425.1 Bryoerythrophyllum caledonicum | reverse complement strand
CGGCGAGGCGCATCGCAAGCGCTTGAAGGTTATGGATATGGCCACTATCTATTTTTCCATTCCTCACACCTCTCAAACGATTCTCATTCTTTCTCCCAAACCCTAGCCGCCCACAACCTCTCCCCCTCACACCTCCCCTCCATTCCTCTCCCTCACAACTCTTCTCTCCTCACCCTCCGCCCTCACAAACCCACAAGTCACTTCCTCCTCCAAACCCTCTCTCTCACAACCTCCCTCACAACTACGACAGGGGTGTGCGCTCGCACACCCCTCGTTGGACTACCCACACATGCGAAGGATTGATATCCTTCATGATACCCTCATATCCAAAACCCTAATATCAAACCCTAATTTGATACCTTGGTTGATATCCGGGTATTGGTACCTACGAATTCATACCCAGGTGGTGATACCCTCACTATTGAAACCCAAAGTACCTTGGTCCATAAATGATGTTGAGAATATCTCAACCAAAAATCGTTTAAAATGCTTGTTCTAGTGCATTTAGCAAGGAAGAAAAAATAAAGTTTTTTTGGTAGTTTTAACCGTAGGATCTCAATCCTTACTTATTAAATAATATACTCACAAATTTCCATAAAGTTTTACCGCACGGATTGAAAGATTATAATGTTTGAAGTTGAGAGAAGGCTTATTTTCTTCCCTGAGTTTACTGGATCAGCAGACTTTGACTTCAATTAGTGTCCAATTTTTGCACTATAAAAGGTCTCAATTAATTACCATATTGTTAAGCATGATGTTAGTTTGCTATATACCAATTTTGAGAGTAGACAACGAGTGTAGCATATTCAAAAAAATTGTGCAATGAGTGAAGGTTCAAAAATTCTCAATTCACGTTATATTTTTTGTGAACTTGATATTGTTGTAAATGGGAATCCAAATGGTCAACAAGAAGGTTTACATCACATAATGTCGTAGGAAAAATCAAAAGTGAATCATACAAAGATCTCAAAGTTTTATGTGGAAAGGTAGAAGATTTTTTGTGGAAAGGTAGAAGATTATGTGGAAAGGTCGAAGATGTGGGAGATCGTCCAGTGTAGGATCATGAACTGTTCGCTATGGTAGGTAGCGCCATTGGACACGTTGAAGGAGTCGTTGCGCCAGAAGATGAGCTCTGAGCCCTGGAGCTATATACTATAGTAGAGCATGCACGCAATTTAGGTAGCAAGCACGTTAGTATAATGCAATTTGAGATGTGTCTGTCGTTCGGTGGGTGGTATATATTTATATATTGGGTGGTCCATATGATATGTTTGATTTTAGAATTCCTCAGCAATAGTGTGGAATTGCTTGATTATGTATGTTTTTGCATTATAAAATACAGTGAGGTACTTTACACTGTCTTAGGAATTTGCATATATATTTTTGTATCTCTTACACATTGTATTTGTAGTGCAGTACTCTAAAATCCTATAATAACTCATAACACATTTATAATCTCTTTGGGCACATGATCATAATTTTGTAGCAGGATTTGCAAACTGGAGTAGAAATCATATATTTTCTAAAAAAAGGTAGCAAATGCAAAAAATATATTACTGATGTGAATATGAAGATGCCAATGTATGATACGACAAACACCAAAAAAATTTGACAAAAAACAAACTAAACTTTTGCCAAATTTTGATTTAAAAAAAAGTTATGAGCAAATAACTTGCGGCTTTCTACCAGCAACGAGTGCACTTGGCCAAGTGCATAATTGCTTAATTGCGTGTTTAATGTGTCTGTAATCTACTTAAAATGATGTCCACTTGCCCCGACTATAAATAACCGCCCTCATTCGCCGGGGCATGCTCTCATAGAGCCTATGACACTCATGAGAAGTGAAACTATTGAATGTGTGAAGGACACGCTCCCACAATTCCACTAAACCTCTTGACACCGTAGTGTATTGGTTCATTCGCCGTTTGAGTGTCGCCCAGAGGTGTTCGATCAGATTGAGGTCGGGAGATTGTGCAAGTCACTTCATAACACTGAAAGGTTGATTCAACAACCACTCCTTCATCGTCTTTGTCGTATGCTTAGGGTCATTGTCATGCTGAAAGATGATACTTTGTGGGTTCACTCCAAACTTCATGAAACTTCCGTAGAGATCTCTCTGTAAAATTTCACTATATACATGTTGATTCATTCGTCCTTCTACTTGAAAAATCAAACCAAGACCTCTTGCACTCATACATCCCCAAACCATCAACGATCCAACGCCGTGTTTCACAGTTTTCTGCACCATACGGTTTGTGAGACCTTCAGTGACTGGAGCCCAACACCAAGAACGCCCATCTGAGCCAAAGCAATTAATCTTCGTCTCATCTGAGAAGATTACCCTCTTCCAATCATCAGCCGTCCAATGTTCATGAGCTCTAGCAAATTCTAAGCGAGCTCTGATATTTTTTCGTCTCACCAATGGTTTCTTTTGCTTTGTTTGAGCTTGTAAACCTGCGGACTTAAGCACCCTTCGCACAGTATCCACACTAATCTCACATCCAAAGTCTCGCCTTACAACTCTAGCGGCATCCGCAGCAGTTTCATGCCCCCCTCTCGTAACTGCTTGGACACATGCTCTCATTACAGACACTGAAATCTTACTAGGTCTACCTCCAACCAATAATTTTAAGTTTGGTAAGCGACTCTTTCGAATCCTTTGGACAGAAGCAGGACTAACTCCAATGTGTCTTGCTACTGCCCGTGAGCTCCATCCCTTTTCCAGCAATGATACAATATCATTTTGTATCTCAAGAGACAATCGGTACCAACAAGGGCGTCTCATGATGCAAAGCTAGCTGAAAGGTGGTGAAGATACACGAGAGTTGTTCCTCACTAGCGGCACTTACTACGACCTCAAATTCACTGAAAACTCTTGAGTTGTGGTCCAAGATATAGAGCACAGACAGGCGGTTGCAAAACTGCTTCATTTAACGAGCTACATTTCAACTTCCCCATCTTTGCCACTTGTCAATATCTTCCCAACATGCTTTGAGGTTTTGTAGGACACTTGGATACCAATCACGTGGATGTGGTGGCGCCACATTCTCGTCATAAATGTGGTTGACATTTTCCTTCGAACATTGACATTTTTGCTCCTGAGGCAGTTTTGCGGCACACAGTATATTTCATCTGCAACATCTTCAAGGCTAGTAAGGATGTTTTGATTTCTATCAGTAATGCAGTCCAACGGTGATGGCTCATTGTTTTCAAAATAAATTCTATTAACTTATTTGGGGATTTTCTCCAAAAGTTTTTGATATTTAGAAATGGCTTTCTAAATGTTTTCTTTGGTGTATTTGGTGGTGATTTCTCGTGCTTATTTGTTGGCATTTTTGGCTAGTAAGGCAAGTTGGTCTATCCATTCTTTGCATGGTGATTCTAGTGGTGGTAGATGTGGTATTTGGATATGTTGATGGATACGAATTTCATCCATAATAGGATGTGTATGCCAGTTTGAAACAATTTTGGATATATGAATGGTTTTTCTGATGAGGTGGTATGTAGCTAGGTGTTTTTTCCACAATTTAGATGTTTATGAGGTAGAAGTCCACCTTGTTGAGCAGTTCTATTTGTGAGTATTGGTACTGCTTTAGCTTGGCTTGTTTCTTCTAAAATGTCAGAAGTATTTGAGATGAGTTTATCTAGTTTTGTGCAGGCATTTTGCCACTGTGTTGGGTTGAGGTGTTCATTTTGTTCTAATATTGAGGTGAGGTGATTTAGTTGTATTGAATTTTCTTCAAGAAAATTTATGTTGCATTTTTCCAGATTTTATTGGGATATTGGATTGAGAATACGATTGGAGGTATTGCGAGGGGGTAATGTGGATCTTGCTAATAAAGTGTTGTGTAGAATATGTAGTTGTATAGGGTAGTGAACTGAGTTGAGGTCCATGTTAATGTTGGTTGTGGATGTATATTCATATTGGTTTAGGGTATTAATGTAGAATCCATCGATTAGGCTAGTAGATGTGTAGTTGTAGCCACTTTGTCTAGAGAATAGTGTATTTGTGGAGATATATGTGAAGTTTAGACTATCGGTGAATGCTTTCGATTGTACATCTTTGTCTTGTGGTAAGGTTGTATTGTTTCTGTTTTGCCTACCAACAAGAGCAATGTCACAATTGAAGTCACCGTAAAAAAGATATGTGTGGTGAGGATGTGCCGAGATTTGTTCTGATGGTTTGTTGATAATAGGAATTAGGTGCAAGTCTAGTTGGTGTGATGGCATATATAGGTGTATGTTTAGCCATGGTTGTAATGGTTGATTGTGTATTTTTATTATTTGGAGATAGGGTGATATGTTAGCAAGGGTGGGAATTTTTTAAAGAAATTTCCAGGGAAGGCGTATTTGTTGTGGATGAGCGTAAGTAGGCCACCATGGGTTGGAGTGTATGACATTTGTTTTTGTATGCATCTAGTCAATGCGCGTGTGTTATTGAAGATAAGTTTGTATTGAGGGAATAGATTTTGTATGTATTGTGTTGATTTAGTTGTTGTCAATTTTGTTTCTTGTATATGGATGAATGCTGGTGGGGTTTGAATGTTTGCAAGGAGGTTGTGTAGGCTTGGCAATGCGGTGTTTAGAGATGCGGCATTCCATGTTATTATGTGTGTTTGAAGATTAATATTTGTTGTAGTTTGAGTAGGTGGCATTGGTATATCTGGGAGAGGGGGTGGATGTGTGTATTCTACGAGTGGTTCATAACATCTAAGTGACTCAGTGATTAGTTTCTCAGGAAGAAATGGGAATAACAAATTCTCAGCCCTAGGGACGTTGTCAAAGTTGGAAGTTGTGAAACAATTTTCCCCTTTGTTTCTCACAACTACACCTATTGGTAGATTTGGAATATCATTTTTTTGTGGGCCTTTTGGACTTGAATTTTATCATACGTATAATTAACATAAAGGTGTTTCCACTCCAAAAATTCCATGGGAAAAAAATTCTTCAATCCTTGGAAGGATGTCAGAGTTGGCAACTGTAAAATTGTTCTTACAACTACCCCTTGTTGGTAAATCTTGAATATATATTTTTGTATAAATCTCCTCGCCCTAAAATTCGGTACACATGATCTCAACATAAAGATGATTGTATGTCTAAAATTTCATGGTAAAATAACAATGTTTCAGCCGTGGACTCTGGAGGGTGTCAAAGTTGGCAACAGTGTGGACACTATCCTTGGAATTGCACAAGGCGCCAATTTGGGTGTCACTCCACTGTACATATAGATTCAAATATACTAGTTGTACTCCAATTGTTGCTAACGGAAAATTTATTGTTTTCTCTACCTCCCCCAATCGTATATTTGGGCGTATTTGGAGTACTCAATATACCTGAAAACGTGTATTTGTATACGGAATACAAATACATATATTTAATATTTATGAAAATTGGTTACAAGAAAGTCAGCCTTGACGAGTGACTAACTGTGTCAGTTCCGAATAGAAGGGAATATGGTAAATGATATGGTATGGTCATATATGGTACCGTGCTTGTCATAAAATATTGTGAAATAATCATTTTCCCTCTGATCCCACGATGCGCACGCTTGTCCCAGCCGACGTTCCCGTCCGCCATTCCAAGTTCCCATCGTAGCACAATCGTGGCCCTCAACATCACTTTGATCCGACGGCCTCCCCCAGCCCGGAAATCTATGGAGAATCAGACCGAGTACAGACTTGGGCAACATGCCATCTGGATGCAGACAGAAGGACCAGGGTGCTAGCTTCCTTCGAGGTGCCTCCAGACTTTCCTAGTCCGAGGGCTATTGAATGCAAAAGGCGTGTATATGTTGGAGGATGTCTATGCATTGTCATTCTACGGGCCAACTGATCACTTGAGGGTTCATGCTCAGTCATGAGTTTCTCTTGTAGCCATGTCTCTCCAGCTACAATGTGTGTCCATTCTATCCAGTGTAGAGAACTTGGTCTAAGTTCAATGTCCATTTTGAGTAGTTCTAAGTTGCATTGAAAGGTCCTAGCAGTGAAACTGTTTTCACTGCTATTGTGTCGATGACTATAGAACTTATTTTCTCTCTGGCTCTAGCTTCAAGTTTAGATATTTAGCCTGATGTGTGAAGTTTCACGACAAATTTACTGACGGAAACCCTTCTGTTTCTATGGATCCATCCACTTTTTCAAGGCAACTGTGACTCTGAGCGACTTTGGTTTTTTCTGCCTGCACCAGAATCATTTTCCGATTCCCTCCTATGGATCTCACATGGCACATGACACATGATCTTTGTGCTGGCAGGCACCTCACTGTTGATGCAGGCACCAAAGATGTTGGCAGCAACTTTTATAGCCTCAAAGGTTATATTCGTTGTAGTGGCCCGGTTTTCACCTTCCTTATCGTGCAAATAGCTTCCTTTGACCGATTTGTGTATTCTTTTTCTCATGTGATGAATCCAGCATGCCATTGAGCTGATAACTAGAATGTACAAATGTTTGAGTTGCACTTAGGATTTGCAAAGGACGATTCGCATATTTCTATGAATGCCAAATTTCTTCGAAATGCACTTAGGATTTGTGGCGTATTTCAGAATCCCAATTTGTCGTTCTTAGGACAGTGCAGAACTTGAGGCCATTGAGTGTGTGTAGCGCATACTTACAGTGTCTAAAGTTTGTGACCATCTTCTCACCGGACACTCAGACTGAGTCCAAGGGTTAGCACTAAGACTCTGATCCACTGTTTGTGATAGAACATGTATTGCACAAGAGTAGATACAACATAGATTAAATCATGATATGCAAGATGTAGTACAACGTAAATTTCCACACGTCTCCAACAGCGAGTTCATTTCTTTTCCACTCATCAACGAGTCAGAGCTACTCTGCAGTACCTCCAGTCCTGTACATGTAAGGACTAGATGATCTGCTCAACTAGCCGCAGGCCGGATGTAAATAAATTACAACGGTGGGTACATGCTGATGATGTGCTTGTAATCTCTTTGAGACAGGTCAGGCACCCAAATATCAGGTGCGATTTCTACGTCGAGGTCTCGTAAAGGGTCGTCATCACCTACATCTTGGTCGGGGATGGCATGATTGATATCAGGGACGTGGTGGGGGTCCTGGTCGTCATCAGCTTGATTGTTCTCCGGGGCAATTGGAGGGTTGTCAATCGGGGCTTGGTGTGCATTAGCTTGATTGTTATCCATGATAGACTGAGCCCTTTGGTGTCGGATTGCTGTGTATTCAATAGCCCTTGCACTGGAATGCTTTTTGGTTGAACAGCGCTTGCAAAAAATCCATTGAAACAACATAATCAATTTGAAATTCTTTGACCTCACAGTTACCCTATCTAAAAATGCTAAATGTCCTTAGAAAACCAAAAAAATATAGTAAAATTTAGCAAGACTTACACCTTTGGATTGAAAATTCTTTGACTATCATCTTTTATTTGGAGGTCACTTCAAAATCTAAATCAACATGTTCAAATACAACATTTTAGTTATAGAATACTGTCGCCACCAGAGGTTCGATCTGAGTAAATTACTTCCCGGTTGATATGACTCTTGAATGACGTTTAACGGTTAATCCTTTAACAACAAGGCCTTGCACACCACCCTGAATTCTTACAATTTAATAGATTCTGCATGGCAGTATCTACACGAGGAGTACATTTCATTGTTCACTTTTTCACCAAAATCAGTATTGTTTGTTATTGTCTTAATGGATTGGAGATGAGAAAGATGGGTTAGATGAAGGAAAGCATAGTGCACAAAGGCTCCGACAAGTGCAAAGCAATCCAACGGTTCAATCGGCCGGGATTCTCTGAAAATTGGTCTTATTGACCACATTCTTGTTCCTTCGTAGTTAAAGGGTTAAGTATCTTCCTTAGACGACCCTGGTACGCCATACGCTTCTACTGCAGACTAATACTATGATTCAGTTCACCATTTTTCTGCAACATTTGACTGAAGAAATTAAAGGAACTTTTCAACACCTTCTGTTTGTATCAATTGAGTACATAATGCAAAATTGTGCAAAAATAACTTTCCTTTATAATTTACTGAAATTTTATAAAGATAATTTCTTCTAAAAATGATTCAAAAAAGTGCTTAATACTTAAATTTTATTATATGGTATTTTCCAAATAATTCACCAAATCCACGTGAAGATTTTTTTTTTCCAAATAATACAATTTTTTACTTAAAATAAACTCTCTCAAATTTCAAAAACATTTTAAAACCGTATTAAGAATTATTTAAGTATAAGGCTTTACTTGGATAAATTATTTTAAATTAGAACCTGATTGTACTTAAATATTTCTTCGTTATTTAAGCCAATTTTTTATGACATGAACAGATACAGACTTACTGTAGAGTCCAAAGCAGATAAACCTCAATGCATAATTGCGGTCAAGTGGAATATCTACATCAACCCTTTAAGTGAGGAAACTAGATTCTATATCCTAGCGAGTTTCAATATTATATGTACTAAATAGTTTAACGGCGACTGGATAGGCCACGATCCCCATACAAAAATACTTCTTAGGATGGAAACATTCTTCCACCTGCTCAACACCCCTTCTGAATGAAAATTTTAATCCCATCTTAGTATAATCAGTTGTGTGTTCGTTAAGTGAGATTAATGATCGGGGTTTCTGAGCCCAGAGTTGCAGACAATGCTTCCCTGCACCAGACTTGCAGTGAGCTCACAAGTACTAGGAACATAACATGACAGTTGTTCAAAACACCTACCAGGACAACTTAACGAACACACAACTGATTATACTAAGATGAAGCCGATCCACCATTTTAAAGCAGCTGAAAAAGACCTCCGAAACTTGTGCAAAGATTGCGGCAGGGAAGCCTCATACCTGTTCCTGCAGCTCACTAGCCTTCCGGGGTTAATTACCAGTAAGCGCTCTAAGATATCCAGATCGATCAGACATCAGGGCCTGCAGACAAATGCACGCCGTCGATCAGTAGCCAAAAGTTCTCCCCTTCCTTTGAATCACTCGCCATCTCTCCTAGTGCTAGAAGCGAAATGCCAGAAAATGGTATCAGCTTCATATAATAGCACAACATCGTGAACTTCTGCACAATTCAGGAATTCAACAGGTGAATGGAGTGAACTACATATTATCTCGAATTCTCGCGATGGCGACTGCAGAGGAGCACGAAATGCTCTCCCAAAAGGATCATGTGTGAATTTGTTGTTACCTAGGGCCTGCGAATTGGAAATTAATAGTATCGCAGTTGTAGTACAGACATTTAGATACAGACATTAAAATGTCGATTGCTCCGACACAGTGACCACGCCCGACTAAAAGTCTGTATTCCTGTGAGTTGTCGGGATAGGAAATGGGAGATGTTGGTATTATTTTATTCTGGTATACTTTCTCCGGAGTCGGGTCGGGACTATTGTATCTAATAATCGCATGCGTTCTGATAGGAGATTTAGTCTGCACAGATAATGCTTAGCGTACAGACACGATTCATATGGTGGTAATATGAGGATGTCAACAGAGGAAGGTTCGTGTGCGGTACCAGAGTGAGAAGCGGTGCCTTTAACACGACGTACAGACATCCGGTCTGTCGACAGGTCTGTACATGATTCTGACCACCGAGAATCTATGAGATGCGTAAAGATCAAGTAATGGCTGTGCACGGTCGACATCCGGGGATCTTCCAGGTAGTAAGCGTCCACAAAACATTGTCTGTACACAAGGCTCTGAATTCGGTATAAATGACAGAAATTTCTGCTCGGTCACAACTTTTGCCACTCTCACTCTGGTTGTGCTAGCTGCAAGTCTGTGAAGCTGCTCTCAAGCTCGAACTTTTCAATCATGTATCGTGTCGGGGATTGCGAGGTTGGTGCTAGTTGATGTGGTTTCCTGTTGCACTAGTTTAAATTGGTCCTGCTAGAATCTCTTGATCTTGGCTTAATTGGGATGCAGGCGATCGTGTGTATGAGTACTTTAATATATACTTGTAAAGGATTTCATGTGATGAAGGGGGGGACGGCTCGTCCAGGCTATATTTGCCAGTCGTGCATATCTTTTATACAAATTTGTATATTTTCTCTACCTTCTGATACTAATTTTACACCCTAATATCTAGAGTACACAAATAGTGTCCAAGAACTTAGGTTTTTGCACTTACGTTTTGTATTTTATAATTAGTTTTGTACAAAAGTGCCAATATAACACTCAGACTTGGGGAGTTTCAACAGAGATGGATCGGCGATGGCAACGCCACTAGCACTTGCTCTGATACGAGAAGCGGATGTTATGAAGATTGTGCATGTATGTTATGCGTCTTTGCGAACGCAATTGAAAAGATCATCGAATGGCTACCGAAGCTGTGTAGCTGGTCGTGGTTGCACAACAACCAGCGCTGCGCCGCATTTGAGAGATTTCCATTCATCAAGCTCTCGGTGCTTAGGCCGCTCCCCTGTTTACCATTTGCTTGGACAAAGCAACCGGTGAAAGACAGGACAACACTGATCAAGAATTTCTGTGAGAAAAATACTTCTTTCTCCGTTAACGATGAATTCAGCTCCAAGAATGTCTCTTTGACCGCTCTGCATTTCTTCACCAAGGAAGGTCTCCTGCAATGCGCAGGATTCGACTCATCCCTGCGAGAGTGGAGACGTCTCCCGGCGTTTACTTACCTCCCAGCTTCCTGCAACCCCGACCTCGACCTGTTCAAGGAGTATCTCGTGTGCTTAAAGGGTGGGATTGTATGCATGAACGTCTCCAAAACTTCAGAGGACCGGCTGATAGTCTTTAATCCTCCGACGAGGACGTGGAAGGAGCTCGCACCGCTCACTCATCGACGGAACCCTGTCCTGATGCACCTCGTGGTGGATGCAGCGACGGGATCGTATCAGGTAATTGTGGCAGGAAGCTCCAAGTCGGGTTATGAGCGAATCTCTCGAGTTACAGAAGTGTATGATTCTCGCACAGAGAAATGGGAGCAAACAGGCGACTTGCCAGGGCCGGACTACGCACTCAATGAATACCAAACAGGAGTACTCAAGGATGGCTATTTGTACTGCATTGCGTTCCTGGATCAAGAAGGAGGGAGAGGCATTCTGCGGTACAATGTGAGTAAAGGAGCATGGTCGAAGAACTGGACATGTCCCATACCTTTCTCTATAAACTGTACAATTCTTCAGCTAGTAGACTGCTGGGGAGAGTTATACCTGTTCTCGGAGCAAGAGCACGAGCATTGTATTGACAGAGTGGAATGGAATAGCGATATCGAAGGGAGGGTGAAGTCTGTAATGAGGATGAAAAAGACCGGACGTCGGAGCTTGGAGGTCTATCCAGAGTACACATGCATTCCGTTCAAAAAGCATCATGTTTGTGTATTCAACACGATTGATCATTCTGGGGTGGTTTACGACGTTCGCAATCAGGGGCAGTCAGAAGTGCTGCAAGCACCACCTGCCGATCAAGGTTTGAGTGGAGAAGGTTTCTTTAGCTTAAATCCAATGTCGTTCTGCTTGGACTTAACCGAATAAATGTCATATAAATACTTCAGTGGTTTCGATGAGAAATCGGAAAATCATGTTCTAGAACGATTGTTGTATAAGGAAAATGCTTCCAAAAGTTATAGGTGTTGAGAGCAGAGTTATTTTGTATGCAACAACTTGAGATTTAAAGCAGTCTTGCATTCTTGGTTGAGACTAGAATTATTTGTGTAGTATTAACAAGATATGCTATCTTGTTACTTGGATTTCTTATACCCTCTAATACAATGTCAGATTTCATGTTGTATCTTATACACATGCAAGATGATTTTGGTTTTAAACTTTGATTGAAAATTGTCTCTAAGAGACTTTGTATTATTTTGTGAATGTTGTCTTCATTTGACGGCTGAACAAAATGGTTTTTTTGTTGTTGTTCTTGACGATCAGTGAGATATACTTGACATTCAGTGAAGCAAATGGAGTATTTGCAATTATACTTTTGGAACCGAAGGTTGTTGTGGGCTAGCAAGTTATTGGAAGATTTAAAACAATGGTTTCTTCTATGATGACTTGGAGGTAGGGGCGGTCGGACTCTTGGAGAATGCGAGTGGGAGAATAGTGTGGGAGAGCTCGGTGAGGGCTTTTTGGAGGACTACGGTATGGAGGAGCGTTTTGGCAAGTGCCCGCTCAGTTGTTAGCATGGTTGTGTCGGACCCTGCTTTCAAGGCATCCTAGATGGCATCCAAGCTGGTGATAGTTAAGAAAGCACAAGAGTCTTAGTAGGGTACAAACATTGCTCATTCCATTGATTATTAGACTTGGATTCAATGGAGTTGGAGGGTAGAAGATTATTAGGATATTATGAAATGCTTCCTTCTCAAAGTTGATTGAAACTACTTACATGAGTTGAGAGACCACCAAGTTCTTTCACAATTCTAGTTGAGACACCAGCAAGCTCTTCCATTGGTCTATTAGCTAGTAAGAGTGAAGAAAGACCTTACAAGATTGGAGATTGTGCGTGATCAGTAAAGATGCGACGGCAACCGCGGTCTTGGGTGATAGTCGACTAAGGTGGTACAAAAAAACTGTCACAATCGTACATGGAGCCATGTCACAACCGTTCTTTCTTGTCACATGCCCAACTTGTTTTTGATTTCAGATATTGGTCTACAAAATGTGAGTCCTGACTTCCATGCCATTACACATATTGTAAATTTTCAGCGAACCGGGGTCCGGTCTACAGTTCAATGAGAAGAAGTATATTTGTTTTGTACTATATACTTGTCACAATTTTTAAAATGTAACAAATATATTTCTTGTTGGAGATCAGAAGTTCACAATTCTACAAAACTTTCAGATTACATGCACAACATGTTCTTTTTGGGAGACTTTCAGATTACATGCACAACATGTAACAGCAAAAAATGGGCTGATTTTCAGAGCACTTAAAATGGGGGTTAAATGTTGGTTTTTGCTCCAAATTCTTATCAAACCTTCTTTACCATACAAAAATCTATCTTAAAATTTAAAGTGTTTTCAATTTTTTATTTTTTTTCCATCATTTTTTTCAAAACCTAGTTTTTGGTGCCTTGAAAAAACATATACTACGTAGTATGTTTGGTATTTTTTCAGTCTTTGAAGTTTGCAATATTCTCATCTCGAGAAAGGGTTGGGCCACTTATAGAGCAACATGTATTATGACAACACAAAGTCCCAAAAATCAGCACGTTGTTCAAGATATTTTCTGTTCACCTAACATTTTGTTGGCCATGATTTCTTCACACTTAATCAATGGACGGTTGGCATTCAACAACAATTTAACAAAAAGCTTCAAAACAAACATACTATGGAGTATATTATTTTTGTCCAAAATGTACCCCCTTTAGTCGATTTCTACCCTCTTGCTACCACGAGCAATGGGTCGCGATTCTACAAAACAAAGGTCGTTGTCTCCGACTTATTCAGCTTCTCAATTCCACCGGCGCAGCTCAAATCAAACGCATGCAACCAGCTCGCCACCTCCAGGTTCACTGACATCATGCCAAACGACACCCCGAGATACATCCTCTGCCCCGATCTAAACAGCAGCAGGTCAAACTGTTGCTGCCCCTCGAGCTCCATGCCCACGTGCAACCCGCCCTCTAGAAACTGCTTCGGCTAAAACTCCAGTGGATTCTCCCACACCTTCGAGTCGCGCGCAATCCCCCCAGTGTTCACAAGCAGGCGCGTCTTCTCCAAGATGTCGCACCCAAAGGTTTTTGTGGCGTGCACGCTCCGGTGTAGAATCAGCATGGAGACGGGCGAGTGCAGGCGCAACACCTCTTTCACCACCGCTTGCATGTACAGGAGGTGGGGTCCATCAAATTCCGCGACGATGCGGTCGCTCCCCACCACGCGGTCTAGCTTGGTGCGGACCTCCTCGAGGATGCTCGAATTGTGCAAAATCTCCGTCACCGCCCACTTACTCGTCACCATCGTCGTGTCAGTTTCCGCGAATAAGACGTCGCGCACGTCTTGTCAAAGGATGAATCTACACATTTTAGTGGCAATTTTTATAATGCTCGATTGTTTTGCGAATGATTAAGTTGTAGTTAGGATGTTACCCAGATGACGCAGGAGACGTGTTCTTTGGTAACATCGACATCAAGATTATCGATCTCTTGCACAAGCACATCCATGAAGCTCTTCTTGTCATCAGAGACGAGGTTCATCTTCCGGTGCTCCTTGTGCTCATTGATTAGATTCGTGTAGAAGTTTTATAGAAACACTATGAACTGAGCCACTTGCTTAGTAGAGGCAATGTGCCTGAATGTATACGAGTCAAAGGAGGCGCTAGCTGTCCTTGACATATCAAACTAGGGCTACAGTATTGCTATAGTGAAAAAGTGTATCTACAGTAATGAGCAGACACATGACGTGGTTTGGTATATATTCCAACACCCCCTCTCAAACCAGATCATAAGTGATTAAAGATGAGGCAAAGAGCTTTATAGGAGCTAATGAGAAGAGTTGAGGTGCCTCCCTCAGGCAAGAGACGAGTCGTGTCATTATTGTGTAGGAACTCAACGAAGGCATGTTATCAATGAAAGGACCAAGTTCGAGTGGCTTGGTCAAAATGTCAGTTTATTGTGACCGCGTGGGGACATAGGAGATTATGATAGTGCCATCTTTGTAATTTTCACAAATGTAGTGGTGTTCAAGCTCGATATGTTTAGTCCTTTTATGCATAACCGGGTTCTTGACAAGTAATTTTCAATGTTAGAGTGTTGGTGGAGAGCCATTCCTCAAAGTAATGGCCAGTGACCTAGAGTTTTCTTAAAGTTTGTAGGACCTTTCCCGTGAGTTGTAGGGGATGCTCTTATGTGGGTATCATAGCATTACTTGTATGTATGGATGGCATTTGCAAGTGGATCTTGTGATATGTTACAAACTATCATTGTCTTAGAGCATCTCCACCCCTTGCGGGGAAATTCCAAATTAGGACGGAAAACCTCTACAGAGAGTAGAGATGGCCAAGGTAATGATGGGAGGAAAGCACACCACAAACGCTTTGAGCAATGTCTTGGCAATGTCCCTACTAGAGAAGACCGCAACATCCCTCGGTGCACAAAGTCCCCTCAAGGCTACGTGGGAGGTCGATAGTGGTATTGAATGAATAAGAAAATTTGTTGGGAAGACGGCATATGGTGACGATTTGGCGTCCAGAGCCCACCAAGCCAGGGATAAGGGATAAGGGATTCGGGATGGCGTTCCCGGTGCATAATTTTTGGGCCCAATTACGCTGTTTAGGCAAGTTTGCCGAGATAGCGTTGCATGGTGGAAATGTTGTTAAACGTCAGAAGGTGCTACTAAACTAAAATTGAGAATTAGTGTTAAATATAATAAATGAGTTGTAAATGTTATAATTTTTTACTTTTGATGTGGATTTCTATTGAAATTTAATGAGGGGAGTCATTCTAAACAAGACTCATTAAAATATTCATCAAGAGTAAAAAGTTATAGCATAACTTACAAGTGATTTACTTTGCTTAACCCCTAAAGGACCAAGTGTTCCTTGAGGGGATGATTTTGATTTTGGGCAAGTATCTAAAACTAGGAAAAAAATCCTTTTTTGAAATAGTTACACTAGATTCCTTGATAAGAGCTTTGTGGAGGTATTTCTATTATTTTTTTGGAATCATGGTTTGAAAGTTAGTACCACTTAAAATTAGATATGGGGATTCCAGGCAGCTCCAAAATTTTGCTAGAGGTGTCTATTGACATTGAGATTTTTCATACATATAGAAAATATTACTGGTACCTTCTTTAAAAATGTAAAAAAAAAATTCTTATCTTTAGTGTAAAAAAACATTTTAACTAAAGTCAAACATTTTTACACATTTCGGGCAAGCGGGGAAAAAAACTTCATCTTTTCTACATAAAACCTAGAGATCTTCATATTTTTCACTTTATATTTTTTCAAAGTCTGTTGATCCAATCAATCCAAGGAAGATAATGAACCATTCTCTAGACTTCAAATACTATAATCTTTCAATCCGTGCGGTTAGAGGTTTTGAAATTTTGTGATTATGTTACTTAGTAAGTCATTATTAAGATCCAATGGTCAAAACTATAATTATGAGGTTTTGTTTCCTTCCTTACTCATTGCACTAGAATCAACAATATTGAAGTGTTTTCGGTGTGAAATTGTCACGGTCCTTGAGGGTTAACACTAGATCTCAATTTTAGTGTAGTAGCAACAATATTCACCATGTACGGTGTTGTATTTGAACATGATGAGGTCCAAATATTGAAATGGTCTCCAAACGACCAGCCATTCTCGTGCCACCATGTATTAGTGGAGGGTCTACATCAAATTAAAAGCCACCTTATCATTTCTTGAGGATGATGGTCCATGTAGGCATATGGATGGAAAACATACATGGCATTTGGATGAGACTTCTATGTGGTAGATGAATGAGAAACCTACGTGGCTGATCGATGAGAAACCTATGTGGCATATGGATGAGAGTCATGAGACACCTATGTAGTAGATGAATGAGAAACCTACGTGGCTGATCGATGAGAAACCTATGTGGAAAATGGATGAGAAACCTACATGGCAGATAATTACTATAGAAAATCAAGAGCTCACTACGATAACTATGCTCAAATTTTTTTTGATAGTATTTCTCTAGTAAAATGCCAGCCGTCTATAATCAAACAATTGAGAGAGGCAAAATGCCAGTAATAGAAATTTCCATATCTAGTAGTGCAATCAAGTTCAAAGGTTTGCGAATTTTTCAATAAGTTAACCTTGGATTGCCAACCAGACCAGGTTCAAAGTTACAAGTTGTAATTTTATTGGAAAACTATACAATATATCTTACATATTTTGAAAAAGTAGTTTCTAAGATAGAGAAATGAAACAAATTTCGAAATCTTCCTTTCATATGAACACTTTTGTAAGCGCAAAAAGTAAATTGATTCACTCAATAAAAAATTTCTTTTATCACAAAAGTAGTTTGGATTGGTATGCTTTGTGCAAGCCTCCGACAATCATTTGAAAAGATAGAAGAGAAAATTTCTACCACACAATCCCACATTTGGATCATTTTGCTTGGTGGACGTGGTGGATTCAATGTATGTTTGAGAATTGCCTACAACTATTCAATTTGATTTGATTTAAGTCGGGCCATTTAGGTAGCTAACTTGGCAAGAGTCTAGTGAAACACTGCTCTAAAAACTACTGCATTAGTATCAAGTTAGTGGAATATGTGATTGGATCCAATCTAGAAACACACGACCACGAGCATTGTCCTGTTGAAAAGTAACAGAAAAATTGTTCAAGTGAAACTTGCAAATTGTCTGGTACACATTTTCCTCTAAGATCTCACAATATTGTTGTTGAATTATGCGGCCTTCATCTTTGCAATACTCTAGGTCTATGGATGGACATACTTCTCCAAATCATAAACCACCTGCAACCATGTTTCATTGTCTGAGAAACAACTTGAAATGAAAGTTGTTTTAAGGCATGAATCCAAAACCAAGACATCATGTCTCAACATACTGTAAGTGATTGAGAGTAGATTCATCTAAAAATTTAACTTGTCTACGATTGACATCTATTGTCTAGTGTTGGTGTATTCAACAATGTTGACATCTATTGTCAATTGTAGACAAAAAATAAATTCAATGCTTTTGACAATTAAATTTGATACAATTTGGGTTTTAAAATTATGAATATTCTTGCAAGTTTCTATTGATTGGTAAAGTACACCCTCCAAAATCTACATTTCTCAATACTTCAACATGTAAACTTCAAACACTATAGTCTATTCCAACAACCATTAGATGTTGTGTAGAGTTTCTCCAAAGTTCAGGTCATGAGTTAAGTTCAACTTTGTAATGTTAGATACTACAGCTAGATATTCAAATTCCAACAGAATTTGCTCAATGTAAGAAATTAGCGCAGATTTTGATATCGCAAGAAGATGCCCTGCGCCCTACAGGATTAAAATCTTCTGCTCACGATACTGCGTCTCTGAGTCTGTAAACAACCTGTAGGGGCTGACATAGATTTGAGAGCAGATCATACAAAAAAATTAATCTGAATCTTCTTCTGTAAGGTCCGAGTCTCGTCTGGTCACCGATGATTAGGCATCAGAACTATTCACACTGATTCCTCACCTTGAAAATTGGCTTGGTCACCTTTCATTCACAGAAGGAGACCGTATCACTTGCAAGTTGCAACTTTGACATGACCGAGGTGATTTGGTCTTTGGCACAGACTCACCACAAAGCCACCGTCATCCTTTAACCCTTAAAGCCACTGGTGGCTACAGTATTCTACTCTGTAGCGATACGGTAACTCCCAACTGATGTTTAAGGGTTCAATTTTGGCAAGCAAATTATGATGTAAAATTTTGGGTGTGATTATTTGAATCTTTTACTGGAGAAGGGGAAATGCCTAAGCTTTGTGGACACATAATTCTCCTATTACCAGACACCTCCAGACTTTCCTGTGGCAAGAGCCAACACCTCATGACTTCGGAATCTGAACCTGATCTACTAGTTCGCCATCATCACGTATTCGGATGCAGCGATCATAGACGCCTTCCAACACCCGAGTACTTACTTGACCTACACAACAACCCCTAACGATTGCTACGGAACTGCAAGTTTGAGGTACAAATAGCGGAAGTGAAAATAGCAGTGCTGTCTTTGCGCACGGGGCAATGATGCAGTTAGTGAGGTTACACCGAGACGCGTCGAGGGCGATCCAGAATTTCTGAAAGGTTGGCCCAGGCTCCAACCTCATCAAGTTATACACAAACTGGAGGTCTAGAATCATCAGCGAGTTTACCCAGGCAATCCCTACAAACTGTAAACAATTACGCTTCCAGTATCATCTGCTGTTTGCTCTGCTAAAATTCAATTGCGAAGAAGACGAGATTGCAACTTGCTTCTTTAGAAGAACTAAATTATCACAACGTTACATTTCCGAAGAGTTATGAGGACCGTGATCTAAGCGCAGACTGGCAGTATATACAAACACCAACTTTAAAACTGGCAATGTTTTTTAGCCAGGCCTAAAAGTAGGCGTAAATGAAATAATGGAACTCACTTGCCCCTTCAGCAAAGTTGACATACAGTTGGTTCCACTCCCACATCCTGATAATTCGTACACATTATGACGGCCCATGCTAGATCACATCTTGTTTTAGCTTGGGCCCGCCTCTCCCATGCCTTCTTGCCTCTCCCATGCCTTCTTCACTGTCATGTCTCCCTGCCCACACTTGCATTCGAACTCTCTTCATTGGGAACCCATCCCCAAATTGAAGTTGGATGCCAAAGACTCATAAGAGATCATGGAGGATATAAAAGACTCTCTAGCTCATGATGATGATGCTAAGGTAGTGAAGGAATATACTAGGATGAGACATGCTATGTGCATCATTGGGGAGCATTCAAATAATTAGAAACATACTCACAACTAATTTTGTATCCTCCATGATCTCCTATGTATCTTTGGCATCCAACTCCGGGGATGGGTTCCCAACGAAGAGAGTTCAAATGCAAGTACGGGCACGGAGACCGGGTAGTAAAGAAGGCGTGGGAGAGGAGGGCCCAGCTGAAACAAGATGTGATCTAGCCCATGCCCATTATGATCTACAAAACACATCAGAGTTTTTAGATGAGAAACATCCCGAGAACAAAGATAGTTGTGGCAATTCAAACTGAATCTAGGATAAACCTGACATGCAAATCAACCAGTGAAATTTCTAGTGACTTAATATAAGGTTTACTAAGCTATGACCATGGACACTTTTGTTGTCATGAGCGCTTAGGGGTTATATAGAAGTTGAGAGCTCACTTGGAAAGCCAGAACCGTTGATGAAGCTTTGGCAGCGTCATGCACATGAACAGGACAAAATTTCACCTGAGAACCTGAATCAAATAGCAAGATTGTCAACTAGGACTAGGAGAGCGCCTCAGCCGCCTCCTCCGACGTTCTGTCGAACCATTACGATCCGCTGCTCTGTCTCTTCGGTTTCCTATCCGGCTGCACGCAATCCTCATGAAACTTTTCATGCTCATATTGCCAAACTTGAACTATGCGTGAAGCTTGCTTACCAAGTTTGAATGTTGATTTGTCTGTCCAGATTTACATAAGAAACCTTTTCTGAATGCAAAGCACAAGGCTAACAGGTTGGAATTCGCACAAAAACACCTGAATTGGACAGTCGAGGATTAAATTAACTGCCACTTGAGTGTGCATGCCTCCACTTTTTTCCACAATTTCCAAGCGGTTATGGGAACCTAAAGTTGCGCAAATTCGACATGAGAGGCTTTGACATTTCTTGCAATTTAAGCTGTCCTGAAGCTCAATCATCACTAGAATCGCAAACGCAACCAATCTGGAACGGAAATGTGGAACCCATGTAGGGTGATGGACGCACGCACAATGCAGGTCGAAATTGGATCACGTTGGTTCTCAGATTTACTTTTAATTGCCAACAACTCCTCAACGTAAAGGCAGAATTTGAAGCAGGTGAGTCAATTTATTTCTAGGTACAAAGCAGCTGATATTAAGCTGGTGTAATATATACAACTTTCCAAACCATCAAGAATCTTGTATAGATCATGCTTTTAGCGAGAGTCACAACTGGAAACATCAAAGGGGTGCCCTTCGATGCAAGTTAGGTAGATCTAGCCTTCCTGGCCTGCAAGTTAGGTAGATGAAAGTCAGGCCTAACTTGCAGGCCAGGAAGTTGAGGGTTGCCCTTGAAACTGGGCTCAAAACTGAACGTGACAGGGTTCAAGCTATAAAACCCCATATGATCCGAACTCCGACTCCAAGTGGGCGAATTCAGAGTCCCAACACGTTCCCCAGTATGCACATCGTACACAACACCCGTGTGTGCAATCGTGTTGAAAATGCACAGCTTCCCTCCTCCGAAAGGAACAGACGCGTACTCCGGATACGTCTGAAGGCCGGCCTGGTTGCCAGCTTTCGTTTCGGTCACCACATTCCTCCATCTGCCCCCACCAGCTTCAAGCACGTCGATGCGGTGCTCCACATTCCCCTCGTAAGGGTTACGTTCAACCTCTGTGAACACCACGACCTCTCCATTGCACTCCATCAGTTGGACGATGCTCAAGTTCTTAGAATTCGGCAGCGGACATGTCAGATATGGCAGCCATTTCCCTTCGTCCACCTTGTACGCGATGAGGCCTTTTCCACGATCCTCTCCGTCCAGGAACGCAATACAAAAGAGTATTCCATTCACATGAACGCCAGTTTGGTGCTCATTCAGGGCAAACACAGGCCCCGGGACGTCCTCAGTGACAGTCCACCTCCGAGTGCGTGAGTCAAAGACTTCAGTCACCTTCGACAGATGCTCATGACCAGCTCTAGCGCTACCTGCAACGATGACCTTGTAGGAACCAGATGCATCCACGACAATTTGCATGAGCACCGGAGTACGTGGGTGGTTCAACGGTGGGAGCTTCTGGGACCGTCCGGACAACGGATTGAACACTACCACTGATGTGCCCACATTCGCACACATGAGCCCACCGGCTCCGCAGATGGAGTGGTCCTTGAACAAACTGGGATCCAGAGACGGGAGCATTCTGAAAGACGGTAGCTTCATCCATTTACTGGCTAGTAAATCATAGCCCGCCCACTGCCAGACTCCTTCCTTTCCTACAGAGAAGTGCAGAGCTGTGAGCAGTGCCTCCCGGGGATGCATTTTCCCGCGGCAGCCGTGGAATCCATCGCTCTCTATACGATCTTTGAAATTCTTAGATATTTGTTTGGCTTGGATCAAACGCTCTAACTTGAGCTTTGCCAGAATGTAGTTCTGGATGTCGCCTGGGAAGAGATCCCAGCTCCATCCTCCATCCTTACCGATCTCGAGTACCAGCTCAATCTCAGATGGTATTGCCCCCACAGAATGTCTCGCTTTGTGTAAATTCCCTAAGTTGTGCGTGACGCTGCAGCTGCAAAATTATGGTGACAAAAAATCGATAAGTCTGCACAAAATATCAGAATACTAGGAAGAATTCTACATTGGAATGACGTCACGATCACGTCAAGATCGTGCGTCATGTTCCCAAAGAGAACTTGTCACATACTTCTCTTTGCAATTCAAAATTCGTTTTGTTTTTGTGCCAAAAAGAAAACAAAAAACAAAAAACAAAAAAAACCAAAAAAACCAAAAAAAAACAAAAAAACAAAAAAAAACAAAAAAAAAACTTGTCACATACCTGCCACGTAGATATCATTTAATTTCTCTGAATTCCATAATTTTGTGATCAGATTGGATCTTCTGACGATCACTCTTCGGACTCACCACACGTCAATGCCACGAAGAGACAGTGCACTGGGTACTCTGACTTAAGATATGGAGATCAATTTAGGAGTAGACAACCTTCATTTGTGCAGACAGCCAGGGTTCTTACAACGATGCAAGATCCTTGCAGCCCATGCCTGTGCATGTGGCAACCTTTGGATAGGAAGAACAAAATTATCTCGCAAACCGAGGGCTGCTTCAAATATCGAAGTCATGCATCAGATCCGATGATCCGATGCAATGAACCATTGACACCATGTCCGGTTATGGAATAATTGGACTTCAAACTACACCGTTCCCTGAATATAGTGTAGACTAGACTATTTGAAATTTCCTACACTAATTGAAAATTTACATGCAATTGTTGACTGACACACACTTGCTTGAGAACAAATACCCAATCAGAACTTGGCATGCACATGCTTTGACGGAAATTAGTGTGGGTATCTACATCAATAATCCCTCTACACTATATTCAGTGTTTAGTGTAGTGACCTCACTAAAGAATAATGTACCACCAACCAACATGGACGACGTTCATCGGAGTCTATTATCATCCTAGGATTCTGTTTCGTCCAGTCGTTGGTCTGAAGTGGACTTTGTTTGTAGCTTGAACTCAACATTCCTTCTACATTCCCTTCCATTTATCGGTAAGACATCATCAAGTAAATGAAATGGACGTTCGCCACAACACAATTGCGGAGAGCCTCGAAATCGTATGCACACCAGTGCACCACTTTGTACAGATGAACATTTTGTCTGAGAAGAGCGGTGAGAAATACCTGGAGGACGGCAGAGACAATGTACGATGATCTGGAGCAATTCGAGATGGCCTGGCGGTGGCTCCCGGTGTCATGATATCAACCGAAATCGAAATGGATAAAAAGAATCTGAAACGTCAATCTTGAGTGGCCGTCTTCCTCGCCCAAACTCTGCTGTTGTCACAGACGCACTTCACCTCCAAACGACAGTAAACACACCATATCACGAGGAAGTATGAGGAATCGAGATGCACATTGACAAATCGAGATTGAAGATGGGAGACTGAAGAGGGAGAAATTGCTACCGGCCTACTTTTCGACTAGGAGTCACAGACAAACGAAGAGCTTGGATTCACTGATCGTACGAAAGCCAGAATTAGCAACCAATCTATAAGAATGTTGCGCAATGTTGAGTACTACCAACAATTCAAGCCTGAAAGTTGTTAAGTTTGATTCCCGTTGCGCAATGTTGAGTACTACCAACAATTCAAGCCTGAAAGTTGTTAAGTTTGATTGCCGTTGCGCAACGTTATTATAGAATGGTTGCTAACGAATGAATGTCTGTACGTGAGTTATATTTAGCCCTGATGTCTGTGTTGTGGCTGTTGCGGGAAATAGTTGTACTGTACAAGAGGAGCTTTTTAACAAAATCAGCTACCATATCTACATGAACTCTCATAAAATAGCAATAACACAACCACAAGCACATATAGTTGCAATAAGCATAAAACACAAAGTTTTCAATGAAAATATGAATTAGAAAAACACACACTAATTCAAATGTGCAACAAGCCTGTACAATTCTTTATGGTCAAACTCATTTTTATTGCATATCAACTATAGAAAACAAGACTAAAGATTACTAAACACCTTTATAACTCAATAATTCAACCCATAAGCACTCACAAACACTACCACCGTGTGTAGCCACCTTTTGCTTGGTAGACATCAAGAGCTCTTCGAGGCATAGAGCGTATCAACTTCCTAACAACATCAGGCTATATTATATCAAATTTCTTAGATCTTCTCCCACAAGTCACTTTTACTAGTGGGTTTCCTCTTAGACCTTCTCACACGACGATCTACTTCATTCCAAAGATGTTCTACTGGATTGAGGTCAGGTGATTGTGGAGGGTATCCAATATGTTGGAATTTTTGAGCACGCAACCAATCTACAACATAATGTGCAGTATGCTTTGGATCATTGTCGTGTTGGAAAATAACCTCATCTTCTTCTAAACCTTGCATCTGTGTAGTGCCTATGAGTTCCATCTCTAAAATATCGCGATATACATATTTATCCAACTTCCCTTCAATCAAATGAAGCTTGCCAACTCCGTCCCAACTCATACATCCCCAAACCATAATGTTTCCTCCTCCATGTTTGACTGTAGATTGCACATGCTGATCTAAATGACGTTCTCCACTCTTTCTCCAACAATATTGACGTCCATCTGAGCCAAAAAGATTGAATTTAGACTCATCAGAAAAAATGACATGAGCCCAAAACTCCCAATCTGCATGCTTGCACTTCTTTGCCCACTGCAAACGATGTGCTCGATGTTTCTTTGTCAAAAGTGGCTTCTTGGTCTTCACACATGCTCTCAACCATTGCCTCTGAAGACTCCTTTTAACCGTATTATCACTCAATCGCAAGCCCTCAGATCGTAACACTCTTCCTATAGTTGTTGTTGTACTAGTATTTGGATCATTTAATCTTCTCACAATGTCACGGTCACCTCATTCATCAAGAATTCTAGGTCTACCGGATGAAGTTTTGTTTGTAAGGCTCTCTCTCTCACGAAACTTTTGCACTATGTCAAAAGAAGTGCTTCGAGGAATGCCCAAACTGCTGAAATCTCACCATATGAGTTGCCTCCCTCATACATCTCAAGAATTGCCCTACCTTGATGAATAGGCCTTCTAGGAGCCATAGCAAATCACCTAAGGCCTCTCCAAATCTTACAAAAAAATCCAAAACAAAAAGCCTCACAAGTGCAATTGTAATGAAAAGATAGTGGTGTGTAGAACTTGTGTGTATATTAAGTTGTACACACCCCTTCATGATTTTTGCATGTATAATCTCTACAAGTGGCAAATTTTGAGGGAGTCAATGTTAATTAGGCGCCATGTGGTGTACTAATTAAAGTTGGCCCAAAAAATCTCATACTAATCCACAATCTAAGCTAGAGTCAACACCTGTTAAAAGGGTGGCTCACTGTCCGAAGACTTTTGGTCCCCACTATATCTCCACCAAGGCATTGGTTGGACAGGCTGCATAGTCCGGTGGTTGGTTCTTTGGCATGGCCGGCCTTGGCGCGCTACGAGTGTTGTTTTGGGTCTCTTTGCAAGTAAAGATTGCTTTTCTTGTACCAAAAAAAATTACAAAAAAATGAACATGATGGTGTGTGGAGATACCACACAGCCACCTCCACTATATTGTGGAGATACAGGATCCTGCACCGGCCTTGCGCTCCAATGGAGAAAATGTGAAATATGGCAAGGATGCTACAAAATTCCCAAGCCGGCCTACCACTCTCATGTCGCCACGTGGCACTTGGAGAGTGATCGATCATTATCTGAAGCTGTGAGTGGATAGAGAACGCGGGAGAACTCCTAAAGAACACGAAGAACTTAGACCGTGTCGCCGAGCATCTTCTGACTGCGGTAGAGACCTAAACCGCCATATGCTCCCCGCGTGCATCTTCCACTCGCCTTCTCCCGGTCCAACGTGGCTGGGAAGGCGGTGCGGGGTGGAGATGTTGTAACGATCCTATTCGGGCTCCTATTTTTTTTAGTTGGTTCAACTTCACACTCAAATTTTCAAAACAAGTTGTCATTATTATTTCCTAAAATAGCTTTGAGTAGAGTTTTTTTTTTAATTCTGCCAAAAACAAAATTTATTATGATTTAGTAAAAGAAAAACTTAACAAAACCCATATACATTAGAAAATACCCTAAAATAACCAAGTTTTTCCACACACCCCTAACTTTCTATGAAGATTATCATCCATGTATTTGAAAGATTACCTGAAGATAAATTTTAAAAAGGTTATCATCGATGTATTTGTAATAGGTATTGAACTTTCATTTTCCAAGACTTAATTAGTTTTGATAGTTTAAAAATAGAAAAAATGGAGTCAAAATTTGACTTCATAAAACTTGAATTTACTAGTAGAGCTTAACCCCTAAAGGACTAAGTGCCCCTTGGGAGAACAATTTGATTTTGGGCAGGTTCCTAAAATTAGAAGATTTTTTTTGAAAAAATTGTATAGTAGATTTTTCTTGATAAGAGATTTGTGCAGGTATTTTAATTTAAATTTTTGGATTCATATCTTGAAAGTTAGTACTACTCAAAGTTAGAAATGGGAACTCCGAGCAGCTCCAAAATTTTGCTAAGAGTTCCTATTGACATTGAGATTTTTCATACATATAGAGAATACTATCTTCTTTGAGGATGTCAAAAAAACATTCTTCTCTTTAGTGTTTCATTCTTTAATGTCTTCAATGTCCATCTACAGAAGAGAGAATGGTTGAGTGAGCTCCAAAATTTCTGGTTAGAGGAGGTGGGACTTAGTCTCATAAACAAGGTTGTGGGCACCGAGAGGTGGATGGCCTTGGTGAGAGCTCCGTACACATCTTAGATCTAAGAGGAAGGAGAGGCTAGGGAAGCAGATCATATTGGAAGAAGTTCACAAGCATCAAATTTGGGGATAGAGGAGTTAACGTAAGATTTGTGTTAGATCTATTTTATGTGCATTTATTGAAAAGTTTGGGAGCAAGTGTTGGCAAATAGACCTAGTCAAGTGTCACACCACAAAATCTGCCCGAGATCTGAAGGTTGGATACCAAGTCTGCAGACTTCTTTGTTAGTTACTGCACCCCCCCGACCTAGAGATTTATTTCATACTACTGCAGGAAAGACAAGACCAATGCGACTCCAAAACAACAACAATTCTCCAGAGATCAAGATCCACAACACTGGCAACAAGTCACTACACAATCTAAAGCAGCAAGAGTACACGTCCCAACATTGGAACGCGGAGCTCAGACAATCGCATCCACATCTCCAGATAGCAACGCACTTAGTAGCAGCAAGCGTGCGTGCCCCAGATCTCGGCAACAAGAAACGCATAATACCCCCGTAAGTACCATCAAAGATATTGACTCCTCCTCACCCTCTCTGTTGTAACAATAGTAGATCTATAGCTCACACTTCATAGTCCAACACTCTTTGTCTTACAATTTTCTTCTTGATATAACTCAATAAATTACAAATATCACTAGCAGCGATAGCTATAACCTAACGAGATAGAAATAACCTAACCCTAGCTCACAATAATTTTGTGCACATACATAGAGATCTCCACATGCTGCAATCAACACAACAAACTGCAACCAAGACAGACCAGCAGCAGCCACCTAACACGCAACTCCAGCACTAACTTTGGAACACCAAGACATCAACAGCTACCTCGCCCTAAGATACCAAGACATCATCAATGATCCATCAACACCAAATACTCCACAATAACCAACCCAACAAAGGCATCAACACCAAGACCGCATCAACATCTAGATCCAACAACATCATCATTTCCAAGTGTACAAGACCACACCTTAACTACAAGTTGGCGCCCTCCAACCAACGACTACAAGAGGAGCACAACCTTGTCCAAACTTCAAAGACGAACAGTGCCAGCACTTTTGCGTGCAACGTGATTGTGAGGAACATCAACCGCCCAAGAATTTGGTCTAAGCAGTGCGCAAAGTACAAAATTTGATTCTAGTTTTTCTCAGTTCAAAAGACAAACAGTGCGCAAGTACCGGAATCGAGAGCAAGTGCGAGCACCTAGAGCGCAAGGGAGAGAATCGAAAGCCCAAATACCAAAATCGAGAAAGCAAGCACGAAAACCCAGAGGGTCAGAAAGTTCTAGCACGAGAATCCAGCACCAAGATCCAGCACCAGAATTAGAGAGTCATGGTCGAACATGCGCAAGTACAAGAACCTACACAAGAACAAGAACCCAGTCGGAAGCAAAGCGCAAGTGCGAGAACATACACAAGAATGAGAATCCAATCGGCAGCAGAGCGCAAGAACGAGAACACTGCTTGTTGCAGAAATCAACTGCCGGAACCAAAGAGCGCAAGCCAGCCTGAAGCAGAGCGCAAAAGCGAGAACACTGTGTGTTGCAGATACCCACTGCCGGAACTAGAGAGCGTGAGCCAACAACTCAGCAACCTCCTCTAGCGAGCCCAACAACCTACACAACCCCCTGTAGCAACCTAGTAACCTATGCGACCCCCTCGCCGATCCAACAACCGAGCAACCTACACGACCCCCTCCCAGACCTAGCGACCTATGCAACCTACGCGACCCAGCAACCCCGTAAACCTTCCATCGACCCTCCAAACCTCCCTTGCGACCCTTCAACCCCCTCTCTACGATCCTCTAAACTCCCACAACACACTCTCAACCGCCTACACCGACCCTCAAACCTCCCCCGACGACCTCCACAATTTCCACAACGGCACTGGAAGATACGTCATGTAAGATATCTTACCCCTCCTTTTTTTATAGATTTTTGTAGTTGTGGTCGCAAGAGCAGGGTAAGCATGGGCACACGGAGCGTTTAAACAAGCCTCAAAGATGATGACCGCATGGAAGTTGAGTCTCGCATGGAGGTTGAGACTCCTACGGAGAGCCTCAAGCGGCTCCAAGGTAACCAAGAAAATATGCAACGACATGCAGTAGTAAACTCTAACAAGAAACAGAAGCTTGTCCAAGAAGTAGTCACTGGTGAAGAAGGTATGGCCCCCATCTCTACTCCGGAAGTTAGTTCCATCAAGTTTTGGTTGGGCTTCCAGGTCATGGAAGAAGTAGTAGTGGAGGAAGGACTTGAAGAACTTTTCAACGGAGAGATAGTTGAAGACATGGTGACCAGAGGCCTTAAGGAAAAAGAGGCATGGGAAATCAAACAAGCAAGAATTGCCTTCCTATGCATTCCACAACTTCTCTATCCACAATCAAGAGGGGCAGGAGGTCTTGGTGGACAATACTACAACCTCACACAAGTGCTCGCAAACATCAATGTTGATCCAGGCACATGTTTGGCTCTAGATTTTCAAATTGTTATTAATTTTGAGCTTCTTTCTAACCCAATTATGTATGATATTGTCTATGCAATGGTTTTCAATTGTCTCAAAGTCATGAACATCCTCCTTGGTAAGAAAGTCATTGCACCTATCTCCATTCACTCCTTAAGTCTTAAACAAGGAGGGGGACAAAAGAGTGTGTAGTATGGGCTTATCAAATTACACTTCTTCAAACCCAAGATCCATGGACCTCCTCTTCAAGGGGGTCAGACCTTCCATCCTCAAAATTGATGAGGTTGACGTGGTGGGAAAGGTAAGTAAAGCATACCATAGCATTGCACGTTTCTCTACCTTGTCAGTGAAAATTCAAAGCCCCATTCTTTGTGATGTTACTCCTAACCATCTCTTCAAAGAGATCCTTGACTCCAGCTTGAAGAGGAACCAAGACTTCAAAGTGACTAAGGTAGAAAAGGCAAAGGAGGAAGGTTTTGCCTATATTATGTCCACCACCCCGCAACAAGCAAAGAAGATACAAGACCTTCAGGTGACCGCGCACCATGAGATCATGCAACCGAAGAAAACTCTTGTCGGAGGGTGGATAACCAAGAAGATGAAGGCAAAGAAGGATGCCCTCACTCTTACCCTCTCTCAACTCCCTATACTCATGAATATTAAGGAGACCTCTAGTGCTATCCATAAGATTCTAGGTGTTAGTAGTGTTAACTCCATTTGGTTCCATCGTGATAACAATGTGTCATAATGGGAGTGCAAATGTTGTGTATGCAAATCCCATAATCTACAGGGCCTTTGTAGGCAAAACCATTCCTATAGATGGCCACTTTGTGGATTTTGCTCCTCATAGAAGGAGCATTGGTGGAATTGAGCCTCCCACTCAAACTCAACTTGCGGCGTTTGGATTTGGCGACGTCAACAAACCAATAATCAACATGGTGGAGGCCTTCAACTCCAAGCACCCACAAACATAATCACCACAAAAGACTTGGCGGAGGCCTTCGAAGCCAACAACAAAATATTAAGGCAAGAAGTCAAGGAGTTGGCGGATGCAAAGGGCAAGGAATTCAAAGAACTCAAAGACCAAATGTTGAAAATTCAAGAATGCGATGGAGTAACCTTGCAATGTTGCAAAACATTACGAGGTCCAAGTCACCTCCCATGCTTGAAGATGGACTGTCAAAAATGTGAAGGTAAACCTCAAGGCTAAATGGTTAGTACTCTACCGGTATTGTCTTAAATGCCTCCACAGTAGAGTATATTCAACTAGTAACTACCTACCTTACAAACTTAGATACGTCTATAACATCTACTTTATCTGCTATATTTTCTTTGAGCATAAATACAAATACATACAATTCTATGTACACAAAAACACTAAAACATATACATATCCCAATACACATACCAATACACATACTAATATACATATCGATACACACATCGATACAAATACCAATATACATATCAATACAAATACCAATACATATACTATTCCAAACACCTACACAAATACAATTTAAAATACACAAAAATATGCAAACATATACGCAAACATATACACAATACAACAATACAACACTAAACACACAAACCAATTCACAAATAAGAACACAAACCAACACACAACTAAATATACAAAAAGTACACACACAATTTTACCAGAAAATACACAAATAATAATTTTAAAAATCACACAAATAAATCTCCAAAACCACAAACCATACACTACAAAAATCAAAATATATACACAAATAAATGACACAACAAATCTAACCCCGACCGTAAACATAACTACCAAAAAAAACACCTCCACACCCAAAGTATGCAAAAACTCCCATAATAACATACAAAATTACAAACACCCTCACTCACAGTATTGTTAAAAAAACTCTTAATTACAAACAAAAACCTTATCATGCCCCCCTTCACACCAAAAATAATAGTCAAAATCCCACCTACAAGAAACATATCCCAAAATATGCCACATACAAAAACAAATACGCATTCAAACAATAAAATATACCCAACCATAAATACGAACATAAATATTACAATCTCTCAAAATATAAAAATAATACAAAATATACATACATTTTTAAAACAAACAAATACACAAATTGATAACACAACAACATCGATTCCAACTTCAAAAATAAACATTGCAACAAGATCGAAGCCACACCTAGAAAACACAAATACTTTGGCAACAACAAATAAAACCACAAACGACGAACAAAAGAATCATAAACATAAAATTAGAACAAAAAAAACACTATATCCAACTAGAATCATCCACAAGATCATTTGTATTTACCAATCAAAATCCTTTAAAGTAATAATAAAAATTAAAATTAAAACATCACTCAAAAACTCCAAAAAAGAGAAAACAAACAACCCAAGGTCAAAACTAAAAACAAAAACAAAAACAAAATAAACACCATAACCGTAACAAACAAACAAAAATTGCACTTTGTTACTAATACTAAGTGGTGATATTGAAACAAACCCTCGGCCCATGCCAAACATGATCAAAGCACACCCCGCAACACACAAGAAAAGAGCAAAAATATACTTCATCCCAAGTACTAAAAAAATCCATCCTAAATACCAACACATTTCTTACACATTCGCACCCCTCCTCAATAACACTCACACACTACACAAAAATCATAATACCGCATTCCCACATATTGCCCACTACATCCAACAAAACAATTCACACCCCACATCAGACATACTATATGCCTTTATAATCACTACTCACCCCACCCTAGAAGAATGCAAACACAACACTTATGCAAACCTCTTATGACCACAACACTCTAATATAATACAATGGACCAACACTCTCCTAAACAAACTACCTACCCTACACAATCCCCCCAAACCACACATTAAAATAAAACATCCATATAGAAAAGTTATTGAAGAAAACCAAGACATTATACACAATAAAGATTCAATACACAAGAAATTATATGACTTCATCCATAGCCAAAACCCGCCTCCAATACATAACTTAATACAACAACACTTCCCATTTCTCCCATACGAATTAAATCAAGAAACATTGAGATGTTTTTAACCGATCCCAAAATACACACACCCATCCCCACCACCCCCATACATCCCCCCTCTAAATCAGAACACAAACTCATTAAACAAAGACACATATATTCTGACATGCAATGCCCAATCCCTCAACAGTGCCCCTTCATGCATTCAGAACCTTGCCACCTACAAAAACAACCCCCCATCCATCATAGCCATCTAAGAAACAAAACTCATAGCCACAAGGTCTACTAAATACATACAACAAATATTCCCAAACTATAAACTTATGTTTAATAACACACATGCATTTACATGGTGTATTCATCAAGGCCGCCCATATACACCAGGTTAAGGTGGCCTTCTTACACTAATACACAAATCACATGTTTTTCCGGGCAACATTGCCAAAATCCCTACACCAATGCACATTTCTCCATACTTACAAATCTTAAAAATTAACAACCAACCCCTGCAACCTTGGCTACTATTTCACATTTACATGCCATCCCACTTAGAAGACATGAGATTTATCATAGACATCAAAAGTACTATTACCACGAAAATTAACAACAACCCAAACCACTCATTCTTATTATGTGGAGATTTTAATCGAGATGTCACACTAATTGGTAGACAACACAAAGATAGTTTTTCCTCGCCACAACCCATTGACCAACAATGCCGCAACTTCACCAATAACCTAAATTTTAAATATATCCCTACAGACACACGATACTCCAGACAAGGTGGATATGACTGTAAAGACTTAAGTTTGATAGACCGTTTTTACATACTAAATCCCAATCACGCTAGATACACCTGCACAACAAAAACAAGAATCACTTTAAACTGAGACTACTCACCAATCCAACTAAATATCCCACACAACACACTTATCAATAGAACACCCACAATACCAATCAATGAAAGTGTTCAAATACTCAATTCCATCCCAAAAACCAATGCACAAGACTTCAATTCAATGTTTTTTGAGAAAAACTCTATACTAATCGACTTCCTCATCGACAGCCTAAGAAACAATGACCAACTCTCCCAAAATCAATGGCTTGAAGTGTGTAATAACCTTGATACATTAATTAATAATATCTCCACCATACTAGAGAAAACATGCAAAGGCCCACCTATATCCCAACTACCAAACAGAACATCCAAACAAGAAGGATACTTACCCAAAAAAATCTTTAAAAAGTAGAAACAACAATTAACTACCTATCATACTATTTGGAAAACAATTCAAACCGTTAAAAATAATCCACAATGGTTTGCTCACCCTATTTGTCAAAAAGTACAAACACTACGAAACAATCAAATTCCACCCCACCAACTCCCCACACATCACCGGATGAATGGTTACACAATATTGCATTGATTGCAAAAGAGGCCAAAAAATAAGCCAAAAAGATAACTACCAAATATACCAAAGAAAATATCAAAAAAGCCATCTTTAAATACGAACTATTATATGAAACTAGCCCAAAGAAAATTAATTGAAGAGTCTCTAAAAACAATTCATCCCAACCGCTAGACTGTATCACCAATCAACATAAAAGTATCTTAACTAGCCCTAAAGACGTCACAAATGAGATATACAACCAACAAACCAAACACAACAGACCTGTTGTATCCACATGCAATTATCTACCAGAACATCCACCTACATGTACATGTGCCGTAAGACAATACCCATTGCATGACCTTGACGGCTTGACTATACATAAATGGGGTGAACCACAAATCCCACTACACAGCTATTTTAACCAAACCACATACGATACATGCCTCAAAAACTTAGGAAACAACAAAGCCCTAGGACCTGACTGCATTTCAAACTCCATACTAAAACTATTGCCCCCAAGATTCCACGAACTTCTTTCCCTATTCTTCTCTCACTCTTACAAACAAAAACAAATTCTTGCCTCATGGAAAACTAGTTTTACAATATTACTATTTAAAAATCGAGATCCCTCAATGCTTCCAAACCATAAACCAATTGCCTTAGACCAATAATATCTACAAAACTCTTCACAACCACATTCACATCCATTTTATCATCATATGGAGAAAAATATCAAATCTTACACGACAGCCAAGAAGGCTTTTGTGCAAAAAGAAGTACTGCTAGGCAACTCCAAACCATAATAGTTGTACTCAAAGACGCACGAATTACAAACCAAGACATATATATTTTCAAAGATGCATTTGGCTCTATTGACCACACAAGACTAATAGCTGCAATTATCTTTGACCTCGGATACCCCACCCACGCAGTTGCACTAGTTGGAAACATCTACTCTCACTTGTCCACCTCATACATTGGAGAATATTTCGGAACAACACGTTCCATTGCCATACAACGTGGTACTATACAAGGTGACACCTTTAGCCTATACCTAATCATTATTTTCTTGAAACCACTACTAAGATGGATGTAAAGAGTAAATAATGGCTACACCTTTGGAACATCACAAGTCACCATAAACTCGACCACTTACGCCGACGACCTTGCCGCTATAGCCGGAAAACTCAAGTCATTACAAATCCAACTCAATAAAATTGACAAATTTTGTGACTCGTCCGGTATGAATGTTGGCACCCAAAAATGTGTCGCCACAGGATGCCCAAACAAATCCAAAATGAACCCCACCGCATTCAAAGTACTAATGCAAACTGCCAACATAAACTACCGTAACCAACCCATCCCCATAGTACATCAAAATGAATCATACATGTATCTTGGCACAAACCTCGTCCCCTCACTAAAATGTTAGATACAAAGTCACACCACTACCGCAAAACTTACTAAACAATGCAAAGAATCAATAACATGCCCCACCACCATGAAACAAAAAATACAATTGATAGACACAGTACTTAGACCCAGAGTAGCATATGTTTCTACGCAGTTCCATACTCCATGCCTGCTATAAAAAAACTAGACAAAAAAATCATAGCCATACAAAAATCCATTTGTGGCCTCCCTAAATGTATGTCCAATGTCATAACCCAACTCCCACAAAATTGATTTGGACTAAAAATGCTTACCTCCGATGTATAGGTGAACAACTTCAAAATGCACTAAAATTATGACACAAGTAGACTTAGCAAGATTTACAAAGGACCCCTCCACTCCATCCTTGCCAAATATGGTGGCCCTAAAAATATCCCTAGAATAAACAAAACCGATTGCATTCGATCACTAATCACCCGAACATTTTTCCTACTAAAAAATGAAGCAAAGATTTACCTAAAAAGCACATTTACCGATTTCCTATTAGAACCCTCACCTTTGGAACAAATGTGGCTACAAGAAACTCAAAATGACACAAGATTTAACCAACACCTCTCCCAAAAACTCTTACAAAAAAATTTCAGTAAATATTACCGACTTAAAACAAATTACACTACCAAATGGAACACACATTATAAACCACAATGACTTCAAAACATTTCATTCTACACCATCCAAATTAGTAAAGAGCGCCCTTAATATTGCTCAACAATTATTTTGCTACCCCCCATGCCTCAATACATGTACCTCACCATGCCCAACACATCACAACCCCTACATACTAAAAGACACATATACTACCACCAACAACAACATCCAACCCAAAAATACCCCCCACCAATTCACCCCCCCCACCCACTGCATCCACTCCTCCCTTCTCCTCCAATATACATCCTCAAAAATCCATCCACATATCCCATACATCTCAACCTTGACCATAAACATAGAAAACATATTGACTCAAATAAAATTATAAAGAAAGACACCAAATATTTACAAATATGTTAATATTTATACCAAAAATGACCAAAACTCTACTTCCATTCTTGTTATCACACAAGACAATAACTAGTACCAAAACTTTAACCCTCACTTAGGCCCATTCCCAGATTCTCACATCATAGCCCTACTTGAGGCAGACTCGTACCATATGAAGAACCCACCTTATCATCCGAATTACTAAAAAAACCTAGGTTTGAACCATCCATCATTCAAATACTATGCATACACCATCAAAATAATAATATTGGTACCTTGGAACAACTTGCCATACTCACCTCCATAACGAATAATCTCAACATAAGCGGAATACATACAAACATAGCTCCACCTACACCCCCCTTAACCCTAGTGAATCACAACAAAAAATGGTCCCATCTTAAATATGCAAACACAACACAAACCCATCCCGTTTCACCACCCCTCTCCCCACATATCGTGACTATATCCCCTTAAATTTTTCCCCCGCATATAGTTACTATATAGATGGTTCCTTCAAAGAACCAACAGAAGTTAGTCCAAGACATTGGCATAGAGATAATGCCGGATACGGCATATACAACTAAACCAAAGAAATAAAACTATCCAAAAGACTCCATGGACTTCAAAATATCCTCAGAGCACAAATGATGGCCTTTCATAAAACCCTCCAAATTATCACTACACAATACGCTAATGAACTTGCACACATCTTAACAGATTGTATAAACGCCTTATATCTATTAAACAAACAAACAACACACCCTACCCTCCACAATAGCCACCCCGACCAAGCCATCCTATCATCCATGGTTCAAATGCTACAAAATTGCACACAAATCACAACCCACCATAAAGTTAGAGCACATGTCAACATAGAAGGAAACGAACAAGCGGAAAAATTAGCTAATTTAGAAGGACTAAATAAATCCCATAGAAATGCCAAACACCCACATGAACACATCCACACTACCCCATACTACCTCCAAAGGGAAAGTTGGTCTTCTATGAAAGACACTCCAGACAAAGGCCCCATCAAATTTTTAAATAAATACCTCAACATACAAGATATAATTAACAACCTCGATCTAACCTCAGAAAGTTTTCCAAACAAAGATAAATGGACCGGTAATGACGACATTGATAATGAATCGTCTACAAACTTTTGGAAAAATCCCACAATTACAGACTCACAAAAAACATGCATTATCAAATTTTGTATTGGACAATACATGGGAAATGCCCGCAAACAACTCTTCTTTGGTATCAAAAAAATTTCACCCACAACGTGCCCAATATGCCCATCCACAGACCCAGACACATGGCTACACGTACTCCTCAAATGCCAAAAGCACCATATACACTCCCTAATCGTCAAAAGGCACAGTAAAGCCGTATGGAAAATCCATAAACTAATAATATCCTCTAATAAATTACGATGTTTTATACTCATGAATGCCGGAACCTTCAACAACAAACCACAAGAAAATATTGGTTAGTGGTTATTGGCTACTGGTTCCTGGTTACATAGTGTCTACACTCGAGAGGGGGGAGTAGTTCATACTACTAAACCTATGTCTGGTGGGCATGGATTTAGTGGTGGAATAAACATACACTTTATTCACTTCAGCCCCTTTGAGGACCGAAGTTCTTCTTCTACCCACAAGACCCAAAATAGGACTCGAAAGGTGTTAAAACTCAATTTGCAAGAAATCCATGAGGAATTAGGTTGTGAAATGTAAAGTTCAGATTTGCATACACATTACATGAACACTCTACAAAAATCATATAATCATGATTTGGAGTTATAGAACTAATGAAAAAGCGAGAAATACAACACAAAATACATCAAATATAGTAAAATACAATGAATACCATGTCGCATACTATGTTGTATTTCATACACATGCAAAATGATTTTGGTTTTAAACTTTGGTTGAGATTTGTCTTTAAGAAATTCTTCATTGTTTTGTGATTGTTGATCTCTCTTATTGCATACAAAAACTTCCGTTTTAATTTGTATAAGTTTGGAACACTTTTGTATAAGTTTGGAAAAAATATTGTATGAAATTGAGTAGACAAAAGTAAAAAATCATTAATAATCATGTATAAATGTTTTCTTCACATATCATATGTCAATGCAAAGCTATCAAACTAATGCACATGTGAACCACTTTTAATCAAGTACAAAAATTCTTACAAGAATTTATTGGTGGATAATAGATAGGTAGTATACCCTCCAAAGTCCACAATTTCATCACCAATACACAGTAACTTTAAACACTATAATCTAATCCATCAACCGTTGGATGTTGTGCAAATTTCTCCAAAGTTTAGGTCGTGGTTCGAGTTCAATTTTGTAAGGATGGATAGTAAAATTAGGCATTGTATTTCCATTACAGTTAGTTCAAAGGAAAAAATCCTCACTTATCTTGCTTTTGGAGAAACATGACCTTGGCGCTAAAGGATGAACACAATGGTAAAAGATTGAGACCTTGTGTGGTGCAAAAAATTCATTCCAATCATAGTCAAAGTATGTTGATCCACTCAACGCAAGGAAGAAAATGAACCATTTTCTTGACTTCAAACACTATAGTATTTTAATTGGTGCGGTCAAAGTTTATATGATTCTGTGAGTATGTTCTATAGTAAGTCTTAATTGATATCCTACAGTCAAAACTATAAATATAAGGTTTTGTTTCCTTCCTTACTCATTGCACTAAAATCAACAATTTTGAAGGGTGTAAAACTATCACGGTCCTTTAGGGGTTAAATGCATCAAAAATGATCTTCCTAGTTTAAATAAAACTGCCACTCTTTGCCATCACAATTTATATGATGAAAGGTAAATAAAAGGTGTTTAAGAATCTTGCAACAAGAAGGGGTCCAAAATCACATAAAACTTATGATTGTTTTTTTGTGATCTCAATTTCATACAAAATCTTAATCCAAACAATGATCATAAAGATTAATATTATGTTTTATTGAAGTAGAAAAAAGAAAAAAGAAATTAAAAATGTGAAATCTCAAAATTTTGTACTCATTTATGTGGAAGAGTGGAAGCTCCTTTATATGCTGCCTGGAAAATTTCTCATTAAATGTCAAATTAAAATGAATAAATTTTACTCCCATAGAGCATTTAGAAGAAGTGAAGGGAGATTAATTGATTCATCTATAAATTCCATTTTTATTAAAATTTACTTGAAATCATTGTGAAAATGGTTACATCAAATACATGGTAAGTATGCTAAACACAAAAAATATCTTAAAATCCATTGCCTAGCTTATGGCCTGATGTTTTGCCTTGTGGTGCTTTTGTGTCCTAGGCCCAAGGCCGGTCTTTCCTCTGATTTTGTGTCACGTTATATGTCTGGTTTCTGTTGAATATCTTAAATCAAGTCTTTCAGGAAAAATATCTAAAAAAGGTATAGACCTAAGTATATGATTTGGATTACAATAAATATTTATTAAATTTAAAATTAAAAAAAAAACTTATTCATAATTTCATAACTCATCAACATAGAACTTCAGCAATGACACTACCATCACATGAAATAACACCATATGTAATCAGCATAATGTATTAATACCTAAGTCTACCCTCAAGAAGGGGAAGTAGTTCCATGTATGACTTAGTGGTGGAACAAACAGACATTCTATTCACACCAGCCTTTTTCAAAGACCAGGGCAACGGTTCATAGCACCTAAGTAACTAAGTGGCAGTAATTTTTTGAAGGATGAGAATGAGATGGAGCCATCTCCAATCCTACGTTTAGAAAAAAGGAAGGAGGTAGGTTGTGGGCGGAAATGGGGGGAAAGTGTTTGTCTCCCCCCTTTCCAATTTTGTATGATAGGTAGGTGGCGCCATGTGACCCATGTGTCCACTAAATATGGTTTATAATTTATTATCTATTAGTTGAGGTGGCATGTGCATATATGGGAGATGCGACATTCTTCCAAAATTCTCCAAATAATTAATTATATACTGAAAATCCCAAAGAAGGATAGAATTTTTTGACTTTTTTAAATAAACTCTAATTTAGCCATCACCACATTAAAAAAAACCGCTAATGTGAGATCAGAGCTTTAAAAATAGGATAGGGTATTGATAGGGGAGTTGTGATGGAGCTGTCAGTACCCTATCCCTGATATCTTCATCCACATTCGGTTTAAAGCTTAGGATTGGAGAATATCACATATTAGGGTTCTTTGTACACACACTACAACTTTAGGGTTCTAAATTGAGGCTGTGCGGTTTATAATTTAGGATTTTCATTATAATGATCACTATCTTCATGTTAAATTTAAGAAAACACAAAGTACTTTAATTTCATTCAAAATATTTAAACCTACCTTTTTATAAAAGATAAATTAATAATCTATATATAAAATATTCCATTTTATTTTGACTATTGATTTTTCATTCAGAAGGTTTTTAAGTTTAAATAATAAAATCCATGTTCTTATAATTAATTTATTTCACTTCATTTTTTTGGACACATTCTCATATACCAAAATAAGCATAAAAGGTACTTTGTGTTTTTTCCTTTTTTTCTTTTCTCTTCTTTCCATTCACTTTGCTTTAAAATTTAAATAGAACTATTTATATTCCTACACGTATTTTGTTCAATCTATTTTTTCTTTTTTTCTTTTACCTTTTCTTCTCCATTAACTTTGCTTTACAATTCAAATAAAATTATTTACACTCTTATACATATTTTGTCCAATCCTTTTCTTTTTCTTTTTTCTTTCCATTCACTTTGCTTTAAAATTCCAATAGAACTATTTATACTCCTACACGTATTTTGTTCAATCTTTTTTTTTTTCCTTTTTTTCTTTATTAACTTTGCTTTACAATTCAATTAAAATTATTTATACTCTAATACATATTTTGTTCAATCCATTTTTATTTTTTTTCTCTCCATTCACTTTGATTTAAAATTTCAATAGAACTATTTATACTCTTACACGCATTTCGTTCAACAATTTTATTTTTAATTTTTTTCCTTTTCTTCCCCATAAACTTTGCTTTACAATTCAAATAAAATTATTTATACTCTTACACATATTTTAGAGTTCAACTTTGAACATTTTTTTGAGTCTTTCCTTACTAGGAGTAGTACAAACTTCATGGTTTGAACTATGTTTCAGGGTCTATTGTTCTCAACGGATTCATCGTCCTAAAACTTCAATAAGTGTGGATAGGGTATTGTCTTCGCATTGTGAGAATCCATTTATGCCAGCTTCAGTCAATGGTTGTAGACTGCGACCATTATACTCAGATAGGGTATTGACAGAAGAATATGTAAAATTCTTCTTTTCCATGTCGTGCATATTTTCTGTCTAGGTGTTTCAGGATTTCAACAAGGCACAATTATGGGCCATACAAGATCCTCCCAAGTCCCCCTTCTCTCATCATGAGTTGATTTTGAGAGATTTTTGCGGAAAGGAAAAGGCATTGTGAAGACTTGCAAGCAAGCACGGATTCCTACATCACGGATTGAAGAGTTCCTCATTGGAGAGCGCTTACTTCAAGATGGGATTGAGTGGGACAAGTGGAAGAATGAACGTGGCATTGTTGATGGCCATCCAAAGCCAAGGCAAAAAACAAATGCACAAGTCCGGTCACTCGGCGGATAGGCTATCGTTAAAGAAAAATGAAGCCAAAAAAAAGCTGTGATGCCACAAATGCGGCATCACAACATAGGAGTCGGAATGGAACTTCGTACCAATCAAAGTTGAAGCACAAATGTCGTCCATGATCTACACCTGTCAATACCCTATCCCACAAAACCATACCTAAAACCCCAGAAATACAATCGAACACCGAAACAACAAAGTTAAATGCACACCCCCCACGCCCCGCAACAGTCCCCCACGTCCCGACTGTAGAAAAGAGAGTGGCGTAATGGCAAGTACATGCCACGTACAATCAACGACAATGATTACTCAGCCTCGGCCACGACTGTAGAGCACTACAGCAATACCGTAAACAACGATCACCTCTTTTCGACCCAAAAACCCAACTTGCTAAAGGAAGGGTAAGGACTGCTCAACCAATATAACCAATGTCATCACACCCTACACCAGCACATCACACCAGCACATCTCATCACATCCTATACCAGCACACGAGAAGATCCCATATGTGATCGACCTGTGAATCTTCCTACACCAAAACTACTCTCCGGATGGACCTAATGTGGAGCAGTGATACAAAAACCGCCTCCCAAGGTGTAGTAGTGTACACCATTTCACAAAACCCATCCCACAAATCGATCTAACACGGACATACGCAGGCCCAACAACCCTAAACCGCCGAAACCGACATTGAACACCAACCTGAAGGATTCAATCTTTTGCGTCACCCTAACCGAGCAGCAACACCGAGGAGCAACATCGAGCAGCAACACGTCGCAACAACACTGAGACCCTAAACCGAGCAGCAACACCGAGACCCTAAACCGAGCAGCAACACCGAGCAGCAGCCAGAGGGCGAACACGAGTGAATGAGCAAGTGAATGAAGAGGGGGTTTGGGTGGTCCCCCTGTCAATACCCTATCCACAGGTTTGGGATCCACTTGGTTCGGGATCTACTGGGCGACGGTGAGAGGGATCCATCCTCATCCACTTCATCCCCAAGGTAGGTGCTGCGAACGCTTACGCCAAAGACCAGAGTTGTTCTTCTTCTTATTAATAACTAACCGTAGAAATTTACTGCCCAATAAAAAAAACAAAAAAAACCCCTGCACCATAATTCAAGCAGATATTTTATAATTTCCAGTGACTCATGAATTATGGCCAAGTAGGGAGTTCACACATACAGTAGTATATAATGGACTATAATATGCAAATATCTCTGAGATGATGCATGACTCTAGTCACCGCCGTCCTGTATCGTGATTTTGAGCTGGAACCTTATCATTGGCGGCGGAATCCACCTCATGCACGGAACTGAGAGTAGGAAACAGATATTTGCCGCTCCGGGCCCTCAAGCCACAAACACAGGCTAAAAGCACTTCAAGGTAATAGGGTGCAGGTTACACTGCAGACATCAATTGTTTTAAATAATCATGATGCGCAATAATAATAATTGTATTATAAAGGATACATGATGTTTATATGAGAGGTTTATGTTTATATAAGAGGGGATCTCTTTATTGACCCTGGTTGGGCGTTGGACCAAACCTCAGTCTCGGGTGGGTCCATTTTTCTGGCCCTGCCCGATTTAGGGTTCTATAGGCTTTTTTGGTTTTTTTTTTTACAAAATTCTAGCCTGCGACCCCAAATTACCAAATGTGGCCTCCTCTTGGATCAAGTAGGGCCCCCCTCCAACATAAAAATAGGGGCCGGTTTTGTCCCTACCCTTCCCCACCCTTCCAAGCCTGAGGCTTGCTGCAACACTCGACCGGGGTATTTAGGCAAATTCTATAAGAGGCTTATGCTTCTTGGTTATCTCAAGAGTCATACCTCTTGATTATCTCAAGAGTCATACCTCTTGATTATCTCAAGAGTCATACCTCTTGATTATCTCAAGAGTCATACCTCTTGATTACTAGTGATGTACTACCGTAGGTCAAGGGCACCTTCCGCACTTGGACGCCGAATAATTAATTAAAGTCAATATAGTGGGTTCGGCTTTTTAAAAGAAATTTTAGCAGATTTCGGCAAGAGTTCACAAATTACTATAATTATCCTATTTTAATGGCCAAGGGGATTGAACCTAAGACCTCAAGCTCCCTACTTGGAGCTCTTATGCACACACTTCCAAGAATCAAGGCTTTCCAGGCCATAACTCTCCATTGTTGTCCTTGGTGTCCAAAGATTTTGTATATTAATATTTTCTTCAATTTCGGTATTTTCACTCAATAATTTTCCAAATAATTTGGCATGTCTTTTTTGAATTAATTATAGCCGAAGGTGCCCTTCACCTACGGTAATCTAGATAATCTAGGTTATAAATTAATACCCTCCCTTAGCATATATCTAGGTTAAAATTTTACTTTATATCCATCAAAACTAAACATTTTTTATGCTTGGGTCTTGGCAAGACATTTAAGTTATTCGTAAAGGGAACTGATCTTTTGTCTTCCTTTTTTCATGGCGGACAAAACAACCTGTATTTGAGTGTAGCCGCAAAGTAATCCTATGAAATAAATTCAGGATTTGAGGGTTTTATGGAGGTGTTATTAATGGCACAAATGGCACAAATCTCCCAAAAACAAACAAGAACGTCATGACAATCTGGCATGTATCCTACAATCCTAGAGTTGTGCATGACTTGAAGGGTCAAAGTTTGCTTAAAATAAAAGCGAGGCACAAACTGGAGTTTGGGAATTCTAGGGCTCAAAAACTAATCTATCCAGTGTTTTATTCAAGGTCTAAAGTGAAACCCTGCCAGTGGACTCGACGACCCTGGCTTTTCCATTTTACAGGTTAGAAACTGAGGATTTGGGGTACTTTGCCGATAACTCTATTGGTAATCATTTCTCTTGTTGGACAATAAACTAATTCAACATCACCTTGTTTGGCTTTCCCTTGTAGATAGTGATGTCTTATTTCAATATGTTTAGAATTTGGATGATGTCAAGGGTTTTTGGTTAAAGCTATACAAGATTGATTGTCATAGTAAATAGGTCAAGGTCCCATTTTCCCAAATCCAATTTCTTTCATAAGTTGTTTAATCCACATGGCTTCTTTTGTTGCCAACGTACATGCGATATATTCAGTTTTTGTAGATAATAAAGCAATTGGGGCTTGACAACGACTTTGCCATGAAATTGGATCACCACCTAATGTAAAAAGATAACCGGATATATTTTTTCTAGAATTGGTATCACTGGCCTGATCTCAGTTGGACCAACCTTGGATTAGATGAGGATATGTGGAATTTCTATTTCCATAAAGTATAGGTTATTTAAAGATCTAAATTTCCTTTTATATATCTCATGATTTTTTTAATAGCATACCAATGTAATGAACCGGGGTTTGCCAAAAACTTACTAACTTGGCTATTTGATATGCTAAATCAATTCTTGCAGTTGTCACTTGCGTGTATTAGGCTATCTACAGCGGCGGTATACGGAATTGTTTTCATTGCTCTATGTCTTGAGGCTATGTGGGGCTCATTGTTGTTGTCAATTTCATGTCTGTTTCAAGTGGTGTAGATATTGGTTTACAATCAATCATATTAAATCTTATAAGGATACTTTTAAGATATTGATGTTGAGATATAGAAATCGGGTATCTCTTTATGGTCAAATCCATGAAGAAATATCTATGGCACAACCCGAGGGATATGTTGAGAAAGACATCCCTTAGGTTGTGCCATAGATATTTCTTCATAGATTTGACCATAAAGAAATGCAGTTTTGACATCCATTTGATGGACATGTAAGTCAAGAATTGCCGCTAATGTCGATAAAATTTGTAGTGAAGTGATTTTGATTGTAGGATTTTTTTTTGTTGTGGTCAATTCCTTTTTCTTAAGAAAAACCAGGGGCAACTTTATACCGGGTGATTATGCCGTGAGCATTATATTTCTTCTTTAAAATCCATTTACAGTTAACAGTGGATCGTCTTGGAGGTAAGTATGTTAATATGCATGTATTATTTTTCATCAATGAATTGTATTCATCATTCATTGCTACTTTCCATTTTTGAGCTTCAATACTATGTAGAGCTTCTTGAATAGTTGCAGGGGTACGAGGGTCTAATAACAATGATGGGTAGTTCTCCAAGTCATTAGAGTATAAGATATAATCACCATATTTGGCAGGCAATTTACCTTGTGTTGTCCAAATAGAGCGTGTATTGTTTGTGTTCAATGTTACATCATCAAAATCATCATCCTCCAACAGTGAATTTGAGGACAAATCTGAAGATAGTCTTCTACTTAGTGAGTCACTAATAGATGTAGTAGGGGCTAAATTCAAAGTAGCATTAAGTGATATTTATAAAATTTCTTGTTCAAATGGGTCAGGTGGTAAATTAAGATGAGGTACTTCAGGTAAAGGAAGTTAAATATGTGCGGATGTCTCATGAGGTTGTCGATATGTATCATTGGAGAATAATTCCACAAATTAATTATCATTATCAATATGAGTAGGTTGCTTAGAAGATTCATATGGTGAGGCGTCATAATTTGTTTTAATTTGGGGAATAGGAAGAATACTTTCTTCATTAAATGTAACATTTCGACTTGTGAAATACTTGCGTTTCATTTTATTATACAATATGTAGCCTTTAATGCCTTCTTGTGCGCTATGGCCAACAAGTATGCCTTTACGACTTTTTTGATGCAATTTCTTACAAAGCTCATCAGGAATATGAGCATATCCAGGAGAACCAAAGATTCTTATATAATTAAGATCAAGTACAATCCCACTCCACATGGTTAAACGAGTATAACTTCCATGTGTAGATGTGAAAGAACAGTTTTGGATGTGGCAAGTTCTTGGGATAGCATCCGCCCAAAAATAATTAGGAAGGTTAGCAGTTTGTAACATTGATCTAGCTGACTCAACAAGAGTACGGTTTTTCCTTTCGAAAACACCATATTGTTCAAGAGTATAAGGATTTGTGAATTGGTAAACTACTCCATGTTCCACACAAGATTATGTAGAAATATTTTTTGGTAGACCTGGAACCATATTTTTCTTTTTATTTCTTGTAAAGAAAAATAATTTAGATGATCAAGTTGATGATGCCGTTTCATGGAATCAAACTTAAAGGTTTTGTTAATGCCATTGAGGCAATTTTTTTTAATGGAATTATTAGCAAGGGGATATAAATTATCTATTTGATTGAAGCGCATTTCAATCAATTCATCATGATTGTTTTTATGCTTTATAATAGCATAGTTGTGAAAAAATTCAATACTTTGGCATTGAATAGTTGCTTTGCAAACATGAATTAAACTTTTTGCAAGTGCGGGAATGTGCAAGACATCATACACTGTAGTTGTTTGTCCATTATCAAGGTTGATGGAACCGTTCCTTTGCCTATAGTGTGACAAACTTGATTATCACAAGAATACACTTTCAAAGGAGGATTTAACATTGTATATGTTATAAAATATTCCTTAATAGGGTCATATGTTGTGTCGCACCGGAATCAAGGTACCATGTATGTGAGTCAAGTGGATGGTCTTTGACCGTAGCCATAAACCATCGTATTATATCTTGTTTTGTCAGATTTATTGAAGGCGTTTCACTTGTAGTAAAACTGGCTTGATTAGATATAGGCTTAAAATTTGTGTGTGTTTTATCTCAGGCTAATTTTCAACAATTATATCAAATAGGCCCGGGTTTACCACAATAGTGACAAACTAATGGTTTTGGGGAAATAAATTCATTGAGGTGTGTATTAAGTGTAAATTTTGAAGAAGTTCCATTTTTATATCTTGAATTATTTTGATAACAATTTGAATTATATTGATAATTCTTTGGCTTCTAATTGGTTTGTTTATTGTGACCATAACTTACCAAAAAAATCTCTAGGTTTAGAATTTGGAAGTGGAGATTGTTTAGAATCTTCATAGTTCCACATGGCAGCTTTTTCTAAAATGCAAAAAACTATGTTAGAGATTGTTTCATTTGTGAGATTGTTACCTTGTGATGGTATAAATGGTCTCCATGAAGGAGGAAGAGCTTCTAATAGATAGACATATTGTTGTTCCTCACAGATAGTCAATCTTGAAACAAATATTTCATCAATGATGCCTTGAAATTCTTCAATAAACTTGGTAGCAATAGTATCTTTGGACATAATTAATTGTGACAATTTCTTTTGTGCTATGACTTGCGTAGGAACATCGGTTTGTTGATATGTTACTTTTAATTTGTCCCAAATAGCTTTAGAAGTTTTTAGGTGTTTAACAACGCTAAATTGCTTATCACCACAATATAGCATGATAGTGGCACGGGCTTTGGAATCTTTGTGTTTCCAAAGAATTTGAGATGCTTGAGCTTCAAGAGTGGCGGTGCCAAGATCGGCTTCACTACCATCCACAATGGAAAAATAATCATTTAAATTAAAACTAGTTCCATTTTTACACTCCAAGAATTATAAGTTGTTGTCAATCAACTTATTTACCAAATATGGTTTGGAAGAGGGATTCATTGATGTTGAAGTAGCCATAATTGAAACATCGTCGTTGGACAAATAAACAACTATAGTATGGACGTTGGTCCATTAATTTTTTTTGCTTTCAAGCTTCAAGCTTCAAGTTATTAACCCCTAAAGGACCAAGTGTCAAAAATGGGCTTTTTGAAAGTTTGGTCAAGTTCCTATGGTGTCAATTACCAACAGTCCACTTTGAAATTTTTACTGTAGAAGGACATTACTAAAACCTCACTGGGAAAACAATTTTTTCCTAAATCCGACATACAATGAAAAAGTTATAGGGTTTTGAATTTCAAATGGTCAGAGTGGGCAGTTTGGGCACCTCCTAAAACTTTTGCTAGGACACTCTATTGAATGTGAGATTTTCAATACTAGAAAGTAATATATTTTCCTTTCACAATGTCAAAAAAAGTTGTTGTCTTTAGTGAAAAATAGCATATTAACCCAAGTCAAACATTTTCACACATTCTTGGGCAAGGTACCAGAAAAACTTCTTCTTTTCCACATAAAATTTAGAGATTTCCATTTTTTAACTTTTTTTTTCCCACAACAATATGTAGTGTAAATCTTCTTATTGACCATTCAAATTATCAATCTAAAACATAATAATTTCACCAAAAATTAAAACGCAAATTGGCAATTTTTGAACCTTCACTCCTTGCACATTTGTTTTGAATATGCTACACCTCTCCTCTACCTCTAAAATTTGGTGTGTAAGGAATTAATATCATGCTTAACAAGATGGTAATGGATTTAGACCTTGTGTAGTGTAAAAATTTGACACCAAGTGAAGTCAAAGTTTGCTGATCCACTGAAAGCAGGGAAGAAAATGAATAAGTCGTATTTGAGATCCTATGGTCTAAACTAGAAATCAAAGTCTTTGTTTCCTTCTTTATTCATTGCACTAGAATCCAACAATTTTGAAGTGTTTTTGGTGTGAAACTGTCACGGTACCTTAGGAGTTAATACCATGTTCTAAATAACGATGATGTGCAATAATAATAATTGTACTATGAAGTGAAAGATATATGAGAGGCTTATGTCTCTTGGTTATCTCAAGAGTCAATACCTCTTTATTACTATTGTACTAATCTAGATAATCTAAGTTATAAGTTAACACCAATGTCTATGTAATCTATTATGTAATGTGTACTATCAACTTCCGTGCGACTCCAGAATCGTAATTCTTCGGGACACATGGCACGACATCTCCTGGAAGATTTAAACACAGACTTCACGTTCCACGATGTTGTCTGTGATAGTGGCTAAGTACCACAAGTCTGTACAGAAGTCTAGATTGTTGATTCTCGTGAACATGCCATAATTGTTGTCCGGACGAGGATTGAAGTTTCAGCTTAGAGAGAATAGTGTAATCGAGGTGGAAAGGGGGAGAATCATCTTGTACCTTACAGTTCAATTTGATGCTGGCAACCTGTAGATTCTTGTTTGGTCACTGGCAGACGGTTCTGGATTTCGACTCTCTAAATTCGACACTTTTGAGTGAAGTGTCGAATAAGGATGTGGAAAACAGCCCCATTGGTACTAATGTGAGCTCTCGGTAGAAACCCGTGCAGAATTTTGAAGAGATAATTTGTAGAGATTTGATTAGACAGAATAGTTGTCTCTGGTGACAAACATGGACGAGCGGAAACAGTAACTCGTTCTAGTTGCAGCGTGCATTAGGCAGCTCTCTGATCTCTCGAGCATCTTATCTCTACCCCTTCTACCTCTGTTGCACTTCATAGTCACATGCGGGGTCACCTCCGTTGCCAAAAACAGTGTCAAAAACTAGTGCATATCAGAGTTTTCCTGAAAGTTGTGTTTTCCAGGGTGGCTGGCCTATTATAGGCAAAAAGAGTGGGTGAAGCAAGATGTGCGGATTCTCCATTTTTTTTCTAGACACAAACTCAGTACGAGATCAATAAGTGGAAAATTTTGGAGGGTTAGAAATCTCACCCTACGTATTTCCTAGACCATTGGTTGGCATTCCTTGAATAGTACTACAGTATCCACAAGCTCCACCTCGACTCCTAAGAGCCTGGTTCCATGCAATGCCCGACCCGCCATCTTTGACGGGGTCGGGTCACTTCCATGTAGCCAGCTTCTCACCCTACCCAAAAAAGTAAGGTCCGGTGTAGCTGATAATCTCCGAGATGATGCAGCCGCTTTTCAAGCCTGTCAGCTTCCCCATTCCTCCCAAAAATCTTATCAGAGCAAGATGGATTGTGAACTTCAAGGTGGCACATGTCAGATTCTCTTTATAAAGGTAATTGGGGTACAACTTGGAAGCACCCAAAACGTTGGGTTGATTATAATAGCTAACAGGTGTGACGCATAGAAGTGGCCCTACATTTTCTTCCGTACATTCTGCAAGTAGAGAAGCTATAGTGATAATTTGGGTCGGGCATCACATGGGGTTTTGCCCTAAGCCTAGGCCCCATATGCACATGTGCATGAGTTGTACAACCCCATATAGCCTCTTCCATTCTTCATTTGCACTCTAAATTCAACCGGACATCCCCTAGTCACCCAACCTTTTTCGTTCCTCAATTTTGGCACTCCGAGCAACTAAGGTAAGCCCCTCTAAAATCGACAAGTTAAGGAATGTGCATATATGAAGAGAGGAGATAATCATACTATTATTTTTTCAGTCATAGCCAATAGAATTGCAATTCCAACCCAAGTGATTTCATATTTTTCCGATGAAAATTGAATTAGTTATGAATTTTCAAACTATGCAGCCATGTTTAGTGGGTGGCCAGCAGCAGGTACCCCCATAACCAACGACCAAAAGTAAGGGTCTTGACTAACAGCAAACCTCCATTTGAAGCTGCGTTGGGGATTTGCCTATAGACCCCGGTCAAGCGTTGAGCCGAGCTACAGGCTCGGTAGGGTTTGGGAGGGAAAGGACAAAACCTGCCCCTATTATTGTGTTGGAGCGGGGCCCTATTAGATTCATGAGGGGTTCTTGAAGGATAATTTGGAGCCGTAGGCCCTAAATTTGGCCAAAAAATCCAAAAAAAACCTCTAGGATCCTAAAACGGGCAGGGCCAAAAAATAAACCCACCCCAGGCTGAGGTTTGGTGCAACGCTCGACCAGAGTCAATAAGGAGATCCCTGAGTTGGGAGTAATGGGATGGAAGACGGTTGGATATACCCCAATTTTATAGCCGAGGGCGAATTGACCCCCTCATTCGTACTTATCCGAGGTGGCCCCCGTCTTAATTGCATGCGGTCGTTTTTGTGGCCTTCTTATTTTGGAGGATCAAGAGGCTTTTTGGATTTTTTTTACAAATTTGGGGCCCACGGCCATTGTTTACCCTAGAGGACCCTCTATTGCTATAAATAAGGGGCGGTTTACACTACGGACCAAGAACTCGTCCCATGACCCTCTTAAATCTGTGATTGGCTCCATCAACTCGTCCCGGGATGACTTGGGTTTACACTAGGAGGAAAAAAGAAAAGTGACCAAAGGAGTTGAGGTCCTCAAAAGGCCTAGAAATAGGCCTAATGGATAATGTTGGAGGGTCCCCCGGATTTTGCGGCGAGAGAGGCTAAATGGGTTCTCTCGTTGCTGAAACGAGGGGACCATGGGCTTGAAATGCAGTTTATTATTTTTTTAATCGTTTTTTTTTTTTTTTTTGGTTATTGGGAAGGGGGCCCAACGCTACTGTAGATACAATAGCGGCCACCCTTCTTGTCTTTTTGGCTTGTTTTATTTTCTTTGTTATTTCAGGAAATACTGCCCTTTTTAGGCATTCATTAAAAAAATCAGCATGCCCACTTTTTAGTACATGGTCATTCCTCCCGGTCCAAGTTCGGTTTACACTTAGTGAGAGGCCCAAGGGCTTTAAAAATGATATTTTTATGAAGTGTGACCATGGAATTAATCCATTTTCCTTGGTCACAGCTCTTGGTCTATAGTGTAAACCGTCCCTAAGACCCCATCCAAAAACAAAATAGGGGCCAAGTTTGGCCCCACCACCTTGTGACCCCCTCGAGTAAGTACGAATGAGGGGGTCAATTCGCCCTGGGCAATTTTATAGGTGTTGGCTATGGGTTTTTGTTGGTTATGGGGGGCCAGGGAGAATTGACCCCCTTGCTCGTCCTTACCCGGAGGGGCCACGAGGTGGTGGGGCCAAACCCTGCCCCTATTTTGTTTTTGGATGGGGCCCTATTTACAACAAGAGAAGAATCTTAGCAGTAAACAATGACCGTAGGCCCCAAAATTTGTCCAAAAAAATCCAAAAAAATCCTCTAGACCCCCAAAATAAGAGGGCCAGGAAAACAACCCCATGCAATTAAGACGGGGCCCACCTCGGGTAAGGACGAGCAAGGGGTCAATTCTCCCTGGCCGTTATGGGGACTTATCTTACTCAAATCCAGGAAAACTCTATCGTAAACTTAGTGTCAAATTTAGACTGTAGAAAACAGCACAATGCGCATTAGTGTCAGTGTGCGCCCACAACCCAACCATGTACAGTACACTAAAATTTATGTTTAGTGTAGTATACACTAAATGCGAACTCATACACCAATTGCTGTGAAGGCATTTAGTGTAGTGACAAATTGGGCATGGACTTAGTGGTGGAATGAACGGACACTTTATTCACGCCGGCCTCCAAATTCGGGGACCGGCGTTCTTCTTCCTGTAGTGACAAAACCATACACTAAATGTCAACTTGTACACTATTTGTCAATTCTAGTAAAGATTTCAACACATTTTTATTCACTTGTGCACAATTAGTGTATCCACAGTAGAAGTATAAAGAAAGGACCAGCAGTCGAGGGCTGAAAAGGGTCCAGATGTCGAGGGCTGCCAGAGAATCTTCTCAGCTACTTTCAAATGGCCATAACTCATTCATTTTTTACCCGAATTTGGCATATGAGGTGTTTTTGGGCATCTACAGAAAATGTAGATGCCAAAAAACACCTTATATGCTTGATTTGGCCAAAAGATGAATGAGTTATGGCCATTTGAAAGTTGCAACTGAGGAGAATCATGGATATCTTGGCTAAAAATCAAGGTTTAAGCACATTTGTGATGAAGATTGCATTGTGCTTGCACAAATATATGGTGAAGCTTATATTGTGGCATTTCTATTAACAATTGCATTATAATTTTATTTACTTGTGGACATTTAGAGCATTGAAAGTATTGCAAGTTTTGAGTACTTTTGGAAATCAACAATTTGCAACAAATAAATGAAAAAAAATCGTACATATGGAAGAAAAGTGAAATTCCAACTTGAAAAAAGAGAAACATTTGGAAGAAAAATATTGGTTAAAGAAGAACTTAGAAATTTTTATTAAAAAAATATTACAACTTCAAAAAAGAGAAACATTTGTGACAATGAGAATATAGGCATGGAAGGAAAGGCAGAGTGCACTCCTAAGAAAAAAGAAAAAATTGGAAGAAAAATGTTGGGGAACATAACAAATTAATACCATATTCATAAAAGTGCACATGTCTATGTGCACTTTTGGAGGTTCATCAATCTACATGCACAAATAATCAGTAAACGTCACCATATAAGCTGCTAAATGTATTGTAATAGACATTGTATGTGCACTTAGGCACAATTCAAATATGTAAATCTAATCTAATTTTGATATTATATAAGAAATTCATAATGCACTTATGACACCTTAATATGAAATGAGGAAGATTACAGGTTGATAACAAATACTTCAAATCAAAGTTTAAAGGTTAAAATTGCACTATCTAACTCTTTGACACCATTTCTATAATTTCATAACAAATTTTGCAACTCAAATTTTAAATATGAAAGTTGACGGGTTAATTCAAGCCCAAACCTTCCATTTCCATTTCAAAATTTCACTTTTTAACACTTTAATTCCAAATCTAAAGTTTCATAACATATTCAAAATACTAAATGTCAAGGTGTGAGGGGTTAGGCTCAAGCCCGACCCTCCTCCTATAAAGTTGCACTATCTATGTAAAGCATCAAAATTTTACTATAATTGATTTTACAATAAAGTCCACATGTTTAGAATCTTGACAATTTATGTTCATTAGGCTTTTGTTACATAGAAATTGACATTGAAGTTAAAAATATAAGTATTTAAATATTTGTAAAAATGTCACATGCTCATGTGAATTTTTTTTTGTACAAGCCAACTATATTTGACCTCATGTGCAAAACATGAGATGTTAATATGTATATTTTGTTTTATAGAAATCCGTCATGAAACTTTTTTTGTATGTCTATTGTTGGTTGGTCCCAATTGTACTCATTTGTGACATTTCACAAATACTATGATAATCGTCCAAATTTGTGTCATTTTCATATGTTATGTGACGTTTCTTAAATAATGTGTTTTAAGTGATACATTCTAACTTGGTATATAACCCTTGTAGAACAACTTGTAAATCATAATCAAAGAGTGCAATGTTGGAACGTAGGGGGCGATCGGGCTCAAGCCTAACCTTCGCCATTATATTTCAAAATAATAATTACATGATTTATTATTGAATTGTAACATTTTGTTATGATTCCTAAAAGAGTGCAATTTTGAAAGAGGGGAGGGGATCGGGCTGAAGCCTAACTCTTAATAACTCTATATTTCAAATTTTCAAATGATTTTTTAATTTTTAATTTTTTTTACCAAAAAGAGCAAATTTGAAAGAGATGTTGGGCTTCAACAAATTGCCTACTTCTAATTTTAATATTATGAGGTAGAAAATTTGAGGTGGAATTGTCAAACTTTGACTTTTATACAACAATATTCCTATATTATGAATCCATTTTATTAGCCCAAATTTTTTCTCAATGTGTACTTTTCATGAATATGTTTAAAAAACACACAAATGGGAGGAAAAAGAAATGAATCTTTCAATCTAGAGGTGGGCTTTTGCAAATATCTGGCATATTTCCATGGTTGCAAATTTGTTTGGGAATTCTTGAAATTTTATACAAAGATGGAAGAAGACATGCGGTACATGCTTACATAATTTTATCTTCATTGGACTTTCGGAAAAAAAGTTATGACATCCTACAAAGAAAACTTCTTAGGTATGGGCAAGTTTTTGGAGTGCGCGCAACTCCAAAAACTTTTTGTAGGAAAGTGCTTTCATGTGAAATTTTGAATACGAGCAAGTAATATAATTTCCTTTCGTATTGTGAAAATAAATCTTTTGTCTTTAGTGAATATGAAAATTTGAATCCATGTCAAACACTTTAACACATTTTTTGGCAAGCTTGTAGAAAAATGTCTTATTCTTTGCATAAAACGTTAAGATTTTCATGGTATATCACTTTGTATTTTACTACTATTGACTACGTATTGACTATTTGGATTTTCATTATAAAAAAAATAAAGTTCACAAATAAGTAAAACATGATTTGACAATGCTTGAACATCCACTCCTAGCACAATTTCTTTAAATCTATCACAAAGAAACGTTATTACTACTTCAAATACTATAATCTTTAAATCGGTACGGCCAAAGTTGGTGAATTTTTTTGAGCAGCTAAAGTTATAAATCTAAATTCAGATCATATGGTTAAAATTAGAAATATCAAGTTTTTGTTTTTTTAATCATTGTAATAGCAACAACATTGTGAAGTGCATTTGGTTTGAGATTGTTAAGGAAATTGAGGGGTTAAGATATAGTTAATCAATGCAAGATATACATTAGAAAAGCATAAGGAGTTGGTTGTAAGAGGAAATAAAAGAAAATCACAACTTTATAACAAAAAAAAGTTTAAAACATAACATACATAAATTTGCCTTTGGCAAATTTGGTACTTGTACTCCATCAAACTATGGACGGTACTTTCCAATGATCTCTTGCAAGTGAGGAAACAATTGGTTAGTACTCCAAGTGCCGTCTAGCCCTAATGCTAATCCGCACCTAATCATAGATTTCCTAGCATAGGACATATGATCACAATCTAAGTCACGGTTGACATCTTCAACAGAGTCCGCCGCAAGTTGAAGAAAAAACCGTTTACCGGGATTGGAAAGTTTACCGGACCATTGACCGTCGCCCCGAGCATTATTTTACCAAACGCCTTCTTGGATTAATTCGGTTGTTTTGAGCTCCCATCGTTTGGTCCAAGCGTCTTTGATCTTGGAAATTATGAATGTGTCCGCCGGTTGACATAAGTGGGTTGCGCATGGGGGTAAGTATTTCAAAATAGTTATCTTTTGTGCTAGAACGGCCGCTAATGTAGGAGTTAAATTATGTGCCGTACAATTATCCACCCAAATGAATTTTGTACGATTGTGTGGATCCGGTTGATATGCCCAAGATTCTTCAAAGTATTGAGGGAATATAGTTTGATCCATCCACCCCTTCAGTCTCGTTCGGTAACTAACTCCGGGGATGTTGTCATCCAAACCTCAAATTGGATAATTCCGATTTTCATTACTGAAAATAAGAATTGGAGGTTCTGTGATTGCTCTACGTCCACCTGAAATACGTACGACCATAGTTATGGCTTCTCCTCCGGCTACCACATCTGCGTATTTAACCGAAACATCTCCTCGAAACCCTAGAGCACGTCCGTTGTCCATATTAATGGTAAAGTGGGTTTCATCCATGTTTTCGATGAGATTTTCATCAAAAACACCGGATTGGAATCCCCGTTGTAAAGTCCCCAAATGATATGCCGTGTTTTTTTCTATTTGCATTTCTATTTCCGGACTACAACTCAAGCGGCCCCATTGAGAAAGTAAAACAATGCTATTAACATCCATGAATTGTTGAATCCATGATGATGTCAATTTATCGGTTAAAATTCGTCCATCCTTTGGGTCCCTAGAGTGGTCCGTATATGGTGAGTCTAGGCCTAAAAGAAAGGACCGACCTAGTTCATGAAGAAGGGCAGAAGAAAACTTAACTGCCTCTCATTTGTAAGCCTCAAAAGATTCCAAAAGGCGTGGGTAGAGCCATTGAACCCACTCCGATCGCCGTGGGCCCCGTCCGCTGGCCGCCCTACTAAGAATCCTTTTTCGTTTGCCCATATTACTTCTGCTGGACGATAATGCAATGGTTTGGTTGGTGTCCGTGGGAGGTAATAGTGTATCCCGCCAAGCCCACCACCGGGTAGCGCGAACAAGGTTTGTGTTGTGTTGTGCTCGAAAATAATGTGGGAATGCTTGAACTGTGCGACTGTAGAGTCCTCGGGTTCCTCGAAGCTCCATGCGACGATAGTCCTGCGCGCGTGAATGGTGGATACTTGCTGAAGTGCCCGTGGGCGGCGTGTGCTCGTCCCGGCATCCATCAGAAAATGGGAAGATCATTCTTGATTTCTACTAGACATTTGGATGATGGATGAAATTCATTCGGTCAACCTGATGGCAAGGGGTGCGGTGGCATGGGGTGATTCCCTGAAGCGTTGGTGGCACGCAGTGACTTTTATAAGAAAGTGTGCATACTGAGAATCAGTGCAATGTGCAACCCAATGAGTGCAGACGTCAGTTGATGCACGAGTGATGTGTTGACGCAGTTGGTTGCAGCTGATGCGCTAGTGACGTCAGTTGGTGTGCGGATGATGATGCTGACTTGGAGATGACGCAGGCTAGGCCAAATCCCTGCGAGAAGATACTGAAACTGGAATTAACATATCATTGTGCGCGACAGCCCAAAAGCAAGGAGTGTCTGAGAAAACTGACCTGAGAAAACCGAACTGAACACCAAAAAACCAATTGCGGCATAAACTCAACACCAAGTGCGACATAAACTCACCAACAATTGTGGAATGCAAAAGTGGGGGATCAAGGATGGAAGAGTGGAGTATAGATAGGAATAAGGAGGGCAAAGTCAACCGGGTGAGTAAAGACATGGCGGCCAGTAGACGGTTGATTGGAGGGTTACATTCATAACATTGGTGGCTTAAATTATTTATTAACCCCTAAGGTACCAAGTGTCCAAAAAGGGCTTTTTGAAAGTTCGGTCAGGTTCATATGGTGTCAATTTCCAACATTCTTCTTTGAAATTTTTACTGTAGAAAGACATTACCAAGACCTTAGTGTGAAAACAATTTTTTTCCTAAATTGGACATTTGATGAAAAAATTATAGGGTTTTGAATTTTAAATGGAGGGCGGGCACCTCGGGCACCTCCAAAATCTTTTGATAGGACACTCTATTGAAAGTGAGATTTTCAGTACTCGCAAGTAATAATATTTTCCTTCATATTGTCAAAAAAAAGTTCTTGTCTTTAGAGAAAAATAGCATACCAACCCAAGTCAAACATTTTCACACATTGTCACTCATTGTCGGGCAAGGTACCAAAAAAACTTCTTCTTTTCGACATAAAACCTAGAGATCTTCATATTTTTCACTTTTTATTTTTTCCACAACAATATGTGGTGTAAACCTTCATATTGACCATTTGGATTATAAATCAAAAACATATTAAGTTCACAAAAAATTAAAGCGTGAATTAACAAATTTCAAGCCTCCACTCCTTGCACAATTGTTTTGAATATGCTACACCCAGTCTCTACCTCTAAAAATTGGTGTGTAAGGAGCTAACATCCTGCTTAACAAGATGGTAATAGATTTAGACCTTTTGTAGTGAATTTTTTTGACACCAACTGAAGTCAAAGTCTGCTGATCCACTAAACGGAGGGAAGAAAATGAACCATTTGCTTGACTTCAAACACTATAATCTTTCAATCCGTGCGGTCAAAGTTTATGAAATTTGTACATGTATTACTTAATAAGCCTTTATTGAGATCCTACGGTCAGAACTATAAATCGAAGTTTTTGTTACCTTCTTTATTCGTTGCACTAGAATCCATTTAGTTTGAAGTGTTTTTGGTGTAAAACTGTCACGGTATCTTAGGGGTTAATGGGTTAGGCGGTTGATTGGGGGTTACATAAATGACATTGGTTTGATTGGAGGTTAGGTGGTTTATTGAAGGGTTCATTAATGATGTTGGAGGCTTACACTATTTGTCAACTCATTTACAAATAGTGTACTAGGGTAAGAGCATCCCCAATGGAGACACTAACGTCTCTCGCCAACGGCTCTTGGCGGGCCCTCCGCCAGCGAAGCGCCCCAATGGGCACCGCATGCCTCCCTCCACTTTGTCGCCTCAGAGCACCTCCACCAGGGACGCTCCAGCCCAGTGGAGACTGCCCTGGGTTTTGGCCCTGAACCCTGCCCCGTGGTTGGGCTGCAGGGCGCCTAGCGCAGCGCTAGCCGGGAGCAAGGTTATCCGGCCTCGAAACCTGGCTCTCATAATAAAAGCCTTGCTGTGGGTCCATGCAAAAACGCGTCAGTGAATGGACTGTCAGTGGCAGCCACTGCCACAGCCATTGTTGCTCCACCACGTGCTAGAACCAAATTGATGGCCTAGCCCCGGTGAAATTTTCAGTCCCCCGCCATATTCTCTCCTTTTCCAGGCTTGCTCCCAACTCCCTCCATCCCGCCTGACCGGTTTGGCGGCCCCGACCAGCGCGATGGGGGAGCACCTTCCTCCAGACCCACCAAACCTGACAGGTCTGCCGAGATGGGAGCCTGCGGTGGAGGTGCTCTCACGCCAAGGAAGCCCCGGTCTCGGCATATTTTCTATCTTTGCAGGGAGAACTCTTCCTCACGCTACACCTAGTCAACGCCACGATGGCAACACTTGAGGCGGGAAAGGGAAGGAAGGGCAAGAACTTCACTGCAGAGGAGAGAGGGTTGTGTAGGAGTTTTTTGGCTGTGTCGCAAGACCCTGTGTGTGGGATTGGCCAACGAAACACAGCGTTTTGGGAACGCATCACTACTCATTTCAACCAGAACAAGTCAAGGGGGAGTCCTGTCCGACCTGCTAGATCTCTAGAAACAAAGTGGGGTCACATTAAGCATGATGTAACAAAGTTTTGTGGTGCATACAAGCAAGTTTCAGATTGTAGAGAGTCGGGGGCATCAGCTGAGGATGTGCTAGAGAGGGCGTTGGAGCACTACAAGGATCGACACCCCAAGCAGCAGGGATTCACGTTTTTGCATTGTTGGCACTTGTTGAAGGAGGTTCCAAGGTGGTGGCATTCACCTGTTGATAACCAAAGGCGAGGGAGTTTTGGAGAAGGGGGTTCCGGTGTTGCGGCTATGGCGCCTCGGAGGCAACGAGGTGCAGCCGGTGCAATGGAGGGCCTCGGGCAGGGCAGTGGAAGCGGGGTCACATGCGATGCCACCTCCGATGGAGAGGTACAGGTGACGACGAAGGAGGGCTTCCCCGCACGGCCTGCCAGACCGCAGGGAAGCAAGGCCGCAAAGGCTGACATCTTGGAGCAGGGAAAGAGAGATTCTATCTTGAAATCCCAAGCCCGTGCAACGGAGCAGATGGCTGCAGGCAACATGCGCAAAGCAGAGGCAATGATGGATCATGCAGCCATGTCATTATTTCGAATGCCAATTGACGACCTCGATGGCGATGCCCGTGAGTACTTCCAGCTGCGGAGGAAGGAGGAATTGGAGCACATCAAGCGGCGGATCGAATCAGGGAGGAGGAGCGCCGAAAGGGAGAAGCTGGAGCACGAGAAGCTCGTGCGGGAACGCTCAGCAAAGGTGCAGGCCGCGAAGAAGCGGAGGACGCAACCTGAGGCAATCTCCGAAGTGCAGCCTACTCCAGTGCCGCCGACACCGACGGCGGCGAATTCAACGCGCAATTCCCAGGTGCCGACAACGACTTCAGTCGCCAGCCCCGAAACAACGCCGGAGCGCTCCCCGACGCACACCCCGACAGGTTTGCCGTCATGCCGTTTTCATTCTTTTTTTTTCGCTTTCCTTTATAAAAATCATTGAGGCTTGTAAGAATTTGTTGTGCACCTGTTGTCGGAGTTGAGGCCGCAACCGAAATCCACCGACGTCGATGCACACATTTAGGGTTTAGGTTTTGATTTTTTTTTGGTTTTCATATTTGGCATGTTGTCGGACCGAGGTAGACATCGACTGACGTCGATGCAGACAGTGGGTTTCTTTTTTCTTATTTCGGTTCCCAGTTTGTGCCTCTGTCAGATTTCGGCATGAGCTCGAAATCAAGAAACGTCGATGTAGATAGTCGGTTTCTTTTTTCTTTTTTTTTCGGTTCCTATCATTGTGAAGCAGAATTCACCATGTTGGATTGTTCTTTCTAATATTGACCGACGTCGATGTAGACAGTCGGTTTCTTCTTCTTCTTTTCTTTTTTCTTTTTTTTCGGTTCCGGTGACCAGTTCGGTGAGAGGACCAGTCGGTTTCTTTTTTTTTCTTTTTCCTTTTTTTCTGTTTTCAGGTTCGGCCTCTTCTACGAGACTTGGAGTTCACGCTGAGGTCGAAAGTTTCAGTTTGTGAACGTCCTGCACGTCGGTGCAAATATTTGGTCTTAGTAGGTTCACTCTTAGCCATGCGGTGTCAACTTCATTTTGCAGAAATTTTTGTTCTCTTCAGTTTCACAGTCGACTAGTCGGTCGGTGTCGACGCTTTGTCTGGTCGATTTTTATTCAGTTCCTAGTGAAGGTCCAGGTTCACTCTCAGCTCTAGAGGGATTTCGCTTCGGTTCTGTATCCGATTTTGTTTTATTTTTCCTTTTATTTCTGTCACATTCCACTGTCTGCTGCGATAATGGTTTCATGTCTGTGAATGGCTGTGTTTGTTTTTTTTTTTGCTTCTCGTCATTGCTCAAAAATCCGACTTTCACTGATTGGAGTGTTCTCGTGATGTTATAGAAGATGCAGAGGTTGCATATGGGGATGATCAATGCATTCCCGACACTCAACCTCCGGAGAAGGCACCAGAGGCACCATTAGTTCAGCCTGGCTTTGTAGAGAATAGGCACGGCGGTTTTGCTCAACCCCCTGGAATGTATAGTGTACCAAACTCATTTGCTTTGCATTCAAGTCAAATTGGCATTATGGAAGGCCAACTATATGGATATAGAAATTTTGGGCAATGTTTGAACCTCAACACCCGTTTCTACTCACAATAAAGAATCAATGTTCTTTCTGCTACTCATGGCCTCCTACCTTGTCCCCTAATTCTCCATAGGTGGTCTATCAAGTCATTTCGCAAAGCAAAATGACTCTCCACGTTCTCTACCTCTCTAGTACCAGACTGCAAGTCTTGAAATGTAAACGGAATTGGAGTAGTCTCCACAGGAATCCCGCAATCTGCAAATGGCTCTAACCGCAAGCCTTTCTCATCCTCCAAGATCATGTTGTGCATAATAATGCAAGCCATCATGATATTGTCGATGGTGTCCAAGTCCCATTGTCGCACCGGGTTCTTGATGATCTCCCACCGAGCTTGCAACACTCCAAATGCCCTCTCAACATCCTTGCGGGCACCTTCTTGGCACTTAGCAAAATGTTCTTTCATCTCACCCTGGGGCTCGTGTATCGGCTGCACGAAACACGCCCAGGGTGGATAAGTACCGTCAGTCAACAAGTAGTAGCGGGGATAGACATGGCCATTTACCTCAAAACTAATGTCATGCCCTGCTCCCCGCAGCATGTGGAGGAGAAACGGTGAGCAATCAAGGACATTGATGTCGTTGTTGCCTCCAGGTAAGCCAAAGAATGCATGCCAAATCCATAGACTCTGGTCTGCAATGGCCTCAAGGATGATGCCACGGTTCTTGTCCTTATCTTGGAATTGACCCTGCCACGCCACGGGGCAATTCTTCCAAGTCCAATGCATGCAATCAAGACTCCTAAACATCCCTGGAAATCCCCGTGCCTCATTAATGGCCATCTGTTTCTATAAATCTTCTCTTGTAGGTTGCCTCAAATATGTGGACTCAAAGCAACCCCGAATAGCAATAACAAACCTCTTCATAGACTCCTGTGCAGTGGAGTCACCCAATTTGCAGTACTCATCACACGCATCAGCGGCCATTCCATAAGCAAGCATACGAATGGCGGCAGTACACTTTTGCAAACTAGATAAACCCATGCGACCCACAGCATCAAGTCTCTGAGAAAACCATGGATCAAAATTTACCACGGAATCCACAATGCTCGTGAATAGCTCTCTCCGCATCCTAAACCGTCTTCGGAATTTCACCGAGCCATATGTAGGGGTATCAGAGAAATAATCCTTGTACAAAAGATTATGATAAGCCTCCCTATCACGATACACAAATCCCCGACCAACTATACTTCCACCCACCTTGGGGGTAGAGGAAGACTCAGCCAAAAGTTCAGTAGAGACCACATCAACCATCTGCAAGAAAAGCTCATTCTCAAATTCATCTTCAAGGTCTTCTTCAAACCCTAAGCCAAATCCAGGGCTCCTCTCAAGCTCATCCTCCTAAGACTCCATGCCTGAAACAAACTAGACAAACACCCTACGAACACAACACAACACAATTTCTAGCTAGGACACTAGACAGTGCTTTGACAGGGAGAAGCTCTTGGACCAGCACAGAGCAAAGGAGCTCCACCCTAAACGCCAAAAAATGAACCGAAAATTGAAGGCCCCATCGGAGAAGCTGGAGCTGCGCTGGCCCCCTGATCTGCCACAGTGGCACCGGAAAGGGCTTACCGAGAGCCCGTTGACGGGCGACCCTTGGGGCGCTTGCATGGCATCTTCTCCCTCCGCGATGCAGGGACCCCGTCAAAGCCCCATGACGGGGAGCACTTGACGGGAGAGCATTGGGGATGCTCTAAGTACACTATTCGTTCCACTACACTAAACATAAATTTGAATGTATTGGTCGTGAATTTGAGCAGTAATTTGCACAGAAATGGCGTTGTTTGCTGGAATGAATAAAATTTGAGAATATAAACAATATTACACGTTGCACGATAAGAAAAAGTAGGAGAATCTTGCACAACGGGGGAGCCGCTGGGATTTAATTTTGGTAGTTACTGTACAGTATGTGAAATGGTTGTTCGCCTACAAGTTAACACATTGACGAGCCTCCAGATGAATTTTTTTAATGTATTAACTAGAGGCCCAGGGCGAATTGACCCCTCATTGGTACTTACCCGAGGGGGCCACAAGGTGGTGGGGCCAAACCTGGCCCCTATTTTATTTTTGCATGGGGCCCTATTTATAGAAATGGAGTGTCCACAAGGGTTAACCATGGCCGTGGGCCCCAAATTTGTCACAAAAAATCCAAAAAAAACCTCTAGACCCCCCAAAATAAGAGGGCCAGAGAAACAACCCCATGCAATTAAGACGGGGCCCACCTCGATTAAGTACCAATTAGGGGGTCAATTTTCCATGGGCTTAACTAGAGTACATCTCCAAAATTGAATTTCAGTTCATCTAACTTATTAATTAAATTCTTAATATATTTGACTAAATTATTAAATCGACGGTAGGCTAGGTTGTCAAGACAGATGAGAAAGTATACTCAAGCCTTGATATTAGAGTTTTCCTGAAAATTCGTGCTTTAAAGGGTGGCTACCTTGTGTCAGCCAAAAAGACCCGGTGCAGCATCCTTTAACCCCAAAAGGACCACGACCACTTTCGCTCTAAAACTAGTCCAAAACTGTCACTGCCAAAAAGAGACATGAAAATCACATTTTAAAGTGAATTTCTGATTTTCAACCACAAGATCTTTAAATATACTTCATTATGAACATGCCATAGAATTTTGGTTGCAATCCACTGCACGGATTGATAGACTTTAGTGTTTGAAGTCAAAACAATGGTTCATTTTCTTCCCAGCGCTGAGTAGATCAGCAGACTTTGACTTCACTTTGTATCAAATTTTTGCATTGTACAAGGTCTAAATCTTTTACCATTGTCTTAAGCATGATGTTATTTCCCAACACACAAATTTTTAGAGGTAAAAAAGGGGTGTAGCATATTCAAAACAAGTGTGCAAGGAGTGGAGTTTCAAAAATTGCCATTTCACGTTTTATTTTTTTGTGAACTACGTATGTATTCGAATGATAATCCAAACGGTCAATAAGAAGGTTTTCACCACATATTGTTGTTGAAAAATAAAAAGTGAAAAATATGAAGATCTCTAGGTTTTATGTAGAAAAGATGAATTTTTTTCCCCCCGTTGCCCGAAAATGTGTGAAAATGTTTGACTTGGAATAAAATGCCTTTTTACACTAAAGACAAGGATTTTTTTTGAAAATTTCCTAAAAAGGAAATATTCTTTAAATGTGTGAAAAATCTGAATGTCAATAGAAACTTTTGTCAAAGTTTTTGGAGGTGCTCGGAGTCCCCACTTTTGGCTTTAAGTGGTACTAACTTTCAAACAGCAAATCCTAAAAAAAATATAAAAAATCTCCACAAAGCTCTTATCAGATTCTATCTTGAAAAAAAAAATTCAAATAAAAAGGATTTTTTTTTTGAAATGTAGGTACATGCCCAAAATCCAAAATGACCCCGGGGGGACGTTTGGTCCCTTAGGGGTTAACCCCTAAAGGACCACAGTCGCCTTCGGGGGGATTTTTGGATTTTTGCGCAGGTTTCTAAAATTTGAAAAAAAATCAATTTTCTCTGAAATTTTTATTCCAGATTGCCTTTGATAAAAGCTTCGTGGACATATTTTTATTTTATTTTTTGGATTTGTGGTTTGAAAGTTAGTACCACTTATAGTTTTTGAGGGAAATTGTCAAGGAACTTTAGGGGTTAAGGACCTTGTATCTTTCTCTATTCACCAAAGTAAGGTGAGATTTAAACACGGCAATATATGCAGGGTGAAAATTCTCACCCTCCATGTTTTATGGTCAACGCGCATGGAACAAGCTAATGTAACGAAATTAGTAATTTGGAGTCACTAATGCCACCTTGCATCTTTGTTTGGACGGTGACTTTGCCTAGATGATTAACCCTCTAGCATGTTGGTTGGCTGACAAAGGACCATAATTTATGGAATAAACCCCAAAGTTAACCAAATCACAATATTTCTAAAAAACAAGTGGACTTTCAGGTCTACAACCCCTATTGGCGTTTTGGAGTGATAGTCAGGGTTTAAACCCCGAGTACTTTCAGGAAAAATCCATTATTGTACCACCCAATCTTTAATATCATTTATGGTCAAAGATCCAACAACTGCACTAAACGCTTAATATAGTGTGATGCATTGGTAATGTGGGTGAAAAATGATGTGGACCACGTCAATTTTGGTTTTGGAACATGATTAATGTGAACAAATATCAACATGTGTCACCCCATGCATTGCCACCTAACAGCCACTCACTACCAAATATCTTTCATTCTCGGCCGCTAACCACCCGCTCACGACCACCTCTCCATCAGTCGACATTAATTTTATGTCAACAATTTTGAATCCTACACTATTTTTTGAGGAATATGATTTGATGTGGATTGAGAATTGATGGAACAAATGAAAAATCCCAAAAATTGGACAAAGAAGAATGTACATATGGAGGGAAAATTAAACTACAAGTACAAGATTAAAATAATAAGAACTTTGATTTAGAAGGGAAGTGAGAAAAGAAAGGAATATTGGAAAACAAAAAAAACATAATATACAATTATTATAGAAATATACATTAAAACCTCATTAGATATTCATGAAATATGCATTAAACATTCATTAAAAATTCATTAAATATTCAAATACACATTAAATATACATTAGAAATTTATTAGCTATTCATTAAATATTCATTAAAAATGCAAAAAAACATTAAAATTTTTAATTGCCATAAAATATACATCTAAAACTCTAAAGATTCATTGAATATTATTTAAATATTCATAAAATGTTCTTTAAATATACAAATATACATTAAATATTCTTTAAATATACAAATGTACTTTAAATATTATTTAAACATTCTTTAAATATACAAATATACATTAAATATTCTTTAAACATTCATTGAAAAATCGTTATCTTTTTATGAAGTATAGAAATATACATGAAATATTTATTAAAAAAATTCAAGGAATGCAAGAGATGTGAATTGGAATAGTTGGGAATGGGAGTATAAGGAGATGAAGTTGAGGATGAGACGGGGAGAATTAATGCATGGCGGCTAGTAGGTGGTTGATTGGAGGCAAACACTATTTATCAACTTATTAACAAATTTGTGTGCTAGGGTAGGTGGTTGATTGGGGCTAACACTAAGGGTACTAGGGCAGGTGGACGATTGAGGGATAATATTCATGACAATTGCGGCTAACACTAATTTCTAACTTGTTAACAAATAGTGTACTAGGGTAACTACACTATCTGTACCATCACACTAAAAACCATCTTTAGTGTAGAGGGTTAAGGCAGTAAAGTAACCTCTGAGTACGTATAAAAACAAAATTCACCATTGCCATTATCCATTGAATTTTAAAGAAAATGCTATTTACAACTTTTAGGAAGGATCCAAATTGTTTAGAATTGGAAAGAATAAAGTTTACCTTTTTCCTAGCACATGGGGCCAACTTGGATACATAAATGAGAAGCTTTGTTTACTCTTTTTGTCCAATATCGAATGTGGCGTGTTTTTTTTTTTCTTATTTTGAGCACCTGAAGATATAACTTATGGTGAAGAAGACATATGAACAAGTTTTTTGTAGATACAGAATGCTAGTGTCAAATTCTCAAGTTGTTACAACAGGTTGTCAAGTTGTTACATGTTGTTGGGAGTTAGTTACAAGTTGAACACGTACACACAACATCATTCTCTCCTGTATCACGTTCGATCTTGCATTTCCATTCCTACTCTTCATCACGTTCATAATCCAAATCTCATCCCAAAATCAACACTCATGTATACATGTCATGAGCTCCTGTGCGTAGATTCCTCGACCCCAATATGTTGAAAGGGTTCCGTTCTAGCAAAGAGTACGATGTGTCTGTAGGTGAGAACGAGTCGTTATTGACTTGACGTAACGATCCAGACAGACCGTCTGGCGGAGGAATGGAGATCTGGCGGAGGAATGGAGAACATGGATAACCCTTAAGAGCCGGGCGACCAAAATCTGGTCGATGAACAAAATTAACCCCTATGGTACCGTGACAATTTCACACCAAAAACACCTCAAAATTGTTGGATTCTAGTGCACTGGATAAAGAAGGAAACAAAAACTATCATTTCTAGTTTTGACCATAGGATCTCAATTAAGACTTACAAAGTAACATACTCACAAAATTTCATAAACCTTGACCTCACGGATTGGAAGTTAGTGGTGTTTGAAGTCAAGCAAACGGTTCATTTTCTTCCATGCGTTTAGTGGATTAGCAGACTTTGACTTCATTTGGTGTCAAATTTTTGCACTACACAAGGTCTAAATCCGTTACCATCTTGTCGAGCATGATATTAAATCCTTATACACCAATTTTCAGAGGTAGAGGATGGGTGTTAGCATATTCAAAACAATTGTGCAAGGAGTAGAGGTTCAAAATTTGCCAATTCTTGCTTTATTTTTTTTGTGAACTTAGTATGTTTTAGACTGATGATCCAAATGGCCAACAGGAAAGCTTACACCACATATTGTTGTGGAACAAATAAAAAGTAAAAAATGTGAAGATCTCTGAGTTTTATTTGGAAAAGACAAAGATTTTTTGGTACCTTGCCTGACAATGTGTGACAATGTGTGAAAATGTTTGACGAGGATTGGCATGCTATTTTTCACCAAAGACAAGAACTTTTTTTTGACAATATCAAGGAAAATAATACTACTTGCAAGTGTTTAAAATCTCACATTCAATAGAGTGTCCTAGCAAAAAAAATTGGATGCGCCCGAGGTGCCCACTCTCCCAATTTGAAATTCAAATCCATATAACTTTTTCATCAAATGTCCAATGTAGAAGAAAAAAATCCCACTAAGGTCTTAGTAATGCCCTTGTACAGTAAAATTTTCTAAGAAGGATGCTGGAAATTGACACCATAGGGACTTGACGGAACTTTCAAAAAGCCCATTTTGACACTTGGTCCTTTAGGGGTTAAAACACCTCCCAGGGGCGAGGAATAATATTTTTCATCCAATCTTGTGGTAGATGTTGTCAATGAGTGTCTACACCACATGCACTTTAGAAACCCTTTGTAGGGATGTGCAATTTTTGTCAGTAGCAAAGGGCGTAGTAAAAACGGGGGCAACGGCTCTGTAAGCTAGATGCTAAATGAAAATGTTTTGTATTTGGGCGCACTTTTTTTAGTAGACCGTGTGTTGGAATGAGGAATGGGTTGAATATAAGAACATTGTATTCGGGTCATGGGTGTGTTGGACTCTCAGAGGAAGGCACTTCCCCATGGTGGGACCATTCACATTGATCAATTACATCAACACATCATTACTAGCTCAGAACTCACTCGTTCTATATATGCACAGCGGAGGTGGTGAGTTCCAAAGAACATTGGAAAACATCGTCAGTTTAGGATGCACGAGCAATCAAAAACGCAAGACGCAATGCTCCACAAACTTGCACATCTAGGACATTGACTGATCATGTGAAGCAGATCTCATCACAAGCACTGACATGAAACGATTATGTCAAGCAAATTCTAGAACAAATGCGGACATGAAACATAAACTAGAGACCACAATGATCAGACATGAAACAACACGGTTATCGCATAGAGCAACAAAGTGGAGACCCATGTGTTTAAGCAAGCACAGACATGAAACAACACATTCATGTTGCGGTTATCGCCTAAGACAACAGAATGGGGATCCATAAAATCATGCAAGCACACACATGAAACCACACGTTCAGGCTACAACTTTCACCTCTAACAACAAAGTGACGACGCATACGATCATGCAAGCACATACATGAACAACATTCTTCAACTAGCAAGCTCCGGATTCAGAAAGTGTAGTATACTTACCTCAATACCACTCTCAATCCCTCGGCAAGCACGGCGACTTGGAGAAGTACGTCAAGTGCTTCAATGTGTCCGCGGAGAGTGTATACGGCATGCGTGAATACCCAACATAGAATGCCGAGTCCATCGGCGGGAGCTGCTCCTTCAAAATTCTTCCTCCGCTCTCATTCATGTATTGCGTCCGCGTCTGCAAGTGGAGGTGCTCCATCATCGTCGTCGCCATCACGTCCGCAGCAGCTTCGTTCCAGGCTGATAACACATCCTTCAAGCTCGGCGTCTGGTCACAGAAGGGCAAGTTTGTGGTTCCAACAAAAGGGAGAGACACGAATAATTGCCGTCTTCATTGCCCTCAGGTCTTCCCTCCTCTATTCTAGGTGATTTCAAAATTCTGGAACAGCCCAAAGTTGTCAGAGTCAGGATCCGCCACGGCATCATGCATCTACGCCCATTCATGAATCATTGGATGTGGGCAGTGCATGGATGGCTGCGGGCTACTCCGCGTTTGCACAATTCCACCTAGCTGCCCTTTCTTACCTTTACAACTCATACTCTCATTTGCAAAGTTATTTTTTTTTTAAATTCGTGTTGTTTCCTGTTCATGGTATGAACTCTCTCTATCTATTTCTTAGAATGTTTTGTGCTGATTCATTTTGCTAATCTGTGTCATCTTTTGTAAAATTGTTTTCCTCTTTTTGTATCGGTTTCCTAAGTTATGCAAAATGTTGTGCCTTGACTCAAATCATCAATTTCTCTTCTTTAATCCATTCTTATAGTACTTAAGCAACACTTTGTCCTTGCAAACTACCCATTTTGTAGTGCTTGCACAACCCATGTTCTATTTCAACATATTCCACACGTCTACAGATGTTTGCAACAACACCAGCGCTTATAGGTCCATCCATGTCATTTCATACATGGGTTTAGGTCCGATGCTTAACCCCTAAAGATCCTTGAAAGCCAAAATGGCTTTTTGCTATTTCGGGCAGCCTAGTTCAAGGGGTTAAATTTAATATTTTTGCAAAAGATTTTTACGAGGTGTTCCCTATACTACAAGGTGTATGTGCAACAATTTGCAAAGTCGAATTCCAATTTTTGAGCTTATTTACTCAAATTTTAGTTTTCAACCTCTGGGCGGGCAGAAAAAAACTTTTTATTTTCAACATTTTTTTGAAATGTTTTTTTGCTAATATGTTCATAACTAAGTTTCTATTCAAATTTCCAAGTGACCCATGTCGAACCTTTTACCAATTCTGCAAGGGCAGCCTTTAAAAATTACAACAACAAGTTTCAAAGTTTTCCACAATATTACATTTTTTTTCTTTCAAAATTCGTCAAAATTTGAGATTTAATAATTTTTCAAAAATAAAATTTCCCAAAATTCACAAACTTAAAGAGGTACCTACTCACCGTTCATTTTTTTTCCTAAATTAAATACAATAAACGTGATGCATGTTTTTCCAAATCACCGTTTTTATACCTTCTGTTGGAAAATAATTTGCATGAAGGTCCAAAAAGCCAAATGAGTCTCTAAAATTTTGCATAGGCATTCAGAACATGATTCTCCACATGGAAAAAAATATGAGCAAAATGATTGGTGTAGCAATCATCAAGATTTCTTTGCACAAAGTAGACTATGTCTTTTAAACAATGCCCAAAAAAAGTTTTGCATCAACTTTGAACATTATAATCTCACAAATGGTGCACATCCAACGGCTCAAATTTGACATAGCATATTCCATAGTAGCTAGGTTCAAGATCCTACGGTTGAAAGTACTAAAAAACAGTAAATACATTGACCATACCTCAATTCCAACAAGGTGGTAGAAATTCGCAATTTTTGGTTTTCGAGCTCCCAAGAACACAAGGATTTTTACGGGTTAAGGGTTAACAACTTTTCAGACATGGTCCTACAATTAGAGCGATTCTTCTTCCCGATGTAACAACCAATTTGTCTTGACTGACCCTTGGCCCTCGCAGCACTCATGCACATGTGTACTGTACCTTGAAAGAAGGTCAAGAATAAGCTCAGACTAAGATCTCCCTGTTTACCTCCCGGTCAAGCGTTGGACCAAGCCTCAGCCTCAAGCGGGTCTATTTTTTTTTGCCTTTTTATTTTCCGGCACTAATGGCTTTTTTACGATTTTTTTTTGCCAAATTTGGGGCCTACGACCTCAATTTACACAATTAGGGGGCCCCTTTCAACAAATAGGGCCCCCTCCAACATAAAAGTAGTGGCCGGGTTTGTCCCATTGTACCCTCCCGGCCCTCCTGACCCAAAGCCCTTGGTGCAAGCCTAGGGCGAATTGACCCTGTCATTGGGAGTTACCTGAGGTGGGCCCCGTCTTAATTGCATGGGGCCATATTTCTGGCCCTCTTATTTTGGGGGTCGAGAGGCTTTTTTGGAATTTTTTGGGGGCAAAATTGGGGTCTTTGGCTATTTTTTATTCTAAAGGACCCAACCTTGCTAAAATTAGGTCCTCATCCAAAAACAAAATTGGGATCATGTTTGACCCTACCACCATGCGGCCCCCTCGGGTAACTCCCAACGAGGGGTCAATCCACCCTGGGCCTTAGGGCACGATTTGACAGGAAACCCTCCACACTCAGACTTACCAGGTGGGAGAGGAGGTGGTGGGGCCAAAACCTGGCCCCTATTTTGTTTTTGGATGGGGCCCTAAATTTAGCCAAAGGGGAGCTATAGACTAAATTGGGACCGTAGGCCCCAATTCCGTTTTAAAAAAGCCAAAAAAGCCTCTGACCCCCCCCCAAAATGGGAGGGCCAGAAAAATGAGCCCATACAATTAAGACGGGCCCCACCTCGGGTAAGCCCGAGCTTGGGGGGTTTCCTGTCCGCGCCCTTGGGGCAACGGTCGACCGGGATATTTAGGGAGATCCCTGGGACTGAGTTGTGATCTTTAATTTAATGTGCACCGCTTACCGATGTCTGCATAGGTTCTATCCGTCGGACAAAGCAACTAAAGTCCAGAGCACCAACTCTGACAGCCTACTCGTAAGCTAACATGCCATCGTCACTGACGTCAGGATCACTACGTCATTTGTGGTCAACTGTACAGTTTGAACTTGTCTGCACGCGTGTGTAAGCTTAAAAAACTCGATCATGTCTGATAGCGATTTGACAGGATATCCCCACGCTCGGACTTACCACGTGGGGCCACAAGGTGGTGGGGCCAAACCCGGCCCCTATTTTGTTTTTGGATGGGGACCTATTTATAGAAAAAGAGGGTACGGAAGGGTTGACAATGGCCATAGGCCCCAAATTTGTCAAAATAATCCCCAAAAGCCTCTGGACCCCCAAAATAAGAGGGCCAGAAAAATGACCCCATGCAATTAAGATGGGCCCACCTCGGGTAAGTCCGAGCGTCGGATATCCTGCCCGCGCCGATCGATTGTGGGGAGTGATTGCTTCAAGGTTCATCTACAGTACTTGATGCGTGCACAACAATAGCTCCTTCGATCAATTGTCATCATCCTAAATTTAAGTCTACAGTAAGGCAGAAGTTCAATTTAAGTCTACAGTAAGGCACAATTGACATATATTAAGATTCTTGATAGCACAGGACTTACCACCAGGTATGAAATATATCTTATTCCTTTTAGCTTTTCCTTTTGGCCCGGGCTTTTGCTCGGCCTCGCCGGCCCTGGCGGGGTCTGCCTGTTGTTCTGTTCTTTCCCCCTTTTCCCTTCGCAGTAAAGGTTCCCTTTGCTTCTGTCAAAAAAATATATATATATATATATCTTACTCCTCAATCTCTCACACGAAATGCCTATGCACACGACACTAAAATCCCAGTTTGTTGTTCATGAGGTCCTGACTGAATCTGTTGTTCATCGAGGGGTGGTGACGGAAATTGGAGATTGTCCAGACATTAATTCACAATTTGTGGCCATGGCCTCAATGCAGCCCGGATTCGCCATAGTGACATGTTCTTATTTGCCATGTGGGAGGCACATTGGAACTGATAATAGGAAGGTGTTGTAAGCTAAACCCCCCTAAAACCGACAAGTTAAGGAATGTGCATATATGGAGAGAGTAGATAATTATACTATTATTTTTCAGTGATAGCCAATAGAATTGCAATTCCAACCCAAGCAATTTCATAACTTTTTTTTAATGAAAACTGAATTAGTTATGAATTTTCAAACTGTGCGGCCATGTTTAGTGGGTGGCCAGTAGTAGGTACCCCCAATAACCAACGACCAAAAGTAAGGGTAGATTGACTAATAGCAAACCTCCATTTGGAGCTCAGTTAGTGGTAATGGGATGGAAGACGGTTGGATATACCCCAATTTTATAAGTGTTGGCTATGGATTTTTGTTGGTTAGGCGGGGCTTACCTTATAAGCTTGGAAATTGAATAGCTATGATATACTCACTCCTTTGTAACAAATTAAGGCTACAAGAAACTTTGTCACTCCTCACTCAAAAAGTGCCGCCCTTCACTTACGTGTAATGTGGAAAAGGGTATTTTTTCTTTTCTATTGTGACATAACTGACTCACCAACTCTCAAAATTCTTGAAATAGCAAGGGAGGGACAACAAGGTTGCTAGTAGTGTAAGCCACCTACTTGCTAACAAGCATGTGATTGATTAGTAACTAGCATGTGATTGGTTATTACTGCAGCTGAGGATTAAATTTGGCAAATATATTCCTAAAAATAGTTTCCAAAATTTTGGAAATTCTTTTTCAAAAACATCATTTTCAACACAGTGAAAACCGGATTTTGAAGAATATTCCATTTTGGAATTTGGCCAAGATTTTATTTTATGAATAAATCATTATTTGGCACAAGAGTGCCAAATCCGACCCTCAGATACACTAGCATGCAATGACCATTATTTCTTTATTTCAATCACAAGTCTTGTACTGTCAAAACTTCAAGGACTATAAAGATCAATGGTTCATCTTGGTTGCATTGAGATTAAGTCTAATGGTGTAAAATTGGAAAAGACTATGGGATATAAACTCAAATTAAATATATTCCATAAAACGTCCTGAGCATCAAATTATTTCACAATCTTGTGTGCCTTTACATTACCTAGTCCAATGAAATAAACTACGTAATGTGCAAGCAATTCTTAGTTAAGAGGAAAAACCAAGTTGTCAAGCTACTGGAGTGGTGAGATGGGTTAAGGTAAGCCCCCATAACCAACAAGTTAAGCAATGTGCATATATGGACAAAGAAAATAACATATTTATTTTTCAATAATAGCCAATAGAATTATAAATTTCAACCCAAGTGATTTCATATTATTCCAATAAAAGTTGAATTAATTATGAATTTAGTGGGTGGCCACCAAATTCCAATAGGTACCCCCATAAGCACCAACCAAAAGTAGGGGTCTTGACTAAAAGCAAACCTCCATTTGGAATTGAATGGGTGGTAATGGGAAGTGGGTTGGATATACCCCAATTTTACAGGTGTTGGTGTTGGGAGATGGGTTGGATATACCCCAATTTAGTGATGGTATATGGTCTGTTATGGGGAGAAGCTTACCTTAGAGCATTGGCATAGACGGCAAGGACCATGTCCATGTGGTAGTTGGTGCACTGGCCACGTTGGTGGTGCTTGAAGCCTCGACATTGCATCTTTGGCAAGTGACATTGCAATCGCGCCGGCCCGCCACATATTGCCCTTGTAGCACTTGCATCAACAATTGGTGTCCACCTTCCTTTGAAATTAACGAGTACTATTGCACTTTGTATCTTGGCGTGCCTGCAAGTTCCACACCAACCCCTCGTGGAAAGAGTTCCCAATGTTGCACCGACAATCTTTTTGCGTGGAGAGGCAATATGCAATGTGCGGGTCATAAGAACAATAGGGTGTTGGAGTATCCGTTGGCCTCCCTCGTGTGGGTGCACTTATCCCCTAAAGGACCAGAGTCTCCTTCGAGGGGATTTTTTTATTTTTGGGCAGGTTCCTAAAATTCGAAAAAAATTCAATTTTCTCTGAAATTTTTATTCTAGATTGCCTTTGATAAGAGCTTCGTGGACATATTTTTATTTTATTTTTTGGATTTGTGGTTTGAAAGTTAGTACCACTTATAGTTTTTGAGGGAAATTGTCAAGGAACTTTAGGGGTTATTACAATAATGAGGTTGGTTGCCCACACAACATCAATGCTTAGTTAAAATAGATTACCAAAAATTCTTCCATATCTAGTAGCTATTTAGAATAAACAATAGCTATTTAGAATAAACAAATAGTAATATTAAAGTATAAAAATAAGAAGTATCTTTGGATGATTGTACAAATAATTGCATTGTCTCTATTCATTTCCTTCAATTGAATGCTACAGTCAGCTCCCTGCTTAGATCTTGTCGATAGTCTCTGATGATCATTGGGTCTCAAAAGAAGGGGATTGTTATGTCAAAGCAACCCTTGATAATGGAAAATCACTTCGACCTCCTTATCTACTGCCAATTGCCTGCCACCTGCAGTTAACCCCTAAAAGACAATTGTTCCAAAACGGGTTTTTTGAGAATTTGGGCAGGTTCCTATGATGTCAATTTTAGATATATTTTATTGAATTTTTTTTTGAAGGTGTGGTAATGTTAGAGCTTCATGGGGATCTAATTTATTCATCATTTGGACATTGGAAAAAAAAGATATGATGCCCAAAGTAAAAATTCCTACTCGTCGGGCACCTCGGGCAACATAGCAAAAACACTCCATTATTTATGATTTTTTTTTACAAGAAGCTAATATTATACTATTCGGTGATTTTGAAAAAAAACTACTTTTGGAATTTTTGTCTTTTTTTAAAAGAGAATCAAAGTTCTCACACCTTTTCGGGCAAGGTGCCAAAAAAAATTCTTCTTTGCCATATAAAAGATAGAGATTTTGTTTTTTTGTACTTTTAATTTTTTCTACTTTGAAAAGGAGTATGAAACTTCGATTTCACCGTTTGGATTTTGAATTTTCAAGATCCACAATTTACAAAAAAATAAAATGCAAATAAGCAAGTTTTAAATCCCTTCTACTTGCAATACTAATTTGAGAATGCTACACACTATTATTTCATTTGAAATTTGGGGAAAGTATAGCTTATATGGTCTATTTTTATTTGGTAAAATCTCCTCAAAAGAAAAGATGCAAGAGATATTTTTTCATGAGGAAACATAGTGTGCTGATCCTGTTTTGAATGGTCCCAAAATGACTATGTTTTTCATTTCAAATACTATAATCTTCTAATTCATATGGTGAAAAAATTTGAGAAAATTACCACTTGTTTTTTGTCATATTCTAAATTAAGATCTTACGGTTAAAAATAGTAATGGAAGATTTTTTTTACTCTTACCTTCTCGTTTACTAGAATATGTAGTTTTGAAGTGTTTTTGACAAGAAAATCGCAAAGAATTTTAGGGGTTAACATATTTTTTGAGTGTTATGAATAAATCCATCACATTTTTTATTTTTTATTTTTGACACAAGCAAAGAGAAACTTTACTGCGAAGAAAAGAGGGGGGAACAAACCGAAGGCCAGGCGAATCACGCCAGGACCGGCGAGACCGGTAAGGCGCCTGGGCCAACGTCAAGGTTAGTAGCAGGGTTAGTCCTAGTGTTAGTCCTAAACGAGAAAGGACAAGAGTTCCACCTCGGTCTCTCGTCAACCCACGAGGCAAGAACCTCGTTGCAACACCAGAGATCTTTGAACCGCTTAGAAAACTTCGAATTCTTCTCCAGAGCCAGAGTGTTCCTAGCATGCACCTTGGTCCAAGCCACACGCCCATAGTCCACCAGCCCAAGCCAGACTTTAGACTTCAACTTTTGGCTCGTCCATCTAGTGCCATTAAACACAGTATCGTTCCTTTCGCACCACAATTGCCATAAAATGATCCCTCTCAGCAGCAGCCAGATTCTACTAACAGGGGTTAAGCGTTTAGGAGTCCGGTGGCCGAAGATCCCTTGCAACCATGATGGGGAAAAAGGAGGGGGCTGAAGGTTGACCCTGTTCTGTTCGCTCATATCAGCTTGGGAATCATCAGCACTGTCGCTCCGCCTGTCCTCCTCTCTTGCATGTTCCACGGGGATGCGGGCACCATGAATGTTGGGCAGCTGAGCACCGATATTCCTTCTCGGGACTCCTTTCCTTTGACACCACCAAATACTATTCATCACGGCCGAGCTACCGTTGGTATTGTGCGTGACCTGCTTGGTATAGTGACGCGGCACCAACTGCGATAGTAGGTTGGCCCCCCACGACCACGTCACCTGCGCCGAATCACACTCCCAAAACCTGTGTAGGATGGTCTCCGAGATCCCGCGGTCACACAACGGGCAGTTTTGATCAATGGACGAGTGCGTCTTACCTCTCCAAACGTTGACCGCCACAGCTTTATGCCAGATGGCCCAGATGAGCCCGGCCTCTTTCGGCGCTCTCTCCGTGTCCCAGGTGTTGCGCCACTTAAGGTTATGAGACGCCGGCAGAACCCCTCTCCACTTATTTTCGATGACAGAGGGCACGAGATGTCTTCGCTGGAGGAGCGAGCGACCAGTACTAGTCGTGAATTCCATGAACGGAATTTCTCCATCCCATTTGTAACGATCGGGATCCCACAAAAGGCTGTCACATCTTCCAAAGAAGAAGAACATGGTAGTCTTCTTGGTCCCTCTGACGACTTTCGCCACACGGACTCTCCTGATCATGCCGAAGTGCGACGAAGTCCAGTCTTCATCAAGAAAGCTCCAGTTCAACGGTCTGGACGACAACTTGCATCGATCTGACCATTTGATGTACTGGAGGTAGTGCGTAGCAAGGTTCACCACATGAACCTCATGACTGGTAGGGATCTCGAGGAGCTGCCATCCTAAGTCGGGACAAATGTGCTCCCCTGCTTGCAGTACGAGGAACGGACTGAGTGTTTCCTCCGACTCAAATATCCCGATCCACTCTCCCTGGCTTGTATGAGAGTTGACTTTTCCAAGCAGCTGGCTCCACACACAACTCAGATGGTGGACCAGTGCCGACCAAGCTCCCCTTTCCTCATTCACAAGAGCGTCAACACCCTGCATCTCTTCAAATCTAAGGAACCGGTTGCCATTCCACACATCTCGATAGTAGCGAACACCCTGCTTATGCAAAATCAGAGCCCGAGACCAAGGAAACCCAGGACCAATCGTCTGGACTGAGGGGCAAAACCAGAGACTGCAGCACAAGAACTCTTCCAGCGTGGTTGGCGGAATATATTTTAACGATGGTAAGATAGTCTTCCAGGCATTCGTAACTCTATTCCAAACAACTGGCCCTTTCTTGGCCTGGTGTTTCTGAATCGTAAAATACTCCATACTAGGCTCCCATCTGCTATTGACAAAAGGTTGGAAGGAAGAAAGTCGGAACCTGAGGAGAGTGTGTAGGTTAGAGGTCCCTGGTTCCATGGCCTTAAGCACCCATTTTGTCATGAGCGCCGTCGTTGCATCAACAATGTTGATGAGGTTAAGTCCCCCACGCGCTTTGCGTTGACAGCATTGAATCCAACTGACTCGGGTACGCGATTTTCTCATCGATCCCGAAGCGAGGAAATTCATGATCAGACCTTTAACTCTCGTGATTCCTCTTTTTGTTCCACCCCATATTGAGAGAAAAAATAAAGGAGCAGAAAAGAGGACGCTGATCACAATCACACTTCTCCCAGTAGGGTTGAGTGCCGTGGAACTCCAGTAGGTAAGTTTTTTGGCGATTCGTTCGTAGAGGAAATCATCCACCGATTTAGTGGAGAGAGACATGCCAAATGGGGAACCCAGCAGCTTTCCTACTTCATCCGCTTCTGCCCAGCTTATACCAAGTTGCTCAGTCCAATTTGGCCGCACTGAAGACCCCCAGTCTTGCCAGTAACCACAGGACTTTGTCCAGTTGATCACCAGACCGGTGGCCGAGCAGAAGGTGTTGAGAGTCTGGATCAAGTTGCATGCGGTAACTTCATTTCCAAGCAGGGTGAAGGACGTATCGTCCGCATACTGAGCCAAGATTTGTTGCCTATCATCACATGGTAATTTGATGCCCACCACGTTTCCATTCTGTGCCTCGTTTTTGACCATTGTGTTCAGCGCCTCAGCCATGATGATAAAAATGTAAGGCGCAAGTGGGCAACCTTGTCGTACTCCTCTTTCGATCTTGAATGTCGCGCTAGGCTTGCCATTCAACTTGACAGCGGAGGTAGCATCTTGGAAGAGTAACTTGATCATGGATACAAACTCACCTGGAAAACCGAAGGCCCCTAAGACCTTGTACAGGCATTCCCAATCGACCATGTCATAAGCTTTGGTAAAATCCAGCTTCAAGAAGAGCAACGGTTGATTTGATTGTTGATAAGCGGTTGATAAGCTTGGGGATGTGGATATCGCCTAAGCTCTCGCACCTTATTAGTTCTCAAGGGCAATCGGTTGGCGGCAGCGCACAATGGGTTATGCTATCGGGACTCCCAGGAGGAGATGTGGCGGTACTCAACATCTACTGCCCACATGCATCAACCGAGAGGTGCGCGTTGTGGAGCGAGCTGCTTCGAACACTTCCACGAGGGTGTAGATGGATATTATCCGGAGACTGGAACTTTGTTGAAGCAAAAGAAGACAAGTCCAATCTATGCGAATCATATAGATCAGTGGAAGAGAAACAACTCTTTAATGAGCTGAAGAATGCTCTTGAAGTTGAAGATGCGTTTCCAAGAGGGAGCCGAATCAGGTTCTCATGGGACAGCCGAAGAAAGGATGGTCGCCGCGTTCTAGCAAGACTCGACCGATCGTATACATTTCTTGGAGCGTACCCACCCGCTTCATATAACACTTATCACATTCTTGGTGATACGTCATTATCAGACCATCTTCCAGTGTGGAGGGAGGTACAGTTGGAAGCTACTCAACAGCGCTCCTCACCCTACGTACTAAACACCAAGTTCCTGTATCACCCCGAGGCACAACAAGGCATCCGCCTAACGTGGATATGTCACCCACAACTATCCTTCTTTGGAAAACTTCGGCGAGCGGTTAGATTCTACAAAAAATTCTGCCTCCTCAAGGCTCAGGAAAGCAAGCAGCTTGAGACACGGGCGAGAAAGGACCTGAAAATCGCCCACGAAGCACTGCAAACTGACCCAGCAAATCAACTAGCCCAGGTCCAACTTGACTCGTGCTCTAATCGTATCCAGGAGATCGAAAGATCAAAGGCAGAAGGAGCAAGGCTGAGAAGTCGGCTGAAGTGGATTAAGGTGGGGGACAAGTGTTCACAGGAATTTTTTGCCTCTCACCGAAACAGGGCCTCAGCCTCCCACATAACAGAGCTGCTGACCAGTGACGGGCAGCTGGTCTCGTCAAGTTCGGACCTCGAGGCGGTATGCAAGCGCTACTACCAACAATTATACACGACGCGGCTCCCATCACCGAGCACTATAGATGCTGAACGCACGCTCGTAGGTCACCTCAGTAACAGACTGGACGCCGGCATGAGGAAGTCTTTATGTGAGCCAATCACCATTGAAGAACTTAAAGCTGCGATAGGAGACATGCGCACAGGGAAGTCACCTGGTCCAGACGGTGTTGGCATCGAATTCTATTCCGCATTCTGGGATCTTGTAGGAGCGGACTTCACCGAAATGATTCGGATCAGTGTGACTGAGGGCAAACTGCCAACCGGTATGACGCATGGTATATTGGCCTTGTTGCACAAAGGAGGGGAGCGTCGATATCTATCTAATTGGAGGCCGATTTCGCTTCTGAATACGGCTTACAAGATCTACGCAAAACTGTTACAGAGACGCCTTCAACCGATATTGATGAGCATCATTAGTCCAGACCAGTCAGCTTTTCTGCCCTTACGGTACATCCTGGACAACTTACTGCTCACGCATGAAACCATGTCCTCGGCTAAACAATCAAATCCATCACATTTTCGCTACTAGAATTGTGAGATCTTCTACCGACACAGTGGTTGGTATACATCGGACATGAAACCAAGGAGCATCTGAACATTGTACTTCTAAATTAATAGTATAAATGGGACTGCTTTTGACTCTCTAAATGTGACACTTCTACACTTAGGGCCTATTTCCATGTGAGACCCGTCCCACCATTTTGAGCAGGGTCTAGGGACTTCCATGCAACCCGTTAGGCTCCCAACAAATCATAATAATAGCGGGTACCCACAATCTTTGACGGGCTTGACACAAGGGGTTGGCAAGCCCAGAAAATTGAGCGGGTTCCCACTATATCCATTTTAAGTTTGTAAATTTTTTGTCTCCTTCTAATTTAACAACTCCACTTAACAACTTCCAATCCAACAACTCCTGGTTGACATTGACATGACACAAGTCAGATACAATTCCTAGTCATGGGTGATTAAGCGATTTATTTTTAGTTTCAATGAGATAGTGGGTTGCACATGTAAACACCATGATGGACTTCTCCAACAATATTCTGAGGCGGGTCACAGATGGGTGCTACACTAGATAATGCGGGGACGGGACTCACATGGAATCATACCCTTAGGGCGAATCCCCATGTAATGCCCGACCCGAATTATTATTGTAGCTTCCCTACTTGCAAAATGTAGGGAAGACTATGTAGGGCCACTTCCATGCATCACATTTGTCAACTATTTTAATCAACCCAAGGCTTTAGATGCTTCCAAGTAGTACCCCAATTACCTTTAATAACCCCTAAGGTACCAAAGCAGTTTTACACCAAAAACACTTCAAAATTAATGGATTCTAGTGCAATGAATAAAGAAGGTAACAAAAACTTTGATTTTTAGTTCTGACCGTAGGATCTCAATAAAGGCTTATTAAGTAATACATGTACAAAATTTCATAAACTTTGACCGCATGGATTGAAAGATTATAGTGTTTGAAGTCAAGCAAATGGTTCATTTTCTTCCCTCCGTTTAGTGGATCAGCAGACTTTGACTTCAGTTGGTGTCAAAAAATTTCACTACAAAAGGTCTAAATCTATTACCATCTTATTAAGCATGATGTTAGCTCCTTACACACCAATTTTTAGAGGTAGAGACAGGGTGTAGCATATTCAAAACAAGTGTGCAAGGAGTGAAGGCTCAAAATTTGTTAATTCACACTTTAATTTTTTTGAACTTGATATGTTTTTGATTGATAATCCGAATGGTTAATATGAAGGTTTACATTACATATTGTTGTGGAAAAAATAAAAAGTGAAAAATATGAAGATCTCTAGGTTTTATGTGGAAAAGAAGAAGTTTTTTTGGTACCTTGCCCGACAATGAGTGACAATGTGTGAAAATGTTTGACTTGGGTTGGTATGCTATTTTTCACTAAAGACAAGAACTTTTCTTTGACAACATGAAGGGAAATAATATTACTTGCAAGTATTGAAAATCTCACTTTCAATAGAGTGTCCTATCAAAAGTTTTTGGAGGTACCCGAGGTGCCCGCCCTCCCCATTTGAAATTAAAAACCCTATAATTTTTTCATCAAATGTCCAATTTAGGAAAAAATTGTTTTCCCACTAAGGTCTTGGTAATGCCCTTCTATGGTAAGAATTTCAAAGATGAATGTTTGAAATTGACAGCATAGGAACCTGACCGAACTTTCAAAAAGCCCGTTTTGGACACTTGGTCCTTTAGGGGTTAAGAGAATTTGACAGGTCCTTCCTGGAAGTTCTTCATGCGTCATTGCTCTGATTAGTATGTTGGGAGGAAGGGGAGGTTGACGGGCTTGTAAAGATGCTCCTCCATGCCCGAGATAATTAGCTACACCCGATGGTTCTTTTTCGGGTAGGGTGAATAGTTGGCTACATGGAAGTGACCCGACCCCGTCAGAGATGACGGGTCGGGCATTACATGGAACTAGGCTCTTACATGCATTAGTTTTCCACATTTTTTTTGACACTTTTTTCCACACTTCGTCAAATTTAGAGTCGAATCTAAATGATTGGTCCTCGGGATCTAATTATCTTGTCGCAACTTTGGGCAACCTGTCTGCCGAAATCAGATAATGCAGGTCAAGGGACGGAGAGTACTGTAAGGCGAATGGTGATGTATTCCCCCGGCCGACTAAGTTATGTTCTTTCCATTTGTTTGTTTTTTGGTTTTAATCCCTGCCAAATAATTGCGATGAAATCAATCATACACTGAATTATGAACCAGCAGCTGATTGAAGGCTTCAATGTAGAACAGTGCAAATAAATCAACCTGCTGAAAATCGGAGGAGCAATAGTTGATCTTCACCGAATACATGGGACCACATTGAGTATGCATTCGTACCTGATTGATTCGTCTCGGAGAAAGTGAATGACTTTGTCGGTGATGATCAGGCTCAATAATGGATCTCCCTATTTACGCTGGTCGAGCGTTGCACCAAGCCTCAGACTTGGGTGGTCCTTTTTTCTGGACTTTCAGCTTTCGAGGCTGTAGAGGCTTTTTTTTAAAAGATTTTTTTGCCAAAATTGGACTTGCAGCCCCAAATTACTCACGGAGATCCCCCCTAAGATCAAATAGGACCCCCTCTATCGTAAAAATAGGGGCGGGTTTTGTCCGTACCCCCCACCTTTCCAAGCCTAAGGCTTGCTGCAACACTCGACCAAGGTATTTAGGCAAATCCCTCAATAATTGGTTCCCTACAAAGTGAACTTGTTGGTGATGATAGGCCCAATGATCAAGTCCGTTCAAGCAAAAAATACCAAACTTAATGTAGTCAACCCCTAAGGACCAAAACTCCCTTGAGGGTTCTTGCAACCCTTTCCCATGATTGCAATTTGTTTTTCCGATTCTTGAAATTTTGTAGAAAGATGTAGAAAGATAAGAGCTACGTGGGAACATAAATTTTTAGTTCTTATCAGACCTCTAAAAGAAATGTTCTCTCATCTTAAAGAAAATTTGTTGAGGGTTGTGTTGGGCAACTTCAAAAACTTTTGCTATGGCTCTTTATTAAATGTGAGATTTTTAATACAAGTGATTAACCTTTATTTTATCTGAAACTGTCAACAAAACAAAAATCTAAATAATAATAATAAGAAGAAAAATAAAAATCCATGGTGTAAAACTTCCATTCAAGGACAAGTCAAACTTTTCTTCACCATTTTCGGGCAAGGTCCAGAAAAATTAAATTTGTTTCCTTATAAAAATGAAAGATCTTCCTTTCTATATCATTTGATTCTTTTTCTTTTAAGAAGTAGCATGAACCTTTTTTTTCACCACTTTGGTTTTCAACATACACAAAATGAATATACAAAAATCAAAATGTGGTTTAGTGATTTTTGAACCTCTTGTCATTGCAATTTTTGTTTTTGCTTCACTTCTCCAATACCAATCTCCAAAATTTGGTTCACAAAGGAGTGGCAACGCACAATTCATAATGGTATGAAACTTAGAACTATTGTGATGCAAAATTCAATATCAAGTGGCAACACACAATTCATAATGGTATGAAACTTAGAACTATTGTAATGCAAAATTCAATATCAAGTGAAGTTAGTCTATTTTTCCATGACACCCAGGAAGAAGAAAACCTTTAAATTCTTCACTTCAAACACTATCAACCTCTATTCCGTGCAATAGAAGATATGACATTTTTTGAGCATGTGGGTTTATAAGTATAGATTAAGATCTTATTGTTGGTTGATCTACTATTATTTTTTATTTCAGTAGAGAAGTTGGTAAAACTTCCAATTCAATGTTATAATGGTGCCCTAAATGTTATAGTGGTGCCCTAATAAATCATTCAACAACAAATTTGAAGACACTCAATACTGTACCTTGAGTACAATATGTGGTGTAGAACAAGTTACAAGAAGAAAACCAAAAAATTTTCTACACTAAGTGCTCCCCTACACTACGTGACTAAAAGACAACATACATAAGTTAGTGTAAGAGAACTACTTTCCCCTTTTGAGAGTAAACACTTTTGTACACTAAGTGATGCCCTACACTACGTGACTAAAAGACAACGGACATAGGTTAGTGCAAGAGAACTACTTTCCTCTTTTAAGAGTAAACACTTTTGTACACTAAGTATTGCCCTACACTACGTGACTAAGAGACAACAAACACGGCATCCCCCCAAGGTCTTTCTGGATAGCCATACAACGAGGTCTTGAGACCCCCCACCGTATTTGGGGTGGACTATGGTCGTAGGCACCACGCCAACATGGGGATTTGAACTCACAACCACCTCACCGATGTGCCATGACCCAAACCTCTACACCAAGGCTGTGATGGCTGAACAGGTTCCATAGCGTGATACAATACACATTTTCCCCCTCATTTATGGAACTTGAAACTATTTAAAAGCATCTATGAAAACCTTCAGCTCTAGAATTGAGGCCCTACTAAATAGCAATTAATTCCTATTGAACTTATCTCATGTGAACGTTACTTTACTAACCTCCTATCTATCTGCTATGCGTTAAATTAAATCTTGCATTGGAAGCTAGGCTGTAATGTAAAAGTCATGGCGTTCAAGGTATAGAAACTCTCTCCGCTAAACCCTTTTGAAGGCGGTCCTTCTAGAGCTGCTCTATACTCTCCATAACTTTGCACGTCATAAACAACTCCAAGGTGATCGACCGTGTTGAACAAACACAATTGGTGCTCACTATACGGCGTGCATGTGACTTCGGGATACACTTCTAGGCTCTTACCTCCCAACTTCTTACTCTTCACCACATTGGTTGGAGAAACGCTTCCATTGATATCGTCCAACTCCACTCTGTCAATACAATGCTCTATGTTATTGCTGCCATCATCTTGCTCAGAGAACAAGTACAACTCGCCCCAGCTCTCGACCAGCTGCAGAATAGAAGACTTTGCTGCAAACGGTATGGGATATGTCCAGTTCTTCACCCATGTTCCTTTGTCGAGGTTGTACCGAATAATGCCTTTCCCCGCTTCATCATCTAAGAACGCTATGCAGTACAAGCTACCATCTTTCCACACCCCGCATTGAAATTCATTCAGTGCGTAGTCTGGGCCTGGCACGTCGCTGGTTTGTTTCCACTCCCACTTAAGCGAGTCGAACTCCTCTGTGATGCGAGAGAGACGCCCATCACCAGAGCGTGCGCTTCCTGCAACCACGACTCTGTACGACTGCGTTGCGGCATCCACCACCAAGTGCATCAGAACCGGGTTTCGCCGGTGCTTGAGCGGCGGAAGCTCCCTCCACTTCCCAGTCAGGGGATTCAACACGACCAACCTCTCCTCTTCAGCGCCTTTGGACACGTTCATACACATGATCCCGCCGTGTGAGCAGACAAGGTACTGCTTAAACAGGTCAGGGTCTGGCATGCAAGACGCAGGGAGGGGCGGCAGGCGTCTCCACTTGCGTAACGACGAGTCGTACCCTGCGCAATGCCAGGCTCCCTCGCTGATGAAGAAGTAAGGAGCAATCAATGTCACATCCTCGAATGACTGAAATGAGTCGCTCTCAATGCATTGACGGAGCGAATTCGACACTGCCTTGAGCTGGTACACTTTCTCGAAAGGAAGCCCTCCAATCACGCGTTCCTGAACGTGAGGCGGCAGCGAGCTCCACTCTGCTGTTCTAGCTGGAGGGCCCTCTCTCTTCGCCCTCGACCGGGATCTCACGATCAGAGTCCAGCATGTGTAGAAGAGAAGCAAGCTGCACGCGCTGATAATGTGATCTGCGATACCCTCATGCTCTTGAATAGCTCGCCAGATCACTTGAGGCACAAGTGTGTCCGTCAGATTGAGGCATGTGTGACTGTCAGACCATGCGCTTGTCGTACCAGGGCTGGTGCTGCCGGTGAAGCCATTTCCACACTCGTCTCCGTCCATTTGGATGCTCCGAGAAATTGTTGCAGCCCCGTTGTGACAATCTGGGTCGGACTAGAATGTCCGTCTCCAACATAGAGCCACGAGAGAGAAAAGAGGAGCGAGTTGGATACTCTTCTGGACTGCGGTGCCCGAACATAAGTATTCAAGCAGAATCTTAGCTGGCTGTGAACTCTCCTCTTTGTTACGTCTTCTGTCTCAAAACTCTTAGAAGCCTCACACTTCACAATACACTCAAATTCAAGACAGCTATCCAACGAAACTAGTAAGTAGTACTTGAGATTGAGACTGCAACTCGAGGAGGAACGCAGCCAGCTCCCGCAGCTCACTACATGGTACACGATTGAAGGCTTGGCTCCGAAGGGGTCAGGTTGAGTGAGTGAGAAGGGTCATTCGTTCTGCTTCGTTTTATACAGTTTCGATTCAGTTCCTCTACAGGCAAACAACGACTCTTGAGGTCCTGCGACAAAATTGTCTGTACCATCAAGGTCACAGGACTCCCTTAACTTAAGCATACGCAGACACTGTGCTCAAGATTCACGTTAAGTGGGCGCGCGGAACGAAGTTGACCGAAATATAAAGTTCTTTTCCTAAATTCCTCTACTTTGCGTTCAACGTTCGGGTAACGTGCATGCACTTTTGTATACTAAACTACCAGGTTCCAGAACGGCCCAGCCGCACAGACTAAAAGGAGTCAAAAATATTGATTTACTTCTAAAGATAAAGAGATTTCGTCTAGGAGTTTTCACTGTATCTGCTCCGGTGTTTCATGCGATAATGCCACTTCATCAGGGAAATCTGATGCAAGGATGCCACTTGATGTAAAGTGTTAACTTAGGGCCGCTTCACACTATGCCCAAGTTGAGTGACCGTCCGTCAAAATGAGTGGCCAAACTATGGCGAGAGGCCAAACTTTTTTGCCAAAAAAAAACATTAATTAATGTAGATTGAATGTTTGGCCGGTCTTGGTGTGAAGTCCTAAAGGCCAAGTCCAAAGTCCAAACCCCATATCATTACGCTAGAAAAAATCAGCCCATAAAAATCAGCCAAAAAAAAATCAGTCAAAAAAATCAGCCATTTTGATCTAACGGTCTAGACCTTGTCAGTTTTTTTATTATTTTATTTAAAAAATTGATGGACTCTCGATTGCAGTTTGGTTCCGCTATTATGGGCGACCCAAGTTTTGCTCGAGAGGGCGTCGCTTTGACGTCAAAACAACCCTAAAGTGCTACCATGTAGGACAACAACCTTTGGAGTTTGGGCACAAGTGTGAAGGCCCAAAGTCCGGACTTTGATCATTCTAGCAATCTCATTGGTGGAAATCGACGGCCACTCAACTTGGCCACCAAGTGTGAAGTGGCCCTTATATGTGATATGATGTGAGGATGCTACCTGATACGGCATACCATAATAAACATTGTAGGAAATCTGGATTCTTGGCGGATTTGCCCAAATACCCCGGTCAAGCGTTGCGCTAAGCCTCGGGCTTGGAAAGATGGGAGATGATAGAGACAAAACCGGCCCCTATTATTATGTTGGAGGGGGGCCCTATTTGATCCAAGGGTGGGAGGGACCGAGGGGAATTCGGGGCCGCAGGTCCCAATTTTGTCCGAAAAAAATCCAAAAGAAGCCTCTAGAACCCTAAACTGGGCAGGGCCAGAAAAATGGTCCCACCCAAGCTTGGCGCTCGACCCACTCTCGACTAGGGTGAAAAGGAGATCCACTCTTGACCTTCAACATTATTATACTAAATGGATATTATGTGCCTAATAATGGGACTGACGGTACAGTACATCTTTACATAGACAATACTCCAGCTATTCTTGATGGCCACGTGTCATATCTTAAAATTCACACTTAAAGTTTTGTTCTTAAAAAAAGACTTACCATTAAGTATTCCGCACACAAGGGTTGAATCCGGGTACAATTCCATTGAGGACTTCGACATCCCATCCTTCCAGTCCGGGATATAAGAGCAACTTATATCCCAGGGCATGCGTAAATGCTAAGACTGGAATAAAATCAACCTAGAATAACTTGTGTCACAAGGCATACTTAATTGGTATGAACATTCCTTTGGTAATATGGTAAGATCTGCAAGGTCACTGAATATAGTGTGGATCATCCACACTAATTTACATCCGGTACATGCATGTCAAAATCTGATTGGGTATTTGTTTTCAAGCGAGGGTGTGCCAGTCGCCGATTGGATGTGAATTTCCAGTTGGTGTAGAAACTTGAGCTACTTTGGTCCACACTATATTCAGAGAACAGTGTAGTTGCAGACTACAGTCATTTAGAGAACAGTGTAGTTGCAGACTACAGTCATTTACAGAAGCTCTGGTGGTAAACTTTGATAGGAATCGGTAAGCTGTGCTGTGGACTGTCTGTAAAACACCCGAATCAATCAAGTAGAGACACCTCTTACCATGAAAAGTTGAGGCTAGTGTGAATCAAAGAGCATGTTACTTTGAGTTTAAGCAACTGTGCAGATGTGTCCACACATCTGCATGAAAAGGGATGCTTCACAATGAAATGTACATAGGAATGTGAATGGACGGCTGCTCCACATTCTGTCTGTAAGCTAGAAACCAGGGATGCCTTGCTCCACATTCCTAGACTGTCTGTAGCAACCATAAGTTACCACATTCTCTCACATAGATCACTCTGAGTCAGGCTCCTTCAGCACCAGTATTGACAATCTGTTGTTGAGATGAGCCCCATTCTTCGACTATGGAGTAGCAGTTTTGGTCATGGTGCAGATTTGCCAGAGTCTGAGGCAATGGTGGACATTTGAAAGGCTGAGGCATTTGATTGTTTCTGATTAAGCCTGGAGCAGTTGCGCTCTTGGCAATAAGTAGGATTTAAATGTAGGGAGAGGTGAAACATGGAGTAGACGAGTGAAGTTGCTTGTAAAGTGAGTAGTTGCCGTGTTTGCGCCTGTTTTAGACGAGTTTGCAGTGAAATGAAGGTCTCTCTCTCAATGTGATTCTTGCCAATATTTTGAAACGAAATAGATCTTTCAATCCTAACCTGTGAAAACTTTAGAGAGCTAGAAGACAAACAGGAGCGGACTCAGTGCTTGCAGATAGAGGAATTAGGAGTGACTTGCAGGAATATTAGTCATCTTCAAAGGGTAGAGTTGAAAGGTCTATTTCGCTTCAAACTATTGGCAAGTACGCTTTCATTTGTTTTCTTCGTCCAGAGAAGGCACATTCACGTCAGTTTTTTTCTTTTAATTAAGGCACAGCACAAGCTATGAAGTGCGGGAGATTGCTAGAAACTTATGGTGTGACAGAGTTGAAATTACTTGCATCATGTTCGCATGTAATGTTTGTACGCAGCTGAATCATACATGATCATGCGCCAGAGAATTGCGCATTCTCATGGATTTGGCGCCCATACGTTTTGAGAACTTTGCACATGAGTAGCTGATAAGCGCAACAATGTGTGGTTAAGAAGGGGTATAGATAATAAGATGATTACAATGCTGCCAGAAGATCTGTGTAGCAAAATCAAACACAGATAGCATGCTTTTAAAGTACACTCTTGTGCCTAGATCGCTATCAAACCTACGCTGCCACATAAGACAAAGTTTTACAAACCTTGGACCCCAAAGGTACATTAAAGAAAATCCTTCCATGCAACTTAATGAATTTCCAGCCCAACTATCAACTATACGACTAAACTAAACAACCCGTTTCGCTGTATGGTGCAATGTTCTCATTTACTTGTATACAACAAATACACAACTATACATAAGAAAGCTGTCTGGAGATTATTTTTAAAAATATTATCCATTAGCTATAAGGTAGAGGCACCCAATTCCGATCACCCACCCAATTCCGATCAATAGAGTATGCATGTAAATGGCAAATGCTTGAAATGGTGCATGAAGTGACCCAAAATCGATAACTCAAAATCTGAAAACACGAGTCATTATCGGCATTGGGTCATGATGTGTGCAATTTTGGGTTGCTCCACCTCAATTGAACTCTCAGTGGTGGCATTGCCTCGAAGTCGAACAAGGCCGATCGGTATTGGGCACCCTCCATGAGTTGGTTATCCATGGCATGTCTTCTCTCTTTTACTCACTCTCACTTATTGGCATTGGATGAAGGAGGGCACCAAATCTCACCTACTTCAAAGTTTGATTATGGGTTCTCATGGTTTTTGGGCTTTTAAATTCTATATCTATTCCAAATCTTTGTGATTAAATTTGAAAAATATTTGTTGAGTTTCATTCCTAATTTTGCATTTTTCTACATAAATGTTTATGACATACAATGTCATTTGAGTCCTGAAGTGGCTTAACCCCTAAAGGACCAAGGCAATTTTTCCTCAAAAACACTCCAAAACTGCCATTTTCAGCACATTCAACACAAAATGATATCAAAACATTTTTTTGAAAATTTGACCGTAGGATCTTGTACTAGACTTGTATGAGAGTATGTGGTAAAATGTTTGGTAAGTTTGATTGCACGGATTGAAAGATATTAGCCTTTGAAGTGCAACATAATCTCTTTTTCAGGTCATACTATACACCTTCAAAAAACTTCGACCACCTTCTATGGCAACTTTTTGCACTACGGGCCGTGAATTTATTGTCTTAACTTGAAAAGGATCATGTTAGACACATGCTCACCAAACTTTAGAAGTAGAAGAGGTGTAGAAGATGTCCTAAAAAATCTTGCAATGCAACTATGTGCCGAGAATCAACAATACACTTTATATTTTGCATATATCATATCCTTCTCAAATATTTGAAATTCACAAATCCGTACGGTAGATGCAAAGATCTCAATTTTCTTTCCAGAGGGCATTTTTTTTCTTTTAAATGGACAAAACCTCGAATTTCTATTGAATTTAGAAGTTATTAAAGTTTGGTGACAGTATTTGTGATATATCACACTAAACTGCTGCACTATTTGTATACGTCAGTGAAAATAAATTGTAACTTTTGAACCGTAAGTCGGAATTCTACGAAATTTGTGTCTACACAAAGTTAATCAAAAGTTGTCCATTCAATAAAAAAATCTCAGAAAATAATGCCTAGAATTGAGAACGTGGTACCTTACCCAAACTCAAAATGTCCCCCGAGGGGACATTGGTCCTTTAGGGGTTAAGTGATTGAAATTGGGTGCCTCTACCTTATATAGATTTCCACCAAAACGACACAATACCAAAACGATTACTCTTAACCATCTTCTTTCCCATCCACATCGTAGTAAATGAAAAAAAAAATCCTAAATTGTAGTCTCTTGAAATGTGACATTGAGACATATTAAGAATTTGAGTTTAAATCTCTAAATGTCTTTGACAATTTCACACCAAAAACACATCATAACTGTTGATTCCAGTGCAATGAGTAAGGAAAGAAACAAAAACTTTAATTTATAGTTTTTACCGCAGGATCTCAATAAAATTTTATTAAGTAATATATTCACAAAATTTCATAAATTTTGACTACTGGATTGAAAGATTATAATGTCTGAAGTATAAAAAAACTCTGCATTTTCTTCCCTGTGTTGAGTGGATTTGCACACTTTGACTTCACTCTGTCAAATTTTTGTACTACACAAGGTCTAAATCCATTATCACCATGTCAAGCATGATATTGGCTCCTTGTACACCAATTTTTAGAGGTAGAGAAAGGATGTAGCATATTTTAAAAAAATTGTGCAAGGAATAGAGGTTCAAAAAGTACCAGTTCATGTTTTATTTTATTTTGTGAATTTAAAATGTTTTAGATTTAGAATCCAAACGGTCAATAAGAAGTTTTACAACACATCTTGTAGTAGAAGAAATAAAAAGTGAAAAATATGAAGATCTCTAAGTTTTATGTGGATATAAAGAAGTTTTTTGGTACCTTGCCTGACAATGTGTGGAAATGTATGATTTGGGATAAAATGCTACTTTTCACTAAAGAAAGATTTTTTTTTTTCAATATGAAAGAAAATAATGTTACTTGCTAGTTTTGAAGATATCACATTCAATGCACTAAAATTTATGTTTAGTGTAGTGGTACGAATAGTGTACTTACCCTAGTACACTATTTGTAAAGAAGTTGACAATTGGCGTTAGCTACCAATGTCATTAATGTAACCTTCACTCAAACCCCATTCAATCCCCCAATCATTCGAGCCCATGCTTCTCTTCAATTGCAACTTTCAAATGGTCATAACTCATTCAAAACTTGTCCAAATTGGGCAAATGAGGTGTTTTTTAGCATCTACATTTTTTGTAGATGCCAAAAAACACCTCATATGTCCGATTCGGGTTTGTAATGAATGAGTTGTGGCCAATTGAAAGTTGCAGATAAGATACTCTGACAGCCCTCAACTGCTGGACCTTTGTTATACTTCTACTATTGATACACTAAATTTGCACAAGTGAAAAAAAATTATGTTGAAATCTTTACTAAAATTGACAAATAGCGTAGTAGTTGGCATTTAGTGTAAAGTTTTGTCACTACACTAAATGCCTCGTTCACAATTGGTATATGGGTTTGCATTTAGTGTAAGGCTACACTAAACATGAATTTTAGTGTAGTGTCTTAACAAAAGTATTTGAAATTGCCCAACGTGCCCGCACTCACGAAGTTTTTCTTAAGATGACATAACTTTTTTTCTAGAGGTCCAATGAGAGTAAAAATGACATTCTCTTATCTCTTGCATCTTTTTACATAATTATAAGAATTTTAAATATAACCTGCAACCATGGGAACACACTTGAGATAAGCCCACCTCTGGGGTAAGCATCAAGGAAGAATATAAGAATAGAAGACGATATAGAAAGTGTCAAGCTTTACCAATTGGCTAAACTACCATCTCTAAACAGAACTACCATACGCATTGGTCAATTTAAAACACTCCCTATTGAAGTATTTAGTTTTTCTAATTCACAGTGATTTGGACACAATGAAAATCACCTATATTTTACATGAGTATTGCCTAGATATTACATGGATATGAACCTGGCATTACATAGGTATCACCTTAAATAAATTCCTTGGATAGTCTCCATTATGATTTAATTATTATGAAATTGACCAACACGTAGGATAGCAACAACAAGCTCTCCAAACTCTACCATAAAATTTGACTTGATAAGATTGTCAAGTCAACTAGGGTTTCTCCATAATACATTCAAACCCTAGATGGATGAAATCATTTGTTGGATGAAAAATACAAGAATGGATGGAACACCATCAAACATGAAGTAAACTAATATAATTTAAACTAATCTATCTCGATACTACTTCAACATAGTGAGACACTCGATACTACCTACTGTAACACCTACTGTAACACCTTGCTTGTATTTGGTGTGCAACTCTCACCTTAAAGAAAAAGTGCAGCTCCCAATTTCGAGTTTATCATTTCATGCCACCGCTTGCAAAATTGTCACTTTTAACTCAAAATGAGTCCCAATCAACTCATTTGAAAATCCAGAAAAAACACGATTTTCTTATTTGTTGTTTCCAACTACTCTAAACACAGCATATAGTGTGGAAGAGAGTAGTTCAAGTTTCTACACTAATTGGAAATCTACATCCACTGCCCGACTGCCACATACTTGCTTAAAAACAAATATTGCTTAAAAACCAATCAGATATTGACATGCACGTGCTTGATGCAAATTAGAGTGGGTGATCCACATAATTATGAATCCACACTATATTATAGTGTAGTAAGTCAAAGCCACAGGCTTGTTACCAATGTGCTGTAAATTCTTGTTGACATTGATCAGTTGAAGATAGAAAATAATGCAAAATGAAGAAGGGATCGATCGAGTGAGAATTTTTGTGGAGAGATGACGGGATGTTGACTGCTTGAGCTGGTGGACCTTGTCATATGAAAGCAGTGAAATCAGTCGCCGTTGCACGTCCGCCGGCAGAACGTTCCACTCAACCGTCGGCCACTGTACTCTTCGATTCTCCGGCTTCTGCCACAACGAGCTTACCAACCTCGCCAGCAGAAAACAACTGGTTATTGCCAAGCAAATGTCGAAGCCAGGCTGCGCTTGAGAGCTCTAAACCCCGACCAATCGGTGGAGAATAGATACTCAATGTGCGGTCATACCTTGTGCTCGATGCTAGTGAGCTGGTCAATGCATCCGCTTGTAGTACCATGGCTGGTGCTGCTGGTGGAGCCACTGCCAAATTCGTCCCCGTCCATTTGAAAACTTGGGCTCCAACGTCTGATTCGTGACAAGAGCTGTGTCGCACATAATGCCACAAGAAACAGTAGAAGAGAAGAATCTTCCTCTTCTGCGGTCACTCTTCCGGTGCCCCGCTACCGCATACGGAAAGCCAGCGATGAACGAACTTTTGGGTCCAATCTGGGCTCCTTCCAGAACGCTCAAGAACGTGCAATTGAGGGTGAAGTTAGATTGACATGCTCAACGTGTCAATTTCAGCCGAGAGTCACTTCGGCTTGGTTTTCAAGCTTTAACCCCTAAGAGCCTGGTTCCATGTAATGCTCGACCGGTTGCCAGAGGGGTTGGGTCACTTCCATGTAGCTACACCGTTCACTGAATATAGTGTGGAGGTATAGGTAATGTGGATGAAAATTGAAGTGGACCACATCAATTCTAGTTTTGGATGAAAATTGATGTGGATCACATCAATTTTGGTTATTAATATAGTAGTAATATGTTATTATTATACATGTTATTATTATATATAGTATTAATATTATAATATATGTTATTATGTTATTGTTATATGTTATTATTATATGTTATTATTATGTTATTATGTTATTATTATATTATTATGTTATATTATTATGTTAATATTCTTATGTTATATTCTTATGTTATATTCTTATGTTATATTCTTATGTTATAAAATAATATTATTATGTTATATTATTTTATTATGTTATTATTTTATTATTTTATTATTTTATTATGTTATTATATTATTATGTTATTATATTATTATGTAATTATGTTATTATTATGTTATTATATTATAATTTTGGTTTTGAGTACAACTTGTAAAAACTTATCCACATCAATTCCCGTGTGTTTTATTTTGAAACAAGCCACACTATTTCTAATGGACATGATTTGATGTGGATGGAAAATTGAAGTGGACCACTTTAATTTGCGTTTAATGAAATTACTGTAGAAAATTTCAAATAGTCTAGTCTACACTATATTCAGTGAACGGTGTAGCTTCTCACCCTACCCGAAAAAAAAAAGGTCTGGTGTAGCTAATTATCTTGGGGATGATGGAGCACCTTTTCAAGCCCGCCAACTTCTCCATTCCTCTCAACATTCTAATCAGAGCAATGACGCATGGGGAACTTCAAGGTGGGACCTATCAGATTTTCTTAATAAAGGTAATTGGGGTACTACTTAGAAGCACCTAAAACCTTGGGTTGATTATAATACTTGACGGGTGTGATGCATGGAAGTGGCCCTATATTTTCTTCTCTACATTTTGCAAGTAGGGAAGCTATAATGATAATTTGGGTCGGGCATTACATGGGGATTCGCCCTAAGGTACCGTGACAGTTTCACACCAAAAACACTTCAGAATAGTTGGATTCTAGTGCGATGAATAAAGAAGGAAACAAAAACTTTTATTTCTAGTTTTGACCGTAGGATCTCAAATACGACTTATTCTGTAACATACTCATAAAATTTCATAAACTTTGACCATACAGGTTGAAAAAACTACGTGTTTCAAGTCAAACAAATGATTCATTTTCTTCCTTGCGTTTAGTGGATCAGCAGACTTTGACTTCACTTGGTGTCAAATTTTTGCACTACACAAGGTCTAAATCCATTACCATCGTGTTAAGCATGATGTTATTTCCTTATACACCAAACTTTAGAGGTAGAAGAGGGGTGTAGCGTATTCAAAACAACTGTGCAAGGAGTGGAGGTTCAAAAATTGCGAATTTGCGTTTCAATATTTTGTGAAATTAATATGTTTTAGATTGATAGTCCAAATGGTCAATAAGTAGATTTACACTACATTTTGTTGTGGGAATTTTTTAATTTAAAAAATGAAAATATCTAAGTTTTATATGGAAAAGAAGAAGTTTTTCTGGTACCTTGCCTGACAATGTGTGAAAATGTTTGACTTGGGTTGGTATGCTATTTTTCACTAAAGACAAGAATTTTTTTTTGACATTATGAAGGGAAAAAATATTACTTGCTAGTATTGAAAATCTCACATTCAATAGAATGTCCTATCAAAAGTTTTTGGAGGTGCCCGAAGTGCCCACTCTCCCCATTTGAAATTCAAAACCCTATAATTTTTTCATTATATGTCGGATTTAGGAAAAAATTGTTCTCCCACTAAGGTCTTAGTAATGTCCTTTTACAGTAAAAATTTCAAAGTGCAATGTTGTAAATTGACACCATAGGAACTTGACCAAACTTTCAAAAAGCCCATTTTTGATACTTGGTCCTTTAGGGATTAAGTCACTGCACAGTGCAGACATTTTGTCTGTACCACTTCCATCTATAGAGTCCACTACACTAAAGTTGGTACTTAGTGTTAAGCAAAGAAAATGACTTGTAAATGCTATAACTTTTTACCTTCGATGTGGATTTTTATCGAGAGCATTACTATTTATTCTATTTAAAGAGGAGAATCATTGTGAACATAGTTGGTAAAAATATTCATCAAGAGTAAAAACTTTTAGCATTTACAAGTCATCCACTGTGCTCAACACTAAATACCAACTTTAGTGTACTAGTGTGCTTTGTATGCCCTATAATTCATCCGGATACTACACTAAACACTGAATGTAGTGTGGATTTATTATTGATGTGGATCACCCACACTAATTTTCAATGAGAGCATGTGCATGCCAAGTTCTCATTGGGTATTTGTTCTCAAGCAAGCGTGTGTCAGTCGACAATTGCATGTAAATTTTCAATTAGTGTAGGAAATTTCAAATAGTCTAGTCTACACTATATTCAGGGAACGGTGTAGTCTCAATGTTCAGCAACAGGTACAAAATGAAACAGGGAGAGGCAACTCAGCCGGAAAAGATTCTGTCTGTTCACACAATTCCACGCGTACCGGGTGATTCTGAGAAATAATCTTGGCCTTCCTATCATTGCTTGCCTGCCATTTGCCACAATGATGGGCTTTCTATTTGGACGGAAGGTTCCTATTTGGCTATTGGAACCTATTTTCTTCTTCTTCTTTTTTCTTCTTCTTTTTTTTTTTTTTTTTTTTTTTTTTTTTGTTTTTTGACACAAATAACCTATTTTCTTCTTTGGACGGAGAATGAGATGACTATCCACGACGTGCACGTTCGCGGCCGTTCATCTCCTGCAGCTGTTGCGGCAGAGAATACTGGATCTCACCTGGATGTCAACTAGAAGATAGCTTATAACAGAGGCCTTCTAGATATAGGTAATATGGCAACACTGTTCATAAAAATGCTTAGAAAAATCGGTCCCAGCGCACAGAAAATTTGAAGAAAAATATGGCAAAGGGGTGCAGGTGAAAATTAAAAAATTGCAGTCTATCTATCCAAAATGAGTCACACATGAGCTACCTACTGACTCATTGGTGGTACAATCGATTGTAATGTAAGGTAAACTTGACACCTATTTACCATTAAGCGCTTCAGACAATTGCTTTGAGTTCAAGCAAACAGTGCACGTTTAGGTCAACTCTGGTGGCCTCGGAAGTGTTGCATGCTTCACATGAACTGTCTGTAGAAAACTAAGAGATGGGTGATCGACATTTTGTCTGTAGGTGCCTTGCTGCACATTCGAACCATCCATCTTGCAAGCTCATTTCTCCACTTTTCCTTGTCACATTCTCTTACATGTGCTCTCTCAGTTCTTTGGCTTTGGAGCAGGTTGGTACAATTACACAGACGATGGCACAATTATATAGATGTGAGAAGGCGGTTGTACTATTTGTAAAGCTGTACAGAGTGTTTCTGGTTTAGAAGTCGTGACATGTGGAGCAGATGATCCTTTCAAGAAGCAAATGTGTGTTACTTGCCAGATTTTGACGATATTTTTTGAAACGAAATGGATCCTTTGATTCTAACCTCTAGAGCTATCTCCAAAGAGTACAGTCAAAGGACTTATTCCGTTTCAAATTTTTGGCAAGACTGGCATTGTGGGTGGCAGCTTTGTATAGAGAAGACATACAGTGGTCAGCAGAAGTGTTCGGACAGGACGCTTCCACTTCCAATATGAGCTAGTTTTCTTACGTAACTCACATTCAAGTTGTAAAAATTTAAACATACAATCACATAGTTACAAAAAACATGTAACATAACATTCATAATAAAAAATGTCAATCAAGAAATCAATCAAAAATAAAACACATGATGTGGGTGTCCAATTCTTTATGCAAAAAGTGAAGTGGTTATCTATTTACATTGGAAACAAAGCCATGAGCTACAAAATCAAGCTAAAAACTTGAATGTAGAATCATGAGGACTACCTAAAAACTTGAATGTACAATCATAATGACTACCATCGTGTATAGCCACCTTTTGCTTGATAAACATCTGCAGCTCTCTCAGGCATAGACATGATCAATTTCCTCACGGTATCAATCTCAATGCTATACCAAATTTCTTGCAATTTCTCCCACAAATCCTTCTTGTTAGTGGGTTTCTTCTTTGACATTCTCATACGACGATCTACTTCATTCCAAAGGTGTTCTATAGGATTCAAGTCAGGAGATTGAGCCGGATGCCAAATTAGTTGAAACTTCTGTGCTAACAACCAATCTGTAACATACTTAGAAGTATGTTTGGGATCGTTGTCGTGCTGAAAAATAACATTCTCCTCTCCTAAATCATACATGTGTATAGTATTCATGAGCTCCATCTCCAAAATTTCACGATACACAAACTTATCCATGTTTCCTTCTATAAGACGAAGGTTGCCAATTCCCTCCCAAGTCATACATCCCCAAACCATAATGTTTCCACCTCCAAATTTGATAGTAGGTTGCACATGCTGATCTAAAAGATGCTCTCCTCTCTTCCTCCAACAATACTGCCTCCCATCTGAGCCAAACAAATTGAATTTTGACTCATCTGAAAAAACCACATAACTCCAGTCCATCCAACTTGCATGCCTACACTTCTTTGCCCATGCATATCGACGTGCTTTGTGTTTCTTTGACAAGAATGGCTTCTTAGTTTTCACTCGTGCTCTCAATCCTTGCCTCTGAAGACATCTTCTAATTGTATCATCACTCAAATCCAATCCTTGAGATCGCATTTCTCTACCCACTGCTGCAGCTGTACCATTAGATGGTGCATTCAACAACCTTACAACCTCACGATCACCACGTTCATCAAGAATTCGAGGTCTCCCTTGTGAAGGAGCATCTCTCAAATGACCTCTCATTGTAAACCTCCGCACAATAGCATGGCAAGTGCTTCAAGAGATGCCTAGAACCGCTGAAATTTCGGAGTACGAATTCCCTCTCTCATGCATCTGAAGAACTAACTTACGTTCAGCAAGAGTCCTTCTAGGAGCCATAGCTAATCAAGAGCAATCTTATTCAATCACAATGTGTCTTGAAATGCAAGAGGTCTCCATAAATACATGTCGATTCTCAAGATTTTTCAGATGCACAACTTGTGTGCATAATGAATTGGACACCCATGATTGACACATCATGAACTGCAGCCCATGCAAGTGGCTCAATGTGAATGATGGTACTCTTTCTAGTTTACAAGTGGCTCTTTAGTTATAATTAGCTGAAAAAATCAGCACCTACCTACCAAACTCGACAAGTGTTACTATTAAATTGAGATTGTAATTACTGTCCGAACACTTCTGCTGACCACTGTATTACATCAGTTGTATCCAAGGTCGTCTAATAAAGCAAAGCACAGACAGTTATATCATGACAGGGTTGAAATCTTTTGCAGCTTGTTGGGGATGTATGATGATCATATTCTATGTTTGTATGCATGATGATCATGTTCTATGTTTGTATGCAGCTGAACAATGCATGATCATGCTTCAGAGATTAGGCCTTCATCACGGAATTGCACATACGATTACTATGTATGTTTCAGTACTATGCATATGAGTCATTGCTTAGCACATCAGGTGTTTGTTCCCACTTGGATGTCTCTGAATCCATCATACACTTCCATCTTCCTTGACAGATCCTCCTGACTTGAAGAAGTAACTCATCATCTCTCATAAATACCTTGGACATTACTCTATTAACCTTCTCATGTACTGTACAGTACCTTGCAAATGAGTTACGTTTATTTCTTGAACTGTCAGAACACGTCTTCTATAGTGGTGTCACTTCGGAATGAGATCTTGGCAAGAATTTCAAACACCTGGCTACGTAACTTAATGGATACATGAAAATCATAGTTGTGACTCACCAGCTGCTAAATTTAGGACGTACCAAAGTGTCAACAGCTACAAATTCGGGATTTTTAAGAGACAGCTTGAACTTGCTATCACTACAACTGGAATGGTTGCAACAATGTTAACTGCGAACACGCCATCACAACAAAGATTTATTCTGACTTGCAACTACAAAATGGATCCTTGGGTTCTAAGAATCATAGTGGATTTGAGTGCTAGAGTGTTTGTAGCAAAACTGAGTGTTGGTGGAGGTCGAAATTGTCGGGTATATGGTCTGTGTAAAGTTGTGCATGTTGTTATTGTCTTTGCATGCTTATTGTGTATTGCTTCCATTTGAGAGAGATGAAGACAAGGACTTTGAGTGAGGAAGGAAGAGGGGTCATCGTGGGAATACGGAGTGCTGGAATGTCAACTTATAGTATTGCGAAAGAACTGGAAATGAGTCAGTCAACTGTCTTCACTATCTGGAAGAACTACTGTGAGCGTGGTACAGTGGTAGCGCGTAAGCCCTGTGGAAGGACTCAAAAACTTTCAATTCGTGATAAAAAGGACCTTGCGTGCATTCTCACCCAAAATCATCACCTATCTCGTGGAGATATCATTGAACAGATGAGGGTCAAGGTCTGCAAGCACACATTGTCAACGTATATCAACAAATTGGGTTTTGGTAATCGAATTGCAGTGAGGAAGCCATATTTGAACGAGAAACATAAAACAGATAGGCGAGCATTTGCAAAGGCACACAAGAGATGGACTATATCAGATTGGCGCAACATTATGTGGACAGACGAGTCTTCTTTTGAAATTGGAAAGAGGTCCCGACAAGTCAAAGTTTGGCATCGAGCGTATGAACGCTACTCAATGGATTGCATAGCCCCCACATTCAAGTCGGGCTGCACTTCCGTCATGATTTGGGGTGCCTTTAGTGGCTTTGATAAGTGCCCTATTATTATTATGTCACTTCACAAACGCACAAGTGAAGATTTTGTGAATATTGTATATGAAGGTCGTTTAAGTGGCTTTTATTTCATGCATGATGAGTGTGAGAATCTTATCCTCATAGAAGACGACGCCCCAGTGCATCGTAGTAAATATGCAGAAAGTTAGAGAGTGGCGCATCACATTAAGAAGCTGAAGTGGCCGGCAAACTAACCGAACTTGAACCCTATAGAAAACCTATGGATGATTGTAAAGGACTGTGTACAAAATGGGCCGATACCAAAAAACCAAGAAGAAATGATTGAATCCATTAACGGGCATGGGAAGGCATCTCTAAGGAAATAATTGAGATCCTCATTGCTAGCATGCCTAAACGTCTGAAGGCTGTAATTGATGCTAAAGGTGGTATCATAAGATGGTAGGTAGTATATTCTAAGATACTTTATTGTTGTATGATTTTGCAAGTTTGTTGTTCTTGCAGTAAAGTCCACTTCATTACCTTTCCAATGCAATTTTCCATACATGATTTGGCCCAAAATTGAATCTGTAATGCCAATTCGAAATTACAACTCCATGTCTATTTACTGCCCTGTGGATACAATAAACGTAACTCATTTGCAAGGTACTGTACATAATAGGAGTAGTGTCCAAGGTATCTTTGAGTGATGATGAATAAACTTACGATTGAGGGCCAAAACTTGAAGGTGAGACAAGTTAGTTCATACAGACGCTGGAACTTTGTCTACATGCCTTCAATTCCATTACAAACCTCGAACACCGCATCAACAATATTTTTCGTTTATTGGTAACTTTTTATATGATTTTGAACCTACATTTAAGCTACACTAGGAGTAATCATGTTACAATTCAAGAGGACCTGATATCATGTCCAGCACTACTGAATCCTGTCGTCCTGGATTCGCTTCTCTACTGCCGCTATCCTTGGGTGTCAAAATGCTTGACAAGAAACCAGGGATCTTTACCTTCGCCTGCCTATTTGCATCACTTTGCACGCTAGCATCTGGAGCAATAGATGCATCTGCAGACCTTTTTGATGACGAGACGTTATTACCTAGGTCAGGAGTAGAGGTTCCCACTTCCGTCTCTTCAATGTCGAGAGATGATCCTCCACTACATGATGGACAAATTTTTATGAGCTTGAAGCAAACCTTGTGAAATGGCGCCTGGCATATAACACATCTCACCACGCCATCCTCCTGTAGCATACAATAAGCAATAGCAATGTCAAATTTGGATAAATTTAATAATAACTATTGTTACTGTAACAGATATACGTGGGCAAGCTGTTTCTTGGTCTTCTGCAGGTGCTTGTGGCTTCAGAGGAACAAAAAAGTACTCTTTTTTGCAGCTCAAACTGCAGCCGAAAATGCTATTTTCGTTTTCATTTCGTTTTAATTTCGTTTTAATCAGGCTATGAAACAAGCAAAAGTCGTGATTGGTGGTCCTGGTCCAGGACGAGATAAGGCGCTACGAATTATTGGTAGAAGTGGTGTTTTTTTCTAAATTTTGTTCGTGATGTAACTCCTATGCTCCATAATGGGTGTAGACCTCCAAAAAAGAAATATCTCTCCAAAAGAAATGCTTGAATTATGAGGTATCCATACATGTTCTTCTCAATGAATTGCGTCTTTCTGAAAATAACATAATTTTGTATGGACGTAACAGTCACTGGATTGAAAGATACCTGAAAAGGAAAGATGATGTCAAGAGGATCTCTGCAAAATTCTGCCGCACCACAGGATTCACCCATTTCATGGCATATAGAGCACTCACGCTTGACGTGTACCGTAAGTTTTTCTAAAAGGGTGTTCATGAAGGCAGGTAAACCTGTAACACATGCCCACAAGTAGATGAAGATTTGTCCGTTTCGTGAATTCAAAACAAGAAGCAACAATAATTGCGTGGCAGAGAAACAAATATGTAAACTGAGCAGAAAGACTACCATAGAAAATATCGGCATACTCACCAGCAAATGCACCCTTGGAAAGATCAGTCAGATCCCGCAAGGCGTAAAAATCATTACTCTCTAAAAGGTACCGTCTCGAGCCCACCATGCCATGAATCCGAGATCGTGAGGGGCATCTTATACATGCCAGCATCTTGCTCAGCCGTTTTCTTGTGTCCCGCAAATGCACCAAAATTGGGACTCTGAAGTACAGGTACGGATTAACAGCACTAACACACAGCATCGGCTGTTCACAAAACCACAGAGAAGTCAGCCAGCTAGTATTGGTCCCAAAAACTTGAAAGGCAGAAAAAAGATTAGACCCCGACCGTCATGTTCTGGAATGAGAAAGCTGGCAAGTTGAGCAATTGTGAACATGATTCGAGAAAGAAAACACTTCTCAGATATGCTTCCACACCTTGTCATAGATAGAGTCGAGATAGGCTTTGGCCAGCTGTGAAACTGGACGAAGTCCAAAATCCCAGTGCTGCACCACGTAGGCTGGAATTACTGCTGTCTCGTTAAGGTGGCAAGAAGAGCAGTAGAGTTGCCCACTGTACTCGCACCAACGAGGCCCACTAAGTCCAAAGCTTTGCGCCAGTCCAGGAATAAGCCCGACAGAGAAGGCAAGCGGCCTGTAACACCCAGCACATGCATGATGTTGTGACTGCATCTGCTGAGCCAATGGCCTCTTCTTGTGCACTTCAAGCTTCAATCGTATAGTTTTCCCAAACACAGACTGAGCACCTGATTTGGTGTCCATATGACCACTAGTGGTGTCAGACATCGGCGACAAAGCTGGCTCAGATCCCAGTTCATCCAGAGACATAAGAGACCCACTGGCCCGCAAATCTTCACTTGCAGCCCTTGGAAGGACAGTGGTTTGTGTAATGGGGAAGAGAAACCGGAGGAATGGTGAAGCAGTACTCAATGGAGGACCTGATTGCAAAAGCGATTGCAAGCAAACTTGAATGAGGGCACTTCGAACCTCAACAACGTTCGGTGAGGTGTTCCCAAACAGTTTCCGAGACTCGGCCCTTACTCTGTCCCAGGGAGCAGGGAGAGTCACAATGCTTCCCGCTGGAAAAGTACGGTTCAGCTGCTGAAATAAGAAAACAAAATCGCGGTACCGGCGCTCCACTTCCCATTCTTGACCATCAGTGCCGCGTACAAGTATCCGGTAAACTGTGTGCTCTTGGACACCTACTACTCGTTCACTGAATGAAGCTCCACCTTTGCGCTGCCTGGCTCCCACGACTTCCACCCAAGCAACCTCAACAAGGCGGTTCTGGGGCCTTCCGTTACCCACAGCCCCAGGATCGCCTGAAGGTGATGCAGTAAGGCCACCGTCGCGCTCAACTCGGCTTGCAAACATACTATTGCTTGGTAAAACCCCATGTGGCCTGTGGTTATCATCAGAGTCTAGAAGCACGTCCTCCATATCAAGAACCGTGTCCAAGTATGTTTCCTTCACTTCCAGAGTCTCTACATACCTAGAGAGCTGTATACACAGGCAAACGTAATTAGGTGAGACACGAAGTAATTATAAAATCAGTGCTCCTGAACTAGTTCAAGTGTCATGCTTTCTGATTGACTAAGCAACGACTGCGTCAAGATCTCATTCTTTCACAGGAATATATATTACCTCATCAGGCCCAAGGTCATCAACTCCCCACCCAACACCATTTGCTTTTGGCGACTTTGCTCCCTTCTTTACCGATGGTAAAATAGCTCTTCCCATTTTCGAAAAATCCAGCTGCAAAAGTTCTTCTGCTTCCTTCGACCCCAACCGCATGATTTTCCCTTGCCTCCGTGAAGGCTCCTTCACATCAAGTTTTACAGGAGATGGACTGTCAACTTCCAGTCCATCGGCTCCAGAATCTTGACTGACTTTGCAACCCAGCTCATCGACGCGATCAAGCTTCGGAGAGAATAAACTTTGAGGTATCACTTCTCTTGATTCACGAACGGATACTTTGCCAGCCGATGCACTCAGAGTATTACCAGATTTATGCATAAAAAGCTCTTCGGCATCTGGTCTAGAATCCAAAGGAACATCCTCATCACTTTCGCTCAGAAAGTTTGTTTCAGAAAACGTTTGCAAAGGCTCATTGTTCTCCTCGACTGCCTCTACTACCCTCATACTGGGGAGAGCTGGTGATGAAGAATCTGCAGTTACAGGGTCCACCACATCCATTAACCCTTCTTCAAGCCATATCTCTGATGCCCGCTCGAAACGCACCTTCGCATTCGGCATGGGACCAAAAGGAACATCCTCATCGCTTTCGCTAAGAAAGTTCGTTTCGGAAAACGTTTGCCAAGGTGGGATATTCGTCTCCTCTGTCAACGAGCTGGAGACAGTGGGAGAAGCAGAATTTCCACGGTACGAATTCAGTGGCCCTTCCTCTTTTGTGCGCACCTGAACTTGTTCGATACGATCTTCCAGATTACGAGACTCTTCTTCTGGAACAACCACGGATAAGGATCCCACCGCGACTTCACTTACATAATCCTCTTCACAATCGGAGAGCAAACTCGCTTGCTCAGCCGCATCAGTGGAGTCGTCCTCTTCAGCCTCATCCAAGTCAGGTCTTCCTGTTCCCTTGACCTGGCTAACCACATCTTCAGGTCCAACATCATCAATCAGCTCAATGGCTTGAGCAAACTGATGATCTTCCATGTTTTACGCCTCCGCTAAAAGCTCTGCACCTGGCATCTAACAATCGATGCCCTGTCCACCACCTATCTGTATAATGTAAAGCCCTTGTAACTCCCAAGTCACATGTAAACTAGTTTCAGCATCTTGCAGCTACATAATACTCCCGGAAAGAGAAAACCACACCATCAAACAAGAGATCCTAGTTGGATTCCCATCAATTGGTGAACGGTGCACTCTGCACGACTTGATCCATCCTCCCTAACTTAGTGAAAAGATAATTATAATATCGGCGATCAAAGCATCTCGTCACCAGACACCTGCACATCAACACAAGTTTCAAAAGAACATAAAATACGCCACACAAGCCAAAGCACTTTCCAAAAAAAACACTAAGATCATCACATGAAACTGAGACTCGCGTCAACTCAGGCAAAACCCAAAAACTCAGCTATGGCGGAATTAAAGGTGAAAATCATTATCAAAATCCCTAATTCTCCTCCACTCAAAATCCAAGAGAACCTCTTACAGATCACATCAACCAGAAAAATCCCAAATCCAATCTAGCTCAAAAAGCAAACTCACTACAAGCAAACACCCTGACTAATTCATCACATAAAAAAAAATTAAAAACCCTTTCTCTCAAACAAAATCCTTCCTGTCCAGTAGAAAAATTCCTTACCAGACAAGAGCTCCCGAAGGCGACATCCAGAGGCTCTCGTAAACGTTAGAAATGATGGACTGAGACGACGAGCGAATCCGGCAAGGCACACATGATCTCCACGAGAAGACTACATGGTTGGAGGCGCTCTCAGTCTATCATCGCTAACGTCTACCACCCTGCAAATGCATGCAACGACTCGTGCTCCCTCTCTCCAGCAAACCCTAATGGCGAAAGTGGAAAGTGAATCACATATATCTGGTTCTATTGAAAGCTATTGAAAGTGCGCGCGCGAGAGAGAGAGAGAGAGGGCTGAGACTATCATTTGCATCGATCTGTGAAGACGTTGAGAATACCGAGCAAAGGTCTGACTACGTTCGGGGTGCTTGACGGAGTCTCAGCCATTGACGAACACAACCCTAACGTTGAAGTGAAATGTAGGAGGAGCATAGACCGTGGAGCGGGAATCTATGACTTTGTGGAGGAAACTTGAAATAGTGTGGACAGAGTTTTAGTTTGGATTTGGGGGTGACAGAAATGAATTCTTAAGATGCTTCAAAGAGAAGAGAGTTTTCTTGAAAGTCCTTCGTGAAGTGGAAAAGGGCAGGGTGAGATTTTAATTGACAGAAAGAGATTTCGTGAAAGTGAAAGGGGTCATCTTGTATGTTACCTTTAATTTATGGTCTAATGTTTGTACTTGGGACAAGATGGATAGGGTGACTTGGTTTGGAAAAGGTGTGGGGGAACCATAGGTCAATCATTTGGAACTTAGGGTACTACAAGGGAGCTTTAGTTGGCATTGGGTAGGGCCCAAGAGCATTGATTGTCATTGGTGCAAAAAAAGGGAGCATGAAATTGTTCATGATTTCTTTCTTTTATGTATAAAAATCTTACCCTACCTTTTTCATGTCTTTCCTCATTAGAAAGGAATTTCAAGAAAATTATGATGATGGATCTCTTCTTGTTTTCTTTAGAGAATAGGTGGACATAGGTGCAGTGGTAAAATGAACAAGCACCACTACATATCAACCTCCTTTTAAAGCCGGAGTTCTTCTTTTTTGAGAAACAATGGATCATTTTTCTTTTTCTTTGAAGAATGATGGATGTCTTTCTCTTTTCTTTTTTCCTTTGAGGAATGGTAGATTCTTTAGAAAGGGAATTGAATGTGGGTGTATTAGAGCATCTCCACTCGGGTGTGCCGCCCTAGCAAAGATGCCCGGGCTATCGTGGGTAGAGCAAAGACTCCACCACACAGTCGTGCCCGCTAGCCCGCTTAAACATGACTGGGAGAATTTGGCGCCCACATGCCATTTGTTCTTTGTTTCCTAGGCAGATGCCAACATATGGCGGGCTGAAGGAGCGAAAGATACTCACCAAGTGGCTTGGGGTTAAAAGGGCATGATGTCGCTTGTGAGTCTTTGTGCAATTGCAACGCACGTTTGTGGAGAAATCAAAGTTGTTTTGGGGTGTTGCTGAAAAGTTTCTTAGCCGGCGCTCTGAAAATTAGTCCATGAAACAATGGCGGGGTGAGGAATGTGGGGACGTCCCCCGGCATTTTGGCTTGGGTTGGCGTCTCCACGATAGAGATGCTCTTGTTGATGATGTTGTTCTCGTAAAATATGTCCACCCCCTACATTGTTCAGGGTTGTGAATACTTTTTTCAATTTTTTTTGGAGATAGTTCATCTTTCAAAATTACCGGCATTCATAGGTGGAAAAAAAATCTAGATAGTAGAATTATTTGAAAAGTCTCTTAAGGTTTGTACAAGGTTGTTTTTCTTTTTTGGTATTTAAATTTGAACCACTAAAATTTTTGGATACAAATCTGAGTGCAACAAAGAGTATTCCCATGCCAAAATGCATATAATTATCAAAATTCACAATAATTAGTAGAATTTCTTTTTATTTTTGTAAAAAAATTACCATTATTTGACTATGCAAGGTAAATTTTAGATACATAAACATTTTTTCATGACATTTTTTGTATAAATATGATGTTAAGATATTTTCTATAATTAAAGGTTATTTTATTGTAAATGATTGATAAAAGTGTCAACAATTCAATTTAAAGACATTTTTTAATACCAAAAACATCTAATCATCTAATTCATGTCACTTCACAAATCCAAATCTAATCGGTCTCTATCTATCTATCATAAATGTACAAGTGTAGGAAAGGGTCAATGCTTCCTCTTATTCACTTGGGACCAGCCAATTTTTAAAGAATTTACGAAGGGTGTGCGACACGCGACCTTAAGGTCCACAGAGTAGCCGATGTCGCGTTTTTTTTTCACCACTTTGTAAAAGTGGCTACTTTTCATATCTCACCCCTCGTCACCGGCGACTGATCCTATAGTGACCTAGGAACTATTTATAAAGTTCACTGTTCACTGTGGCGACAAACTTCAGAATTCTACTATACTAATGGCGATATGGACAATGGAAGAGGAGCAAATATGGCGAGGCTCGGGAGTCCCGGGTGGTACAAACGGCGACAAACATCATAAAAACTAGACATAAGCATAAACAAAAAATCACACATATCACACACAAGCAAAAAACATCATAGTTTTTTTTGCTGCTAAGGGGAGTTGAACCCCAGCCGAGATCGGCCCTGCCCGGTGCAAGTAGCAGTCCCACCCCCCCATCCAAGTTAGTAATGTATTTAATCTGAAATCAAATACTCGCCGATATAGTGGAAACAAAGCACTTACTGATCCGTACCCCTTCGCACAGATTCATCTCGCCAGCTACTCATCGCAGCATGGAAAGGGAACGTCTGCAAGGTAAAGAATTGTTGTGAATATAGCTTGACACATGAGTCCAGGTGCCCACCGAGGCGGTTCCTGAGTTTCGATTCATGAAACTTAACGTGGAGAAAGTCCTCTCATCTTCCACACTGCCCAGCACAGCCGTAATGGCGATTTCCGCCACCTTTATATACTCTGAAAGCCGATTGAGCATAAGAGCATTCTGGCCAACCCGAGACCAGAGCTTCGTCACATGATTTTGATCGTGCGGTTCTTCCATGGCAGCCTTAGCGTGTGACTTCATTGTGAGCTTGAAGAGATTGGTCTGCAAGCTAAGATTTCGCCCATCAACGATGGGATCAATCTGCTTCATCTCAGGTTCTGTAGTGGTGCCAAAGTTCACCTCGCGGCACACACTATACTGCGCCTTCAAGGTTTTCAAGTGCAAGGGGAACAAATCATCAACGTTAGGTTGCAGCCAGTAATGTGGAAATACTATTCCCAAAGCATTCATGAGTTCTACCTCAGGAAACCGGGTGTCCAATTCCAGCCGCAGCAGCTCAGCGGCATCTTGGCATTGCCATTTGACTGAGCTAATGATACGCTCCAAATCCGGTTGGGACAACGGTAGCTTCTTCCCGCTGATGGCACAGATCGAGTGAGCAGGATACATATGGTCACCAATTCTGAATGACAACTGTACATCTCCAGTGTTTAGGTCAGTAACCCACTCCTGAACTATAGCGTAGGAATTATTGTTGATAATATCAAAAAACATACTGCAATGCTGCTGCTGCCAAGCCGTGGCATCGTCACTGTACATCATGTACAGTTCAGCTTGGCAAATCCGGACTACAGCAACATAATCAGCAACAAACACGTTATTGGATTGAACAAACTTCATTAGGAAATCTACAGATTCTAGCATTGGCAGAATGCAGGGCAGGGCCAACAAGGTGCCGACATCACAAAGGAAATCGTAATTCCTTCGAGCACATTCTCGAGCAGCCATTTGCTTTGCAATCGTTTCCGGCTCCTTCACTGCAGCGTCCTCGCACATCTTGACCAGCAGTGTCTTGTATTCCCCCATGACCCTGCGCAAAGGAGAAAGCAACAAAATCCAACGTGTCTTGACGTTTTGGAGCATCCGAAGGCCCTGTGTTTCCACAATTTCGGTGAGTTTTTGGAACTCCAAATGCCGCTTAGGACTCTTGCTGAAGTAAGAGAACTTCGCCTGGCAGAGGTTCTGTAATTTGGCTACAATGGGAAGATTAGAGAGTGGCTCTACAGCCAGGTTCGTGCGATGTGCCATGTAGTGCACACCGAACACAAATGGAGCAGCATGATTTCTCATGCTTACAGTGACACCATTTCGGCATCCCTGGAATACACTATCCCCATCCGCCCCAAAGCATACAATTCGACCAGCCAAAGCCACATCGTCCAAGCCAATGTGATGAGCAACCTGCTGATGTATTGCACTCCCAACAGCCGCGGCCCCATTCCCCTCCTCTAATCGACTCAAGGAGAGCAATATGGGGACTCTTTTAAATTGAACACAGACATAGCAATGAATAGACAACCAGGACTAATGGTCGACTGTAGTGACCTCGTTAGCGGACAGGGAGATGACATGAGCGTTGGATATCACATTTTTAGTGTGAGCAGCAAGGGTCATTGCAATATGATCAACCATATCCCATCCCAACCCAACAGACCAGTGTTTGTTCGGGAGATCGGGGACGCAAAGGACTTCGAAAAGCTCACGTAAGTCACAGAAATCGGACATAGGACGTCCCTACTGAAGCAGAAAAAAGACAGCCCTGGACTGGACTAATTTTCGATGCCTCTCTTTCACTGCACTGGCTTGTACTTGTTTCACAACAATACTCCCAGCCCTACCATGACGAGCAAGATAAATCTTTTCATTTTTAGCGTGAGCATTTCCAGAGAGAAAATAAAACTGACCTGCTCGGAGATTCCCATGGCTTGCGAGGGCCTTCCGGCGACCAGCATGCTTCCACAAGGAATCAATTTTCGGGACCAAGAGCTTGTCACGCCCCTCAACCTCTGAACAGGTTCTGCATCGAACCTGCCGAATTTCCCCATTGGGAGACACCACAGACTCTGCCCAAGGCAGACGCGCCGCCCAAGTATCCTGCCAATGCCGGTTCCTCTCGTACCCACGCCGGCGAGCTCGGGCCATTTCGTGAGCGGCAGTCCCTACAACAGGGTCAAGCTCCTCTACCTCCGAGCTCGCATGTAGAGGCATTTCCGATGCGGGAACTGCCACCACATCGCCCTCCGAAGCTGCACCTGCACATAGAAAAGGCGGAACAGATTCACTATCAGTATTGGGCGGCGCTGCGCTACCACCGTTCTCCACCACATGCATGGTGCCAAACCGCAGCTCTCCAATTTCCACCCCCAGCGAGTCCACCTCCTCACCGCTGCCACCATACAGAAACTTAGTTAGTATCGACTGCTTGGGCGCCATTACAACAACGAAAATTGCACAAATGCAATTCCACTGCAAACAAGCACCACAACCAAACAGTTCACGCAAACAAGGGATGTGTAAATCGAGAGGTTCGGGAGGGGACTTAAACCTTTTTATGTGTGCGCCAGCAGCTGATTGAAGAATTCCGAAAACCCACCACGCCGAAATCACAAAGCCTGCCACACTCCCAGAATGCAAAAGTCTGGCACTAAAATGCTAAACGAGCAAGCGACGACATGGCGAGTGCACATCGGTGCGACGGGGGAGAACGGCTACAGAATCCGAAATAGCAAGAGCGCGCTGGCGAACACCAAAGCGGGAGGGAGAGAAATGAATTTGGCGAGAACTGCTCACGGAGAAATATGGTGGCGTACATGGGATCCAATGGGGGAGTGGGGTGACGATGGAGAGACAGGCTGGGTGGGTGGAGATGGCGAGGTGACTGGGGGAGGCTGAGCGGGACATGCCGCCATGATGCCCCAGCCAGTCAGTTCAAGGTGACAAACTCAAAAAAAAATGATCATTTTACTAGTGAGAAATTCGCCAACGTGGATTTACGATAAGGACGTGGCAAAAATTCGCCAATAAAAAATTGGCTAGTTGGGACTACAAATTTTGTTTGCCTCTCTATTAGGAGGTGTTAGAGTTGCATTAGAAGATACAAGAGTTGCATTAGGAACAATGGTTTTGACTAATTTTTAAAAAGCTTGAGGAAAGAATGTAACACCCACCGTTCCCGATGGGGCAAGGATAGTCCTCCTTGACATAAAGCTTGTAAAAAAATTGGAGTCATTGGAGAATCATATTGAAAATGAAATGAGATTACCAAAATGCTTTGTTAGAAACAACATTGCGCATAATTTTGTCATCTTGATGTGATTCTCCTTCCAAGAGCACCAAAAAGTTTTTAGGGGCCGTCACACACAAAAATGCAACATACTATTATCCATGCAAAAAAAACAATCGACAATTCATTTGTTGAAGTGGTTTAAGCCCCAAGCTGTGAAGGTAGCAGGCAGTCCAATGGCGAGAAAATGGCAGGTATTTTTTGCCATTGGACTGCCTGCTACCATGTTTTCTGCTTAGTTCCTTGACGTGGTGCTTGGTTCTTACTTGCAAGAACCCTTTCAAAATATCTCGAAACATACTCCAAAAGAATAAACAACATTCTGAGCTTCATTACTAATCAAAATGCAAATTACGAAAGCTACTTGAACATCACGTACATTCCAACACATTGCAAATCATTTCATTGCATCTAATGTCACATCAACTCCTCAGATACCTACAAGGACTTCATGCTGGCATCACCTCTAATCTCAAATTTTCCAAATTTTTTGAACATGTTCTGAATTAATTATGTACAAAACCAACCAATCGATCTTGATTCATACAAAAGTTGCTCAGGCAACAGCTAAACACCAGAGCTATCGTGCAAACACAACCGTGCCAGAAGAGCTCTCCTAGTTAAACTACCTTCACAGAAACACAGACCTCCGAACCGTGACGTAAACGAAAGCACGTCCAGAACACGTGAGATTCCAAGGATCGTTGCTAGGAACCGGCATTAACACTTTATTTCCTCGCCCTGCAATGTGGCAAGACGGAACCAATGGACTACAAGCACTGTTCACTTCAGCAATGCGGAGCCGAAACAATAATCACCAGACCTGGCCATCTGACCGCCGAGACAAAGATGAATCTGTCGTGGATACAAACTGCCTAACTAGTGGTGCGATATCATCGCCAGCGAAGGAATGAGCCAACATCTACATGGCGTTTTCGGAACAGTCGGGCCTGCTGTCCTTGGGGTACCGCTCGTAGTCAGTGCAGTAGTTGTACTTCACCAGCCCGGTCTCGTTGTTCCTGATGCTCCGCATGTACTCGAGCTGCGTCTCGGTGACTCCTGGGCCAGTGGCGGCCGGGTCGGTCTGACACTTGGCGATGGCTTCAGTGTCCCCCTTTGCAGCCTTGCAGCCCTTGATGAGGAAATCGGAGTACTCGCACTCGAAGGGCGCCTCGTTCCAGTCGAGCTTGACGGAGCCGCCTTCGGTGGCCCAGGAATCGCCATCCCAGATAGACAAGAACACGCTCATCGACTTGTGGTTGCAGTACTTGAGTCCATGAGAAGCCTCAAGATTCTTGTGCATGCGGATGGGCTTCCAGTCGATGTAGAACACCACCATGTCCTTATGCCACTCGAAGCTGTAGTAGTGGTACGATGAGGTGGGATCGATGCCGTCCGGGAACAGGATCTGCTGCTCCCTCCCGCCGTCGCCGTCCACGAACACGTTGGTGTGGATCTTGCGCGGCTTGCCCTCATTGTGGCCCAGGAGCTCCAGATCGAACTCGCACTGGTCCGGTTGCGGAGAAGACAGGTAAAACGTCGCCACAGTGCCGGCGGCGTTTCCGCCCGGGAGCTTGATCCACGCTCCGAAGTGCCCGAACAAATAACTATCAATGGTTTTGCATCCTCCTGAGCTCTCGTTCTTAATCAAGGACAAGGTCAAGCCCCGCCCGTCCTCCCAGTAATTCACGACACGCGGCTGCCAGACCTTCAACGTCTCGCTCAGGTTCGCAGTGCACACAGCCACCAAGCCAAACAGACAGAGAACCGTCACGAGCGCCTCGCGTTGCGACCCCATGGTGACACAACTGATTATCTAGATATCAAAGCGACAGCAGTCACTGCAAAAAAGCCAAGCATGTACTAAGAAAATGAATCCAATGCGGTCGACTGATGCACAAGAGTGTGAGAGTCCCGAAGATGGGAGTGATGCAAGAGGTTTCGGAGTTGCATCCAGCCGCGACAGCGCTCCAAGTTGCCGAGGCAACTGCTGAGTGTAAGAGCCCACTGTGAATTGAGAAGCGCGTGGGAGAGTATTTGAAAGGGAAAATAGCGCCGAGCAGCACTTGGTGGTCCGAATCGTAAGGGAGATGGTGCCCGGATTGGAAATTCACCTGCAATGTCGCCTGGCACACAAGAATACCAGGCTATGCGTTGGTCAGGTCTGTATATAATTAACCAAATATATATTTAGGATGTGTAAAGTATTTGGAAATTTCAAGAGATATGAGAGTTTTCCTGAAAGTGCTTCCCGAATGGGCAAGCCAGGAGGAATATGGTGCCAAAGAGTATGAGATGTATGAATGGAAAGAAAGAGAGCATGAGGAAATTTCATATCGTCTTTCTCTGCACCAATGAAATGCTTTGCTATAAATGTTTTGGGCCCTACCCCATGCAAGCTAAAGCTCCCCTATAGTACCCTAAGTTCTCACAGGGTTGACCAATAGTTCCCCCAAACCTTTCCCAAGGCAAGACACCATGTGCATGTGGTCCTAGTTACTAACATAAGACCCTAAGATTTGGGGTACCTATCCAATGTATTATGGTGACTTTCAGAAATGCTCAATGATATCCGTGGAATGTTAGGGTGATACCCGTATAATGCTTATGTGATACCAATGTATTACCTATGTGATTTCCATATAATACCTATGTGTTTGAAAATAGATACCCCACACGTTGGTCAATTTGGTACATCATTAATTCACAATGGAGAATGTCCAAAGATTTTGATTGATTCAAGAAATTTGTCTAGGTGACACCCGTGCGATGCCACTTGAGGTGATATTTGTGTAATGCCTAAATGATATCCGTATAATGTCTAAGCAATATCTGTGTAATGCCTAGGTGATATCTCTTGATACCATTGTGTCCAAACCATTGCAACTTGGAAAAATAAATGATTTACAAGGAGGTGCCAAATCTGACCAATGCATACAATATCCAATCAGATTTTGACATGCATGTCCTTGATGTGAATTAGAGTAGGTAATTCACACTAATAATGATTCCATAGTATATGTAGTTAACAATGTAGCGTTGTTTCTTATTGTGGTCCACACATGTAAAAGTAGGCTTGGAGTGGAAGAAATGTTGCATCAGCCTATATCAAGTTATCATTTACTAGTATACTGACTCATTGTCCTGAAGAGGGCAATGTAGCATTAATTCTACTTGTGTTGCCCCCCAACCCAAAAGTCAATCTATAAACCCTCACCAAACCTTCACCAAATCCCTTGATAAACCTAGGCACAGCTCAAGCACTATTGGCATTGTCTCCCCACCATGGCAATGTTTTTGTGTTCAACATCCACATTCTCAACATGACATCAAAAGCGTAGCTCTTGTCATCGTAGGTGCGGTAGAGGCAGTGCGGGTGCGCGCAACAAAGTGGATTGCACTACGGGAGCACGCAAGACCGTTGCATGTTAGAACTTGCAATTGGTGCAATGGTATGTCGCGTAGCAAAGTGGATTGCACTGCAGGAGCACGCATGATCACTACATGTTAGAACTTGCAGTTGGTGCAATGGTATGTCTCAGGTATCACCCATGTGGGATCTCGGGATATACAAGCTTGCCTCTTAATCATGTAAGACTGAAAAGAAGAAAGAAAAAATGAATCGTACATGCTTGACAACGTTTTTTTTTCGTTTGCCAAAGTTCCAAGTGGCCATTGACAGAACATTTCTCCAAATTATTAGCAAACCCACATTTGAGAACAATGCTCTTTTATTAGTTTGTCGCCAGAAAAAACTAACCCTCATGCTCGGTCTAAATTCATTAGTACTACAAAATTACCAGGGATATGGGTGTTGACAAGACTTGCCCCTTCTTTTATTGTTGGTAGAGCCCTTTCTAAAAAATAAAAATCCGCTACAGTCTAACCTTGATAATAACACTTTTTGATACCATCTCTTAAGGGCCAGTTTACATTTTGGTGGAGAAGTTCATCAGTCATGAATTCTAGGGGAATTTTGAAATTTGATTGGCCAAGAGTCACTACGGAAGATCGAGGCATCAATGACTAGCAATTTTAGTCATTGTTGAGTCATAGATGACCTGTATTACTAGGGAATGACTATAAAAAATTTAGTTCTGGCACAGTAATAGTTTTGAGTAATAAATTTTTGTAGTCATTCTTTTTGTCATGTGGATTTTTCATCCATCTGTTGATGTGGCCCATCATCCTCAAAGATTGATGAGGTGGCTACTAACGTGGATTTGAGTGTGTCATGGAATTTAAGGTGGATAATGATGTGGATTTTATGTGTGACGTGGAATTAAACGTGGCGGTTGATGTGGACAATGATGTATTGTCTTGCTGACATGGAATACTACGTCGCAGCTTATGTGTCAATGTATGTGTGGGATCCACTTCTTTGTACGTGGAGGTGGTTCATTGGATACCATTATTGAATGTCCAGCCTAATGATTGTTTAGTCATTATGCAGTATTACGCTAGTAATTCCTTAGTTATTATGGTATTATAAATTTAGCTATAATAGAATTACATGCACTAATTTCAGTTCGTGTCAGGGAGTCATTTGATTATTATAAGGTTTGTGTGTACTTATTCTGTAGTTATTTGATAGTTTTTTGGTGAACTGCCTAGTTATTATTTAGTCATTGTGCGGTGTTAGTTTAGTTTTACTCTACTTATTATTTGGTTGCTATGAAGTTTGTATGTAGTTATTCTATAGTTATTTATTAGCTTTTATTTATATTGCCTAGTTATTGATTAGTCATTGTGCTGTGTTATAAAACCATAAATAATACCAAAGATGTCTTCGTCATGAAATACTTTAAAATAAACAAAATGGTCACTAAAGCAATATTTGAGGGACTTTTGTACGATGGCATCTCAAATACAATGGCCAATAACAATCATCTACTAGCACCTGTAATGCATGCTCGATAAAAACCAAACATAAACAAAGTCCTCAATCAATTCTCTTGTTTGAGCTTCATAAATTTTTCTTCCCATATAACATTACTGCCACAAGCATCTTGGACCTTTGTCAGGTTCGACGCGTTGGAGGGTTTGTGGAGGTTGGTTTACGTGTTGTAAACCAACTAGGAGGTTAAATGGCCCAAGGAAACCCTAGATGCTAGCTTTAATTGTTAATTAGAGTTAGTATTAGTGTTCTTTGACTTTTAGGACCTTGGTGGTGTCTTTTGACACCTCATTTGGGACGTAGAGTCCAAATGACCTCCACGTGTAGTGTGGGGAGACTCATCTTTCTCAAGTTGAGTCTCCCACGTGATGGAGTGAGAGAGTGCGTGCGTGCGTGCACTTCTTTAACTCCATTGTTATTATGCGTTCATTCTTTAAGAATGGCATTGGCTTGACTATGTGTAGTTTATGAGTATTTTCTACTTGTTTATTACTTGAGAAAGATCATCACTAAGATATGAGTGTATTCCTAGTGATTTAGTGACACTTAAAACCCTCAAAATGTTGTGTTTAGGGTGTTTTTGAGCAATGTTTTAGTGCTGAAATTTTGTTGCAAAACCTCAAGTGTGCTTAGCTAAGCGGATGAAATCCATTGGATAAGGGTGAGAATGAGTGGCGGATGTCAACGGTAAGCCAATCCAAGTGGATGATAGTCCGTTGACCTTAGTCTTCATCCACACTTTCTGTGAGGATCTGAGATCCGCTTTCGCAGGAGAGAGACAACGCAAGTCTACGCAGTGATGGTGTTCGGTGGTTGCTGGAGGCTGCGCGGAATCGATTGCGAGGAACGACGTTGGCGTGCTGTTGACAAACGAGGAGGGCTAGACGGGCGGACGTTTGCCTCCTCTTCGAGAGCGCTGCGGTGGGCGGGCGCGTCATCGCGGAGGTCGTCGCTGTACGTCTCGTAACGGAGACGGCCGTGGTGCGGGAGGATACGGTGCTGGTGTTCGGCAGGGACGGGAGTTTTCCGGAAGTTTTCCTTCTGGTGCGGTTGCCGGGCCGGAAGGACGGGTTCGGATCACTGCTGCGCAGCGCGGCGACCAAGGCCGAGCAGAAGAAGGTGATTCGCGAAGATTTCGAGAGTGTGCTTTCTCACAACAGCCAGGTACCGCGACTTTCAGCACTACGCGCTCTCCACAAGGCCGAGTTGCTAGTGTAGGTGCACAGGTGCGGCACAGACACGAATCAGTCCCTCAGCGCCTCTCTGCGATACAGGCGCTACTGCACGGCGCGCCTCGGCAGGTTGTACAAGTCTCTCAACTTCACTCACGGCAAGGGCAAGTAGGTGAAGAAGCCGATCACCAAGGCGACCGTGACGAACGTGAGGTATCTTCATATTATTCTGTATGTGGCTGAGCGAGCGTGGAGCTACGCTACGGAAGTGAAGCAGGCTAATGGATCGTCTGCACGGAAACGCATTCACTTGATTCGTCGCTTGGCTAAAGCTTCACGCTGGGGAGTGTGAGTGTAAAGACGTGGTGTCTGGGTGTACAGATAGGTGCAGTGTAGACACGAGAGTTGGGACGCATAATGTGAGCGACGTGAGCACCGAGTGATGAGTGTGCAATGCGAGAGGTTCGAGCGAGACAGTCGGTGTGCACGGGCAGACACGGGAGGTGAGACTCGGCGTACAGACAGACGCCGGGAGTGAGTGCCGAGCAGGGTGCCCGGTCAGCGCCATATCCGGACAGGGCATATACCCTGGATTGGGAATTGACATCCGACTTAGTAACACTACCCGGTGCTACTGCTGACACCCTTACCCGGGTCTGATACCCGTACCCGGTCCTTATAACATAGTATCCGGTCTTCTTCGTGATACCCGGCCTTTAGGTTGATACTTGGTTATTTATGATACCCGGGACCTTGTGGCTGATACCCGCCTACTGATTGATACCCAGCATTAGTTTCAATACCCGGTCTTCTGGTGGATACCCGGTCTCCTTGCTGATGCCCTGTTGCATGAGTTAGACCCGGTTTCTTGATTTATACCCGGATCAGTGAGTGGTACCCGGTGAGGGTGGTACCTAGTTAGGGCGGGTCCAGGTTATACTGCTGATATCTATATGCTGCTGATACCCTCCAACACTAATCATACCCGGGTCGCTACTGGTACTCATTTCTTAGCAGAATACCGACTTGTTCAACTTATACTCGGTTTTGTCCCTGAGGCCCGGTCCTTGTGCTTGCTCCCCGGTCCTCTAATTATACTTTGGAAGCAGAATTGGTACCTTGGCAGGGGTTGATAGCCAGGGCCGAGGCTGATAACCTGACCAGGGTTGATAACCTGGTCAGTGTTGATAACCGATCTAGGGGTTGAAACCCTTGGCATGATTGGTACCCGGACCGCTTGGTTGATACCCGGCCCCTTGGTTGTTGACCGGCTGTGGGGTTGATGACCTGCAGTTGGGTTGACAACCGGCAGTCGGGTTGATGACCGGCTGTGGGGGTTGGTGACCGAGTTTGGACCTGATAACTGGTAGTAGGAAACACTTGCCTGGTTGTAGAGACACAGGTGTATGGTATAAACTTTGACTTGTGCACGATACCCACACTGGGATTATATGTGGTTGTCGTTTCGTACGAGGTCAGGAAGGGCTTGCATGTGAGAGCACCTGAGGATCAAGGTTGATTATGAGGGGGTTGAGAGGTGACTCATGCTCATAGGGCCTGGTGGGGGGTAAAGTAGAAGCCTGCAGGGATTTTATTAACATGGTTTGAAGATTTGAAGGATATTTGAGACCTAAGTTATGGACCATGGAGGGAAGAGGTAAGTCTAAGAAACCCGAGAGGACTAGTGGGCCGAAGGTGGAAATTGATGGTGAGGTGTTGGACACCTTGATCGATTGTTTGTAGAGCCTACGAGTGAAAGGTTCCCCAGCCACAGTAAGTGGTAGCCACGGGGACTTTGAGCTTTCACCCATAGCCAAATCTCGCACGGGGCCTCAGAGTTTGCACAAACCAGGCACGAAGGTGTTGAGTGCGGAATCAGTGAAGTATTGGACTTCACTAGGTGGGGTCGAGAAGATTCGTTCACTTCGGACAAAGGAGGGAATTCCAGCACCGTTGTGCCGTGCTCGTGGGCAAGTGGGGGTCGAAGACTTGGTAACTGGAAGTAAAGCCGTGGTTCTTCGAAATTCTGGATCCAGATACAGTATAGAGGTTGAGGACTTCTCTTCAGGCATCCAGTTACCCACCTTCTCCCTCATTTCTACCGAGTTCGAGAGCAAAGGGTTTTTATTCCACACTACCTGGCAGTGGGAGATTAACACGTGGCAGGAGTGTGCCTCGAGTGTGTGGGATACTCTTACCTTAGAGTTATTGGACTGGGAAGTCACACCTACGATTTATGCTCTAGAGATGAGAGGAATCCATGAGGCTTGGCATTTGTTCGAGTAGATCACGAAACTAGCAATCTGGAGAACTGGAAGGGTCCCGGGTTTACACGTAGAAACACCCCCTTCTCAGTAGATGCTAGTGAGAGAGTGTTGTCTGAAATTCGTGGTCAATCGGAAGAGGTAGAGGAGAGTGCTTTGCCACTGGTGGAAGAGGAGGAATTTTTAGAAAGCCCGTAAGTGAGTGTTCAGGTTCCAGTTTTACACATAAAGCCTTACCAATCATATTTTGATTGGGAGGAAATGGCTTCACCATATGGGGGTGGGGAAAGAGGGGTACGAAGATTTTCAAGTGCCACGGGCACCATCGAAGTCGATGACTTCAAGAGGGAGTTCACAATGTGGTGTGAACTCCAGAAGTCACGTAATCCCAACTTCAATCCGTATATGGTGTGGAGAGCCTTGTTTGGGTGTCTCGAGGGAGCACCACTGGCAGACTACGGAGAGTTCGAGGCGGCTCATTTCACCGAAATCATGGCCTGGAGGGACTTCTACGCACCGAACTACGTGGATGTGTTCGGTGGAGCACCGAGGGTGACCCCCCCACTCTTGTCCAAGCGGAAGATGGAAGAAGGCACGAGCTCAACGGAGGATGTGGAGCAGCCGGAGGTACTGGTAAATCATCCACCTCCATTCAATCCCACCGTGGGATTCTTCGTGCAACTCCGTAGAGATTACCAAGGACAGAGGGCGGATAAGATGAAGGCCCTTCGTTCCTTCACACGTGGAGGTGACGAGTCTCTGAGAGAGGCTCATGCGAGATTAAGGAGACTAATTTCAGCCACCCACGGAGTTACAGAACAACAGGCAGTACAACATTGGTACAGTATCCTAGATAAGGAGTTGAAGACCTTGGTTCGCAATGAGGCGTTGCGATTGGGAGTACCCACGACACTGCGGTTTGTTTTTGAAACTTCGGAGCGGATTGAGATAAATTTACTGGAGGAGAAGGCAGCCATGGGCTTTTTCAAACGTGAAGAGAAAGTCCCAGAGAAGGTTAAGGTGGCCAAGGTGGCCATTCCTTCGTATACTGCAGAGTCTGGTGTCTTATGCTTCAAATGTGGGAAGCCAGGACATCAGAGGAAAGATTGCAAGGAAGGCAAAACTTCCACACATCAGACTGGAGGTTTTTGCTCAGGTTGTGGTGCCAAGGGGCATGCAGAGGCCAGCTGCTGGAAGCTCCATCCAGAGTTGAAGCCCACGGGGAGCAAGGGGGCTAAAGGAGGGAAGGACAAGGAGTCCAAGACCACTGGAGGGGAGAAGAAGAGCTGGAAGGCCAAATTCGCCGAGTTGGAGGCCAAGATGGAAGCTATGAGTGCCAGTACCAATGTAATGGGTAGCAAGCCTCAGGTTACTCCCAGTTTTCATGCTGGGGGCGGTTTTAGCTCAATGGATAATGAATTTGGAGATTTTATGTTGAGTGGCATGGCACTTGCCATCAGGGATGGCACACGGGAGGCCTATGCACTCACACGGAGTCATACTTCAAGTTCCAAGGATGTTCCACGTGGAGCTAGTCCAACTCTGGATCCTCACCATGGAAAGGATAATCGACAAGCCAGGTTGCCTCAATCCTTCACGTTAGAAGAGATGGTACCGACGTCATCCATGGTACCTCCACCACGACCAGTGGCAACCCCCACACAAGCCTTACCACAAGCTGGAGGACTCACAGGAGGTTCTGGAGCACTTATGGAGGCAACTACTTCCGTGTGGGAAGCCTCGTTATTTTCTGCTAAGATGTTGTCACAGGATGGCTTCAGTGTGGCAGAGGTCTTCAAAAGTGTGGCCTCAATGTGTGAGTTGGATAACTCCACGGGGGTTAATGTGTTGAAGACAAAGATAATCCACGCAGAGGAGAGCCAGAGTGACAACGTGGAGGGGCTGCTTTCAGCAGCCATGCGTGTGAAGACAATGGCCGCTAGACCTGCGATTGAGAGATCATCCATTACCCCTGGTGTGGTCGTGGTTGATAATTCCCAAGGTATTTTCCAACTCGTTGGGCCTAAGGGGAAGATATTTGTACCTCGACGTGTGCTTCTGGATTCGGGAGCTCAACCTTTGATGCTGGGAGCGTCTGCTATGGAAGGATTGGGATTAACTGGGGATACTTTGGAGAAGTGTCCCTGGACCATTAGCACATCGATGGGGGGTACAGAGCACGCGACAGGGATCACAAGGGCTGAGTTGGTGTTACAACTCAACCAAAGTGATGTGGCAGATGCCAGTTCTATGAAGGTGAAGGCAATCGTTACGGAGGCCAAGTCGTATGATGTCTTAGTAGGTTCGGCGGTGTTATACCCTATGGGATTCACCTTGGATTTCTGGGAGGAGTCAGCAAGCTATAGACCAGGATGGCAAGCAGGAGATGGGCGGAAGGCTCAGCTGCCAGCTCGATTTGTTCGAGTTCTTACTGGTAACTTAGCTGACGTGTTTGCCTTCTCTGGTTGTATGAACATGAAACCTTCATGGTTTCAGGCAGGTTTTGAGGATCCTTCTATGGTTGACCACATTTCAGCGAAGGTGGATGTCTATATGGGCAACACAAGTGGTGGAGAGGAAGCAGGATACAAACCTGGGATAGAGGCGGCGTGGAGTAACACCACCCAGTTGAGGGAGGCCGCGGAGTTAGCAGTGGAAGAGGCATGGCAACAATCTATGCTACCAAAGATGCAACCGGAGATTGGAGTTGACCAAGACATGGGGCCTCCGTTAGACACTGCTACTATCCATTGGAAGGCACCAATGGATGGTATCGTATTATTGGAGCTCTTCGGAGGAATTGGCACAGGCTTGGCAGCTGTTTTACAAGCTGGGATCAAGGTTAAGCGCTACATTTACGTGGATGTGGATGAAACAGCAAGGCATGTGGCCAAACGTCACACACGGAGGCTGAGGACTCAATTCCCAGAATTGTTGGCCACTAATGCCATCAAAACCTCCTTCTCTACACTTGTGGGTGATATTTCCTTGTTGTCAGACGATGACATTCACCGAGTGGGTCATGTAGACCTTGTCATTGCAGGATGGCCTTGCCAAGGCATGTCTATGGCAGGCAATCAGAATGGGTTAAAGGATTCCCGTTCTTCCAGGTTCTTTGACATGATTCGAGTACTTCGATTGCTTCAGACTTCTCAGAGGCAACCGCCTGGTTATATTGTGGAGAACGTGCCCGTAGTGAGCAGTTCGAGGTCCAGAACACTCGAGAGTATGCATAGGATCCATCAGACTCTGGGATTGCCAGTGTTAATTGATGCGGCTGCAGTAGGGTCCAGGGCACATAGACCACGCTTGTGGTGGACAAACATGGCACCAGCAGAGTTGCTACAGTCCGCGGTGGGTCGTATTAAACGCCCAGATGTGTATGTGAGTGACATTTTGGATCCTCACAGGACACCACGGCGCGTGTATCACGATGACCAGGTCCCATTAGCGGTGGTTAACCGCAAAGGGGAACCACGTAGGGCCTTGCCCACGTTGGTTAGTTTTGCAAGGTCTTATGCTTTCAAGGATAATGGACCTAGACTCGTATGGGATTCAGTGTCCCAAGAGATGGTGGAGCCAAATGCCAATGAGCGAGAGAGAGCCATGGGGTTTCCCACTGGCACCACCGATGTGCCCGGGATTTCAGAACCACAGAGACGATTTTTACTTGGTCAGGCCATGGATTTAAATTGCTTGACTTGGATTGTTTCATTAGTGGTTGCAGAACAGAAGCGGTTAGCTTCTAGTTTAACTAGTTACATGGGTTATTATGAGTTGCGGGCGGCAAGAGAACCACTTGCCTCTGTCAGGGTGACAAGCAAAGTGGTTGGGGGCGAGAGGGCCCTTGCACCTCATCCATGGAACATGTGGGATAACGCAAATATTTTTGCGACCACCAAGGCAACAGATCTTCACTATGGAGGGGAGAACTGGAGTGAAGGGAACAGATTGGCTCACCAGAGGATGGATTTGGAGGATGTTGTGGAGAAGATCTTCTTGGAAGAACACACAGCTCTTCACATGGAAGAAATTGATAAATTGGGTCAATTGGAAGGACTTGGGAGTGTTATTGAGGAGGAAGGAGGGGAGTCTCCTTCACTGGGGATTCAATAGCAACCAAGGGTGGAAAACCCTGCTTCAAAGGAACCGAAGGAGGTGGTGACCAAGGACACTTGGAAACCAAGAGTAGGCCTGGCAGATGGAGCAGTGGAGGTGGAGGAACATGAGTTCCTGAAGGAGTATTTAGATTGTTTTGCTTTCAGTTTACATGATTTGGGAGTGTTGAAGGGGCAAGAAGTGCGTATTAACTTAACCGACGAAGCACCAATTTATAGAAAGCCATACAAGTACAGCGACATGGAGCGGAAGATGATTCGTGCTCGCACTGAAGAATTGATGGCTGCAGGGTTGGTGGAGTTGGCTCCTCCAGATTGTGAGTATGCATCAGCAACGGTTATGCCATCCAAGATGGACATTTACGGTAATTGGACTGAGAAAAGGATGTGTGGTGACTATAGGAGAATTAATAAATTCACTAAGTCAGACCGTTATGCAATGCCAACTCCTGAGGAGAACTTTGAGGCCATTGGCCATGCCAAGGTGTTTAGTACGTTGGATTTACGCTCTGGATACCACCAGATTGGATTGAGAGAGGAAGACAAGGAGAAAACCGCGTTCTGGGGCATTGATAGGGATGGGAAGGACCGGTTGTTTCAATGGAAGTTTCTACCGTTTGGATTGAAGAATGCTCCAGCAGAATTTCAAAGGGTCATGGACAGAGTATTCTCGGGGTTGGATTTCGTGAGATGCTATATTGATGACATCATTGTCTTTAGCAGGAATCGAAAACAACATAGACTACACTTGATGGAGGTTTTTGCTAGATTGAGGCTTCATGGATTAAAGTTGCACCCTGGTAAGTGCAAATTCTACTTTGATCGCATTGAGTATTTAGGCCACATGATTTATCCAAGTGGATTAGGTGTGGTAGCTAGCAAAGTGGAAGTAGTGATGTCTATTCCTAGACCACGAGATGTTAGTAGGTTGAGAGCATTTCTGGGGTTGTGTAACTATTATAGAAAGTTTGTCAAAACTTTCAGTGCCATTGCCAAGCCATTAACCATGTTGACAAGGAATGATCAACCTTGGATCTGGGGAAATGAGCAAGAGGCGGCCTTTCAACAATTGAAAGATCGTTTGGCATCAGCACCAATACTTCGGAGGCCTATAGCAGGGAGGACATACCAGCTACACACAGATTGGAGCTCGTTGGGGATTGGTGCAGTCTTGACGCAAATGGATGATGATGGTAAGGAATTTGTGATTGCGTATGCCAGCCCGTCCAACAACAATGCTGAGGCTCAGTATAGCTCGTATGAGGGAGAATGCTTGGCTGCGATATGGGCAATTGTTCATTTTCGATGTTATCTTTATGGTAACGAATTTCTGTTAGTTACAGATCACCAGCCGTTGAAATGGTTGATGGAGTCTGATAAATTAACAGGAAAATTGGCACGATGGGCCTTGATGTTGATGGAGTATGATTTCAAGGTGGTTCATAGGGCAGGTTTGGTTAATTTGGATGCAGATGGCCTTAGCCGCAATCCAATTCCAAACCAAGAAGATGATACAGGTGCCAGGTGGCATACTGAAGGTGAAACCGATCCGTTGCCAGGTTGGCATTGTTCGGGTTTTCTGGGAATATTGGCATTGAATGGAGACACCACCGGGGAAGCTACTGTGGCCACAGTAGATGAGGATGGAGGTGAGGAGTCTGGGGGCGCCAGAGATATTCATGAAGACACGAATGTGATGCAGTTCTTGCAAGATGGAGAAACGGTGGCTTCATGGTCTCATAAGGAGAAAGATAGGGTTCTACAACGAGCTAAGAGGTTTGTGTGGGAGAGGACTCATCTTGTGAGAGTGTGGCCAGATGGTACTAAGAAGGTAGTACCAACTCCAATAGAAAGAGTGAAACTGATTAAAGACACACATGAGGACCTTGGACACTTTGGAGTGCGGAGGACTTATAGTCTACTTCAGATTCACTACTGGTGGCGTGGAATGCAATCCCAAGTGCAAGCTCTAGTGGCTCGGTGTATGGTGTGTGAGCGGGTACGAGCGTCTTTCAACGCTCCAATGCCTCAGTTACAACCTTTGCCAATTATGGGCTTAGGATATAGATGGAGCTTGGATTTTGCAGGTCCATTGCCAGTGACACCTCGACACAACAAATATGTGTTGGTAATCATCGAGCATTTCTCGAAATGGATAGAGTTAGTGGCATTACCTGATAAGTTTAGTGAGGGAGCTGCATATTCATTTCTTGACCGTGTTCTGAGTCGCTTTAGAGCTCCAGCAGAGGTACTTACAGACCAAGGAAGAGAATTCTTGGGTGAGTTTCAGACGTTGTGTGAGCAAGCGATGATAGATCATCGCACAACTTCGAGGGATCACCCCGAAGCAGATGGATTGGCGGAGCGTATGGTGCAAACCGTCAAGAGGGGGCTCCGGAAGTACAGCTTGAAGAAAGGACATCACCAGGATTGGGATTTACAGCTACCATGGATAGCAATGGGCTATCGGTTCAGCAAACAGGCATCCTTGGCGTCTTTTTCACCTTACTATCTATTGTTTGGAAGGCACCCGGTTTTACCGAAGGCCATTCAAGCAGATGTTGACACCGTGTTGGCTAACATGGACAATCCAGACACGTGGGCTCAAATGTGTGAGCAACGTGCAGAGTTGTTCAAAAGGGTGATGCCTATGGCATTGGAAAACCTCTCCATTGTTCAACATCGAGATACGTTGCGCTATGCTACAATTCGGGGAGGTGGTTATCGACCGCAGGTGCGGCGTTTCACACCTGGAGACTATGTGTATTTGCAGCAAGCAGCACCCACCACCTTGGATGTGACAGCAGGAAGGGTAATCTTGAGAGTTCGTGAGGTGAAGGACTCAGGAGTGTTAGTGTTGGAGGGTCGTGATGGCAAGAAGTGGAAGGATCACACACGTAATTGTGCACCTTGTCACTTGCCACACATTGATGGGACAATACACCCTGGTCTCTCTCACATCTCTGCTGGATTACGTTGTCGGTTGTGTGGTAGTGCCAAAAGGGCAGCCACTATGGTTATTTGTGACTTATGTTCTACGGGGTGGCATTTAGAATGCTTAACTCCACCTCTGTTGGAAGTACCAGTGGATCAATGGTCTTGTCCTGAATGTTTAGCACGTTGAGGGTCTGAGTGGACAAGGTCTAGCATTAAAAATATGTTAGAGGCGATTAACGATGGGGCTCTACTTGCACCCGGCCTACCCTTTGTTTGTTAAGTCTTTTAGCGCCTTTTCATGTGGATTACAGTGATTCTATGGTTTTGAGAGGTTTTCATTCGCGGTATCATTCAGTTTACATGTAAACTGTGTGGTTCGCCGGTGTGAAAGGGGCTTCACCACGGGCGAAGGGGGCGAGTAAAGGGGTACCTGGAGACCGCTTACTACTTCTTGGTGTACGAGGTCATGGGTCATTTATTTCTTTTTCCCCAAGTCTAGATTGCTGAAAGTGTGTAAGTGTGCATTGTATTATTGTTTTATAGAGGTAATGGTGGTGGTTATGTCACCGTTACTCTCGAGTTGTCTCTGACTGTGCGTTCTCACCTGATTAGCACGATGTTATTTTGGCACGATGCGGTTGTGCACGACAGCTGTCAGGTTCGACGCGTTGGAGGGTTTGTGGAGGTTGGTTTACGTGTTGTAAACCAACTAGGAGGTTAAATGGCCCAAGGAAACCCTAGATGCTAGCTTTAATTGTTAATTAGAGTTAGTATTAGTGTTTTTTGACTTTTAGGACCTTGGTGGTGTCTTTTGACACCTCATTTGGGACGTGGAGTCCAAATGACCTCCACGTGTAGTGTGGGGAGACTCATCTTTCTCAAGTTGAGTCTCCCACGTGATGGAGTGAGAGAGTGCGTGCGTGCGTGCACTTCTTTAACTCCATTGTTATTATGCGTTCATTCTTTAAGAATGGCATTGGCTTGACTATGTGTAGTTTATGAGTATTTTCTACTTGTTTATTAGTAAAGGGGTACCTGGAGACCGCTTACTACTTCTTGGTGTACGAGGTCATGGGTCATTTATTTCTTTTTCCCCAAGTCTAGATTGCTGAAAGTGTGTAAGTGTGCATTGTATTATTGTTTTATAGAGGTAATGGTGGTGGTTATGTCACCGTTATTCTCGAGTTGTCTCTGACTGTGCGTTCTCACCTGATTAGCACGATGTTATCTTGGCACGATGCGGTTGTGCACGACACCTTTTACGGGTCATCTAGCTCATTCACGAACATAAGATCAATGTTGTTGTGGACATCACCGATGTCTACCCAGAACCATGATTTTGAAATACGTCCTCCATGCCATTTGTCTCCTGCAAGACCACTCACTCTTCCCCAAGTTCCTTTCTGTTGCTTGATTTTGGGGTTTAGCAAATCCACAATTCCTCCACATAGTACTGTAAGCCCATATCCATACAGATTTATTAAACAACAAATTTTTTGTACAATGACTATACAAGTAATATATTGTAACTAAACAATGGCTTTAATACAACTACAGAATTACTAGAGAAAGCATAAATAATACATGAAATGACTACAAATCATTGACTACACAATTACTAATCACAATTAAATGATTACATGAAAAAACGACCGATATTACTTCTAAATGAGTGCAATATTACTATATTATGACTTTAAATTACATCCTAACAAATATAAAATTTACACATACCAACTTCCAGAAATCACTATTGTTTAGTGCTTACTGTGAGCAATCCACCCCACAAGATGAATGTCATAGAGATGGGCTGGTGGAGAGTGTATGAGACCTAAGTGCCTCCAACGAATGGACTTCTAACCAAGAATTTGACTTCCACATTCACATGTACGTCACGTACATAACCTATAAACTTCACATCCATGACAACATACACATGTCCATGCATGTATCATTCACTTACATTCACAACATGCACTAAGATCGTACATGTAAATAATAGCAAGGACATTGAAAACAATACTTGCAAGCGGAAAATCAACACCAAAAAAGGGGCAGTACACTCCCTGGCACTAAAACACACGCCGTTTTCTATGGGAGATTTCAAATTCAACAAAATAAACTTTCAATGAAGGCTGGCTAAAATATCCTTCAGCTACTAAAAAATCGCTGGAAAAAACCTTACCAATCAAATGTCACAAGCCTCCGAAGTAAGGGCTTCCAAATCTTGCGGTAGTCAATCTTCTTGCAATTGGTTGGCCGTAACTTTGTTGTTATCGCTCCAAATCCTTTGATTCTAAGCTTGTTGGAAAGTTAACTTAACAAGCTTCAACTTCCGCAAATCTGAAGTCTTGAATCTTCCTCACCTCAAAGATATTGTCCTCCAAAGTCAGTGCTTGAGGTCTGTATTGACGGCGGCCCCTTCTCGCTTTGGCGGCCATATCTCCCTTGAAAATGCTCCAAATCCTTTTAGCGTAGACTTTTCGGAAGGCCATCTCAATAAGCTCAATCTTCTCTAAACCTCAAGTCTTGATTTGGTTGCGCCTCAAAGATATTGCTCTCCAAAATAAGGGTTTGAACTCTATATTGATGGCAGAACTTTCCCGGTGGACATGGACTTAGTGGTGGAATGAACGGACACTATATTCACGCCGGCCCCCTTCGGGGACCGGCATTCTTCTTCTTCTTCTTCTTCTTGATGGCAAAACCCCTTCTTGCTTTGGCAGCCGTATCTCCCTTGTCAATGCTCCAAATCCTTTGAATCTAGACTTTCCTAAAAGTCAGCTTAATAAGCTTAATCTTCTCCAAATCTCACTACCATCTCTTACTTACTCCAACCGTAGTTGAAGATTTAGCCACGGCCTTCTCCTATCTCACTCTAATCCTAACTTACTACCCTCTTTCACATACTCTATACACACACACCTTGGAAGAGAGAGAGAGAGAGAGAGTGAGGAGGGCAACCCTTGCAAGCCACTCCCTTAAACCCTAGCCGCCACCTTTTGTCACCCTAAGTCTAACATTCATCCGGCTGGCCATATCCCATCCCGTTCTTCTTCTTTCTACCTAGTTGCATACTCCTATTCTTTTTTTATCTACTTTTCTACCTATTTCATATTTCAGTTGTATTTCTCCATAGTCTAACTCTTACTTAATCCTTTAATTCTCCCTATTTCTATTTTTCTACTTTAAATCTTTCAATAATCATAACATAGTATTGATAACATTTCCCTCTTGCCATTCTTTGGCATACATTTTTCATTGATTGCTTCTACAAAGTTTACTAATTCAATTTTGTAGACAAACGTTCAAATATTTAATTGAAATTTGACACTAACCTATTTGACACATCATCAATGTCAAACACAAATAGACATCCATGTCTATTTTTCTAGTTGTCAACAACTAGAAAAAATATACACGAGTAATTTTTTAGTTATATATTTATTACTAGACCCAGTTATTTTTTAGTGACACAATAATTCTTTCATATGTATCACTAGTGAATGGTTTAGACATAATCCAAGTCAACAATATCTAAAAAACCTTGCATCCATCCACATCAACAAAATGTCTAAAGTGTCAACGTTTTAATTGGAAGTTATATAATATATTAATGTGTTAAGTAATTATCTAGTGACGCAGTAATATGTCTCAAATGTATCACTGAAGAATTACTAGCATACAATCCAAATCACCTCTAATTGCTACATCAGAAATGTCAAATGGAAATAGGCATTCATCCACGTGAGCAGTTTATAAAAAATTATCCACTAGTAATTTTTCAGTTACAAAATATATTATTGTGCCGAGTTATTTCCCGATGATGTAGTGATTTGTGCGAAATGTATTACCAAGGAATTACTGGAATACAATCCAAGTCACCACCTACTTCCCACATCACTAGTGTCAAATGGAAGTAGACATCCATACACGTCTACAATTTTTTTTAAATACCCATGAGTTATTTTACAATACCCATGAGTTATTTTTGAGTTATACAATATATAATTGTGCCAAGTTATATTCCAGCGACATAGTAATTTGTGTCAAATGTATTACTAAAGAATTATTGGAATACAATCCAAGCCATTGCCTATTTTCCACATCAGCAATGTCGGACAGAAGTAGACATCCATCTACGTCAGCAGTTTTCTAAAAAATATGCCTGAGTTATTTTTTAGTTATAAAATATATTACTACATCAAGTAATTATTTAGTGATGTAGTGATTTAAGCCGAATGTATTACTAAGGAATTATTGAAATATAATCCAAGTCATCACCTATTTGCCACATCAGCAATGTCCAACGGAAGTAGATACCATTTACGTATAAAAAAATCTAAAAATACCCATGAGTTATTCTTGAGTTCTAACATATGTACTTTAGTCTTTAGCTAGTTATTTTCTAGTAAGACAGTATTTCTTTTCAAACATATCACTAATGAATGACATAGACATAATCCAAGTGAGCAGTATCTGACAAAACCCTACATCCATCCACGTCAACAAATTATCCAAAGTGCCAACAATCTGATTAGAAGTTATAAAAAATTATCCGCTAATCATTTTTTAGTTATAGAATATATTACTTTGCCGAGTTATTTCCCGGTGATGCAGTAATTTGTCTGAAGGGTATCACTAAAGATTTATTGAAAGACAATTTAAATCACCACCTACTTGCCACATCAGCAATGTTAAACAGAAGTAGACATCCATCTACATCAGCAACTTTCTAAAAAGTATCCCCAAGTTATTTTTTAGTTATGAAATATATTACTGCACCAAGTAATATTTTAGTGACGCAGTGATTTGTGCCGAATGTATTACTAAGGAATTACTGGAATACAATCCAAGTCATCACCTATTTGCCACATCAGCAATGTCCAACAGAAGTAGACATCCATCTACTACAACAATTTTCTAAAATTACCCATGAGTTATTTTTGAGTTCTAACATATATTACTTTAGCTAGTTATTTTCTAGTGAAAGAGTAATTCTTTTCAAACCTATCACTAATGAATCACTAAGGCACAACTCTAGTCAGTCACCTTCTTGCCACGTCAATACTACCGGATTGAAGCATGAATGAAACACTAGAATGACGATATGAATGATGTTGGCCATCACATGGTTTTCATCACCTCTCTGCCCGCAAAAACTTAAATTACTGTAAAATGACTAGGGCAACTAACTAGCTAGATCCGAGCAGCGTTCGCAGATCCTGAGTAATTGTGTAGTAATTGTTTTCTGGCTAGTCATTTGTGCTATAGTCATTTTTAGGGCAATTTCCCGTAGTGAGTGACGCTCTTCTCCGATGGGGGTTTACACGACGGCCAAGAGTCCTCCGGTAGAGAACTTTGTGCATGGATGAAAAAATGACATGGCTGCCAATGTGGCGACACTTTTTGGAAGGGAGGTTCTCTGGAGGTCAAGTTTCTTGGGCGAGCTCAAAGCCTCGGACAAGAAGCATGGCCTTGCACATCGTCTTTTGCCTCAAATAACCATGTCTTGGGTTGATATTCTTGACCGACATGTGCACTTCTTCACCTTAGTGTAAACTGGCCCTAAAACCTTGAAAGTTTTGATTTCCCTAGTTCAAAACTCTCTTATGGGTATCACTATCACTCTTGATAACATCACTATTATTCCTCAAATAATGTAGTGTAAATGTGATTATAACAAGGGGTGGACAAATGAAACATCTTTACAAGGACCAAAAATCTAATGTTCTTCAAGAATCCCTACAATGGTTCCTTTGAACTCCAGCTGACGTCGAACTCTGTCAGTCCCATCACCACCTTCACTCTCCCCTTGTTGTCTTCTTCCAAGCTCCGACAAAGTGGTCAATTTTGCTCACACAATTATAGGACACGTCTTTAAAGGGTATAGGCCAAAAAATAACACTACATTAGGCCGACGCACATGACGACCATATGGGGCTTCACCTCCCACATATGGTCCCTAAAAGTTTGGATTTGGCTCCTCATGCCCACATGAGTTTCATAGTAAAATCCGATGTGATTCCAAACCAAATCATTCGGTTACCCTCTTCTGATTTACCTTTTTAACCATATTATTACCACAATGTTCCCAATGCATTCCCAATGAGTTCCCATGTTGTTCCCCAAAGTTCCCACCGTGTTCTCCAATGCGTTCTCAGTGTTTTCAACGCGTTCTCCCTGTTCCCAAAGAGTTCCCAATGCGTTTACACCTCGAACCAATATACATATTTAAAATTTATCCAAATTTACCTTTTGTTTTGTGGGGCCTACCACCAATTGTTGGGGCTCCCAAGCGGAGGCTCATCCGCACCATGTGCGTCTGCCTATTGCAAGATGGGCTTTGTATCATTGTCAACCTCAAAGAACAAGATTGAGGGCTGGGTGAAAGTGCACTAAAGTACCTCACTTTTGATATCAGAGTGTATCATATTCAGAACAAATTTATTTTAATGGTACACAAATGAGGAAAATGACATTGTTGAATTTTGTGTAATGATGAATCCTAGGGTCCAAGGGCAATTTGTCAAAAATCAATACTTAGTTTATTCACAAAAAATTGGGAAATTCAATAAAAATTGAAAATAAAATTTTCAGACTTTTGCTAGTTGGTAAAAAAAGCTAACAAGATTCTACAAGTAGGCCAAATTTCTAATTAATTATACTGTCTTTGAAATAACATTGAACTCAAATTTAGAAATTTTAAGTGTAACTCCTCTAAAGTTTAGTGTTCTTGAAAAAATCCTTGTAGAAGGGATTAAATAACAAGAAAATTAAGTGAAGGTGTAGAATCAAGTTAACTTCTTCCACCAATCAACCAAAATGTAAGAAACTTTTTACAAATTTTTAATGAATTCTCTTCTTTTGCCCAAAAGCGAGTAATCATAGCGTACTATGACCCGATAGTGTGGAGGGGTTGAAATTTCACATCCGAGATCCCCAATTCTATGTGAAAGATCGTGGCGAAGGGGTTTTAGACACAACAGAGGTGGCAATTACTAGGTGTGGAAGTGGTGCAAGGAGGTTCAAGATCGGGGTGAGAAGATTCTGAGACCAAGCTACGATTGCGAGGAGGTTGCAGGTGCAAAAAGAGGTGGCAAGAATTGTGAAAAATGAGCTTCTTGACTGTTGATGGGTTTTTCTTGTTTGTAGAATATGCTCCTTTGTAAAGGGTCATTTACACGTGGAGCGGCCGAACCCACTTCTGCACCCATTTTTCTGCCCCCGCTCTCTCCACCCTTGTATCAAACACCATTTTTCATTTACACTTGAGGTAGCCGCACTAGGGGCGGAAGGGTGAGTTTTTCAACAAGGAATATAGGATTAAATTGAAAGAATGATATGAAAATTAAGATTTGGTTTGTGGTCAACCTCTAAATGAAAGTAGAAATATTGGAAACAACATAAGTGTATTGTAATATGTGAATTTGGGGTCTTAAATAAAAACCTTTATAGCCAATGTATTTTATAAAAATATGTTATCAACACACACAGGTTTTTTAGAATTGAGAAAAAATTGTGTTTTTAATTGGAGATAATTAAGATTGGATGAAATTAATTCATGCACTACATAATAAAAGAAATGATTCTTAAAAAAACATGCAATTATTTCACGAAAATTGTGAAATGAAGACTACCATGGCATCGTTGATGCATTTTTCTTCGAAAATATTTTTAAAACGGAATTTTGTTGAAAATCGTTCTTTTAGATTTAAGTAATATGAAATGAAACACTAGTTTCTTATTTCAAAAATAAAATATAGATGATTTTTTATTAAAAATATAAAATGGGCCAACATCTTTACAGCCTTTTGATTAAATCTCATAATACAATCTTAGGAAATGGTATCATCTTCCTTTTCAAAATACAACTATACAAATGCGCACGCATTTGTGTCAACTCATAACTTGCATTCTCAAAATCATTAAAGTATGCTATATCCACTGCTAAGGCAATGACATACAATCCACAAGATGACAAATCAGCTTGTTGTTGTACATGAATGTACTTATATTCTATATTTTCAGGAATACCAAATCTACTCAAAATTTTAAAATCAATATCATGTCTACCCAAAGTGTCATATACATGACATTGATGAAAGAGATCGCTAGTGGGATTAAAATATATTAACATCTAATGCATACCCTCTTTGTGATGAAAAAATTGGAGACATGGTTTTAGCAATGGTGGTCTTGGCTTCATCAAGTTGCCGTCAAAGCGAGTTTCATGAGGATGAAATCCTCTATGTACTAAAATATCATCATATAATATTTTAAACGCAACATCCATTATTGAAGTACTTAGCCATCCATCTTCAGACATCAAGATTTCTTGGTCTTCCCATGTCAAAAATAATGGCTCCATCCATTAAATTCCTGTTAATCATGTTTAGTAAGACCATACGTCAGTACATTATGTTTAATATTTGAAAGATATACAAAACAATATGTATACATATTATGGAAAATTAGATTTATCACAAATCTTACCTTTCTCTTCTTTAATGTCTGTATGTTTTTCTTCAATGTTTTTTTCCTTTTTAAGGTTGTTTCCAATAATTTGCACTTCTTCATCTATTAAAATTGTCTCTTCTTTATTTGTTGGAATTCCACTTAATGCATGAATTAAACTTTGCATTCGTTTATCTTCCCGATCTTCTCTGATAGCCGCAACTTCCTTGTATTCAGCTACAAAAGAGTTTAAATAATCATCTGACATCTCTGGATTTGTTTTCCTTCTTTTCCCTCTCCCTTTTTTTTGAGACAATTTTTGTCCAATAATTCCACGTGTTTGCTTTTGCAACGACGAAGAACTCTCAGATTTTTCATTTACACCTTCTTTATCTCCAACTTCTCTATCGTCAACATTAATTTCCTCAATTTTTTCTTCTTCTTCTTCTCCTTCTTGTTGTTGTTGTTCTTCTTCATCTTTTCCTTCTATTTCAATTTCTTTACTTTCTTTTTCCATTTCTTCATTTGAATCCATTATTTTTTTAAGTCTCATTGGTGAAGATTGTCCAGTGTCTTTGCCTCCAGGTATTCCAATAATTTTAGGATTAGATCCAATAATATCATCCATCCTTGAAAACAAATCCCAAGACGATTTCACACCCCCTGTTTGATTCTCCGCACTTCGCTCAGCTACATATCGGCGTGATAATGATTTCCATTTTGATTTGCATTGCTCCGCTGTTTTCGACCGACGATCAATGATATTTCTACCTTCATTTACAACTATAGAACATTCTTGCCAATGGCGTTTTCTAAAATTTCCCATGTTAAGGTTTAAAAATTTATCATTATAATATGTCAAAAGAAGATTGACTTCTTGAGGACTCCATATAGCTATGTCAGTTTTTCCTACTTTTTTACGACCCTCTGTAGGGCCTTTTTTAATGCCTTCTTCTGTTCTAACATCTTTTGAAGAAGCCATGAATTATAATAATATATAAAATAGGTGGATAAATAGGTAATCAATTATAATTGAAGTTATACCAAGAATATATTCTCATGTATGTTTTTTATATTAAAAAAATACTTACATTGTTTATATACTTTCAAAATTTTGAAATGAAAGTAAAATGAAATCTAAAATTATATTATCTTTTATCAAAAAGTAAAATGAAATCTAAAATTAGAATAAAAATAGTTTTTGCATAAAAGTAAAATGAAATGTGAAATTAAAATATCTTTTACATAAAAGTTACGGAGGTGCCCATAATCTAAAATCACAATAAAATGTATATTTAATATCTCTTAATAGACTAAGAGAAAATATCTAGAGCCAAGAGCTCGATTACAATGTTATAGTGGTAACAATTTCATTTTTTTTTTGCTATATTTTTCTTTGCCAATTGTCTTTTCAACTTCAAGCTTTGACTTTTGTATTTTTGTATAAGCCAATTCTCAAATAAGACTTCCCTATTTTGCTTAGCAATATTTTCTGATATTTTTCCAACCTCTAGAATGAATTTTGAGGATATGGCTTTAGTAGAATTAAGTTCTTTATCAAAGTCATCGCTACCAACATCTCCTTCTTCAATTAAGAAGTTATGGAGTATACAACAAGCTGTGACTATTGTTGGAGCATATTCTAATTTTACATTCATATTTTTTAATATTTGAAACTTCATTTCAAGAATTCCAATCGCATTTTCAATTTTAACTCTACCAGCTCTCCACTTCCTATCAAATAAATCTTTTTTTGAATCTCCACTTTTAGTAGTATTATAACATTTCATTAATCCGTTTCGTAGAGGATATGCAGAGTCTCCAAGCAAATATGGTTGGATGTTTTTTCCATTTACTTTGTAAAGTTGACTATGTGGAAGCTAGTCTGATTGAAGCATTTTCCACAATAAAGACGATCGAATGTGGGGCAGCATCATGGCAACCTCCAGGTGCTTGTACACAAACATTTAAAAATTGCCGCTTATGATCACAAACACCTTGTAATAATATCGAGTAAAATTTCAAACGATTAAAATAGTCGGCAGGAATTTGTTGTGTAGTTGGTTTTCTAGCCAAGCGTACATGACTTCCATCAATTGCTCCCCACATATATGGTATTCGAGTTCAATTTTCAAAATCCATCATAATGTCTTGTAATTCATCACCTTCTGGAATACGGAATTATAAAATTGATTCACTAAAACTTGACAAATTTTATGGGTGAACTTTGATGTGGTTGCAGCCGATACACCCAAGTAATGACCACCAATGTACACAGAGCCACCATATGCCAATCTATGCAAAACAATAGCCAAAACTTTATCATTGGGAATTGGGTCCCTCATATCTGTCTTTTGTTTGGTGATGAATGGAGACAACATTTCGACAAGTTTATAAAATTGCCTATGAGTCATTCTAAACTCTTTTGTCCAACGGCTATCTAAAAGATCCCCTCTACGCATCCACTATTTTGTGCAAATTTCTTCCCAGAATACTTTTTGCCGATAGTCCAACCACATAGTTCTATTTGGAAGATAATATCGTGGTTTTGGAATAGATGAGAATGAAGATAAAAATAACAGAAATATGAGCACATAAAATTCATCATTGTCATCTGAGACTCTTTTTTGTCTTCCTCTCAAATATATGTAAATCAATTGTTTGCAATGTTTTAATTTAGGTGTACTAATTCTTGCCATTGCCACCAATGTTTTAGATTCTAATAAAAATAAAAATAATTTTCAATATATTTAGTGAATATAACAAATATAACATTGCACATTTATAATATTTATGTTGGTCCTAGAAGTGAAAAAGTCGATTTTATACTTAATTGCTATTCACTATATAAAATTATAATTTCAAATTGATTATTTTTAATTTAGACCATTTAATCTTAAAGTAGAAAACTTTTACTTTGTATTTTTAATTTTATAAAGTTGTTAAAATATGAACTTGATAAGACTTATCATGTTGTAATTGTGTCCTTTTTACTTTAAGGCAACTTTCAAATTTTCCAGTCGTATTATTTTAAACTTGCAACTCATAGAGTCAAAATTATAATTGAATTTAAAAAAAAATTGAAATGGAGCTTAACCCCTAAAGGACCACGACCACTTTCGCTCTAAAACGAGTCCAAGACTACCACTGCCAAAAAGAGACATGAAAATCACATTTTAAAGTGAATTTCGGATTTTCAACCGTAAGATCTTTAAATGGACTTCTATAAAAACATGCCATAAAATTTTGGTTGCAATCCACCACACAGATTGATAGATTTTAGTATAATAAAGTCAAAACAATTTCACGTTTTATTTTTTTGTGAACTACGTATGTATTCAAATGATAATCCAAACGGTCAATAAGAAGGTTTTCACCACATATTGTTGTTGAAAAAATAAAAGTGAAAAGTATGAAGATCTCTAGGTTTTATGTAGAAAAGATGAATTCTTTTTCCCCCGTTGCCCAAAAATGTGTGAAAATGTTTGACTTGGAATAAAATGCCTTTTTACACTAAAGACAATTTTTTTATAAAATTTCCAAAAAAGGAAATATTCTTTATATGTATGAAAAATCTCAATGTCAATCGAAACTTTTGTCAAAAATTTTGGAGGTGCCCGGAGTCCCCACTTTTGGCTATAACTGGTACTAACTTTCAAACAACAAATCCAAAAAATAAAATAAGAATATATCCACGAAGCTCTTATCAGAGGATATCTTGTTTAAAATTTTCAATCAAAAAGGATTTTTTTTCGAATTGTAGGTACATGCCCAAAATCCAATTTGACCCCGGGGGAACGTTTGGTCCCTTAGGGGTTAAAGTAATCTCGCCATTGAAAGTAGTAAATAAGAGTCCCCTCAACCTTACCGCACCCACTTCGTTGCACCCGCACCCACTCTTGCACCCGCTTACCGCCCCCTCCTACAAACTTGGAGACTAAAAAGAGTAAACCCTCTTGCACCCGCACCCTCTTCTGCCCCACGTGTAAATGACCCTTGAGTTATCTTCTTTCACTTGTTTCTCACATTTTCCTTTCCCCGGGATGAATCCTTCCAAGTATGTTGAGGTATTGGATATATATTGTTCTTAGATTTAAAAAGTTTGATACACGATAAAAATCCCTGGAAACAACTTGATTAGGTGGGCTCGCTTAAGGTTAATTTTAGTTAGCTTTGGAAATTACGAAGCCCTAGACTATGACATCGTACCCTTCCTTGTTCTGAGCAACCTCGGGACTTTGATTCCGCCTACGATTATGGCAATGTCTTTGGCAAGTTTTTTTTTTCTTGATGCATTAATGTCGTCATGATTTCCATGTACTAAGGTTTGGAATTCAACATGATTTGATGTGTCGGTTAGATATGGCAACGACGGTCGGTTCTAGCGTGTTGTTTTGGCCTCTTGAAGTTTTGGTGTAGTGGCGACTTGCACCTCTCTTTCAGTCACCTCGAGGAACTTGTTGTGTGGTAACAACCCGTCTATGTATAGATGATTTTGCTTGTTGATGGTTGTTTGAAGGTTGCGCTGTCCACTTCTTGATGTGCGTTGCTCTTTGAAATTGCACAAGGTCTAGTGTAGGTATGTAGGGTTGTTTGTTGAGTTCTCTTGCGTGATTTTGACATCTTGATCTAGCTTTGTGTTTGTGATCTGCAAGAATGGCGCTGCTACTACCATGCAATGCTAGGTATCTAAATTTGTATATGATTTTTATGCTTCTTTTTATGTGTGTATGGAAGTCATGTCCTTTTTTATGTTAGTTATGTCTATATTCTTTTTGTTTTAATTTATTAAGTTTTCATGCTTTGACATGATTTTGTTTGGTTCGACATAATTAGATGATTTTTATGTTGGTTTCTTGTGTTTATAAGTATATTGAATTCAAAAAAAAAATTAGGTCCAAAATCATACCTCGTTTCTTGTTCTTTAAGTAGGTGTTGTTGAAATATGATGCGATTTTCTTTTAATGAAGGAGGTATGGACTCCAATCAGTTGTCCCTGCCACTCTAAGGATAAAACATGTGCAACTAGTTTTGTATGGTTAGTAATCCCTAGTGTTTTATCTAGCGTATGTAGTTGTAGATTTCCATTGCAAGTTATTATAATTATTAAGTGTACAAGTTTCAAGAATGCAACAAGTAAGCCATAATAGATGACATCTAAAGGAGTGGATAGAGAGAGAGAGAGGCAAGCCTCAAATTGTGTATTGCCGTTTGTTATTTTGGTGGGTTGCTATGTTGTACTTCGAGTCTATGGTCCACGTTTGATGGTGCGTAATCTAGATCTTGGCCGTCGCATTTTGGGTGTTGAGTTGGCGATCTATTGTTCTTTTTATCCGGGTTTGGATCCACTCGAGATCTTGGTGCTTCTTTTGGCGATCTAGGTGCTACTCCTAGTGGTTGCTCCGGACCTCGGTCTATTTTGGATCTTGATGTTGTATTGTTGTGGGTGAATTGTGGATTGGAGGTGTCCTTGTCTAGATCATTCTTCTACCAGGTTAGTGGGGCACTTATGCAATGCAACACCCATAAAACAACAATGTAGATATAGAAGCAGAAGCGAGAGAAAGAACATGTGTGGGAGAATAGCTGCTGCGGCGTAGCGATGCAACGTCGATCTTGTGCACAATCTTGCGAGTTGAGTATGTGGGTTTGGAGGGGGAGGTACTTGTAATAGGTCTTCAGATTGATATCTCTTGGTCCGGATTTGAGCAATCTTCTTGTAAGCAAAATATGTGAAGCTAAGTTTGTGTACAAATATAAGATCCCAAGCTTTTAGAACATTTTCCACCAAGATCTAGCCCTCAAACACACTCTTCAACGTACTAATCCCCAGATCTGGCGTTTGTGCCTTTGTCCAACACTTATAAATTGCTTCCCAAGACCCTCCTGACTGAGATCTATAGCATGCAACGACTCTCAAGAAGGCCAACCTCCCCTAGTTGTTTGCACCCTTACTTCTAAGACTACGTCTTTCAGCCCTCCTACCACAAAACTCAGAGCTCTTTACTTAGCCATCAATGATCTTCCATCATCCATAACCACCTTATCCTTAAAAGGTTAATATTGGCGAGGCATTGAAGAGTCTCTCATAGACAAAATTTTAATTAAATTACAAACCAAAATCATCATCCATTTGTATAAAATACTATATAATATGTGTATCTTCATTATGTTTGTACGTACATTGTGTATTTGGCAATGTATTCCAAAGTAATTCAATTCTGTTGAATTCCAAATCATGACTTGATTTTGACTACACTAAAAGTTTCATTTAGTGTAATGGCACGAATAGTGTACTTACCTTAGTACACTAATTGCGAACAAGTTGACAAATAGTGTACTAATTGCAAACACGTATACTTTCTCAAAAGATTATTCGATCAAAATTTACTTTATCAAAGATTACTTTATCGGAGTACACTTTATGGAAATTTAATTTTTTTAAAGCTTACTTTCAAGAAATTACTTTTTCAAGTTTTACTTCTTAAAAAGTTTACTTTTTCAAATTTTACTTTTCCAAACATTTACTTTTTCAAAACTTTACTTTTTCAAAAATTTACTTTTTTCCAAGTTTACTTTGAAAAAGTGAACTTTTGAAAAGGTTTACTTTTGAAAAAGTTTACTTTTCAAACGTTTACTTTTTCAAATCTTTACTTTTTCAAATGTTTACATTTGGAAAAGCTTATTTTTACAAAAGTTTACCTTTTCAAAAGGTAAGTTGTCTTTTTTCCCCGAATTGATGTTTTTCCCTAGATCTTGTTTTTTTCAAAAATGTTGTTTTTTCCTACTTGTTTTTTCCTAATAAATGTTGTTTTCGCAAAAATGTTGTTTTTTCCTGTTTGTTGTTTTCCCAAATTGTTGTTTTTTCCCAATTGTTGTTTTTTCCAATTTTTTCTTTGTGAGTTTTATTTTTTTTCTTCTTCACCTTTTTGTACACATAATTCTCTTCTACTTTCAATACACTAAACGTGCACGAGTAAAAAAGTTAATATTCCAATCTTCACAAAAGTTCACAAAAAGTGTAGTAGTTCACATTTAGTGTACTATTTTGTCACTACACTAATTGCGTAGTTGACAATTAGTGTATGGGTTTGTATTTAGTGTCCACTACACTAAATGAAACTTTTAGTGTAGTGTGCAAATCTAAACTTTAGAGTTCACAATCTAGTTCCTCATGCAAGACATCAAAAAACCAAAAAGTAGTCGTGTCCTCACTCAAGAGCTAAAACCCCTAAAACCATTCACATTTAACTATTACTTCAAAGTAAACCATATACTTTAAAGCGCACCGACATGCAACTTTCTGAATGGAAGTTTGACAATGATTTGTCGCCCCGACCCGGGTCAAACTGACCCGGCCCGTCCACCCCACCCGGTCAATAATGCCCTTCCCTTCGTACAAACCCAAAACCTGCTCACCTATGACCAAGACGAAACATCGCCTATGACCAAGACGATCGTACCTGATTTAAAACATCGCTGACACAAAATCTATATTCCCGTGTAGAACACAAGGCCGTCCATCCTTATGGCCGTGTGAGGGTCCTATGGCCGCGTGAGGGCTCTATGGCCGTGTGAAGGATGTGCAGAAGCGCATAGTGAAGCAAAGCAGAAACGCCATAGCTTTTAGTCCCCGTCGCGCGGATCTCCCTGGTCTGCTTCCCACCTAGGTCCCTCCCTGTTGCGATTCTCTTCTCGACCGGACAGCTGAGCCGCGTCCCTCTTGATTGATCTTTTCCGCGCTCTGTTTGGACCATTGTAGCGCCCGGGACGCGCCATTAGGGTTTCATGGTATTGATCTTAGTGTAGTGTGGACACGAAATCGCGCTTACGGCGTCTTTTTTTTCTAGAATCTTGCGCGCTGTGCGGGACAGATCGTGGACGAGGACGGTCATGAGTTTGACTCGGCTGCTCCCGATGAGATCATGATGATGGATGGAGGCTCGGGCTAGTAGGAGATGATTTGAGGTCGTGGCGTGGTGAAGGAGCGGCATTCTAGTGAAAGGATCTTGCGGTTCGCTCCCAGATTCTTGCGCAATGGGGACCAGATTGAGGTAAATAGTAAATGAGGAATTTTGTGTGAGGGGAATCCTTTTGTTGTTTTGGCAGTTCGTGAATTGGTTGTTCGGGGTTAGATATCCAGATCTGTGTATTCGTGTTGGAGATGCAATCAGCTGAGAATGAAATGTTCCAAGGGCGAATGTGGAGTTGAATGGCAGAGGTTTGTCATGAGCTGGAGAGTGATTAGTATACTTCAAAATTCGTTTGGGAGGAACTTTTTTATTTGCTTGTTCCGAGGAAATTATTATTAGTATAGCAGCAGCAGCGGCAGAGCTTGCCGTTCTTTGATCAGGCCAAGTTCTGCCTAGTCCTCAGTGTTCACCGGATGTATAAACCCTAAATTGTGGATGTGGTTGAGCGGTTTGACAGACCGAGCTTTGGAGATCTTGTCTATTTTTTGAGTGGAGTTTATTGAGCTGGATGGTGTGAGAGTGAGACGCATATTGCGTGGATCCCTAGCTGTTACAGTACTATACAATGCATGTCAGAAATTGCGAATTTGGTAGCAACAGCAGCAGGTTTTAGTTTCTTAGTTGTGCCTTTGTTCTACTGCTGCAGGGACATGATACGGTCCATTCGGGCCTGTAAAACCGCTGCTGAGGAGAGAAGCGTTGTGGCCAAAGAGTGTGCAGTGCTCCGAAATGCTTTCAAAGATAATGACCAGGATTACCGGCACCGCAACGTGGCAAAGCTCATGTTCATTCACATGTTGGGTTATCCTACTCACTTTGGTCAGATGGAATGCATCAAGTTGATTGCTGCAGGCAGTTTTCCCGAGAAAAGGATTGGTTACTTGGGCCTCATGTTGCTGCTTGATGAGCGCCAGGAGGTGCTCATGTTGGTGACCAATTCTTTGAAAAAGTATTTTATCGTTACCCTACACCATACTGTCTGTGTAAAGCTTTTAGGTTAATTTGTAGTTTTGTTCGAAGAACTTCAGTGATTTCCAAAGGTTTTGGATAGATACCGCGTTGAGAGCATGATCCTAATGGCTAAAATGGCGACTTGAAGCATCTTCTACTTGATTATTACATGATCGGGCATTGACACGTCCACGCATGTTTGTGTTGATTTTCCACAGCGACTTGAGCCACACCAATCAATTTATTGTCGGGTTGGCGCTGTGTGCATTGGGCAATATTTGTACTGCGGAGATGGCTAGGGATCTTGCTCCAGAAGTGGAAAAGCTTTTACACAGCAATAACTCCTATATTCGAAAGAAGGTTAGGCATATCGACTTCCAGCCGTTTATTTACGTCCGATGGTTGTGTATTATTGACAGAAAGAATCACCAGTAGTATGTATATTTGAACGTAGGTTTAGGTTTATCCTTAATCTTCATGCACCAATCTTCTTTCTCTGCTACACTTGTCCGCCGGGACGTGCAGATATGGAAGCAGGGAACCCAAATGTCCTCATCTTTGCCGTGGTGGTTTTGTCTTGAAGGCAGCGTTATGCTCTGTGAGGATCGTTCGGAAGGTGCCGGACCTTGTTGAGTATCTGACAATTGGAGCGACAGGACTTCTCACGGACAAGCACCATGGTGTTCTGGTATCAGGGGTGAAACTTTGCACGGAGCTTTGTCAAGCCAACGAGCTAGCCCTTGAGCATTTTAGGAAGGTCTGTGTTCATTGACTCTTAGCAAATATGAAGCAGTCCTTCATGTAAGATTTTATCCTGTTTCTTTAATTTCGTAAAGAGGTCGCTTTGGGAGGAATAATTTGCTTTATATGCCAATGATCTCCTTCGATAACTTGGCAAGTCAGGATGATTGTTCTTTATTTGCCAACCTGTGGTCCTCTTTGTGCAGCATGTATCAACAATGGTCCGGGTGTTGAAAAACTTGGTTATCAGTGGCTACGCTCCTGAGTATGATATCCATGGAATTACAGATCCCTTTCTGCAAATCAGGCTTCTTAGATTGCTACGTTTGCTCGGGAGAAATGATGCTGATGTCAGTGATACGATGAGTGACATCCTTGCTCAGGTCATTAATCGTCACAACTTTGCAATTTATCAACATGCTTTAGTGTTCTGCAGCAAGTCATTTTTAATTCTTGAGGTTAAACTTAAAAAATTCTGAACCTTTGTTTTACAGGTTGCAACAAATACGGAGGGAAACCAAAATGCAGGTAATGCAATTTTGTACGAGTGCGTACAGACAATCATGGCTATTGAGGCCATTGGAGGCCTTCGCGTACTGGCTATTAACATTTTAGGGCGCTTTTTGGCAAATCGTGACAACAATATAAGGTGCTCGTTCTTCGCTTACGAACCCTTGTTTTTTATATTCTCTTTGAGGAGAAGTGCTTTATGGTGTTGGTACAGAAATTAATAATGTGGCTTGTATGGCACCTCATGTTGCAGATATGTTGCCCTTAACACCCTTGTCAAGGTTGTTTCAGTGGATACTCAAGCAGTTCAGCGGCATCGTGCTACAATTGTTGAATGTGTCAAGGCATGAAACCTATCTTTCTCAGTTTTATGACATGATTGAATCTAAGAGCATGATCATGATGTTGTGTATTGACTACATAGTTATCAATGAGGAACTTTTGTGAATGTAACTGGCAGAATTATTGCCAAGTCTTTGATTATTCTGTCAGTTGTAGCCAAAAAGAGTCTTCATTTGCAGATTGAAACGTAAGCGTAGCACTTCTTTTTATCAGACTTGCTACATTTCTACCAATTCTCAGCATTTTATGAGTTACACAGAATAAGAAATGACCCAGTATATTCTGTACAGGATTCAGATGTCTCCATTCGGAGAAGAGCTCTCGAGCTTGTTTGTGCATTGGTGAATGAAATCAATGTCAAGGTTTTGACGAAGGAATTGGTTGAGTATCTCAAAGTCAGTGTTCCTGAGTTCAAGGGAGACCTTACTGCAAAGATTTCTGGACTTGTCCAAAAGTATGTCACCTTTCGCGCCTGCCAATCTTCTGGTGTTGGTTCATTTATTCTTGCTCTCTGCTGATCTGAGCTTGCGGATTTTTATTTTGCGGTGTTTCTTTCTTAGAAATGCGAATCCATCAAGTCAGAGTATTTTGTTGATTTCTGTACCGAAGTTCTTAACTTACTCATATCTTGCAGGTTCGCTCCCAATAAGCAGTGGTACATCGATCAGATGATTCTGCTCATGGTTGAGGTATATTGTTAACCCTTGTGCTATTATACCACTCAAGAGCCAGCGTCTGCTTAATCAAGCATTTCAATCAGCTATTGTTTTTTTTTTGGTGAAGTTTGAACTCCTTATTACATTGTGTTTGAACTGGGTAATGAGAGTCTAACATTGAAATTGACGTAAATTCAAGCTGTTGATTGGATGATATGGTCTCGGAGCTCTTGGTTGTAAACTGGAATTCGACAGATCTTGGTGTAAAATTTTCAGAAATTTTGATGATTCATGTTGTATCTAATAGGTGTGGGCTTCCTTTCATGGATATTCCTGGCTGTGACCGATACGTTAATAACTGTGCTCTGATCTGGTGTGCAGTCTGGGAAATATGTTACTAGTGATGTGACTAGATCTTTGGTGGTAGTTATAAGCAATGCAAATGATCTTCAAAGCTACACAGTTCGAACCTTATATCGAGTATTTCAGGCGTGGGACGGACAGGTATTGAAATTTTCCTGAGGTATCGGCGGCACAAGAATATATCAACGCATTTTAAGGTTCAAATTTGTATTTTAGTAATGATGAAATCCTCAGCTCAACACATGGCATCAACCATTCTAGTTTGGCGCACTATGCAGGAGAGTGAGTTCTACCGCTTGTGCTATTATCTTACAGAAGTATCGGTTATGTACCAGAAGTATTTCTTCAGGCTGTGTGCCATTTTGAAAGTTGACATAATGAAGCTGTCACAAGAGGGACATATTATCAGGGGCTATTTTATGGCATGTATGAGCACTCAAACGTCACAGATCCTGGACAAGAATGGACACGTGGGTTGAACATGTTAGTTTGCACACTGGTAGATAATATAGATACTAGTAATTGGCCGAAAACAACTCAACATTGTTCTGAAGCTCAGCTTTTGCCGGACATGCTAAATTATTTACTAGAGACGCAGAATTACAATCGCTAAGCCTTTTGTTTAATGAGTGCAGGAAAGTCTCGGACAAGTCACTGTTTGGTGCCTTGGTGAGTATGGAGAGATGTTGGTGAACAGTTCAAGCTCGTTGGGAGACGAAGAACCTCTTTCTGTATGTGTTTCATGTATTTGCGTCGATTGAGTCTAGAATTTAGTGCCAACAGTCTTATTCCGTTTCCTGCTTTTTGTTGCCCAAGTAAGAGATGAGAGGTATGTTAGAAATATTGTAGTCGTCTTATGCAAAGACAATATATTTTATCTGAAGGTACATGGCTTATCTCGCTTGAGATTTCTTGAATGGGTTAAAACTTCAACTTCATTTATTGGTGGATTGTTTTAGGATTCAAACTGAGTGGTCGTTTCATGCTGCAACAGGTCACAGAATCAGATGTCTTGGATGTTGTTGAAAGTGTCTTGAAAGACTCGAGGGTTACATCCGCTACAGTAGCATTTGCACTTACGGCTCTCCTGAAACTTTCATCTCGTTTTCCTGACTGTGCAGAGTAAGTTTAAAGACTACCCATGTTGCTGCCACATGTGTATGAACGGATAAGTTATGAATCATGTATGATCATGCGGCGATTTTCTAGGATGCACCTTGTTTTTATCCTGTGGTTTCTTGTTACATCTGTCGTACTGCTTTCGTTGGGGTTTAACGGTCATCAATGTATCTGTTTATGCCTTAAATCAGCCGCATCAAAGCCTTGATCCTGGCGTACAAGGGGAGTGTGGAACTGGAGTTGCAACAACGTGCTATTGAGTTTGGGTCAATTCTCACGAAGCACAATGACATCAAGTAAATACTTTTGCCTGTTCTTCAATATTATGTTCTTTTCATGCTCGCAGTTTGTATAGAGTTGTGTTCTTCCAACATGTCCTTTGAATATCTCGAAAGTTCAACTTTCTATGTCAACTTTTGTGTTGAGTTAGTGTACCTCAGCTCCTAGCAGTCCAGCTTACTGTGGCTTGTTCTTTAATGTCATTCTTAGGGGAGCACTTGTAGAGAGGATGCCAGTATTGGACGAAGTCACGTATAGCGCAAAGCATGAAATGGGCGTTGATGGTCATCACACTACTGCCTCTGTAGCATCTGAGCCCAATGCTAATGGTCATGTGAAACAACCAAATGGAATCGGTACACAACCTGTTGTCAATAGCAACCTTGTCGACCTACTTAACTTCATGGATGATCAACCATCCAATCCACCACAGTCTTCTGGAGACACCTTACTGGACCTTCTTGGTGATGGACCCATCGGTGGCGGTGACTCTTCTGTATCTTCAGGTACTCATAATTACCATTCATAGCTTGACGTCGGGTCTGCTTAAATTTTGCTTCTGGCTGACGGGTGTATCTGCAACAGACTGTAGCTTTCCTACCGGGGTAGACTTGCTTGGTTGTGAGAATCATATGTCGTCATTTTAAAAGCGTTCTTCCAGGCGAACATTTTTCTAATTCTTTAATTTTTTTACAGCAAAACCCTCGGCAGGAGGAGCAGATATGCTGTTGGACCTTTTGTCATTGGATGGACCAGCTCCTCCTACAACCACCCCCGCTGCCACTCCACCGGCAGGGTTACTAGCTGTTGACCCACTTGCGAAGATTCCATTTGCCAACCGCTCTCTTGATGGAGGCACGCCCAAAGGCCTCCCTGCAGTTGTGGATCCCTTCGCTGATCTTATGTCTGCACCTGCACCGGCGTCTACTCCTGCACCTGCTCCTGGTAAGCTCCCACTCATTAAGTCGATCAAACTTATCTCATTACTCTGGGTAAATGTGCTTTTGATGTGCCTGATGAGTTGACTATACGTGGGAATGCTTTATCGAGCACCAATCGAGTACTTCACTTTATGAAGTATTCTACCAAATGTCTTGAAATGCGGATCCTGGGGTTTTGCATGAAATTTTCATCTTCCCCTTGTGACATTACTTCACACGTGATTCGTTTGTAGGCTTCCCAACCATTACTGCGATGCAAACGACTGGGCTGAAGATTTCATTTGACTTCACGAAGTCTCCGGAGTCACCCAAGACCACTATTATTAAGGCCTCCTACAGTAACCTATCATCAAACCTTTACACCGATTTCGTATTCCAAGCAGCAGTTCCGAAGGTCCGTGTCCTGACCCTCACCATGGATCGGTCAATACTGCAATTTATATTTCGTGGGAGCAGCGATTTGATTATGTTATACTGTTAAAAATTGTATATTAATTTCCCTCGAGTATGCTACTGCAATTTAACACCCTGTTCACTGTGCAGTTCATCCAACTGACGTTGGAGCCTGCTACAAGTGCAAGTCTTCTGGCCAATTCAAACAACTCGGTCACGCAAGTCATCCGAGTCACCAACAATGCGCATGGGCAGGTGATAATTATTCTCATTTTATGTACGTTTTCTGTGGAATCTTCTCTTCACTACCCGTTGTCTCTAAACACTCCATGCTTTTGCAGAAAGCTTTGGTGATGAAGTTGAGAGTGAGCTACAAAGCGAACGGGCAAAACGTGTTGGAGCAAGGACAAGTGAATAACTTCCCTGCCGGTTTGTAACAGCTTCAGACAGAAGCTATGCTGGCCAGCAGTAAACAATTTTTATTTTATCTTGAAGGGAGGGATAGATAATCGCAATGTAGATAGGTGTTGGTTAGACTCTAGTAATTCGAAAGTGAGAGACTGCTTCTTGATATCTCACCATAATGTTGCAAGTGCCGGTGCTTGTATTGTTTACAAAAGCGACGGATTCAGTAAGCTCTTAAGAGAATCGTTTCATCGTTCCCATGGCAATGAAGCTGACTGCCAGCTATGTGTAAATGATTTCATGACTGAAACGCCATATTGAGACATTGCAGAGTCTCAAATGAGTGACTTACTCAACAGTAATAGCGATGGAAGTCTCAAACTTCATGACATGTCACAATTTAACGAATATGGCAATCTGAGATATAATTGAATTGCAGTGAAGGTATGAAAGGTCCCATCTTTCTGAATCGACGAACACTCATGTAAAATAGTTATCATCACTTTCACTTGGAAACAAATACACGCAAACTCTACTGTATGTCGTCCAATGTACAATCACAGTAGAACCACCGAAACCAGTAGATCGATTCAAAAAAAAAAAAATAGAAAAAAAAAATAGCCTGGTTGGTAATTGCTGCAGCTAAAGATTAATTCGTCTCCTGATCGATCTAATCAAAAGATTCATCAGTCACACCAGCGGCATTAAATGCTGAGTGTGATACCACGTCCTCGTGCAGCCAATTCGTTGCATTCACTGTACATTCACTAGGCAATTGGTTATTGTCGATGCATGCCCATTATGGCCCTTAATTCAACCTGAATGAGTCGGTAGAGACTCGATCATTTGGATCGAGGTGGGCACTGGTAGCACGGCGCGAACACGCCGAATGTGTCGACCTGCTGCACGAAGTTGGTGACGCTCGCCCAGCCGCCCCACCCCACGCCAATCACCGCTATCCATATCACTATGAAGATGTTCACCAGGTACACTCCCGTCCAGCTCGGCATGAAAAATGGTGGCTTTTCTACCGCATTCTGCATACCACCAGAGAAATCAGACGAGGACCTCATCACTACTCATGCGAATACTAGGAGGTGAGGAGAAGGTAATGGATTATGTGATTAGGAGGTCATCACTCGTGTGATGAGACTGTGAATACTCATGTGATGAGGAGGTGATGAATTAAGTGATGAGGAGAGGAGGCTTGAATGGATTGAGTGATGAGCCTGAGGTGATGGGTTGATAAGTTACCTGGCGTGCGGTGGCGGCGCGGTAGACGACCATGTGGGCGATGCAGGGGATGATGTAGACGGTGAAGGTGACGAGGAGCGCGCCGACGGCGGAGTTGATGGGCCCGAAGAAGGGGAACGCGATGGCGAAGAACCACACGGGCAGGATGACGGGCATCCGCGCCACCGCGCGCAGCAGGAGGCTCTTGGACTTGTGGATGCCGATCATCTTCTCCCACACGAAGTAGAGCGGCGTCACCGCAAACCCCACCGTGATGAACTGCAGCAAGTACCCCGTCCATCAATTAGCAAGGAGGGCTTTTTGCATTGGATTTTTCATCGGGAGTTGCAGTACTACTTCTTACCTGGTGAATGAGCATGAGAACGACCGCGACGTCGCGGGCTCGGGTTCGGGGCAGCAGGGACAAGGCGTTGGAGTGCTTGAGGAGGCTGTCGCCGAACGCCCAGTACACGGCCACCGCCGAAGGGATGGTCAACGTGAACACATACAGCGTCGCGAACACGTACACGTACTTGAACTTCACCGGTTTATACATAGCGTGCATGATTTCCCTGCAATCATCATAGGCCGAACAAATCCAAGTTGATCCACAAATCCTTCTCAGAAGATCATATCAACAAAAAGTAGAATAATTGCTATCGAAGTCACCCAAGTATTGACAGTATTATAACTCGTCTCTGAAGTCAGAACCTCCAAAATGTTGAAATGAGCTTCGTCAAGGTATCTCAAGCAACCTCTTTTCTCCTCTAAGTCTACCAAGGTTTCCAGACCACCAAGCTCTTCCTTAGGGGGAGGAAAGAGGGGGTATCAGCTTACTGAAACTTTGGGTGACTTTCACTAACGACAAGCTGAATAAATCGAAGGAGCTGAAGAATTGCTTACACGGTGACAGCATGGCCGCCAAAAGTGTAGAGAATGTTGGTTGCTCCTGTGAAGTACAACACCTTGGTTGTCGGCGCCGAATGAACCACGTTTGCGACCTGGGCACATTCATCACAACAACGTCATCAGCTGCATGGCACCAAATTCACTATAAGAAATAACTTGGTCCAAAATCAAGCTCAATTGTACAAGTGGACGTTTTGGACCAGGAGTTGCAACGGCCAGCTTGACAAAGTAGTACCTGGCCATGAGCAAGAGCGGCGACTGTCATGTACCACGCCGTGTACGAGATCATAATGAGACCGAAGAAGGACCAGAGGCGGTAGTTTCGGAAGGAGGGCACCAGGACTGTCAGCATGCAACAGGCTCCGAATATGTACGTCCATTCCCTCTTGTTCAGGTTGTCATTGATCAAAAAAATGTTACTGCAGCAGGTCATGCACAGAGAAAACAGGATTAATTTAGTGGCAATGTTCACATCAGCACGTGTTATCTTTCATCAAGAGTCAATGTTCTCAGCTTACTTACAGAGAGTCTTCGAGGACGTTTCATTGTATAGTATTTTTCTTTCATGGTTCAGAATGATGGTACCAAAAAGGGGCACCGGCCTTGTCCGAAGGAATCTAATTCCAGGACAACGTCACAACGACCCAACATATCCCCTACAACCCGGGGTCCTTTTTCATATAAAATTATTCTTTCCATCTCTAACACACTGCTGGTCAATACAGTGCATGCAAATAATTCAGAAAAGGCTATGTCCACTCTGTGTGAAAGTGGTACTTTTGTGCAGGACGCAGACTCCAAGTCATATGGAATTCAACTCTCTTCAGCGCTTGTTAATACAGTGCATGCAAGTCACTAACCGCAGTAGATTAGAGCAACATGAGGTATAATTAGAGCAATAATAATACCATGATTCCACAGCACTGACCTGGCGCAAGCAATGAGTTGGATGACGGCTCCGAAGAGGAGGAAAGTGCAGTTGAACACAAGCCCCAAGACCTTCCAGCGCCGCCCTAGTAAGCCATCCAGAACTTCAAACCACTGCGTGACACACAACACATCAATTCAACCACGTCAAAACGCTCTCTCAACATCGATAAAATTCTTGTAGCATTTTACATTCTAAGTCTAGATGTTAACAGGAGGGGTATGTGAAGTGACATGATGAGTAGAGAGAAATGGTGGATACATACCTGGATGACATGGTTTTTGAAGATGACGCCCTCTCTTTCTTTGCGGGTGCGGTACTCGACGTAGAGCCACGTGATCATGTAGCACGACCAGCAGCCGATGACGCCGTAGAAGATCTGGAACACGATTCCGGAAGCGAATCCCAGCTGGGCGAACGAGTAGGGCAGCGTCAGCAGCACTTGCGCCACCTGAATATTATTCAACACCACACACACTCACACTCAGTACTACTGATCACATGATTGCCGGACTCACTCATAGCCGGTGTCCTACTACAGCGCAATTACGAAGTTGGTGTCTTGTTGGGCCAACTCATCATAATTCTCTAGCTAGCTACTCATCATAATTCTCTAGCTAGCTACTCATCACAATACATGGAGTTCACCAAAAATGTGGCCTCTTAGAAATAAGAAAGGCTTTTTAGTCCAAAATACGTTGATCGGCCACATCAAGGTAAACTCATCGCGGACAAAAGATTCATGCCATCTAAGGAATGTCGCTCCCACGAATAAGAGAACTGATCTGCGGAAGCTGCTGTCAAAAGTGGAGGTAAGTCCAATTCAACGAGGAAGAAAAGGATTCAAAACAAAAACAACGGTGTTGTCTGCAATCAAAAGCTCAGTCTGGGAAAGCAGCTTCAGAACACGAAGTACTGGTATGGGTGGAATCACGCCGACGTCCCGACCGTGTTCTTGCACTTAGAGGCCATAGCAACCATGCGGTAGGGTGATCATGTGGCTGAAGTAGAAGCGTTTTACTCACTTGGTTGGAGGCGGCGCTGAACCAGGCATCCCAGACGGAGCCGCCGTGCCACAGCAGGCGCTTCATCTGGCCCCCCATGGTCACTCCCGCCCCGTCGCCGCCATGAAGCTCCTGCAGCGACTCCAGCTTCTGGTTCTGCTCCTCCATCTCCCCATAGCTCCCCACGCCCCCCATCACCACCTCGTGATTCTCCATCACCACCACCGCCTTTCCCGCTGTATGTCTAACCAGAAAAACACTCTCACCTCGGATCCACTAACCCGAAACAAAAAAACACCTCCCACATCCCAACCAACCAAAAAAAAAAGCCCACTCCACCAAAACACCCAAAAACCACTCACAACATCATCTTTAGCAAATCACCAACACACATGGCCTCCCAAACACCTAATGTGCTACACCCGTGGTGCCAAGGTGCTGCTTTTGGTGGTGATGCCAGGCTGTAGTATGATATTATGAGGAGGTGGAGGTGGGGGGAAGGGGTAGATAGGAGTGTGAATGATGAGTATTATTAGTGTGGCGCCCCGGCCACCACCACCGAGTGAGTGAGTGAGTGAGTGAGTGAGTGAGTGCGAGGAGGTGCGGCTGCGGCTGAGGGTGCAAGTTGTTTGTTTGTAGGCTTTTGTTGTTGGCGCAAAGTGACCAGGGGAGGGGTTTGGGGATGTGTTTGAGGTGGGGGAGGAGTGATGATCATCATCATCATCATATGTGGGTCTGACAGCGGCTACTGTGAGGGAGATCACGCTAAGGATCGGCTCGTCTTCCGGGCTGGCCGGTGACCCGGGTGTAAGTGCAGCGCTGGTGGTGGTGGTGGTGGTGCGCATTATGTATTCATGTATGTATGTATAATTGGGAGCGGCGGTTGTCCTTTCATGGGGTGCCAGGATCTTTCATCGTCCCTGTTTACTACCCCTCTTCGTCTTCATGCTCTCACGTTGATGAGGGGAATGGTGAGTTTGAAGAGCTCTTTAAATTCCCCGGGATTGCAAAGTTTCAGGGTGGATGATGAATCATGATGTCTTGTATGATTTTTAGGGTTATTGTGATTGACATGCAACCAATGGCTACATTCGTCCATCTGCGTGTTTGTTCGATAATTTATAAGGCGTGTGCCCATGGAGTTGTAAATTTTAGAGCATCTTTGGGTGTTTTTTGTGAACTAGTGGACCCTGTATCCCTCGATGGGACATGGCGAGTCTTGTATCTGCCCCATGCCTGGCAGTCATATACTGTATCTACCACTCTTGTATTTGCTGGTAACTCCTCGAAAACACCACCCAGAGATCTCTTTCTAGGTTTTGACCCACTTCACCTCTGTTCATTTATTATTAAAATTATTCAAAATGCTTTGAAGAAATTACTATAAAAAAATTCAATGCAAATTAATGACCAACACATTTATCATGTCCATGACATCTACAAGGGACAATTGAAGGGCCTTATTCTATTTTTTTATGAATTTGAAGTAAAAATTGAAGTTGTAATTTAATATGGTTTAATATAGGAATGAAATTTCAATTTGGACACTTGTAGAAATGTGGTCTAAAATGACTACACTAAAGATCACATTTAGTGTAGCATACACTAAATGCAAAGCCATACACTAAATGCAAAATTCGCAATTGGTGTAGTGACATAACCATATCGTAAATGTGAAAGATTACACTATATGCGAATTTCAGTAAAGATTGTAACGGATTTTATTTTACTCGTGCGCATTTAGTGTATGAAAAGTAAAAAAACATGATATGTTCATCAAGACAAAAAACAACCATTTGGAGGAAGAACGTTGAATAAATAAAAGAGAACTTGCAAGAAAAACAAGGAAAAAAAGAAAGGCTTGAGGAATGATGAGGAATAAAAGAGGTTATGAGGAATATTAAGGAATATTACGGAATATTAAGGAATATAGACAAATGTAGAGAAATTTTGTGGAATTTGGAGGAATCCTAGAGAATCATGGAGTTTTGAGGAATCTTGTAGGAATCTTGTAGGAACCCTTTAGGAATGTTTTATGAATATTTTGGAGAATCTTGTGAGGAATGTTGAGAATGTTGGAGAATCTTCTAGACTAATTTGAGGAATCTTGATGCATTTTGGAGATTCTTTTGAAGATTCTTAGGAACTTGTGAGAATGAAAGTATGATGGCCACTAAAGCGGTTGTTTGGTGGTGTCTTTAATGACATTGGCATCTAACACTAATTGCGAACTTGTTCACAAATAGTGTACTAGGGTAATTACACTATTCGCGCTCATACACTAAATGTGATCTTTAGTGTAGTTAGATTGGAGAATAGCCCTCCTACTATTAAATACCATGGGCAAAAGAGGTGTAATAGACCAAAAAAAATCAACTTTAAGCTTTGTGAACACCCACATCTCAAAATCATAAGAGCAACACCAAAAAAGCACTAAACCAAATTGAGACTATTAATTACCACCTTTGTTTAATTAGTGGTTATAAACCAATGACACAAAGTGTCACGATGCTAATTGCGCTAGAAGGATAAATAACCTTGTTGGTTGATACAAACAGTACAATTCATGCCTGTGATTTCTCATGAGTAGTGTTAAGCCACCACACACCATAGAACCTTCAAACAAATCCACAAGGTCTCAAACTCGGACTAATAATAAGTTTCCACAAATTGAGCTCATGGCTTGACAATACAATTACAAGAAAATCAACCCACTTACAAATTATTCTCTGCTTGGCTATTTTCTCTTCATTCCTCAAAGGCCACCTTGGAGAGGAGGCAATACGGATAGTATGCACTATTTTGGTCATGATGGCACGAGCAATGATATCTTGTGAGCGGTGAACGATGAGCAGTGAGCGGGGACTGAAAACAAAATAGGAGAAAAAAAAATGACTTTTAACTTTTCTTCAAAAAGTATGAAAGTGTTACTTGTTACCAAATCATAAAACCTAAAATATAAATCCTAAACCCTTAATACTCAACCCTAAACCCTAAATTTGATTGTTCTATGCTCACCACTCACAAGATAGCAATCCTCAATTGTCATGGGAAATCTTAAGATAGACTTATGGAAATTGCTAGGGAGGAATAACCTTCTTGTTACCCCTAAGGAGATGGATGCCAGAAGGAGATGAATGAGGAGTCATCCCCTCCTCGTTCCCCAAACATGGATTAAAATTTGAGGGTAGAAGATTTAGAGTTCAAGGTTAACGTTTTTTTGATGAAATTTAGGATTTGAATGGGGCTATGGGGAACGGGCAGGGGAATGAGGCTATGGGGATAGACAACGGATGATCCCATCCATCTCCGTCCATCTCCTCCGGGGTCATTCCACCCTAGCATATGGAAGTTGTAGGTCCAACGTTACCGTATAATTTTTGGGTATGGTATAAATTCCCGTCCATCAGTATTTTTCTAGTGTATCTTCGGTCACATCTGACATATACGATGTAGAGAAGTGACCTGATCTAGTGGATACTTGAGTGCAAACTTCAGTGAATGACTTATTATGCACAGCAGTACAGTACTTGATACAGATCCATGGGCTTGGATGGGGTGGCTCATTCATGGGTGAAGGGGATTCATTACGGCTCGTAATCTACATTTGTCAGCGAGTTTCATGTGTACTCCCACACAACCCATCTGCGGCTTCACTTACCTTTGATACAGTTCAATTTATGTTGTTTTATGATTGTTGTTGTAATTAATCCTCTAATGACCAGTTGCGTTCAATTGGCGGCTGCTGTACTCTCCGCCGGTAATACCATCAAACAACTTACCAGGTTGAGTCCCGCAACTCAAAATGGGATCTTTGGGCCGGAGAGTTTGGTGTTCTTCTCACTTTGACCCATGGTATTTAGTGTTGGCAATCGATTAAATACAAACACAAACACTAAGGGGCGGTTTACACTATAGACCAAGAGCCGTGACCAAGGAAAATGGATTAATTCCATGGTCACACTTCATGGTCACACTTCCATGGTCACACTTCATAAAAATGTCATTTTTAAAGCCCTTGGGCCTCTCACTAAGTGTAAACCGAACTTGGACCGGGAGGAATGACCATGTACTAAAAAGTGGGCATGCTGATTTTTTTAATGAATGCCTAAAAAGGGCAGTATTTCCTAAAATAACAAAGAAAATAAAACAAGCCAAAAAGACAAAAAGAGTGGCCGCCATTGTATCTACAGTAACGTTGGGCCCCCTTCCCCCCCCAAAAAAAAAAAAAACGATTAAAAAAATAATAAAACTGCATTTCAGGCCCATGGTCCCCTCGTTTCAGCAACGAGAGAACCCATTTAGCCTCTCTCGCCGCAAAATCCGGGGGACCATGCAACATTATCCATTAGGCCTATTTCTAGGCCTTTTGAGGACCTCAACTCCTTTGGTCACTTTTCTTTTTTCCTCCTAGTGTAAACCCAAGTCATCCCGGGACGAGTTGATGGAGCCAATCACAGATTTAAGAGGGTCATGGGACAAGTTCTTGGTCCGTAGTGTAAACCGCCCCTAAATGTCAACAAAGGCCTAGATGTAAATTCAGTTTTTGAAGTAGAATGAAATTCACACAAGCATGTTTGTGTAAAATTCCATCAGCCTCTAATCTTGGCTTGCCATTTACTATCACTTACCTCATTGTACAGTAGCACACTCTAAATATTAACATGTTTTACATTTAGTGTGAGCTATGTAGTGAGGTAAGAAATCATAGTTAGTGTTGTGAAAAGAAGATATGAGTACACCAACAAATATACAAAATATGACCATGTTGGTTGATAGTTGCTACTACCGTAGGTGAACCTCTGGTTTGGAGTTTATTAGTTAGAAAATTGCTTGCCAATATAAGTGGAAATGTATTTAATGAAATTGCCGAAACTAGAGAAACTATATATTCACAGATTTTGTCACACTGGTATACATCAAAGTGGAGTGGGGCTTGTAAAAGCCTCCCACCTAATTGTGCATGCATGGAGGCTTTGGTTTAGAACTCAAAGGTCTTGGGTTCAAACCCCATGGTTGTCAAAAGTTCTATATACAGTAATATGTGATTTCTTGCCAAAAATTAATTTATTGTTATTTTTTTATGCCGAATGACCTTTTCTCACTTGTGACATTAAACCATGTTGTGTAGAATTGTCCTTTATTTCAACTAGCAATTTAACTACATGCTACATGGCTTACCTTTTTAGGTTACAAGATGTAGGAGAAGTACTTCTGAGCTATGTTTTGCCCAAATATGAAGGGCAATTACACATAATAAGGTTTAATGTCAGGTGGTGGTTATTATACACAACCAACTATATTACACTTGTTGGTGTTGGCATGCCCTCTTTCCACTGGTGATATGGTAGTTGTGTTGCTCTCATTGAACAAAGATATGTTTCTTATTTGGAAAATGTGGCTCATTTTGCAAAAGTCTAATTTATTGAATTTTGTATTTGAGATAAATAGAATAAAATGAAAACTCTGAAAATGGTCGCAAATAAATTACAACAAGGGAAAAAAAAAACTAAAAGTGATGTTCTCTATTTTGATTGCATCTTTACAGTTCTTTGATTCTATTCTTCCTCTTTTCTATATAAAATTTGGGCATCCTTGTTATGATACTATACTCTGTGGCACAAAACGTATATATTAGGTTTATAGTATCATCTCAAATTTTAGGTACCCACGTTATCCCAAAAAATCTAATTGTTAGAAAAGTATTTAAAAAAAAATTCTGGTGTAATATTCATATGGAAGAAAGCATATATAAGGTTTTTAAATTTTAACCCATAGGAGCCTATTAAACCCTAGGGAACAATTTGCATTTTGGGCAGGTTCCTAAAATTCAAATATGTTTTATTTTTAAAAAAAATTAAGTTTAATATTTGATTGTCCCTGATAAGAGCTTTATGCAGGTTTTTTAATAAAAAAATTGGATTCATTACATGAAAGTTATAGCCTTCAAAGTGAAATGGGGGACTTCGGGCCCTTCATTCCTTGCACAGTTGTTTTGAATGTACTACACCACTTCTCTGCCTCTAAAAATTGGTGTACAAGGAACAAACATCATGCTTAACACACTGGTCAATGATTTAGACCTTGTATAGTGCAAAACTTGGATACCAGGTGAACTCAAAGTCTGGTGAACAACCCAAGGAAGAAAACCAACTATTTTCTTGACTTCAAACGCTATAATCTTCATATTAGTGTGTTGGATTGCAATCAATAAACTGTTGTAAGTTTGTATAGAAGTCTATTTCAAGATCTTACAATTTGAAGTCCAAAATGATACTTCAAAATTCAAGTTTTTGCCACTTATTGATAGTGGCAGTTTTGGAGTGTTTCTAGAGGGAGAATGCCTCGGGCTCATAGGGGTTAAGAAAAACAAAAAAACAAGGCCTTTTTCTTCAAGTAGATGACATGAAGTCTCCACGCCTTCTACTACCACTCTATAAATTGTCCCAGTTTTACCAAATTGCCACTCATTCATTGATTTACAACCCAAATTTAGGTTTACTATTGGTCACAACACTTATTGGGTCAAGTTAGAATGACCCCCTTATTGCTTCAAGAGAATGGACAAAGATGGATGGAGTCAACCCCTCCTCGTTCCCCTGCCCCTTTCCCTACTAGTTCCACAACCTTGTTCCCTTGTCCATTCCCACAGACCCCTTCTAACCCCAAATATCACCAAAAATCCTAAAACGTGATTGATAGGGGAACATGAAATGGATGACCTCCATCCGTCCCCTTGGGGAACAACAAGGGGGACGTTTCACCCTTACCTACTTATGGTAGTTACGTAGCGGTAGTGATGGACTAAACAGAGCATACCACTTTGACTTCACTTGGTGTCAAGGTTTTGCACTACACAAGGTTTGTATTTTATACCATCATGTAAAGAATGATATTAGTTCCTTGTACCAATTTTCAAAAGTAGAAAAAGGGTAAACCATATTCAAAACAATTGTGCAAGGAATGGAGGTTCAAAAATTGCCAATCCATGAACTAAATATGTTTTAGAATGAGAATACAAATGTCATCAAGAAGTTTTACACCACATCTTGTAGTAAAAAATTTTATTAAAAAGTAAAAAAATGTTTAGATCTCTAGTTCTTATGTAGGAGAGAAGAAGTTTTTTGGTATCTTGCTTGACAATGTATAACAATGTTTGAAATTTTTTACTTGGGTTAATGAGCTTATTTTGGAGGGGAATTTTGGAAAATTAGGAGTTAATATGTCTTTCTTCATACTGTGGTGGAAGTTGGGGACAAACTATGGATAAGGTAGATGTCACGTTTCCATTTTGAGTTAGTTTTTTTGTTGGGCTTAATCATTGGAATTTCCTCAAAAGTGAAACTCGGTCACTCTCCATGTTACACGTACTTTATGGCCTTATGCTAGTAATTGGGACAACATGGAAACAATGACTTGGTTTGGGAAAGGTGCCAAGAACTTTTGGTCAACTCTTGGAGAACTTAGGATACCGGAGGACCTTTAGTGTGCATTGGGTAGGGCCTAAGGGCATTGGTTGCCATACATTTCATTGGTGCAAAAAAAAGAGGCAGGAAAGTCGTCATGCACTCTTTCTTTCCATGTTTAAATCTCACCCTGTCTTTTTCATTTCTTTCCTCTTCAGGAAGGACTTTTAGGAAAACACTATCTTTTAAAAAAAATTCAATACACTTTTTTTTTTAATAGAAAAACTACTCCGTCATTTTGACAAAGATAAAATTGCACTTTTGATAAAATATTTGATATAAATCCTCTAAAATTTCATTTGTTTCTCAAAATATATATTTTTACGTTGTAAGAAAAAAAGTTGTTTATTTTTTAATGGCTTTATTTAAAACCCAAGTACAAAAATTAATATGGAATTAAAAAAACTCAAAAGAATGTAGCAACCTAAATCCAAAACTCTGGGAGTAAGAACTTGTGGGTAACTTACTCTGTCAAAGATTTATGATGAATAGTAGATGTACCCATGAAAGTATTGACAATAACATGAAGAGTGGCAAGGAAAATGCCACTGTTTTGATTGATTTCCCCTACTTATTCAACTGATAAAATAGCTTAATTAGCATCAAGGATGAAAGAGCCGCATCCAGCACCGGTTGTACTAAAGCAAGTGTAATAACATGATGGAGAATTGCAATAATTATGTCTAATAAAGGTGATGTGGTATTCTTGCGGAACCATGGTGATTTTTGGGGGAATTTTAAATGAAATTTGATGGTGATGTATAGTAGCATTTCAGTGGCAACCCACTTTGATAGGACTATGTACTACTTAGGTACCTGAACACCAAAAAGATTTGAAAGTTTAGAAGATTCTTTTAGAAGAAAAAAATGCACAAAATGTATTAAAAAGGATTTTATCTTATCTCAGAAAAAGATGGATGTAACTATCAGACTTTGAGAAAATATTGAACTCTATTTTGACAGACGTCGCGATAAACTAAAACATGTTCATCACCTTTAATATACAAGTGAAGTATTAACCCTTTTAAGGACAAGGTGGCTATGGATGATGGCCAAGTCTACGAGGGTCATAGATCATATAGAATATCATGTTGTTTTACTCGTAGATTCTCCATCATCCATAGCCACCTCGTCCTTGTAGGGTTAACACTTGAAGACGAAAGTGCTTATGTGAGCTTCTGCAAATCGTGGGCACGTTGCCACATTTCCAAATTGAACTTCTGATTCTTGAAGTTTTGTACAAAGATGCAAGAAGACAAGAGTTACGTGGGAATACAAGTTTTACTCTTGTCTTACCTACACAAAAATAGTTATGCCATCTTTGAAAGAATTGCCAAAGGTGGGCACTTCATGCAACTTCTAAAACTTTGATATGATGCTTTATAAAAAATGATATTTCTACTACAAGTAAATAAAATCATTTTATTTTATTTATAATTAAAAACTACCTCCAACAATGTAAAGCTTTCACTTTTAGACAAGTCAAAGTTCTCTCACCTTTTTCAAACAAGGTATACAAAACAAATTTCATTTCCTCTTAAGAAATTAGAGATCTTTGATTATTTTTTTCTCATTTGAATTTTTCTACTTCAACTTGAATTTTTATTTACACCAACAAGAAGTTATAAATCACTCAAAGAAGAATTGGTAACTTTATAACCTCTCTTCATTGCTCAATTTATTTACAAAGGAACTAACATTATGTACTGGTATAAAATCTATCACTTCAAACTCTATAATCTTTCAATATGTGCCGTCAAAGATTATGAAAAGTTGTAAGCACAAAACATTTAGCTATAAAGATTAATATCTTACAATTGAGGATGGAAATAATGATTTATTTTTTTGCTTTTCACTCTTTGCACTTAGATGAGCAATTTTGAAGTGTTTTTGGTGAGAAACAGTCAAGGAATTTGAGGGGTATTCTTTTTCTGTTTTTTAGTTTAAATTTTAGTTTGAGATGGGGAAAACCTATCCAGAATGAGACTATTTTAGAGAACTATCCTTATCCAGTAATCCATGTACTTGTAATCATGAGAAATGGACAAACATGAAACAAATACATATCACATCACCGTACTTAAAAGTCAGGAATTTGTTTTGGAATGTGGAATGGATGCTGCACTTGTGTTGACAGCTTCTTACTCTAAGTTGATGCAACTTGTACATAATTGGCCGGTGCATTCCTTCACATGTGAAAAAGAAATAGGTCCAGTAGACACACTCCTCATGCAAACTAGTAAGCAGTATCTAATGTATGATCACATTAGTCACTACGCATTTCTGTACAAAAAAAACCATAATTCCAATGCTGATCCCCCCCCCAAAAAAGTTAAAAAAAAACTATTTGCAGGAATATTATTTTATCTGGATATTTCATTGTTTCAAAAGGTGAAAATTAATTTTCTTCTAATCTTGAGATTCCTGATTTTAAAACATAAATATATAGGATCTTGAAGTTTAGTATCATAAGAAGACACACAAGTTGTTTTTAATAAACTTGGACCACATGGATAGTGAGTAATATGCATTTGAAAGATGCAATATTTCTTCTCTTTCCTTGCACAAACATGGTCAACATATTTTCACTCGAATAATGACATAGTTTTTCATAACACATTGCATAAATCTCATGGAACTACATTCTACCTTGGGTTAGGATAAAAATCAGAAGTAATGGAGGGGTTAAAATTTCATGGGGTACTAAACGAGGTCATTTCCTTAGCATAACAGTTATTGCAATTTATTTATATACTACACTAAAATTGAGAATTAGTGTTAAGCACAGTATATGATCTGAAATATTAATAAGTTTTTACTTGTGATGAATGTTTTTACCAACAATGTTTACAATGATTCCCCTCGTTGAATAGTATCAATAGTTGTGCTCATAGTAAAAACCTTCATCTAAAGTAAAAACTTATAGCATTTACAAATTAATTAGTGTGGTTACACTAATTCTCAATTTTAGTGTAGTTGGATAAAAGAATCCTAGCGGTAGATGAAATCACCATGCCTTCTTCTATTAGGCGGAAGTTTTTTGAAAGAACCTTAGTTGAGCAAAGGGCAGAAAATAAAATATTCTAGGAGACGTAGAATCTTTATTTTTAGGATTGTATTTTTGAAGTTGTGGGGACGTGATTTGAAGTGTTGTTGTTGTAGTACCCGAGGAGGTGAGCTGGGTGCGGCTGGCTGTTGTCACAGCTGTGATCTGGAAGACAACGCCGGCTCACGGGCATGATCATAGGCTTATGATACATGGACTTACATGATCTTCGCATGTAGGGAGACTGATCTACCTGCGGCCGGTGGCAGCAGAACCCATTTCGCCGATCAGAGAGCCGTGGAAATGCACGGCACAGCCATTATATCCCATGATCCGATATTCAATCCCCCAACCTGCACCTCAGGCTCTGCACACAACAGTCTCCAACGTACCTAATATAATACTACTCTTCTAATTTTTATGTTAGCGTAGGCACACTACATGACTATGAATGCTATAAGTTTTTACGCTTGATGAAAATTTTTACCAACCATGTTGACAATGATCACCCCCAGCGTAGAAGCCCATGGCAAATTGACCCTCTCGTTGGGAGTTACCCAAGGTGGACCATGTCTTAATTGCATGGGGTCATTTTTCTAACCCTCTTATTTTTGGGGGTCCAGAGGTTTTTTTTGGACAAACTTGGGGTCGACGGCCATCGTTTACCCTTGATGACCCTCCCTTGCTATGATTAGGTCTCCATTCAAAAACAAAATAGGGGCCAGGTTTGGCCCCACTTCCTCGTGGCCCCCTTGGGTAACTCCCGACGAGGGGGTCAATTTGTCCACGGCCAACGTAGTAGAGATAGTGGTACTCTTAAAATGTGATTTAATTTTCATGGAAGTTGCACAAATTGGAAGATTATTACAATGTTTGAGGTGACGAAGAAAGTACTTGCATTTTGGAAGGTTTGTTTGTTTAAAAGTCGCAAAAACAACCATTGTACAAAAGAAACTCAAATATAGTAGAAGAATATAGCTCTTCAAAGTTGAAAAGGAAAACCACATGGAATGCATTAAAAAAATTCCAACCACTTGGAATTCCAACAGGTTTAATGGAAAATAATATATATTCCAAAAAGTTTATTGCCTTTGAATGACTTAATAATCATGTGATGGGTATATTCCAAGTGGATGTATCTTTAGGGTATCACGTGGCATTCACCGGCTAAACATGGCAACGCAATCTAAAATGCACAACTAATTCATTTGGGTTGGAATTGTAATTCTATTGGCTGTCACTAAAAAAATTAATGCATAATTTTGTCCTCTCTCCATATATGCACATTGCTTAACTTGTTGGTTATGGGGGTTTACCTTATTGAATCATATATAGAGATTAACCATATAAGTTCTCCAATGGACTGGATTTACGTCGTGTCCACTCAACAGACCTTCATTGTACGTGCCCCCAGAAATGCATCAGCTGGAGTTGTTGCAATCACTCAAGAAGGGGTGTTGTTGTGAAAAATGTGTGCATCCATGACTCATTCCTTGAAAATCATTGGCCCCCGTACGAGTGGAGAATAAGCTCCCTCGTCGCATGGTGTCAGACACGGATTGGTGGTACCACTAACTTCCACAGCGCGTCCCAGCTGTGAAGCTGATTGATCAATTGGTACGGTTCAATAGCAAAGAATTCCATAAACGTCCATGGTGCTAAGAAGATGGCATTTTCTGCCAACCAATGGATAATGCCATGCCCACTCATTGTCATCCGTTAATTGCCCAAGGATCCAAACCCCCCATAACCAACAAGTTGTTACCCGTATAGTACCAAGTGTCAAAAATGGGCTTTTTGAACGTTTGGTCAGGTTCCTATTGTGTCAATTTTAACAATTCATTTTGGAAATTTTAACTATAGAAGGGCATTACTAAAACCTTAGTCATTGAAGAATTTTTTTCCCAAATCTGACACTTAATTAAATAGTTACATGGTTTTGAATTTCAAGCAGAGAGAGTGGGCACGTCAGGCACCTCAAATAAACTTTTGCTAGGACACACTTTTGAATGTGAGACATTCAATACTAGAAATATATTATTTCTGTTCATATTATAAAGAAAAATTATTGTCTTTAGTGAAAAATAACATATTAACCCAAGTCAAACATTGTCACACATTGTCGGGCAAGGTACCAAAAAAGCTTCTTCTTTTTCACATGAAACTTAGAGATCTTCATATATATATATTTAAATCCACAACAACATGTGATGTAGACCTTCTTATCAACCATTTGGATTATCACTCTAAAACATAATAAGCCCACAAAAATTAAAACGTGAATTGGTAATTTTTGAACCTCCACTCTTTGCGTGGTTGTTTTATATATGCTACACCCCTCCTCTACCCCTAAAATTGGTGTATAAGGAGCTAACATCATGCTTAAGACAATGGTAACGGATTTAGACCTTTTGAAGGGCAATCTTTTTACACCAAGTGAAGTCAAAGTCTGTTGGTCCAGTGAATGCAGGGAAGAAAATGAAGTCAAAGTTTATAAATTTTTGTGAGTATGTTACTTAATAAGTCTTAATTGAGATCCTATGGTTGAAAATATGATTAAAATATTTTGTTTCCTTCTTTATTCATTGCACTAGGATTCAACATCTTTGTAATGTTTTTGGTGTGAAATTGTTATATTACTTTAGTGATCAAGAAATGTGCATAGTTGGAGAAAATTGAAAAAATATGCATTTATTTATCAATAACAACCAATTGAATCTCAATTTCAATTCAACTAATCTCATATTATTGTGATGAATTGGGAATTGGTTGTGAATTTTCAAAGTGTGCTGCCATGTTGAAGTGGTAGCCACCAATGGGGCTTAGCGCCCACTAAGTGTAAGGGATATTGATTGATAGTGAACTTTATGGTAATGGGATGGACGAGGGTTGGATATACTCCAATTTTATAGGTGTCACTTGTGGGTTTTGTTTGGTTGTTGTACGTGTCCTCATGAAAAATCGATATTTGCTCAACCAATATGAGACTTTGGACTCTTTCGGCTCTAAATCCATATTATGTTCGCAAATCTTGCAAGTTCCCGACATCATCATTGATGATGAGCTGTGGTTAGCCTTGATTATCAGGACCTGCGCTGTGAAAGTGTCAGGTTCTAGATACCTGGGGGATTGTAAATTTTTCATGATTTGCGTGGTTGTATCTTAATGCCCCATTCATGCGGAGGCAAACTCTTGGATTTTTTATTTTCTCTAACACTCCTTGGCTATAGCTCATCAAATGTATTCATAAACTGCCCATTTTTAGTTTAATATAAATAAATAATAAATAATAATAGTATTATGGTTAGAATTTTCATCTCAAGTAGACCAAAAACAGTTTTAAAAATTTAATGAGAATTGATCCACATAGACTGGAAGATTATAGTGTGGAAAGTTGGAGCCGTCACATTTGACATTGGTAGTATAATTTATATTAGTACCATCAAAATGCAACTTTTAAAATTTGGGCCTTGGTCTTTGGTAGAAACAATGGGTTTCTTGGCTAGAGCTACCTAGCTTTCTTAAATATTGAAGACCTTATTTGTGGCTTTTCTTTTGTCCAAAGAACATTTTTTTATCACCAACTTTCATTAGTTCCTGAAGGACATTTTGGGCCCCCTAGAAACAATTGCTTTGTTGGGCAAGTTCGTACAATGTCACTTTTCATTACAAAATTTTAATTTCTTGAATAAAAGTGTGTCATGGTATTATCTTTAAATAAATTTTATTTGGTAGCTTCAAAACCTTTGTTACGACCTTTTATTATATTTTATATTTTTATATAGACACATAAAATTCCGTTGTATAGTACCCGGAATAATGTATTTCAACTACGGGACTTTTCATTCAACAGAGACAATACACTGCAGAGAAGATACAGTTGAATTTATTACAACATCACAGATTTTTGGGAACACAAGGTAGCACAATGGAGTTGGAGTCTTTGATATCATACTAGATTAAAAATCTATAATGTATTCTTCTTCTCTACTATACAATTTGCACCAAAAAATGTAGATCTCTACCATTTGATATAATGATCTTGGGCTTCCACCACTGCCTCCATTCAACTTGGCATGAATGAAACAAAATTACGTAGAGTCTCTTGAGATATAGCTTCCCAAGCTGCATTGACGTGCTCCCACATTCTTTACTTATTCTTTCAGGATTGCTATCTTGTGAGCGGCGAGCGGCGAGCGTTGAGCACTAAAATTTTGAATTTTTTTTGGTAGTGTTTTTTGATGAATTTGGAAAGGGTCGCCTATGGCCGTGGCTTCTATTTAAACTGTGTTGACATTTGAAAAATAAACAGAAATTTACAACGACAATTTACTTGGATATATGGAAGTGTGAGTAGATTAGGATTGATTGCAACAATTCAATTGAAATTGAAAGGGACGCTTATGGGTGAGGATTTAGAGTTCAGGTTACTGCGACAAGTCAATAGACTATGATATACAATGGAAAAAAACGAAATTATATGGTTTAGGGTGTCAGGCAGTATCCATGTAATACCTAGTTCATACCCTTGTAATACCTTGGTGATATCCATGTAATACCTAGGCGATAAAAATCTCATACCATGGAGATACCCGTTGTGTCCGAACCACTCTAAATCAAAACATTCCAATTCTTTGACAACTGTTGTTTAAAAAAGAGCCAAGCCTAAGGTACAAAGCATGTAAACTCAGAGGACATGCAACTTGGTTACATAGGATATTTATTTTTAATCATATATTAATTCGTAGATAGATGGAAATCTTCTCATCACGCAGCATGGCATACAATGGTTTTTGATATACATACGTGAAGGTTTAGGGATTTTGACATGAATGAAGATGACTCACGATGGGATAGAGATGAAGTCCAACGTGTAGTGTCATGGTGAACAAAAGTAGAAGAATACAAAGCAGAAGAATCAAGACCCCTCCGCGAAAAGGTCCGCGGAGTCACTATTGTGCAAATAACTATCACTACTCTCCGATCCACTAACACAAGCCTCACCATTTATGAAGTGACATGTAGTGGACCTACGTGGGACTACCATTTGAAGACGTGGAGGGGAATGTTGTGCTGCCATGGCGTCTGCAACAGCGGCATCCTAGGGATTCAACATGAATCGTTGCGTGGGGCTCTCAACCTCTATTAACAAGGGAGAAAGCACTCCAATGGAAGTCCTTGACAATGATGCCATCAACGACGAAGGCCGATTGTACAAAATGAAGTCATATTAAGAATTTAAATCGTATACAAGTTAGAACTGTAAATCGCATTCCAAAATTGGAACCAAATAAGGGTAGGACTTACTCACAACGTCTCTTGGGGATGGTCTTCACCTCTGGCTCGTCGTCATCAACCTCTAACGGGCGCTTGCGAGAGCCTCTTGCCACCACCGGTGGCAGTGCTGACTCAACCTCAACAGTGTCAGGAATCAAAGGAAGGACTTCTTCCACCAACTCTCGGTCCTCCTCCAGTGCCAAAACGTGCCGCTTAAGAGCCTTGCAGGCCTTAATAGACGCCCCTTCATGAATAAAACAATTCATACAATGTTAGAATTTGAAAGCGAGAGAAAAACATCAAAATTTAGTAATAGAATGAACTTACCAATAGACGCTGTGAGATCCAGGACAATGTCCTCCTCCTGAGTGCAGAGATCAATCAGAGCCTCCATGAGGTTCGTAGACTTCTCGCACGCACCACGCCATGGTAAGTCGCTATTCGCCTTCATGGCCAGCGTCTCCTGAGTAATGAGATTGGTCATGTGACCATCTGAAGATAGGTGAATCCCATCTCTTTGTAGCTCCATCCTATCAAAGAAAGAGAATGGAACCGCGGGATCTAGTTTCGTCACAAAGCACTTCACAAGGAAGCACTTGTGAGTGCGCCCAGGGTGGTCATCGCGGACAAGTGGTAGCCCGTTGATGGCAAACCACTTTGTCTCCTCGACAAATCCCGCCCAATCGGCCCAGGCTGAAAGTTCATTGGAGATGAACTTCGAATCTGGGTAGAATACGATAAGCGGCGCCCCATCGCGAAGCAATGCCCCAACCATCTCAAATGCTCGGTAAATCCAATGGGATTCTTTCTTCCCTCCGTCTGATAACCGGGTTGGAAGCTTGTTCCAAATCGGTACGTCGATGTTGCCATGAATGTCGCGGACTGGTTAATCCTCAAGAACATCGAACAGTACCATGTCCGCCAAACCGTCACTGCAATCCAAAGCTTCATGTCGCCAATGCCGTGGGCCCGAGTGCTCCTTCAAAAATAGGCGAAGCTCCTTCCAAGCTTCCGGTTCGTCACCCTCCACAACGACACTGTCAAATAGAGACATAATGGAGAGGGCACTCTCACACATCACCTTCACAGCAGCAAAAGACTGAGGAAGATCGAATACAGGAATCGAGTACACCGTCTGCGAGGGCTTCACTTCATACGTAGAAGGTTGGCTACTAGCTGAGGGTGAAACGCCCATCGTGAGTGCCACCGCTGGAGGGACCGCGAATCCTCCAAATCCTCTTAGTTCAGTAAATAGCTTCTGAGGCCCCTCCTTCGCCACCAATGCCGCGAATTCCCTATATCTCTCATTCGTCTCTTTCTTCTCTTTCTTTGAACTCTCCTTCTCCAGCCTAGCAGCCTCCCTCTCATGTTCCTTAATTACTGCCTTAGCCGCTTTCTCAGCAGCCCTGGCTTTGGCCTTCTCAGATTGCTCCTCAGACGCTGCCATGAGAGCCGCCAACATGGGAAGTATGCACCCGGAAGCAGGAGGAACCGCAATGGATTTGCAAGCAATTCGTAGCTGAACCTCGTCTCCAGGGGTGGGATCCACCTCCCGCATCTCCAAGTACCACGGGCATTGGAGGAGGTGGTGCACTAAAAACCGACGCCTCTGAGTATCTGTGAAGATACACTCAGGAGCAGAAGTATCTATCCACTTGGTGAAACGGATGGGTAGATCTCCGGCTAACAATGCTCCATGAGCCACCAACATTCTCCAAAAATATCGCATCACTGCTCGCTTCAGAACCTTCTCGCAATCGTCATGCGCCAAAAATTCCTCGCTCTTTGTGTAGGAGCCCCCCTTCCCGATGTGAGAAGCGAACACCTTAGTCCACAACGCCATGCTCTTTGCCTCAATCCATTTTCCAATGGAAGGGACGGGATTCGGAAGCCCTTCAGTCTTAAGGACAATATTGTCCTCAAGGAGAATCCCTGCGTACAGCTTCTCAGACTCTTCTTCTAGCTGTATCATGAAATCCACATAGTTAGTCATTGGTCATAGAACTGTCATACGAAAAAGATGTGAATGTCAACAAATCTTGGTACTTACCCCAGCCCAGAACGCTGCCTTTTCAATCCAGCCACGAAGAACCGTATCCGATGCTGGAGATGCGGGGAAGTTATACTCCATCCTGCTGCCCTTGCTCATGTTCCACCACTTGCACCACCGCGACTTGAACTTTGCAGCTACCCTTGCCGTGGCGATGAGCTGGAGTTTCTCCAGAGTCATCTCGGGCCGCACGTGGTAAACATCAAAGTGACGATTCACCTACATCAAAATATCAATCAATATAGTTAAGTTTAGAAGCCATAAGCTAGGTAATCATTAAAGAAGATGATGAAATGAATTTCATTTACCCTACCTCTTTAAAGAAATCCTCTCCGTTTGTCGGGTTGGCAATTGCCAACATTCGAGCCAGCACGGTCTGGCAAGTTGTCTTCTTCTTTTGCACAGCTTTAGTGCAGCGGCTCACCAAATCTGCGGCACTTCTACACCGATCTTCACTAACACCCGTGACCAACTGATCCTTGAACTTCTGGATCTGCTCCTCTTGAACAGCAATCAGGTCCCGCTGTGGACAACATGAGGTCGTGAATTTTTTTTAAACTTTGAACTCGACTATAAAAAGGAGATGGATAGCAAGTGCTATATGGTCAATCTAGATCACCACATACCTCATACATGAGCTTTACAAATGCTTCGAGAGTCATATGATACCACTTTCGTTGTCCCTTCTTTGCCCACTCAAGGACACTAACTTCGTAATCTTCATCGCTGATGAGCCCCTTCAACTGCTCAAACTCTAGTAGGCCGAAATGCTGAACACGCTTTATGTCGTGTGTGAGGTGTTGCACAACGTGATCAGATTCTTTTTGCCTGCGAGAAAAGAAAATTTCATACAAATTTAATGATGTACAATAGTTGTAGCAACTTAAACAAACAAAATTTGGAGAAATATTGAACCTACTAACCTGTTCAAGTCGGTCATCAGGTTGAGCAAGATGTTTCGGTTCTCGAATGTGGGCTCGATAACCACCGCTCTGACGGGCACGTGGAAGGTGACATCGGAGGGGTGAAGTTGGGAAATGGCCTCTGTCCAGGCCATATGGCGATGATTGCCATCCCACACAAAGAAGAACTTCTCTGAAAATGCTGAGTACTCCGGAGGAGTCTTCAACAACTCCTCAAACTTCCTGTCCTCTTCTAGCCATAGCTCGGACCACGTTGAGCGGTCTGCTGGTAGCATCCACTTCTCCACAAGGGAGAAACTCTTCACCGACACATAAAAAGATGCGGAACCAGGCTGATACCCCTTCACAAACTCCCCCTTCAGTTTCTTGACATCGCTCCGAAGAGGTAATCTAACCTCAATCATGAGCAACATACGGCAAAGGGGAATGAAGAGATCACCAGCGTTGGAGCAAATGCTGTTCTGTAGGATGTCGTATGAGGTCCCACGGATGGACCTCCTCAAAGACTGAAGTGTTGAAGCTAGCCCTAGCTCATCAACAAGTTCAGGGACGATTGCCTCATCCTCCACAATTTTGAGGGCTTCGCGCGATGAAGTACCTGTAGGTTCTATAGAGTCAACCTGCAATAGGGACTCATTAAGAACCGAAACCATTTTTTGAATACCAGTAAGCAATAAACCACAATAGACTCATCTCATATTTCGTGCTCAACACGGGCGCCAAGCCTCAGCATGACACACATACACCAGAACATTATCCCTCCTTCTTCCCACGTGGATCACACCACCCATACTCTCACCATTCATTCATCAAGATACCTCCCATCATCTTCAAACTAATTCAATATTACATGACCCCACCCTCTCCCAGCCTGTAGGTAACCCAGTTCTCGCTCACCCTGCACTCAGCTCTCCATCCCGACAACATGACACGAACTCAGCAGAACATGACCTCACCCCCTCCCTCCCGACACCTCCCGAGCAATTGCTCCCCCCGACGTCAACAAGTACACTCGGTCATATCAACCTGCACCGCAAAAGTTATGTATGATCTTCCCACAGCATGCACGTGATTGTGCATGCATTTAAACTATTTGCAGCAATGCTAGAAGGCTCGTGGCGAAGTCCTCTCCAGCTGGGAGGGGATTTCTGAATTTCTACATCAAACCGTAACCCCTGAAAGTAGCTTTCGGATCCGAAAGCCAAATTCAGGGGTCACTGAGTTTGGTCAAAATCCAGAAATCCCCTCCCTGCTAGAGAGGACTTCGTCTCGCGCATTCACACACTTCGCACTAGATGCAACGACCTTCCCTTAGCATGGGTATAAAGCATGAACATATGACCTCACCCTCTCCCAGCATGTAGGTAACCTAGCTCTCGCTCACCAAATACTCAGCTCTCCATCCCGACAACTCAACATGAACTCAGCAGAACGTGACCTCACCCCCTCTCCGCACCAACAAATTCTGGACTCTACCCTACGCACACTTGCCCACTTACTACACTCTGCTGCACCCTTGGGCTCAGATCCCCTCGCTCTCGATACCACCCGAGCAATCGCCCCCCCTCTCCCTTGACGTAATGCTCTCGGTAGAGTCTACCTGGACCTCAAAACTTATCTATCAACGTCCCACAACATGCACGTGAGTGTGCATGCATTTAAACTATTTGCAGCAATGCTAGAAGGCTCATGACGAAGTCCTCTCCAGCTGGGAGGGGATTTCTGAATTTCTACATCAAACCGTGACCCCTGAAAGTGGCTTTCGGATCCGAAAGCCAAAATCAGGGGTCACTGAGTTTGGTCAAAAACCAGAAATCCCTTCCCTATTGGCGAGGACTTCGTCTCGCACATTCACACACTTTGCACTAGATGCAACGACCTTCCCTCAGCATGCGTATACTGCATGAATTTATGACCTCACCCTCTCCCAGCCTGTAGGTAACCTAGCTCTCGCTCACCATACACTCAGCTCTCCAACCCGACAACTAAACACGAACTTAGTAGATCATGACCTCACCCCCTCTCCGCACCAACGAACTTTGAACTCTACCCTACGCACACACTTGCCCACTAACTACACTCTGCTTCACCCATGTACACAGATCCCCTCCTTCCTTCCCGACACCTCCCGAGCAATCGCTCCCCCCAACGTGACCAAGTGCACTCGGTCATGTATCAACCTGGACCTCAGGACTTATGTATGATCTTCCCACAGCATGCACGTGAGTGTGCATGCATTTAAACTGTTTGCAACAATGCTAGAAGGCTTGTGACAAAGTCCTCTCCAGCTGGGAGGGGATTTCTAAATTTTTACATCAAACCGTGACCCCTGAAAGTGGCTTTCAGATCCGAAAGCCAAATTCAGGGGTCACTGAGTTTGGTCAAAATCCAGAAATCCCCTCCCTGCTAGAGAGGACTTCGTCTCGCGCATTCACACACTTCGCACTAGATGCAACGACCTTCCCTCAGCATGCGTATACTGCATGAACATATGACCTCACCCTCTCCCAGCATGTAGGTAACCTAGCTCTCGCTCACCAAATACTCAGCTCTCCATCCCGACAACTCAACACGAACTCAGCAGAACGTGACCTCACCCCCTCTCCGCACCAACAAATTCTGGGCTCTACCCTATGCACACACTTGTCCACTAACTACACTCTACTGCACCCTTGGGCTCAGATCCCCTCGCTCTCGATACCACCCGAGCAATCGCCCCCCCTCTCCCTTGTCGTAATGCTCTCGGTATAGTCTACCTGGACCTTAAAGCTTATCTTTCAACGTCCCACAACATGCACGTGAGTGTGCATGCATTTAAACTATTTGCAGCAATGCTAAAAGGCTCGTGACGAAGTCTTCTCCAGCTGGGAGGGGATTTCTAAATTTTTACATCAAACCGTGACCCCTGAAAGTGGCTTTCAGATCCGAAAGCCAAATTCAGGGGTCACTGAGTTTGGTCAAAATCCAGAAATCCCCTCCCTGCTAGAGAGGACTTCGTCTCGCGCATTCACACACTTCGCACTAGATGCAACGACCTTCCCTCAGCATGCGTATACTGCATGAACATATGACCTCACCCTCTCCCAGCATGTAGGTAACCTAGCTCTTGCTCACCAAATACTCAGCTCTCCATCCCGACAACTCAACACGAACTCAGCAGAACGTGACCTCACCCCCTCTCCGCACCAACAAATTCTGGGCTCTACCCTATGCACACACTTGTCCACTAACTACACTCTACTGCACCCTTGGGCTCAGATCCCCTCGCTCTCGATACCACCCGAGCAATCGCCCCCCCTCTCCCTTGACGTAATGCTCTCGGTATAGTCTACCTGGACCTTAAAGCTTATCTTTCAACGTCCCACAGCATGCACGTGAGTGTGCATGCATTTAAACTATTTGCAGCAATGCTAAAAGGCTCGTGACGAAGTCTTCTCCAGCTGGGAGGGGATTCCAAAATTTCTACATCAAACCGTAACCCCTGAAAGTGGCTTTCGGATCCGAAAGCCAAATTCAGGGGTCACTGAATTTGGTCAAAATCCAGAAATCCCCTCCATACTGGAGAGGACTTCGTCTCGCGCATTCACACACTTCGCACTAGACACAATCACCTTCCCTCAGCATGCGTACATTGCATGAAAAAAATGACCCCACCCTCTCCCAGCCAGTATCTAATCCGCGTCTCGCTCATCCTACACTCAGCTCTCCATCACAATTAAAGGACACGAATTCAGAAGATCATGACCTCATCCTCTTCGATCACCAACGAATTTTGGACTCTACTCAATGCACTCACTTGCACTCTAACTACACTCTGCTTCATCCTTGTGCTCAGAACCCCTCGCTCTCGACACCACTCGAGCGATCGCCCCCCCCTCCCTTGACCTAATGCTTTCAGAACAGACTGCAGAGGTGTCGTACCTGGAGTTCACCGAGTGGACCTTGCGGAACCGGGTAGCCTTGTCGCGAACTCCCTCGCTCCATTCCAACGCTGAGAACCTGCAAGCACTCAAGAAACTCAGCAAGCCTTCCGAGAGGAGGAACTGGACACAATCGAAGTGACGAGTTAGGGTTTCACTAAATCAGGCGATTCATGATACGAAACTAGATGCGTGCAGTTGCCTCCTAACAAACTCCAGATAGACACGTCACATTGACAGAACTCTCCCTCACTCACGAGCAAGGGTAAGCCTCAGCATGCGAAACAAACGGAGCAGAAGGGAGCTGATTCGGCGAAGAAGAACCCCTTAGCTCAATCTCCGATCCTATCTTCCCGCAAACCCTAACTCGAAGGTGCACTTTGACTGTACGGGAGCTCCATGACTAATAAAATTATAATGGGTATCACGACATGACGTATAAAATATTATCTTCGAACAAGTACTAGTGATGAGGGATCAAATATCACTAGTAACAATCGCGTAATGAGATACCTGATTTAGTAGATCCCTCTTCGATTCTCGTAATTTGGCCGCAACGTCCTCTGCGCCACCCCGTTGAGCCGTTGTTCCAATTGCGGGAGCTTTTGAGGAAAAACCATCTTCGAAGGTGTTGGGTCGTGATGGATTTCCTCGGCTCCCATACTCATCACTTGAGTCACTATTGTGGCAGTCAGACTGGCCTCCACTGCCTACATAACCCTTACCAACTTGCAACGAGGTCTCTGCGGTACTGGATCTTTGATACATTTTCATGGAGTTCTCTTCTATAGAGTATTCTTCTTCAAGATGCTCCTGGATTCTAAGGAAGGTGCTACACTCTTGAATTACAAAGCGAGAGTCACATATCTGAGGGACCTATTACCATTTGTTAGTTAAGCTAAACGCATGGGTAAATAAATATGAAAATATAACATACCTGTCTTGTTGATTGGACAGGAAGCGGTCCCCGGTGGATACTTGACAAAGTCCTAAACCGTTCGCACGATTTCGATGTGTCCACTTCCTGGTTCTGAGCAGCCAACAAAGAGTGTTGCAGTCGCCGATCCTTTCGAGCCCGCGTCTGCTTCGGATTAGAGAAATTGGTACTTCGCTTCTTCCGCCCACCTATCTTAGTCATCATCTGTACGATATCCACACCCCTCCTCGACACTCTCATTCAACATCAGAAGATCCCTATGCACCCACACAACTTAGTGCAATACTTCTTAGTTGCGGTATTTAAACCCTTGGTCTACTCTGTCTTGCTTCTGTTAAACCACAATCCCACTATTTATTTTAAGCCTAGTCTTAGATCTTGTAATTCTACAGCTGTCGCGTAGTCCAACAATAGCCGTCCTATTAAATCATCTGTTGACCCCGTCAATTACGGGGCACTATTTAAGTTATGCCCCTTCAAATTTTAACAATGACGGCACGAACTCCAAATTTTTAAATCATGATCCGTTGCAACGCGACAACCAGAAACATTATTAATCAATGTTCCAGCTCACAACTTTTCTATTCCAAATTACTCATATACTTTAATCTGTGGCATTGAACACTCATGCCGCTTACAGGCTGGAAAGAAATACCCCTACTAGCTGATTTATAGATTTCCGCCGTAATCCAGCTCTATTCTTCACTTTAGAAATCCGCCGTAATCTTTTCCCTTTAGAATTTATATATGTCCTGCGTAATCAAATGTTTTCCAGTACAATATTTGAACGAGGGAAGAAAGCTAGCTCTATCTCTCTTTCCCAATTCCGTTGTCATTTAACATTACAGAACCACACACCACCTCCGGTAGTCGATGTCCATGGCGTCTCTTACTTCTCATTAAGGCGGTCCTCCACTAGTCGTTCCCATTGGCGACATTGGCACAGTCAGTATCTCCGAGTCATTGCTATGTGTTCGTTTTGGTTATCGGGCTCGTACAGTCCACATTGAACAAGAGGTCTATGATAGGGATGGTATTCACGAGCAGTCCATTTATCAAGTGAAAGATAGTGACGCTGTAGGATTTTTCTGGAACTTGTGTCCTGGTTCGTTCAAAGTATTTGGTCTTACAGATGTTCAAATGGCCTCTCATGCATCCGTAGCCGTGATGTCTCCTCCGGTCGATTCTGGTGATACCGAACTCGTGCCCAGTTTAGGATCGAGGTCAATTCCAAGCGTCCATATTCTTAGCAATACAGAGGAAGATGAACTTTTTGATGTGAACCTTGGTAAGTCAGGGATCCTTAGGACCGAGTTTAGTCAGTTAGCTACTTGTCCAATTTCTACCCCAATTTCGTCAAATGCTCAAGTTACTCCGTCTCATTCCTCAGGGAAGCCCCCAGTTCATCTTGGCTCGAGAAATGTTCGAAGCATACTGATACATGTCCGGCATACTTGTAATAGAAAAGGGTCGAGGTCCGAGTTGTCTCGAATTGATATCGATAGTTCTGATTTGAAACCAGGGTTGTCTACATAGACGGACAGGGGCCTAAAGACAGCGGACGGACGGACAATTGGACAGTCGGACAGGACGGACAACACCCTTATCGGACAGATTCCTAGAATATTCTAGAGAATATGCCCCAAATCTATAAGAATATTTCCGGATATACCCAAATATTCTAGAATATTCTCTACCGGACGGACAACAACCTCTATCGGACAGATAGCCGGACGGACGGACACTACCGCACGGACGGACACCGGAACAACCCTGTTTGAAACATGTTAAGTATTTGCCTCCAAAGTATGATGGAGACATGATATTTGAACTTCCACCTCTCCCGGAGGGTATTCCCCCACAGTTCAGGGGGGGGGGGCTTGGATGGAATGAGTAAACAGTACGATGGTCACACATGGTGCAAGACAATGACTACAAATATCAAGAACGACTTTGGTCTTACTTACCGGAAATCTGTATGTATGGGGCATCTACAGTGCCCAAATATCACTTGTGACTACAAGTCACGAAACGATGGGCGCTCGAATCAGACCGAGTGGAGCGGGTTCGCGTTCACTCCATTTTCAGTGAATGGAGCACCATCCAAAAAATCCACACTCTCATGTAAGGTCTGCCAAACCCCTCCAATTTGTCTTGCTCTTTGTGATGCACGTATATACTATGTGACATCGATCAATCCGGATCGAACACGCGCGACAATCCATTTGGGGCATCATCTTCATCAAATCTTGAAAGGTGTAGATCAAGATGCCATGGACGTCATGCACGATTGCGTAGCAAAAGAAGTCCATCGTACACCCAAGGCTACTAATTCAGCAATTGTCATGGCTGCGAGCAAGAATTTCCTCTCAGACTACCTAATCCGTCCGTCTTCGAAGTTGCCCAACCATGAAGAAGCATCTTTGGATGTTGTCCTTGATCAATTCGAGACTCTGTCGTCTCCGAATATATGGAATCTAGTGTCCACGTGCAAGAAGTTCTATAGTGGAGGGAAGGGTGTAATAGACAACATTATAGAGCTGAAGGAGTCGTCCAAATTCGTCTTCATCCACGAAAACAAGTTTCCAGGCGAGTCGTAAGGTAAAGTATTCCTTTTTAAAATGTCTGTCGACCAATGTGGAAGTGGTGTAGACCTCGTTAGGCGTATGCAATCTGGGAATGACCTCAAAGATTGTTGGTTGATAACTTGATGTTTGATCATGTCAAACGAGTCAAGGATTGGACTACCATGGCATGTCATGTGTACGACAACAAGTACTGTAAGGTCATGACAATCGCCATGTGCGACATGCAATCCGAGGATGCTCAGGCGCAGCAGTTGTTCTGGGAGAATCTTAATGATACTATGAAACAACATGGCCTAGAAGACGTGAACTTCAAAGGCTTCATGGCTGACAGTGCTGGTAGAATTGGCATGCCGTTCGCCGAGTTTATGGCAGCGGCAACAAGGACAAGCCCATAGATAACAGAGAACGAACATGCTTATTTCATTGGACAAAGTGTCTCCAGCGTGCGACCTCCAAAAGCATTCTTCCTGGCTTCCAAGAGCAACATATTGCCTTGTGCAAGATCTGGAAAAATGCGAAGACCCATAACGAGGCTGAAGCTCAGTACAATGTCATTCGAGCTTGGTGGGTGTCCTCTAGCGTCACAACCAAAATCGGATGGCGTGCACTCGAGGATTGGATGGCATTCTAGCACTTTTGTTATCGACAATGGGGCGGCGCAATGCAGCTTGTAAGTGGTCTTCATGCTCTATATAGTTTACATGCCATTAGATCCTTAAAGAGTAATCAGCCCATATCTAATGATGATTGTTGCGTTTCCTCAGGATCTCATGCTTGACGAGAGGGCTGACATGCCTTCCTGCAACCTTGCCGAAACAGTCCACAACCGTTGGCTACAACAATCCGGAAACACAATGACGTGTTTATACGCAGCAACCGTAGACGACCTCGTCCGTGCTTTCATGCTGATTACTTCGTATCGAGCATGGTTGAAGGGCGGCACGTCGGGAAAAGGTCCGGACAAAGGTACGCTTCGGTTGCGGACCGCACAACGTTTGGGTGATCCTAAATTCATCGCTGATGCTGTTATGAACTTCCCCGGAGCTGAGGATTTACTAACCAGGACATGCGGCTTAGAAGGTACGGAGATATTTGGATCCACGAAGCGCAAGCTTGACATGCCACCCGGGTTGTCCCACGATTCCCACCGGTCGGATACGGTGAACTATTCAATTCCCCGTGATAGTAAAAGAGTGACTCGGGCTCGCATCGAGGAGGCCCTTGGCGGGCACGACTCTGGTGTCCAACATACAACATCCGTTCTTGAATCGGATTGTGATCTGTCTAAGTGGCACATTGCTCGGCTCCCCAAAAAGTCAGCTCGAAAGTGCCAAGCATTGCAGGCCGACTCTGGGGAGCCCTGCAACACCAAAGTTGCACGTGGAAGTCATGAAACTCCCGCCCCCACCTATTCGGGTATGAAGAATGATTATAGGTCGCCCCGTAATGTTACTATGGAGTTTTGGTTTTGTCCAGACGATGTAGGGCGCTGCGTGAAGGGATCGAAGAAGGTGTTTGTGATGGATTGGCCAATAGTTCCAATATCGTGGCCTGTGAAACTTGGCACAAATTTAACTGTGCAGGAGGTTTTAGCATTGGAGGAAGCAGGTTTCCAATTGCAACAACGTGGAGCTCTCTCACGACGAAGACAATTCCAAGTGTCTATGGACATGCCTCTTCCGCGTTCTCATTTCCCCATTCCAGCCAATCCCAATTCTCACCACAGCTTTCGGAATGGCTACGCGATTCGTAGATCAACAGATGGTCCCACAACTGACCAACGCAACAAGTGGTTAAGCGCAACTCTTATGAATAACTGCTATGTTTTGAACATGTTTGCCATACCTTATCCGGGATGGAGATGCGTTATCATTCTTGACACAGGGAAGGACAAGTCCTATTGCGTCACGTTTACGGACCTCCCCGGATGTTCATGCCCTGATTTTTTGAAGATGCAATCTGAAGCCTTGGGAAAGAAGGGGCAATGGAAGTATTGCAAGCATGTGTATTACATCTTACGTTACCTATGTAAGATGAACTACAAAGAAGACCTCTTCATGCATGCTCCCAGCTACAGCTTCAACGAAGTTATGCGCATTCTCGAGCTTGCCAACATCACCAAACGAGCGTGAGTGGGGCGTTCAAGCCGTCTATATCAGAAATATAAATGTTTCTAGGATGCTCAAGTGATGCATCTTCTATACATGCTCAGATCGTCATTGATTTCATGACTATAGTTGATGGTGATGAATTCAATTAATATATTTCGTTATATTATCTAAGAGCACTAGATTCCCTTACTTAGCGTCTCCTACAGTTTGAAGTGGACGATTTTATACAGAGTCATTAGAAATGGAGACTGCCAATATTGTGGGAAGAAAGAGGACAATTTGTGCAGGTGATATGCATGGAATGCAAAGGTGATTTCCGTGCAAATTGTAGTTAAAAGTTAATATCCCTGTAAATCAAATGTGAAACCGATTTCATACCAGTGAAATATCCACTGAATACCTAGGTGATACCCGTTGTATCAAAAGATCAATATTATCATAAATTAGCAAGTACTGTCCAGAATTGTCCGCTTCGTAGGATATTCTACCACAACGCCAGAACCATAAACCTAAATAAATATGTGCTTTGTTTCCTAATATGGGAATTTACAAATCTAAGGTTCCCAAAAAAAAATTGTGACACACCTTTAAACTAAAATAGGGAACTCCAAAAGACCGAAATAATGGAAAAACACGCAATTTCGAAGTATACCACGGTTGTAGGGAATTTCCTAAAATTAGAAGTTTTTGAAAAATATGACACCAAAATTTGATGATCTGTAGAAAAAACCTCGAATTTCACTTTTTTCCCAAAAAACGGCAAAAAAATTCAAGATTTTACGATTTTTTGTGCTCACCACTTACCGCTCGCTGCTCACCGCTCACAAGATAGCGTCGCTGATTATTCTTTGGTCGGGACTTTTTTTGAACTCGATCTTTACAGACCTTCTACAAGTTCTCTATACGGTTGAGATCAAGTGCGTTTGTTGGCCATTTAAGCTTCTTTAATCCAATTTCTTCCCTCCACCTTGCTACAACACGACTACTATGCACTGGTGCACCATCCTCTATGAAAAGAAATTGCTCATGGTTCTCATGGTGATAACAATAAGGCTCCAATGTCGACTGATACACAACATCTTAAAAATCTAAAGCTTTGCTTTATCACGAGTAATTAACACCAAATAGCATTTAGAGGAGGCATTGAAAGCTCCCCATACCATTATAGGTGTCCTTCCTGACTTGAATGTGGGTGCTATGCAATCCTAGTGGTATTGTTCGTAAGACTTTTGCCACACTCGTATTTGAAGTGAATGCTTTCCAATCTCAAATGACAATTCGTCTTTCCACATGACTTGACCCCAATCTTCCACTATCCAATGTAGGTGCCTTTTGGAAAATGCATATCTATCTCTTATGTGCTTTGGTCTTCAAAACGGTTTCATGGTAGCTACACAACATTTCATCCCTTAGTCATATACATATTTACGATGTGTTCTAATCTTCACAGGAACTGAAAGGTTTTCTGCAATTTTGGACAAAGGTGATCTACAATTCTTGTGCAACTGATATAGAAGTATTCTTTTACTATACTTGTTCAACTTCTTTGGCCTTCCTAACTTCTTTGCAATCTTCACTTCTCCACGTTTACAATATCTCTTAATGACCTTTGAAATAGTGCTCTTTGGTCTTCCAACTTCAGTTGAAATCTCACTCAAAGAACTACCACCTCTATGCATTCCGACGATCAAAGATTGCTCAAAAATAATCAAGTACTTTGAATGTGTCATGTTGCTACCTATATCTCACAATCCTTACTACATGTGGCAATTCTTTCAACAAACTTTTTTGAAAAACTCAGACTAATAACTACTACCAAACCAAGAGAATTTAGTGAATAATCAACTAGGCATGTGTTGTTCTTACATCAATCACTCAAGCTCTCCAAGTCCACAAGACCATGTTGCAACACAATTCTCTACAAAGCTAATCATCTCATTGAATGATTCATGTCACCAATTACAAATCAATGAGTTTTTGTATGTACTAACTCAACTATAAAATAGAATTGCCTCATGACGTGGATTCTTGATTTAAAGCAATTGAGTCACTAATTTTTGCTTAAATATCTGAACTTTCCATACCCAAAAAAATCATGTTCATATCAAGATTCTAAACTTAGTTAGTGAGTGAATTTTCACCACGTGTTTCTTACGTGCTTGCTTTGAGTTGCAATACATTCTTCCGGGTACTTTACAATTGTTCTAAATTTGCTACACCCCTCTTCTACCTCAAAAAAATGATTTACAAGAAAATAAAATCATTTAAGACATGATGGTATAAAATTTTGACCTTGTATGATACAAAATTTGGACATTGAATAATACAAAATTTGGACCTTACATAATATTAAAATTGGACCTTATATAATACAAAATTTGGACCTAGTGTAATACAAAATTTGGACCTAGTGTAATACAAAATTTGGACCTAGTGTAATACAAAATTTGGACCTAGTGTAATACAAAATTTGGACCTAGTGTAATACAAAATTTGGACCTAGTGTAATACAAAATTTGGACCTAGTGTAATACAAAATTTGGTCCTAGTGTAATACAAAAATTGGACCTTGAATAATACAAAATTTGGACCTTGTTTAATACAACATTTGGCACCAAGTGAAGTCAAACTCTATTAATCCTCTCAACACATGCAAGAAAAAAGAACATCTTTCTTTTACTTCAAACACTATAATCTTCCAATCATGTAGTCAAAGTGTATGAAATTTTGTGAGAATGTTATTCTATTAGCTTAGATTAAGATTCCAGTTAAAAATGGATACACAATTATTTTTCTTTCCATTTCCACTCTTTCCACCACAATGGGCCTTTTTGAAGTGTTTTTTTTGTGAAATAGTCAAGGAACTTTAGGATTAAAATTTTGGATGATAGTGTGCAAATTATATGAAATAGGTGGCATATTTGCACAATGAGTGTTGTCTATCATTTTCTTGACTACACAATGAACATACATAGTACCAATTGGTATTGGGCTGGAATATTAAAAAACAAACACTAAGTAGAAATCTAATAGAAGGGATTTTTGATTTCCCAATCACTAATTGTAAGGTAGGACAACCCAAAACCAATTGGCAATCCAATAATGCTCCCTTCTATATCCTACCTAGATTTCATGAAGGAAATGTAGCAAGTCATCACATCACTTATCAATTCATTAGTCAATACGTAAGTCATATAAAGATATGCTACAATTCTTCCATGGAATCTATGAAGGGTATAGAAAGGAGCAGTATTGGGTCTCTTGTCGATTTTGGATTGTCCTACCACCTTAATTGAGATTGTTCCAAGTGCAATTCTACATCGCAAAAGGTGGATGTCACACCAATCTTCTTTTCATGTGCCATAATAATCTAGAGTTGGATAAACTCCAACGGTTCAATTTTAAAATTTGAATATGAGTGAGTTATTTCTAGATAACTCAATTTTTGATGTGGGATATTTTGAGCTCAATATGAGATTAAGGGATCTCTTTATTGACCTTGGTCGAGCGTTGCACCAAACCTCAGCTTCAGGTGGGTCCATTTTTCTGGCCCTGCCCGTCTTAGGATCCTAAAGGTTTTTTCCAGCATTTTTTTTGCCAAGATTGGGGCCTGTGGCCCCAAATTACCCTTCGGAGTTCCCTGAAGAATCAAGTAGGGCCCCACTCCAACACAAAAATAGGGGCAGGTTTTGTCCCACCCCTCCCAAGCCCTGCCAAGCCTGTGGTTCGGTTCAACGCTTGACCGGGGTCAATAGGCAAATCCGATATTAAGAAGAAGGGATTAAGAAAACAATGTGAAGGTGGTTTAATGTACTTCACAGTTTGTTGTCTCAATTGGAGCCGTTTCTTTCTTCTCCCTTTTTTAGTTTGCTTCCTAATAAATTCATTGTAGCATTATTCAGTTAACATAATTATTTTGTAAAGTCATCCAAAACTTCAAATAGATATTTCTCTTTTTGGTTTTTTATATTGTTCTTTATTAAATCTTATTAGCAATTAGTTATAGAAGAAAAATATGATAGTCCCTCAATTAAAATCCTTGTTAAGAATGGAGGAACTTGATTATCTCTAAACTCAAATCAGAAGTAGCTTCAATAGCCTTTGATAAGGAAGAAAGAGAGATCATACTCCACCTCAAATCTTAGCCGCCTTTTTCCTCTTCAAGGTGATTCTATATATACATAAAACTATTAAGGGCTAGTTTCCCTAATGATAAATAAGAAAAGAGGCCAAAACTCTTAGGACCTTTCCCTCACTTCACAAAAACTAGACTAAGGTTACGCCATCCACAACATCTCAACCAATGGAAAGCGGCCATTCACCTACTTGTTAGATCCAATCACTCAGTATTGAAGGCCGTTCAAGGTTTCCAAGGGCAAGACATTCCTCAATCATGAGGAAATGCTGGTTGGCGCAATGTTCAAGCTTTGTAAAAACAACACCTCGACTCTCGCTTTGACTCAGGGTTGGCGTAAAAGCAGCCATAAGTTTTCGGGAAGGGTGGTGGTAGTAGACTAGTAGTATGACCACTATACATGCAAGTAAGGCAGAACTGACGAAAGTAGGCTACAAAATAGTTCACTTCTGACATTCGAACAATTTAACCCTTACACGTCAGTCGGAAACCACACATACGGGCATGTATTTTACTCTGTAGAATATTAAAAACGTAATAACGTTTAGCAAGATTTAAACCTAGATTGAAGATTCTCAATTGACATCTTTCATTTGGAGGTCATTATAATATCTGAACTTTATCATATTCAAATACAACACCATACATGTAGAATATAGTGGCAACAATATTCTACATGTATGGTGTTGTATTTGAACATGATAAGGTTCAGATATCAAAATGACATTACAAAAAAGATGTTAGTTGAAGAATCTTCAATCCAAATGTGTAAGTCTTTCCAAACTCTAATACATTCCTTAATATTCTACAGAGTAAAATACGTGCTTGTATATATTGTTCTTGACTGACATTCAACCCCTAAAGTACTGTGGCAGTTTTACACCAGAAACACTTTTAAAACTATTGGATTCTAGTGCAATGAATAAAGAAGGAAAAAAAACCCCTGTACTTGTAGTCCTAACCGTAGGATCTCAATTCAAATTTGTTAATTAATAAACTCACAAAAGTTTATCAACTTTGACGGCATAGATTGAAACATTGTAGTATTTGAAGTCAAGCAAATGGTTCACTTTCTTCCCTGCATTGAGTGGATTAGCAAACTTTGACTTCACCTGGTATCAAATTTTTGCACTACGCAAGGACTATATCCATTACCATTGTGTTAATTCCTAAAGGACGATGCCTTATGCTTCACCAAAACCACCCCAAAACTGCTTCTTTGAGATGAGATATTATTAGACTAATTTAGTCAACCATATTCTATCTCCAACCCTAGGATCTTCAAGCTAACTACTACTAGGAGATACCTTAAACATTTTGTAAACTTTGATGAGGTTGATTGTAAGAATCATGCATTTGAAGAATACAATTTTTTTCCACCATGCCTATATAGGGCCAGCGTACTTTAATTCAAGTTTATGCAATGTGTAGTGAGTTTATGCATATTTTCCCACTACACATTGCATAAACTCAATGGACCTGTGTTCTACCTTATGTTATGTCATCGCACGCCAAAAATCACAAGTAATGGAGGTGTTTACAATAAAATAAAAAAAAACTTGCAACAACTAGGGATATAGAAAGTGGTCATTTACTTAGGAAAATGATTTTATTTTTTAATTAGAGAAATAATTGTTGGATCCAAAATCCAAACAGTGAATAGAATTATTATGACATATTCTAACGATAGAAAATTCAATACTACATAAAAAGTAGAATCCTTAATTTCTTATGCGTTTTAAAGTGAAAACAATGAAAGTTGCCAAGAACTTTCCTTCACTACTACCGGCCTTAAATAAGTGCAATTGTCAAGTCTATAGTAGCACTATTCATCTCTATAGTACCCTGCACAAGTCTCAAAAGAGTCCAGCTTTTCATATTAGAAGCACCATAATTTTTTCTCTGTAAGTCCTAAAAAACAAAGAAACAAATCCTTGCAAATACAACTAATATTCCCTTTCTCGTTAAAAATTTCAAGAAGTTATCTTCAAAAATGGATTTTTTGGAAACTGCCCAAAATCGATTTGTATTCCGAGGTACAAATGATCCTTTAAAGGTTCAGCATCCTTACACACCAATATTTAGAGGTAGAGGAGGGGTGTAGCATATTTAAGACAACTGTGCAAAGAGTTGAGGTTCAAAATTGCCAATTCAAATTATAATTTTCTATGAACTTAATCTCTTTTAGATTGGTAATATGAATGGCTAATAAGAAGGTTTACACCACCTATTGTTGTTGAAAAAATAGAAAGTAAAAAATATGAAGATCTCTAAGTTTAATGTGGAAAGGAAGAATTTTTCTTGGTACCTTGCCCGACAATGTCTGACAATGTGTGAAAATGTTTGACTTGGGTTGAAATGCTATTTTTCACCATAGACAAGAACTTTTTTTGATAATATGAAAGGAAATAATATTACTTGCTAGCAATGAAAATCTCACATCAAAAGAGTGTTTAAGCAAAAGTTTTTGGAGGTGCCTGGTCTCCCCATTTGAAATTCAAAACCCTATAAATTTTTCATTAATGATTGGATTTAGGTAAAAATTGTCCTCCCACTGAGGTTTTAGTAATGCCCTTCTACATTATAAAATTTCAAAAAGGAATATTAGAAATTGACACCATAGGAACGTGACCGAACTTTCAAAAAGCCCATTTTAACACTTGGTTCTTTAGGGGTTAAGGTTAGTATTCCACAAAAGAAAACCATACACAATTTAACCCCTAAAGGACCAAGTGTCCAAAACGGGCTTTTTGAAAATTCGGTCAGGTTCCTATGCTGTCAATTTCAAACATTCATCTTTGAAATTCTTACCATAGGAGGGCATTACCAAGACCTTAGTGGGAAAACAATTTTTTCCTAAATTGGACATTTGATGAAAAAGTTATAGGGTTTTTAATTTCAAATGGGGAGGGCGGGCACCTCGGGCACCTCAAAAAACTTTTGATAGGACACTCTATTGAAAGTGAGATTTTCAATACTCGCAAGTAATATTATTTCCCTTCATGTTGTCAAAAAAAGTTCTTGTCTTTAGTGAAAAATAGCATACCAACCCAAGTCAAACATTTTCACACATTGTCACTCATTGTCGGGCAAGGTACCAAAAAAACTTCTTCTTTTCCACATAAAACCTAGAGATCTTCATATTTTTCACTTTTTATTTTTTCCACAACAATACGTAATGTAAACCTTCTTATTAACCATTCGGATTATCAATCAAAAACATATTAAGTTCAAAAAAAATTAGAGTGTGAATTAACAAATTACGAGCCTCCACTCCTTGCACACTTGTTTTGAATATGCTACACCCTGTCTCTACCTCTAAAAATTGGTGTGTAAGGAGCTAACATCATGCTTAACAAGATGGTAATAGATTTAGACCTTGTGTAGTGAAATTTTTTGACACCAAGTGAAGTCAAAGTCTGCTGATCCACTAAACGCAGGGAAGAAAATGAACCATTTGCTTGACTTCAAACACTATAATCTTTCAATCCGTGCGGTCAAAGTTTATGAAATTTTTGTACATGTATTACTTAATAAGCCTTTATTGAGATCCTACGGTCAGAACTAAAAATAAAAGTTTTTGTTACCTTCTTTATTCATTGCACTAGAATCCATTAATTTTGAAGTGTTTTTGTTACCTTCTTTATTCATTGCACTAGAATCCATTAATTTTGAAGTGTTTTTGGTGTGAAACTGCCTTGGTACCTTAGGGGTTAAGAAGCCTAGAAAGTGCTAAATCTATTGGATGTGTTGGTAACCATGGAATAAATGTGCTCAGAGTTTTTGAAATTTTATCTTGGTTGTTTACAAACCGGCCTTCCTTGGAAGGTGGTCCAAAGGACGAGATTTGCCTTGGATGGTGGGTATAGTAGAACATCTGAATCGTACAGAACTGACCTTCTCGATGCAGGTCCCATTTGAACACTAACCTAGGTCCACTTTCTAAGCTAGCATAGGACCAAGTATGCTTTCTTCTATGCACCACAGCCAATGGTTGTGTCAAATCCTCTGGGTTATGGCAACTTAGAGAAAGCGTGTTTTCTATCGAACTTTGACTTGTGGGTTCCTGTTTGTTGACTGAGTTTGCTTTTGCATTCAAAATTCACCCCTGAACAACCAATACTGTACCTGCTAGGTACCTAAAAATCCAATTTTGAAGATTAATTTTTGAAAATTTTATTTTAGAATAAACATACATGTTCTCATTTGTGGTGATTTTATTTATTTTAAACTTACAGGGGAAAAGTTATGGTAATTCAACTATCAAAAACTCAACTTGAGACATCTGGATAGGGTGGTACTATGGAGCTTAGTAGTGCAATTTTTGGAGGTGGCCAATGGTGTAGGAAATGAGAACATGGTACTTATTTCCAAATTTCTATCTTACCTTTATATTTCTTCTTCAGCTAGGACTTTTAACCCTTTAGCGCCCAAGAAGCCTCAAATGGGACTCCGAAGGTGTTAAAACTCAATTTGCATGAAATCCATGAGGAACTAGGCTTCAAAATACGAGGTTCAGATTTGCACACTCATTACATGAACACTCTCCAACAATCAGATCATGATTTGGATTTGTAGAACTCTTGGAAAAGCTAGGAATACAACATAAAATACACCAAATACACTAAAATACAGTGAATACAATGAATACTATGCCACATACTATGTTGTGTTTCACACACAGGCACATTGATTTTGGTCTTAAATTTTGATGAACTTCGTCTTTAAGACATTCTTCATTGTTTTGTGAATGTTGATCCCTCTCCTCACATACAAAACTTCAGTTTTGATTTGTATAAGGTTGGAACATTTTTGTATACAATCAAGTAGAAAAAAGCAAAAATTGTGTATAAATATTTTCTTCACATATGATATGTCCATGCGAAGCTATTAACCTAGTGCACATGTGAACCGCTCTAATTCAAAGTAAAAAAATTCTTGCAAGAATCTATTGATGGTTAAAGTAATACACCCTCCAAATTCCACAGTTTTCACTACCAATATACAATAACTTTAAACACTATAATCTATTCCATCAACGGTTGGATGTTGTGCAAAATTTCCCCAAAGTTCACGTCACGGGTTAAGTTCAATTTTGGAAGGCAAGATATTAATGTTAGTCATTGTATTTCCATCAAATCCGGTTCAAAGAAGAAAATCAGCATAAATCTTGGTTTTTCCATAAACATCCCTGGGCGGCAAAGGGTTAACATTGCTATAATGTTGTATCACAAATCTCAACCAAAGGTTATCTTGTTTGAGTTGACTAAAGATTAAATAAAACTTATTTAAGAACAGTTTTGGTTATTGGTACTTAGAGAGGAGGTCGAAACTCTTTGGTATCTTCATCTCCATTTACAAACAATCCTATTAAGAATTAAATGCTAAAGTCCCACGGCATTTATGCACCAAAAACACTTCAAAACTGCTTGTTCTAGTGTAGTGAGTAAGGAAGGAAAGAAAATCTTTTATGTCTACATTTTACCGTAGGATCTCAATAAAGACTTATTGATTAACAGACTTACAAAATTTCAAAAATTTTGACCGCATGGATTGAAATATTTTAGTGTTTGAAGTAGAGAAAACAATTCATTTTCTTACGTATATTGAGTGGATCATCAAACTTTGACTTCACTTGGTGTGAAGTTTTTGCACTACACAAGGTCTAAATCCATTACCATCATGTAACTCATGATGTTAGTTCCTTGGACACCAATTTTAAGAGGTAGAGGAAGGATGTAGCATATTCAACTCAATTGTGCAAAGAGTGAAGGTTCAAATCTTGCCAATTCATGTTTTTTTTGTGTGTGATCCAAACATGAGAATCCATATGGCTAATTAGAAAGTTTAAACTACAAAATGTTGTGGGGAAAATAAAAAGTAAAAAATATGAAGGTCTCTAAGTTTTATGTCGAAGGGAAGAAGATTATTTGGTACCTTTCTCGACAATGTGCGACAATGTGTGAGTATATTTGACTTGGATTAATTTGTTGCTATTCACTAAAGACAATATATTTTTTTGGTAATATGAAAGCAAATAATATTCCTTGCTAGTATTGATAATCTCACATTCAATAGAGTGTCCTAACATATGCTTTTGGAGGTGCCCAACGTGCCCGCTCTCCCCATTTTAAACTTCAAAACCCTGTAACGTTTTTATTAAATGTCGATTTAAGAGAAAACTAAACTCACACAAAGCTTAGAGTAATGTCCATCTATAGTAAATATTTCAAAAAAGAATGTTATAAGTTGACACAAAAGGAACCTCAAGAGTCCCCCAAAGAGACTCTTGATAATTTAGGGGTTGATTCTAGATTCAATAATAATTTGATTTTTCTCTGTTTAAAAAAAATCAAACTCCTCTCGGAAAGGGAATGGAAATCTTTTGCATCTATTGAACGGATTTTCAAATTTCAAAAATATGAGAAGGATATGTTATATGCAAAACTTGTTAGTGAATTGTTGATTCTTAGCCCATAGATGCATTGCAGGATTTTGAAGGACATCTTCCACCCCTCTTCTACTTCTAAACTTTGGTGCACATGCGCCTAACATGATCCTCTTAAAGTTTCAATTAGAAAACCACGGCCCGTAGTGCAAAAAATCGCCATAGAAGGTGGTCAAAGTTTGTTGAAGGTGTTTAGTATGACCTCAAGAAGAGTTTATGTCTCACTTGAAAGGAAAATATCTTTATGTCTGTATGGTCAAACTAAAAAAATTATTTACCACACACTCTTGTACAGTAGGGTGACATTAAAATTGGCGTTTGGTTAATTTTAGAGATGGTGTCCCACACTGCTGCCAACTTTGACACCCTCCCAAGGATTGAGGAATTTTTTTTTGCCCACGGAATTTTTGGAGTGAAAACCCTTTTATGTTGATTACATGTGTGGAAATTTTCAAGTCCAAAAAATGCACTAAAAAAATCACATCCCAAATCTACCAACATGTGTAGTTGTGAGAAACAAAGGGAAAAACCATTTTACTACTTCCAACTTTGACACCCTCCCTAGGGCTGAGAGCTTGTTATTTCAACATGAAAGTTTTGACACACGATTATCTTTATGTTGATAACATGTGAAAAATTTCAAGGCTAGAAAATGTATTCAAAAGAAGATATTCAAAATCTACTAACATGGGGATTAGCTGTGAGAAAAGTTTCACAACTGCCCACTTTGACACCCTCCCAAGAATTCAAAAAAATATATTTGTCCATGAAATTTTGGACATGAAGTCACCTTCACGTCAAATACAAGTGTGGAAAATTTCAAATCCAAAAGATCTGCACAAAAAACATATACCAAGTCTACCAACATGTGTTGTTGTGAGAAACAAAGGGGAAAGCTTACCACTACTTCCAACTTCAACACCCTTCCTAGGATTGAGTTTTTGTTGATACATAATGAAATTTTGGCCACAAGATCACCTCTATGTTGGTAACATGTGAGATAGATTTCAAAGCCAAAAGGTGTATATATAAAAAAAACTATTCCTTATCTACCAACGTGTATGTCCTCCTTTAGCATCATTCATTGCTTGTAACCTTGAGGGCATAGAATGACATAGTTGAAGGAGCTTTGTACCACTGACCAAATTCCACTCTCTTTCAAGAACTATCGTCAACACTCCTAAGTTTCTAGGGCATTCCTTGCCATGTTGCACAACATCTTTTAGCATCCTCCAGACATTCTCGATTGAATCGAGATCCGGAGAATTTGCAGGGCAATTGAGCTTTTCGAGTTGGTGGGTTTCTCTCCATTCTTGACATATTTTGCTAGGATGGAGAGGTGCTCCATCTTCCATACGCACTCCTTCTAAATCTCTATCCAAGAATTGAATCAAGTTGCCAACGTAGACTACTTCCACAAAATCCTTAGCAGAACGTCAACTTTTTGGCACAAAGACAAGTTGTGACATTTGTCTTCCAGCAAATGCACTTCAAATCATCAAAGATGTCCGTCCACTTTTAAAGGTAGGAAGTATACAACTTGTTGAATAGCGCTCAAATGCACTTCTTCAAACATGAATTTGCCAAGAACTCTTTCCAATCTCAAAAGTTGATTCATCTGTCCAAACAATATGCTCCCACTCTTCTCGACTCCATCCACAGTACTTTTGAGCAAAAGCTATCCGCTAAGACATGTGATGGGGTGTCAAGAAAGGTTTCTTGGCTGCTATTCGACTAAAAATACCACTTTTATGTAATATCCTTTGAATATTACGTCTACACACTTGAGTACAACATATACTAGTCCAACATGCAACATAGTCTGAGACCAAGGAGCGACGATGTGTTTTAGTGTAACGCACAATACTATGTTCATCTCTCTCACTAAGTTTTTTAGCGTGACTTCCATCGCAAGGTTTGCGCTTGTAAGTTCCATCTTCTTTAAACGTTTTTACTAACCTCTGAATTGTTCTTAAAGAACTCCGATCTTTGCTGCAATTTGAACTATAACAGTATTTCCTCCCTCACTCAAATCTATAATGCTAGCATGCTTTTCATTTGAAATTGCCATTTTGCACTAGTTTATATGATGTTGATACGATACTAAACGCTCATCAACAAGTAGTCAATATAACACTCAACATATGGCATTTGGATTATATGGATCAGTGAACACAAAGGACTGAGCCCATGGCATGTGCACTAAGTAAATCAATCAACAACATAACACTCACACCGACATGTGCATTTGGTGATCACCATGGCATGTGCATCAATTGAGTGAACTAGAAAATACTCTTGGACATACTCATGCCACATGTGATTTGTCCACACACAGTTAACTAGTTAGCAGAACTCTGCCCATACGTAATATATCCACTCAACCTATATGCCCTACATCTAAATTAACACTCATGCATCACAATATGACATTCTTTGCTCTCAATATCATCTCAACATTCAGTCTATCACAAATCACATGACAAAACACACACAATATTTCCTTTACATAGTGCTAAATTTGGAGGAGAAAACTCGTCATACATACATAATGCACACCTTCTAACCAAGTGAATTCTTCTTTATGAAACACCTCTCCACTTCTACATGTAGATTTTATTGATATTTTTGAGAAGCATTTATGTTTGGTTGCTTAGTCACATGAATCAAATCAATGAGGAGCACGAGGTGCCAAAGATATTTTGACATTCTCAATATGCCCCTTCAATATAGTTTCTCGTTGTTACAAACATTGGTTGATATGGAATAATTTTTTTATATATACACCTTTTGGCTTTGAAATCTATCTCACATGTTACCAACATAGAGGTGATCTTGTGGCCAAAATTTCATTATGTATCAACAAAAACTCAATCCTAGGAAGGGTGTTGAAGTTGGAAGTAGTGGTAAGCTTTCCCCTTTGTTTCTCACAACAACACATGTTGGTAGACTTGGTATATGTTTTTTGTGCAGATCTTTTGGATTTGAAATTTTCCACACTTGTATTTGACGTGAAGGTGACTTCATGTCCAAAATTTCATGGACAAATATATTTTTTTGAATTCTTGGGAGGGTGTCAAAGTGGGCAATTGTGAAACTTTTCTCACAGCTAATCCCCATGTTAGTAGATTTTGAATATCTTCTTTTGAATACATTTTCTAGCCTTGAAATTTTTCACATGTTATCAACATAAAGATAATCGTGTGTCAAAACTTTCATGTTGAAATAACACGCTCTCAGCCCTAGGGAGGGTGTCAAAGTTGGAAGTAGTAAAATGGTTTTTCCCTTTGTTTCTCACAACTATACATGTTGGTAGATTTGGGATGTGATTTTTTTAGTGCATTTTTTGGACTTGAAAATTTCCACACATGTAATCAACATAAAAGGGTTTTCACTCCAAAAATTCCGTGGGCAAAAAAAAATTCCTCAATCCTTGGGAGGGTGTCAAAGTTGGCAGTTGTGAAACTTTTCTCACAACTACCACATGGTGGTTAATCTTTAATATCTTTCATAAGTCCCCCGGATTTGAAATTTGGTATGCATGTTTCCAACATAGAGGTGATATCGTCCCCAAAATTTCAAGGTAAAATAACAATTTTTCAGCCCTATAGAGGGTGTCAAAGTTGGCAGCAGTGTTGGACACCATCTCTAAAATTAACCAAACGCCAATTTTAATGTCACCCTACTATACAATCCTTGTATAAGATCCTTTAATTACATATATAAAAAGTGTGTTTCTTTGCATTTTGTATTATATGCATTGAAAATAGCATTTTTCAATGAGTTTGGATACACAAATGTCATAGTCTTTTAGGGGTTAAGAGCGGCTAACCTTTCTAATCCAAGATCCTTCACCCTTTAATGCATACGAGGCCACGGATTGGTCAATTTTGGTGTTTTTTCTCTTCTAACTCTTTTCACGATTAGTCAATGTCTTTATCATCCTCTCAACACATTTTGAGCTTCTGGTTAGCTTTCCAACAGATCTCTCCAATCTCCAATCCATGCATGCATTTGCAAACTACAATGGTTTCCGTGAAGTGGGGTCGTGCTACTGTGTAGATTATGTTTAGCATATTCCATTACCCATGTAGATTCTTTGAGGCTTTCATGGTCCACTTAGGTAGTGAAGGGTTAATATCTTCTTATGTATGTTTTAAAGAAAATTATTAACAACCTCTCTTGTAGTCTTGAACATGAGAGAAAAGAGTTGGCAAAACCTCTAAAGGCCCAAGGCATTTTTACACCAAAAACACTTCAAAATTGCTCATTCTTGTGCAATGAGTTAGGAGGGAAACAATTTTTTTTAATTTCTTTATCTAACTGTTGGATCTCAATTGAGACTCATCAAGTAACATCATCACAAGATTTCATAAACTTTGACCGCACATATTGAAAGATTATAGTGTTTGAAGTAGAGAAAACCGTCCATTTTCTTCCCTCCTTTGAGTGGATCACCAGACTTTGACTTCACTTGGTGTCAAGTTTTTGCAGTACACAAGGTCTAAATTCATTACTATTAGGTTAATCATGATGTTATTTCCATGCACACCAATTTTTAGAGGTAGAAAAAGGGTGTAGCATATTCAAAACAATTGTGCAAGGAGTGGAGGTTTGAAAATTGCCAATTCACGTTTTATTTATTTTGTACTAAATATGTTTTAGGTTGATATTCCAAACGGTCAATAAGAAGGTTTACACCACATCTTGTAGTAGAAAGAATAAATTTTACAAAATATTAATATCTCTAAGTTTTTTATGGAAATGAAGAAATGTTCTTGGTACCTTGCCCGACAATGTGTGACAAATGTGTGCAAATGTTTAAATTGATGTGCTAATTTTCTCTGAAGACAAGAATTTTTTGACAATATGAAAGGATATAATATTACTTGCTACTATTGAAAATCTCACATTTAATAGAGTGTTCTAGCAAAAGTTTTTGGAGTTGCCCGAAGTGCCCGCTCTCCTCTTTTGAAATTCAAAACACTATGACTTTTTCATTCAATGTTGGATTTAGGAAAAAATTATACTAACACAAAGCGTTTAGTGATGTCCATCTACAATATAAACTTCAAAGAGGAATGTTATAAATTGACGCCAAAGGAACTTGCCCGAATCTTTAAAGTCCCCTGAGGGGACTCTTGGGCCTTTAGAGGTTAAGTATTCCATTGTTATTTTTTGATTAAAAAATCTTCTAAGATTGGAATTCATTTTGGGCAACCTTTCTATGGTACTATGTTGCCTTAATCCTTGAATCACATGGATTTACAGATAATTATGATTTTTCTTTATTCTAGAGATTATTAAATTGCATACGGTAAGTATAAGCATCAAGTGCAACTAAGAATAATTCCATATTGAAAGGCTAAAATTTTAGGAATTTTCAAAAATCAATATCTCTGGAGGATAAGGAAGGATTTCATCGATTTTATATAGATTTAAATGCAATTGTTGCACTTTATCCCCTAAAGAGTCAAAGTCTTGAGGTAGGCTTTTGCAATTCTTAGGGAGGTTCCTATGACTGCAGTTTATGCATTCAATTCTTGAAAATTTATAAAAACTCTTAACTCTCTTGAGGAATTCTTACAACCCCTTATTTTTTATCAACACTTATGGGAGGTATCCATTGGCGGCCATCACCCAAACACTTTGAAAATTCATAACTGATTTTCATTAAAAAAAATCAAAAAAATCACTCGGGTTGAAATTGTAGTTCTATTGGCTATCATTGATAACCATTCCTCTCTCCATACATGCACATTGCTTAACTTGTCCGTAATGGGGGATCTACCTCATATCACGACAATTTAAAACAAAATCTCATCTTACAAGTTGGAGTGAAGGTCGGTTAATTATTTTCCCAAGACTCCATTCAGCTCCTTGATTACAGTGTTAGTTGTGCTAATTAGTGTGGCACCCGACAATGGCTGGAGCAGGGAATGGTCATGAGTGAGGATGGATGAATGCGGCCTTTTTCCAGGCCATGGTCTGCAATCAAACCGGCCCTACTGCTCTTTTACTACAGTAATGCCGCAAGCAATTTGCAAAAAATTCCAAACAGTAGAAGTTGGAGATAAATGATTTGGACACAGTCATAGAATGTCAAAGGTGGGTCCCGTCCTTATCGTACCAAAAATAATGATGACCCGTTCCAAACAACAAACAAAGAAAACAATACTACCATCCTGTGAGCATACCAACAAAAAAAAACCTTAGCCTCTGCCAAAAATCATAACAGGAGGTGCAAGCCCACGAAAGGGATGCTCGCAGAATGAGGAACCATATTCTCGACGGGTCAATTTTATTTTCTTTCAAACAAAAGTACATCGTACATGCCATGTGAAGGTGCATCTTTAGACCCACATGATCGGTGTAGCATTAGGGGAATAAACTTATTGAATGCGACGCTAGCAAAACGAGGAACCATATTCTCAATGGGTCGATTTGAACTTCTTTCGGACACTCGTGCAAAAGTACATCGTACATGCCATGTGAAGGGACCCGCATGAGCGGTGGTGGAAGGCATGAAGATGAGAATATGAGTTGTTGGTTGTTGGTGTCTGGCCCATCATTGTTGGCGATGCATCGCCTTGGAAGTGGTGAAGAAGGGGATCTTGCTTAGATTTCAATTTGGCCATACTCTACTACTCGTAGCTAAGAGATAATGCTGGTGCTGCTATTGATGGGTTGAACTGTTGCCAAGTTGCTGTGTCTCCATATCCACTACCACCACCACCACCACCACCATCATCATCATCATCCGCAGGCACACCTTCCGGTCTCATTGTCTGCACCACCTCCCAAGTAGATTCAAAGCAACAGAGTTAGGTAGCGCTCTCAAACCGTGTGATGCAAGGCACTCTCTCTCTCCCTTTCCTTTAGTGCGCTTTTTTTTCATGCAATGGTGGTGAAAATAGGCTTGTCCCATGGTACTAGATCATCTTTAGCCAAAAGAATAAGGGCTGGTGTAACGGAGTCCTTTAGTTTATTGGTAGGGCCCTTGTCTTCCTTCTCTCTTTTTCTAGTTTGGTCGGACCTAGGCACAACTGGGAATTAATGTACTTGATGTTAGGGAGTATTATATTCTAAGAACACAACAGCCAAGTCTCTGAAAGTGAGGAAAGTCTTGTTAAAGCAGGCGCAGAAATTAGACTTGAAAGAGCTACCAGACTGAGATAAAAATTGATGGCGACATGCACACACAGCATCTGATTCTTCAAGGAATAATAAATCTTCAAAAATACTTGACAAATACTCAGAAATATGAATTTTGATACAAGGAAACTGATGATCAAGAGCAGTGGAGACCGTTGACAAGGATGATGACTTTGTCCATGCTAACCTCATGATATAGAAGTTGCTTGAAAAACAGCAAGATCAGGGCCCCTAACTGGTGCTGGATTGATAAGAGGACAGCCAAGGCACAGATCTGAAGAGGTAAAAGAACTTGATCAGTTTAGAAAAAGCACCCATCAGTGAAGGAAAGGGTACCACAAGTCTTGACCTCTTTTACATCTTAAATTAGGCCTAAAGAGGTCTCAGAAAATTTACAATCACAAAGAGGAAAAAGGCGGCTACATGCCTCTCCTTCATTCTCATAACGAGGTTAAACTTGAGTTTAAAGACCACCAAACTTGTTGAGAGCAACTATCCTGCTCTTTTATATCTAATAGCTGTTAAAAGTGACAAACATAGTAGTATTAGAATTTGGAAGAGGGGTATCTTATTTGGGCGACTGATACACCAGACAAAAGCTTGCAAGCTAGAATACTGATCTTCTGAACACGAGTGTGATGGTCTATTTGGCAGGGTTATCTCAGATCTGCGAGACAAGTGAGATTCAGTGGTTCATTTAACGGCAATCTTAACCGCAATTTGAAGCACTACTGAAGAAGAAGATGTGAAGATATGTAATGGTACCTTGACAAGTGGTATGTACTCGGGGTCAGTCGTCGTGTGCGTCGGTGGTGAGCCTCGGCGTTCGACAGCAAGCCTGGCGAATAAACTTCGGAGCTACTGGAATCCAAAGACATTCATGAAGGAAGTACAACAGTGCGAGGACAATCACACACCGCCGCGTACTATTTTGCTTCCAGAATCAGCTGCGTCCCCCTTAGGCCTGAATGAATCCCAGTGCTGTGTCTGTCAATACAATTGAGTCATTAGAAGAGAGGAAAGAGAGGGTAGAAATTTACCAAACTTGGTTTCTAGGTGCAAAGGCGGCTAAAACAAATTCTATGCTCCTTTTTGAAGAAGAGCTACAAGGATCAGCATGGTAACCCAATGGAACATAAACTTCTTCCATATCTAGCCTACACGATTCATGAGTTTAAGCTCTCCAAGTCACGACGGAACCAATTACACTATTCATACGCCGCGTGCATTTGACATAATACAATTTTAGGCCGAAAGAGAGGTGGAAGAACTCTGCGAATGACTCTAAACATGGGTCATTTTGCAAGACTATGGTAGAATTTGCCTAAGCGCCACCTGGGACATAACATCTCACTCAGCACATGGTCTCAACAAGCAGAGTAGCATTCCCAACAGAAGTTGGCAAGGGGATATTACCTGGCGTCTGAGAAGTGGGCAATCAAGATGTAGCAACTTCAACAAAGAACGTGCAGGCTCGTAGCGACTCCCAACTGCACAAAACGCTTCAATGCACATTCTTAAACCCTAAACCCTACACCCTAAAGCCTGGAATCCAGTGTTTCATCGTTTGACCCCCCCCCCCCCCCCCTCCACAACTTCTATACAAAGATCAAGCGTTTCATTGACCTTCTGCTAGATCTACCTTAATCTCAGACTGTGTCTACAGCCACATTGAGTCATGTCCCAAGCTCTACAAAAGAAATGTGCTCAGGAGAGAGGATTGCAGGTTGCTTACCTCTTCGCCTGGTAAACACTGCCGCCATTTGCAAACTTCGCAAAGTGTGCCACAATTCCAGAATACATAATTGCAACACTTTGCTGGCGACAAAGGGCCCCTGATTCCTGTCGACAGTGAGTCGCACCAGACTGACCACGTCTTCTGGCTCTCCATAAAACTAACAATTGTTCCATCGGAAACTTTGCAACCTCTCATCAAATACCAAAGCTTTCCACAAACCAAGGTTTTACAAACCAAAGCAAAACCTCAATGCATTACATTGTAACAAAAAACTTACAAGCTAAAACTTCGTTTTCAAATCAAATTTCTGAAGCCGAGGCGCGGGACCTCCACCGGGATCTTTGGATTTTGGTCTTTGGTGTGAAGGCCGAGAGGCTGGACTTTGGCCATTCTCGTAATCTCATTGGTGGATACCGACGGCCTCTTGACCTTGGTTTCGGTGCAAAGCGTCCCTAAGTTGCTCTTTTTTGTGAATGTCGTTTGTTACTAGACCTAAATTGTTAACTTGAAATATATTCTCTTGGCAATTTCTGGAGGTTTGACTTCATTCCTTGTTTTCTATTTTCTCTTGTTAGTACTTTTGATGCTCAACCAATGTTTCTATTTTTGTCAAAACTAAAATCATTTTGCATAGGGAGATGATGCTCTGTGCATGTAGTTTTTGAATGCAACAGGCTTAACCCTTTACCGCCTAGGGATGTTTTTGGAAAAACCAAGATTTCTGCTGATTTTCTTCCTTTGAACCGGATTTGATGGAAATACAATGACTAATATTAATATCTTACCTTACAAAATTGAACTTAACCCGTGACCTCAACTTTGGGGAAATTTTGCACAACATTCAACAGTTGATGGAATAGATTATAGTGTGTAAAGTTACCGTATATTGGTAGTGAAAATTGTGGAATTTGGAGGGTGTACTACTTTAACCATCAATAGATTCTTGCATGATTTCTTTTTTACTTTGAATTAGAGCGGTTCACTTGTGCACTAGGTTGATAGCTTCGCATGGACATATCATATGTGAAGAAAATATTTATACACAATTTTTGGTGATTTTTTTGCTTTTTTCTACTTGATTGTATACAAAAATGCTCCAACCTCATACAAATCAAAACGGAAGTTTCATATGTGAGGAGAGGGATCAACAATCACAAAACAATGAAGAATGTCTTGAAGACAAAGTTCAATCAAAATTTAAGACCAAAATCAATGTGCATGTGTGTGAAACACAACATAGTATGTGGCATAGTATTCACTGTATTTTAGTGTATTTGGTATATTTTACATTGTATTCCTAGCTTTTTCAAGAGTTCTATAAATCCAAACCATGATCTGATTGTTGGAGAGTGTTCGTATAATGAGTGCGCAAATTTTTGGAAAGGACAAATTTTTGTTGCCCTTAGTGTAGGGCAACAAATTTCTACTACCATGGTAGGTCTAAAGGATCACATGATGAACAGCAGCTGTAGAATACTTTACAAACAGACATCTAATCCTTTATGGTTTTCTGCTACCTCAACTCAGAGAAACCAGTGTTTCATTGCCATCTCCTATTAGTTCTTGTCCATAATCACCCCCTCATACTGTACCAGATGTTCAAAATGTAAGCTATGGTTGACATGAAATACTGTATCAACTTGAAATGCTTGAAAAGACACTTGTGGCTCCTCAATATAATGTTACATTTGAAATCACACGGCTTTTTTGTTCCTGCAACATCAATGAAGGGCTTTCAATCAAAGACATAGACTACTTATTGGGTATCTTGAGGCACCAAGAGTTCAATACAAGTACTAAGTTGACAGTGTCCACATCTGCAAACATCAAACAATATGAGGTACAACTCTACAGTGAAGAAGAAGATGTAAGTAACTTTATTTTGTATGTTTTGTAATTTGAAGATTAATAGAGTTGCAAATTTGACAATAAACAAGTTTTTTGTTTATAGATACAGTGTTGGCAATCTTACACAATGAGCCAGAAGGAAAATGAAGAACCAATTGTTTTTTAATTCAAGGATCCAATGGTAGCATCAACCAACTTGTTTTCATCCCCAAAAGTTGTTGAGGACTTTAACCCTTAAACACCGAAGCAACGAGAAATTGGCTTCTCGGATGACATTGTTGGATGATAATCAACGTAAACAATTGTTATTCATCCTTTTTTTTTTTTTGGAGAGTTCCTTGAATGTACAAGCATTAGATGATGATGAAACTGGCCTCATTGAGATAATCGTGTTTTATCTAAGAAAGAAAATGCTTGTGACACGGATCTCAATACAGTGAAATTGAGAAACTTCTAGCTTTAACTCTAGATCTGAATTCAAGCCATCAAAATGATATTCTTTGAATTTGAGTCCAACTAATGAAATGAAGCTAATGATGTGTAGTTTCCATACCATTTTGAATTTTTTTAAAAAAAGTGTAAAATTGAATAAGTTATTGCAATTTGAACTTGGACCTATAACCGTGGTTCTAATTTTAGCCAAACACGGAACTTTCATTTTCACCACAAGTTTTGGCACTGTAATGTCTACCTTTGGTGAAATTTTCAGATTTTTTTTGCATAATTTGTATTTAATATGAATTTTCTTCACTTTTTCTTCAGAAAATCACAATAAATTCAAACATCCACAAAAAAATCTGTGATTTTGGTAACATAATTGAGACATATGATCTCATCTCTGATTTTTTAAAAAAAAAAATCCACTTATATTTGATGAGAAACTAGAGCATACAATTGATTGAAAATATAGATTGATGCCACGGTCATAGGCTCCGCCGTTTAAGGGTTAAGCTCCAACCATCTATTGTAAGAAATGAATTTGGAGAACGAATCTACAGATCTTTGGATATATGTGAGTGGTGCAAAGAAATGCAGATAAATGTGTTGCATACAATCAAACTCATACTATTGTTGATAAACTTAAACTTGTGTTATATATTTAATTTTGCAGTTGATATTTTATATTATCATAATACTTGCATTATTGATTGGAAGATTCATATCTACTCAAGATACGAAGGAGCTATTACAGCTGCAATAATACTCTAGAGTGACCAAACCACATTATCCCACCACAAACAAGTTCTAGGGCATCCAATAGTGATGTCCATTGGAAACACCTCTTGACATGTGAGGGAATTAGATGAAGGTCATACTTTGATAAGACTCTATCCTATATTCTCAGGTGAGCTAATTAGTGAATGGTAATTGAAGTGGTCTAATCAATAATCTTAATTAGAATTGTCATGGTCACTGATAAAGTGAAACGATGATTCTTTTTGTTTGGTGACTACACAATTGTACTGATGTTAGGCATGACTAATCAAGTTAAATGATGACTCTTTTTGTTTGCTAATGACCACCCATAGAAATGTAAGGTAAATTTAAAAAATATTTCATATTTCTTGCAAGCAATATTAAAATGATTCTTCTGTTTATATTAATAAACTTCTATCTTAGAATTACCTAATTTTGGTGTTATGTACTATTCCCGGAAGTGTCAAAGGAGGCTACTTTTCATCAAATGCGAACTATTCAAGTTTTGAGCATAGAGCTGTAAATTTCAAGCATAGTAAATCGTTGAAATAGAGAAGAATAAACATCCGCTTGCCATCTTTTGTAGAGTGGTATATACATCAAATGCTAACTATTCAAGTTTTGAGCATAGAGCTGTAAATTTCAAGCATAGTAAATCGTTGACATAGAGAAGAATAAACGTCCGCTTGCCATCTTTTGTAGAGTGGTATATATTAGGGTCAAGATTATGTGGGCATACCATGCCTTGGGTGCCTATTTCAAACCATAAAGTGCGCATTTCATCTTACATACTTTGAAGGAATTTCCTGCACCTGGAAATCCTTCCTGGATTTCCATCACCACATCCTTTTTAAGAGTGCCATTGATAAAAGCAATGTTAACATGAATTTGATATGAAGGCCAGTAATTTTTTGCTGCAAGGGCTAGGATCGTCCCGATAGTGGACCAACGTATGCCGATGGCAAAAATGTCCTAATAATCTACCCCCTCCTTCTCTATGAAATTGCAAGCAACAATTCTGGCCTTGAGTTTAGTTGTGTCTAATTTTTAAGTATCAAAGTTACTTCATTTCGTATTGCGCCTCCCCAACTTGAGTGGGACATGGCCTCCTTGAAGTTTTGTGGCTTGTCACTGTCATCAACGTTCAGCATCCACAAGTCCTAGAGGCCGACCGACGAGTTTCCTAACATGGTCACGTTCTTGCAAGTGGATTGATCTCCTTTGATTGCTCCATGCCGTGTAGTGTCATTGCTTGATTGAGCACATAGGTGCTATGCCTTGTAGCCTCTATATCCTTGTCTGTGCTTGAGGGCAGACAAGCTGCTAAATTGAGGGCGGACAAGCAAGTTGGACAAGCTGCTAAATTTGTCTTGATGGCTTTGTTGGCCAGATGATGCACGGTCATGGATAATGTATTTTCTGAATTTGCTCCTAAGCCCTATGTACATTGGAGTGACATTCAAATTGGTTTTTTTGCAATGTTAGGGATAGTATCCACGTTGCTGCCAACTTTGGATACAAGATCATCTCTATGTTGAAAACATATGTGCAAAATTTCAAGGCCAGAAGATGAAAACACAAAAAGATATTCAAAATCTACCAACACGTGTTGCTAAGAGAAAAGTTTTACAATTGCCAACTTTGACACCCTCTCAAGGGGCGAAATGTTTTTTTTTCCATGGAATTTTGGGCATAGGACCACCTCTATGTTGTTAACATGTGTGAAAATCTCAAGTCCGTAAGGTCCATTCAAAATAATATATTCAAAATCTACCATGTGTAGTTGTGAGAAAAATTTCACTCCTGCCAACTTTGACACACTCCCAAGGGTTGAATTTGTTTTTTTGTCAATAACTTTTTTGGCATGAGATCATTTCTATTTTGGACACACATGTGCCAAATTTAAAGGCCAAACTATCTACATAACAAAATTATTTTGACATCAACCAACATGTGTAGCTTTGAGAAACATTTCACTACTCCCAGATTTGACACCCTCCCAAGAATTGAATTTCTTATGTTTGGCCATGAAATTTTGAAATGAGACCATCTCTATGTTGATAACATGCGTGCTAAAGTTCAAGTCTAAAAGATCCGCAGAAGAAAATAAAAATAAAAATATACAAACATGTGTAGTTGTGAGAAACAATTGGAAAAACCATTTCACAAGTGCCAACTTTGGCACTCTCCCTAGGGCTGATTATTTTGAAATTTACCATGATATTTTTGGCACAAGATCACCTCTATGTTGATAAGATGTGCGCCAAATTTCAAGGGCATAAGATCGATACAAAAAACAATATTCAAAATCTACCAACATGTGTAACTATGAGAAACAATTTGAATATATTTTTTTGTATTTATCTTTTGGCCTTGAAACATGGCACATATGCTATAAACATAGAGATGATCTTGTGCCAAAAATTTCACAAAGAATTAAAAAGAATGAGCCCTAGGGAGGGTGTCAAAGTTGGCAGTAGTAAATGACTCACAACTACACATGTTGGTAGATTTCAAGTATCCTTTTTTATGTAAATCTTTTGGCCTTGAAATTTGGCTCACATGTTATCAACATAGAGATGATTTTGTGCCATATAATTCATGGTAAAATAACAAATTTTCACCCCTTGGGAGAGTGTCAAAGTTAATAGAAGTGAAATTTCAAAATGCCAAAAAGCCAGCTGGAATGTCACCCCAGTGTACATGATGAAATATCAATCTTAATCCTTATACGCTTATACTAAATGAAAGTATACATGCCAAAATTATATATCTCATAATATATATCCTAAATATATTTGAATCACCTTTGTATTCATGTTGTGATAAGAGAAACACCCTTTTAAAAAAAGGGTGTAGCTATGACAAGAAATTAAATATGAATGACTATTAATGACATGTGAATGACATAAGCATTCATAGTCCAGTATGTTGATGCTTAGACATTTAGGGATTGGTACAAAGTGATAAAGAGACATCTATTCAAATGATACGTTATAAATTTATTTTTAATAAGATCAACTTATTGGGTACTTTTATAAATTTATTTTTAATAAGATCAACTTATTGGGTACTTTTTATAAATTTATTTTTAATAAGATCAACTTATTGGGTACTTTTGAGCTCTCTTCATAGAAGTAATGTTTTTCTTTGTTACATTTCAAAGGAGTCAAAGCATCAATTAAGTTCAATGCATGTGTGTTCTCATTCTGAATCATTCAATGACATTTCAAGTATGATGTTGATTTGGATGACCATAAAGGCACAACATAGTAACAATTTTATGTAAATGCCACACACAAGACCTCTGTTAAAAAATTATACTATTCCAATTGGAATTCATTGGCCTCTGAGAAACTACTAAACTTTTATTTTTCATTTTAAAATTAAATTAATTTAATTATTTATTTTAGTTTTAAAATTTTGGCAAATAAATAACAGTATATTCTTTGAGGTGGTTAACCCCTAAAGGACCACGACCTAATTCGCTCTAAAACCAGTCCAAAACTGCCACTGTCAAAAAGAGACATGAAAATCACATTTTAAAGTGAATTTTGAATTTTCAACCGTAAGATCTTAAAATAGACTTCCATATAAACATGCCATCAAATTTTGGTTGCAATCCACCGCACGGATTGATAGATTTTAGTGTTTAAAGTCAAAACAATGGTTCATTTTCATCCCTGCGTTGAGTAGATCAGCTGACTTTGACTTCATTTTGTATCAAATTTTTGCATTGCACAAGGTCTAAATCTTTTACCATTGTCTTAAGCATGTTGTTGTTATCCAACACACCAATTTTTAGAGGTAACAAAGGGGTGTAGCATATTCAATACAAGTGTGCAAGGAGTGGAGGTTCAAAAATTGCCATTTCACGTTTTATTTTTTTGGGAGCTACGTATGTATTCAAATGATAATCCAAACGGCCAATAAGTAGGTTTTCACCATATATTGATGTTGAAAAAAAAAAAAGTGAAAAATATGAAGATCTCTAGGTTTTATGTAGAAAAGATGAAGTTTTTTTCCCCCGTTGCCCGAAAATGTGTGAAAATGTTTGACTTGGAATAAAATGCCTTTTTACACTAAAGACAAGAATTTTTTTTGAAAATTTCCGGAAAAGGAAATATTCTTTACATGTGTGAAAAATCTATGTCAATAGAAACTTTTGTCAAAATTTTTGGAGGTGCCCGAAGTCCCACTTTTGGCTTTAAGTGGTACTAACTTTCAAACCACAAATCCAAAAATAAATAAATAAATATCTCCACGAAGCTCTTATCAGATCCTATCTTGAAAAAAAAGTTGAATCAAAAAGGATTTTTTTTCGAATTGTAGGTACATGCCCAAAATCCAAAATGACCCCGGGGGGACGTTTGGTCCTTTAGGGGTTAAAACACTTTGACAATGCAGAACTTCCAATCTAAGGTGACTGAATGGCACTCACACCATAGTGAGTAGAATACCATTTTATTTTTTTGCATAAAACTTATAGATGTGTCATCTTCTCATAAGAAAAAAAACTTATTCTCAAATATTTATTGCAAAAAAATTGTTTTAATGGCTTAAATATGCATTCTATAGGGGATTGCATTCACAAAAATAAAATAAAAATGACAAAATTTGTTGGCAGTTTTTTTAACTTACTTTCTTTGCACCTTTTATTTTTTGAAAAAACTATGCCCTCTACCTATCAAATTTGGTTTGGTAGGAAGTAACGTCATGTACACCATTAAATGATAATAAATTAGTGCAAAATTTGACACCAAGTATAATGAGAGTTTGGTAATCCTTTCAATGTAAGAAGGAATAATCCTTTTTCCAAAACAATTTAATCTCTATATGTCCAGGCATATTTTAAGAATTTTTGAGATCATATTCTTTTACGAGACTAACAAGAACCCATGGTTGAAAGCATAACTTATATTTTCCATATCTTTCCTTCTCTTTCCATGACAATTATAGTAGAACCCATCTTTCAATGACATCATTGATGAAAAGGTCCCTCGAAATGTGACAACATCCTCTCGTTCGCTACATCTTGAATCATAAGACAATATTAGTCGTGTATCACTTCCAATACTTTGGTGATTCATTTGTTTTCTTACGTGTTTGTACTATCATATAATGAAATACCATATCTTGATGTGAGTGCAACAAACCATTTGTGAAATGAAGCATTAAGTGTGAAGATATTAACTTCCAAGCCTTGAACATCACCAAGGCTAGTAGAAGCCGGTTGGAGGTGGTTGAGCACCTTGAAGTTAAGCGGGATGGTGAAGGAATAGGACTCGGATGGGTGACCAAGGGAACTAGGTTGAAATTTCCTAGATCTTCTTGGCTTTGCCTTGCAAAGCCCAGGGACCTCGGGAAGCCTTTCTCCTACGAGCCTTAATTTTATATTAACCATTTTTTTATTAATTTAAATCTAGAGCGGATATGTGCGTGTGTGAAATTGAAGGGTGTGCACGCGCACACCCGTGGAGGTTCTGGCGGTTGTGGTTTGGGCGGCGTTATGTTGCAGCTCCGCCTCTCCGCCGCTCAAACTCTCCTCCGCTACTCACACACTCTGCCCTCCGCTGACATACTCTTCCTGCGACCGCTCAAACCCTCTCCACACAGCTCACAGCCCCTCCCCGCGGCCGCTCAAACCCTCTCCCCTCTCCTCACAACTCCGATTCTCTCCCCACCGCCACTCAAACCTTCTCCCCTCTCCTTGCCACTGCTCAAACCCTCTCCCCGCCGCCGCTCAATCCCTTTCCTCCCACCTCAAACCCTCTCCCTCCACCTCAAATCCTACACCCTCTCCCCGCCATTCACAGCCTCTCCCTGCTGCCGCTCAAACCCTCTCTCCCCACTTCAAACCCTACACCGCCGCTCATCCCTCTCCCCGCCGCTCACAGCTTCTCTCCTCCGCTGCTCAAGCCCTCTTTCCCCACCTCAGACCCTACACCACAGCTCACACCCCCTCCCTTATACACTCCCCTTTCGCCTCTCCCGTACAAGTGTGCCCACACACATCCATGGAGTCCTAAACCTCGCCGCTACTCCACCCCTGCAGAACCCTAATCCGCCGCTGCTCACACCCCCTCCCTCACACTACTCCCCTCTCACCTCCACACGGGTGTGCGCGCGCACATCCTTAGAGTCCTAAACTCGACGTCGTTGCCCCAAACCAGCGGAATTCTAAATCCCCAAAACCCTAAATTCGCGGCCATCCTCAACCTATCACCACCAAACCTAAACCCGGGGTCTCTTTCCTCTCCCGTACCCCTCCTTTCTTTTCCTACTTTCCTTCCACATACATACAAGGAGTGGAATTTTAGTAGTACTTTAAATATCATGAATAGTGTAGGCATACTATGTAAATAATAAATGCTATAAGTTTTTACTATTGATTAATTACATCACCAAGTGCATGTATAAATGCCTTCATTTATTTGTCTTCTTCTTATGTATCATGTACCATGTGGAATTTCTTCATATCAATTGGCAAAATTCTGTTTGGATGATAGTATCTTTTCTACATTACAATCCTTATAAGCTATTCACAAAATTTTGTACAATGATATCAAATAGACATTTATCAAAGTTCAACAACGTTCCACTAAAAATTTGATGAAAAAACAATTTAACATCTTGTGAAATTGACATTTTTAATTGCACTCAATATTGATCTAAGAACTCTGTTTTTTTTCAAATGTGCATCAAATGTGGGGTTTTTGGTGCGCCATGGCCGTCATGATTCCTAAGTGCACTTTTAAATGGTGGCTGCATAATTGCTTAATTGCATGTTAACCCCTAAGAGCCCATTCAACCCACGGGGGACGTTTAGGATTTTGGGCAGGTACCTATGATTGGAAAAAGTCTTCAATTCTTCGAAGTTTTTTACATTAGATAGTCCTTGATGAGATCTTTGTAGAGAAGTTTACAAAAATGTATTCGGACTTACGGTTAAAAGTTTATAAGCCTTCAAAGTTTAAACGGGGTCTTTGGGCAGCAGGGGCAGCCAAGTAAACCAATACAGTACAAACACTTAAATCGGGCAGAAAATCCGGTTAGAAAGGGTGAAGAAGAGCGGGCAGCCAAAATCATGGGTGGGAAGGTAGAGCACATGAAGACTAGACTTCGAGGCTCAAAGTCTAAGAGCAGTAGTTCTATATAGAAAATTAAAAACAATTATAAAAATTTAAAAATTTAAATTTTAATAATTAAAAAATTGAAAATTTTAATAATTAAAAAATTGAAAATTTTAATAATTAAAAAATTGAAAATTTAAAATAATTAAAAAATTGAAAATTTTAATAATTAAAAAATTGAAAATTTTAATAATTAAAAAATTGAAAATTTTAAATTTAAAAACAAAAAAGTTTTTATAATATTTGTTTTCATAGTTAATATTATGAAACTATTATATTAAATAATTAAATAGTTAATATTATGAAACTATTATTAAATTATTAAATTATTTAACTATTTATTATTAAAAAGATTGTAAATGTTATTACAAATATTAAAAATATTATTACAAATATTACAAATATTATTACAAATATTATAAATATTATTAAAAATATTAAAAATATTATTACAAATATTAAAAATATTATTACAAATATTAAAAATATTATTACAAATATTAAAAATATTATTACAAATATTAAAAATATTATTACAAATATTAAAAATATTATTACAAATATTAAAAATATTATTACAAATATTAAAAATATTATTACAAATATTAAAAATATTATTAAAAATATTAAAAATATTATTACAAATATTAAAAATATTATTTTAAAAAAATTAATATTATTTAACAAATTTAATATTTGTTTACTGTATATTATAAATAGCTGAGGATATTATAAATATTATTTAAAAAAATTATAATTTTTGTTTATTGTGTATTTTGAAGACACTTCTATATTCCAAGTCTATTCCATGAAAACTGTGACTTCAAAAGGAGTGGGTGAATGACGTGGCCCTTCATATTGTGAAGGGTCCCCAATTTCAAGCACTGCCCTCCCGTATAATGCTTCATATAATCAATAAATTCATGAAAATTAGAGGTTTTACTATTTTTACTCAATTTTTTTTCTAAAATTAGTGAAGACATAACTTGAAAGTTTTCACCGTTGGGATTCTTAAATGCATGAGGTTGAATGAAGCAAACAATTACATATTAGTTATGTAGTATTTTGTCATCATTTTGAACCCCCTTACACTAAAGTATATATTTCTACATCTAATATCCCTCAAATTGATCTCAAATTTTGCACGCAAATAGCTAACAACATTTGGGTCATAGTGGTATAAAACTTTTATCAGACTTTAGTGTAAAAGTTAAAAGATATGCTAAGTCAAAGTGGGCTGACCTAGACGGGCAAGGGGGGAGAAAAACTTTTCATTGCACTTCAAACCTTATGATCTTTATATCTGTGCGGTGGATTCCAACAAAAAAAAATTCTAGAAGTTTATGTGAATGTCTATTTCAATATCTTACGGATGAATGTCCAAAATTAGAGTTTAAAATTAGATTTTATTGCCACTTATCGATTGTGGCAGTTTTGGAGTGTTTCATGAGGAAAAATGCCTTGGGCTCTTAGGGGTTAATAGGCGACTTTGAAGTGTTCATGGATGAAAGAGATAGTCAAGGCACTTCAAGTGTTGAAAAGCATTCATTGGATTGAATTAGGGGAAAAATAAAAACTCTAGATTTTTTTACACTGGTGTGGTATTTTGATTATTATTAACCTCCAAAGATCTAAAGTCCAAAGGTGGACCTTTGCAAGTCACTGGGACATTTCTATGATTCCCATGGACTTATATATTTTTAACACTTGAATTTTTTTTGAAATGATGCAAGAAGATAAGAGCTACATGAATATTTATGTTTCTATTCTCCTTAAATCCTTAGGAAATTTTTTATGTCATCTTAACTAAATTGTGTTGAGGGCAAGCATGAAAGGGACAACTCCAATTTTTTTGTTACAACTCTTTATTAAATGTGACATTGCAATACAAGTAAGTAACATTACATCATGCACACTTGAATGTCATAAACCTTTAGAACTTTTGTAATGCAAAAGTTTAAGACCAAGTAAAGTCAAAATCATTTATTCCTTCCAACATAGGGAAGGAGAAAACTTTCCTTGTAACTTGAAACACCATGATCTCAACGCATGAGCATGTGTTTCTAGTAGTAGAGACTTAGATGGAAATAAAAAACCTATTTTTCTTTTCTACTTCTTGCACTGGAATAGTAGTTGAAGTGAATATGGTGAGAAAAGTCAAGCATTTTTAGGTGTTTATCTAAAAAAATGTTATGATACTTTTCATTCTTGGAGAAAGATGTGTCTATTTGTGCATGAAACTATACACCCATCCCTCCCATAAGTTATAGTCAAATATGGCACCATTGGATGGAGGTGATAAAAGCTTAGAAGAGGTTTAAAGTTAGCAGTGGATTTAGTAAAGGGCTTGGTAACTTCAACCCAATTGCACCTCTATCTACCTACAGTGTTCATAGGCGCAAACCATCATGCTACTTTAGAGGCACAATGAATTTGACACCAAAATCGGAGCACTAATGAGGCCGTCAACAATGGTTATAAGTGAGTAGAGGTTATAATTGAGCAACATCAAAACGTATCTGGTTTATAACTTATCGGTGGGATGAGTGTAATATGAAATCCCGGATCTCACTATCTACCCTCGATCAAACGTTGCACCAATCTAAATCCTTGGGTGGGTCCGACCTCTTATTCGCATAGGGTAATTTTTCTGGCCCTCTCACTTTGGAGGTTCTAGAGGCTTTTTTAAAATTTTAATTATCAAGTTTGGGGCCTGCAGCTCCAAATTACCCTCAAAGACCCCACCTTCAATCAAATAGGGTCCCCCTCTAATATAAAAATAGAGGCAAGTTTCGTCCCTACCCTCCTCCCATCCTTTTGAGCATGTGGCTTGATGCAACGCTCGACCGGGGTAGATAATGGGATCCTGAATGTCAACCTTACTCCCCTCCACAGGTATTTTTCATTAATTTTAATAAATTCAATTATTTTAAATTTCGCACCCAATTTCGTTGTTTCCTTACGGAAAGGCACTTATTGGTTCATAAACGGTGCCAACCGTCACAAGCACTGAAGGGAATGATTTGGGATGCAAAGTAAAGGCCAAGCCATGTCACTCTGCAAATTTAAATAAGCAATAAGCAAGCCCAAGAAGTCAAAAGTTGTTTTTCAAATCAATGGTAGGAAGAGTGTTTGAAGTTCTCCGTGTAGGCCCGTCCTCCCATGCAAAGGTTCCATAGCACCGAGGACTTGCTTTAAATTCACACAACTGTGATTGTTTGCAAAACATGGTGTTACTTTGTCCACCAACTCTGTTGCAACGGTTTGTGCTTCGACCAAAGAAACTAGAATAAACACAAATGATATTACTAGCTTTTACCCTTCCGTTCCATCTACTTCAATCTAGAAATGTTTCAACAAGAAGTTGTTTCCAATGTTATAACAAATTGTATAGTTTCTGACAAGCGCTCAACTTCCGGAAACAATTCACCCCTAAAGGAACCAATGTTGTTTGGGGAACAAAAGTTTTCACTTTGACTGTAATTATGTTTCAATCCATGCGGTCAAAATTCACAAAATTTATACTACATTATCTCATATTAGCATAGAAGAAGATCGTACTGTTACATTCTCAAAAAAATGATTTCGACAATTTTTAATCAATATAGTAGAACTTACCCTAAAGGCTAAAATGTCTTGATCCTATAGGAGTAAACCCTTTAACGCTTGGTTGGCTATGGCTAATGGAGAATCTATGAGTATGATAGACGATATTCTCGAGAATCTATTACACTCTTAGATTTGACCATCAGCCATAGCCAACTCGGCATTAAAGGATTAATCTATATGCTTGTTGTTCAACAATCGACAAGATTTTAATTTCTTTTAATTTTTCGATGAGTTGAGAGACTAAACTTGTTATTTTTCTTTTGTGATTTGCAGCTGATCAGAGGTCTGGTAGGAAATCCCCTGCACAAGGCCTCCCTCCCATTCAACGGCGATTTTTTCCGAGTGTGCCACCTCACACAGTCATCCTCTCGGAAACCCCATCGCCACCAAACTCTAGGATAGAAGGTTCACGTAGAAATTTTTGACCTGTTGAGTCGGTTGTGTTGTCCTTTTATGGGAAGTAATGTATGCAAACTTGAAGAATTTGTAGCCTGATTCTTCTTCTTTGTGCAATATTTTCTGGGTATTCTGGCATTTCAAATTTAAATCATTATTGCACCAATTACATGTTTGAGAAGTTGCAAAATGGTCATGTATTCCACATGTATGGCATCGTATTCGAACAAGATAAGGCCTCAAAATGAAACATGTTAATCAGTTTAATCTTTAATCAGATATAGAAATGACCTCAAAATGAAACATGTTAATTTGGAGAATCTCGCTAAAATTTAATACATTTTTCATAGTTTAAGAGAAAAATATGTAACCATGTATATGTCAAGCTTTGATTATGTCTGATATATTTACAAATCTGACATATTCATGACGTACAAGGATTGAGTATCAACTCCTCGTTGTAAGACAATTTATAAGTTGCCATGATTCAACGGTTCGGGTTTATCGTACTAGTGAACACGCGGTGACATAACTGATACGATCGCACTGGAAACTTGGAATGCAGTTGATAGGGCCCTCGAAATTCAAGGAAACGTGCGTCACCCGCGTAACGACCTTGCGACTCAAGATCGGCGCCGGCGTTCCTCAGCTTCACGAAGAACTGGAATATGTATGCAGCCCGATGAAAGAAGACGAAGACGCTGTAAATGCCGCTCCAAAGGCACCCGGCTTGCACAAGGTAGGCCAGCAGACTCCCAAACAATGTCGACCCTTCCTTGTCGTCTCTAACGGGGGTCGTCAAGAAACTCGTAATCGCGAACAGAATCGCAACTTGTGTGAAGACGGGCTGCCATTTGTAGTCATCGCTCATGCTGAATACGTGCACTGATAAGTACTTTCTGAAACTTCTGCTGATTTTCTTTGACTTGATCATGTTCTTCGGGAACAAGCAGCAGCACACGAACTGTTTGAGGACGCGGGACACTGATCCACCACTCCCGTCTAAAATAGCTTTCTCCTCCTCCGAGTCGGTTTCAGCCTGACTTTCCAAGTTATACACTGCACTAGATCCTCCGTGGTAAGTAGCCTTGGACCGCGGAGTCATCTCAGCAGTCACGGTGCTAGGTGAGAACGGGTGGTCGTTCTCAGATGCGAATGAAACCTTCGCGGAGTGCTTACCGAGAGAAGCAATCCCACTAGCTCGAGCATGACCTATTGATGGCAGCGGGACGTTCATAGCGCGCGGTGATCCTTCAATATTCCTTTTCCAGTAGTTCGACACTCTCGGTTCCGTAGCAGACCCTATCCAATACGCGAGCTGCTGCATGGCTGAAGCAGCCGATAACATGACAAACAACACCAAGTACAACGTGCTATACGTGAAGAACAGCTTGGTTTGCATCGTGTAGATATCTTGGCGTCTCATGGCCTCTACGAGGCCGTTGCCCACCATTGCCAAGAGGAACAAATGGCCCCAGTCCATGAGAACTCGCCTCCATGTGGACTTCAACCATATCTTCCCGATGGGCACCAGATCTTGCCACCCTGAAGCCATCGCAGGGCTCTCACCCGCGTGCCCATGCCATGTGAACGGAAACACTGCCAGGGCCAGCGCGACCACCACGACCTCCAAGATGGAAATCCACGGCAACAGCGTTTGGAGGAGGCTATACTTCCACACTAACTTGCTCCAGAACCTGTTCCAGTAGAGCCTCGACATGTCCGTCCTCTCGCAACGTGCGAAGTAGATTTGGGTTTGAATAATATTGCGATATGTCTTCCGACAATTCCAGAATGGCAAGCACTGGTCGAAGTACCCAACGTCTCGGTAAATTGCGTATCCGAGTGGTTGGCCGTACTTGCTGTACTTGAATTCCGGTTCTTTTCCCTTTGGTCCAGCGAAACAACAGTGATGAACCAGATCGCTGTCTTCGGGCCAGTAGTGGAATCGCTCAGGAAAACGATTGGTATGGAATCTCAAACATTTGCCTTGGGTCTTCTCAACATTCTCATTCCAGATGGTCATATTATGCTCCTCAGTTGCCATTTCTTGTACGTAGGTCCCATTCCAAGCACTCGACAGAACCTGGCGGGCTGAGTAGGTCGTGCACAACACGAGCGAAAGCATGATATGCTGTATCAACACAAGATCGTCACATTACCCACTCCGGCACCAACATGGCAAACTATTAGAAACTACTGCGCATAAACAAAGACATCCAAAAACAGGAATTTTTCCTCCTATTAGACGCAATTATAGCAATAAATATTGGAAGATCATATCATCTCATCCACTAGGCCTGAGGGTCATCTGATAAATTGGCAGTACAACGTTCCTTACCACTTGCAATCTAACGTATGATCTAGATAAAATTACCATCTGTAGAATCGTTATACGTGCAAGCATGAATCCAACCGTCAGCTATACTCATTTAGCAGGGAGAAAGATACCACTCGTAATAGCAAATTACACTCGATGGATACTCTGGACACAACTGAAAGTTAGTCCTAAATAATGACTCAAAACCGGTCTTGTGCATTGACGAAAACTATTTACATTGGTCGAAGCAGAATCTTCTGTAAGCAACAAAGTTAGCTGGCATAAAGCAATTTGAATAACAAGCTGACTTCTACGATGACGTTTGTTTTGGCTACTAGCGAGAAGCTTCATCTGAATTCAGATACCTTGCGCACAAAACGTGACACAGATAACACGCTCCACAGAAAGCAGCGATGAATTAGTCGGGGTCATGAACCAACCTGGAAAACTGTGAAAGGCCTCCCATGAATACGCTTCCGGCCTCCTGAGAACGCCAGGACGTGCTCCATGATTAAACCGTTTAAAGACAGCTAGCGACGGCAACCTCCAGAACTGATAAGTAGGGCCTCTGCTAGTTTAGCTTCATGAATCCGTGATGAACAACCCTCTTCATGGATTCTCTTCTCTGCAAATTTGGTCCGATTGACGTCGGTAAGGTAGGATGACTCAGTACGCAACTGTGGAAGTTTCGAAATTCGTGCTGTATTTCCTGCTCCAAATAGTGTAGAATATGTAAATATCTCCTTTACATCCGCATTACTGTGCATCTGTGATCATAACATTAATAAAGCTGTACGGATCCCAGGGTGAATTGACCCCTCGTTTGTACTTACCACAAGGTGGTGGGCCAAACCTGGCCCCTATTTTGTTTTTGGATGGGGCCCTATTTACAGCAAGGGAGGGATATCTATTGTAAACAATGGCCGTGGGCCCCAAATTTGTCCAAAAAATCCAAAAAAAATCTCTAGACCCCCCAAAATAAGAGGGCCAGAAAAACGACCCCAAGCAATCAAGACGGGGCCCACTTGGGGTAAGTACGAATGAGGGGGTCAATTTGCCCTGGGCGCTGTACGGACCCTTTTGATTGGAATCCGGAGACAGAAAAGGCAGTAAATAGAATACAAGAAAGAAACTACACAGACATTGTTGTTTTTGCACTCCACATGTACGGTTTTTTGTTGTCGAGCTCTTTCTCTTGCTTTATCTAATGTTATCTACATATTTGAGATTTCCTGAAAGTCACCAAAATACACTGGATAGGTACCCCGAATCTTAAGGTCTTATGTTAGTAACCAGGACCACATGCACATGGTGTCTTGCCTTGGGAAAGGTTTGGAGGAACTATTGGTCAACCCTGTGAGAACTTAGGGTACTATGGGGAAGCTTTAGCTTGCATGGGGTAGGGCCCAAGAACATTGATTGCAAAGCATTTCATTGGTGCAGAAAACGGCGATATGAAATTTCTTCATGCTTTTTTTTCGTTTATACATCTCATACTCTTTGGCACCATATTCCTCTTGACTTGGCCATTCGGGAAGCACTTTCAGGAAAACTCTAATCTTTTCATGCCGATATTCGTGCTAATACAGATGTTGCGGACCTCGCACATGGATCTCTTTATTTGGACCTAGCACACGGATCTTTTTATAAGTTTATTCCTGCTAGACGGATGTCACGGAGGGTAGGCCAAGGATAGGTCTCTTTGTTCTGCCTTTTTAAAATTGTGGGGTCGGTCTAAATTTTTTTTATTTTTATTTTTGGATTTTTTTTGCCAAATTTAGAGCCTGCAGCCCTAGTTTCTCTCGAAGGACCCACCTTGGTCTAATTAGGGCCCCCCTTCAACCTAAAAATAAGGCCCAGGTTTTGTCCACACCCGCCTTCCAGTACCATTTGTCTAAATGGTTTGAAGAGATCGTCAGCAAACACAAACATTAAAGCCTGGTGGTACTACCGTAGGTGAACCTCTGGTCCGGCATAAATTAATTAGAAAAGCCCAGGCCGAATTAAGTGGAAAATGTTTTTTTGAAAATGCCGAAATTGCAAAAAATGAATATTTACAGATTTTGGCACATGTAGAGACATCAAAGGGGATTAAGGCTTGGAATAGTCTTCATCCATGACAATCATGCATAAGCACTTGAGTTGGGAATCCCAAGGTCTTAAGTTCAATTCCCATGGGTGCCAAAATAGGCCAAATATAGTAGTATTTGATTTCTTGCCGAAAATAACATTATTGTAATTTTGAATGCCGAATGTCATTTTTTCACTTTAATTAATTATTCGGCATTAAGGTGCCGAACTAGAGGTTCACCTACGGTATAAAGAGTACTACTGGTAGTCACTACTTCAGTAGCAAGGGCGTCGTTTTTGTTTCACTTGCTGAAAATGTGAATTTTTTTATTTTTTTGTGTCTCTAGTGACGAACTTCATTCACCCTCTTTGTAATACCTCAGAATAGTCACTCAAAAACCACAGGTTGCCACTAATGTATTGATATATATAATGGCGTATACCTTTCAAAGTCTTGGATAACTCCCAATATAACGAATATGGTGTTAGTAGTTAAATTGAAGATCCTAGACTTGAAAGTAGTAAAAAGTTGTTTCAATCAGCCTTGCACCGTTGCATCTTAGAGATGTAGTTTTGAAGTATTTTTGGTGAGAAATTGTCAATGAAATTTAGGGGTTAGACATAGTCTCAATGACAAAATACATAATTCATACACGCTTCCACATACAAAGTTACAAACTTATGAGGAGAGGTAGGTAGGTCAAAGAAGAAGGCAAGAAGGTACTCCAAGAGCTTTCACATGGAACCAAATGCTACATATAAAGGCAATTTGGATATTTATATAAACTTCTCTTGCCAACTCGTCTTACATGATACATACGACGTTTACACGTAGAAGCGTCTATCCAATATATGGTTGTTGACTTTTGTAGGTGGGTCATCCGTGTGTGGTATGTGCGAACGAGTTTTCGCGACCCACCGGAGAGATCCTGCATTGGACCATGGATGCTTTCAAAGAAAAATATATACACCGTGTATAAATACACTGCCATCTCGAAGGGGTTAAAACTGTCATCTTTGAAAACCTCAACTTGCCTCATTCTCTATATTGTTAGACTAAATTAGATATTATACGACCATAATCGAGTGCTGCTTCACACCAAGACCAAGGTTAAGAGGCTGTAGGCTTCCACCAAATGAGATTGTGAGAATGCCCAAAGTTTGGCCTTTTGGCCTTCACACCAAAGGCCATCGCCCTCCATTGCGCCTACATGGCAACACTTTTAGAGAGTTTTGGCGCCAGTGTGACGGCCTCTCTAGCGCAAACTTGGGTCGCCATTTTTAACTTAAGCAAACTTCCTTTGAGATGTCATCAACTTCCTTTTAGAGGCCGTCAACTTCCATTTAGAGGCCGTCAACTTCCTTCAATTTGTATTATTTGATGTATTTCTGGAGCTGAAAAAGTTTGACCTCTCGCCATTATTTGGGTTGAATTTCGATGGTTGGCCTCTCAATTGGTTTTGGTGTGAAGCGGCCCTCAGAATTGCCTCAAATTGTGCATTGTCTTGTAGCATTTCTGCCGCAGATGCTGTTAAAAGATATATTTTGATTCTTCAGGGCTGAATAGGCTGTCGGAGGATCATGTTTCACCCAAAATGCCCCTGGAATATAAATAGGATACGCATTCTTGGAAATTTGAAATCACAGTCAGTTTACGATGAACAATTTGATGCCTTCAATAACAGTGGATTCTTCTCTAGTTTATTGTGCATGCAAATTGATTCAAGATATTAAGGGCACCCACACCGCTCCTTTCGGTGTGGACCCTTGCAAATTATTGGGAACATGGAAGGTTGGCAGGTTGGCAGGATGCTTTGTTGCCCTTCCACACTCCCGGCATGTGTCCCACCTTATTTTTTGCCAAATTGAACCTAACTTGTGGAGGAGAAAGTGTCGTGTAAGGTTGGATAAGTTATAACCACTAACTTAAGCTTTCTGATCTATTTATAGCGTTTGTATACGTGGTAAGAATTTTTTTGGGAATTCAAAATAGGATTTCATGAATATTGCAATTGTTGTGACCATTTATTTCTTCATATTGAAATTGCTACAAATTTTCAAAGTGGATAGTAAGCCGTGACCCATTCCTCGACATACAAAACTCTCTACTTCCACAGTAAGTTGTGCTAATGACCACTTATCAAAGCACCCATCACTGTGAGCACAAGAGACTAAAAACCGAGAGCTGTGAAAATTGAAAACTACTCTACTGATAACCATAAGTCCACTTGGCTGTAACCTAAAACCGCTACGTCCATGACCTGATGTAGACTAGGTCCCTCCCACCAACCACCCTCCGAAAACCCCATGCCCATCAGCTCCCAAGACCCATGCCTGTCCCCCTGGCACGGAGCTCCCGCCTAATCCATCTCGGCCTCCCACCTGGACCTTGTATTTTGCTCTTGCAACGGCTTGTTCGTTGGTTGCCTCGCAGCTCCAATCTGGAAAAGATTTCCTGCTGCGGCTCAACCCTAGGAAAGAAGCTCATCATCCTCTTGCAAACCTCCAGCACTGCTGCGGCTCAATCCCGAGGAAGAAGCTCATCATCCTTTTGCAAACCTCTAGCACCGCAACATTTGTCGGAGCTGAGACCAGCGAGGGATTGCTATTTTGCGTGCCCAAATTTGCGAGCCGCGAGCCGCGAGCCTAGGATTGCGAGCCTAGAAATAAAAAAAGTTGTATATTTTGACAAAAGTAAAAGTAAAAGAGAAACATAAAGTTAGGAAAAATGAAATTTTTACCAAAAAAAATTCGAAAAAAATGAAGTTAAAAGTAAAAGTTCAAGAGAAGGGCCCTATAGCCGTGGAAATTGATGAATCGTTGGCATTTATATTAACCTAGTCCTTTGTTATTAGGGCTTTGGATTATAAATGGAGGTGATCTTGACTGCTAAAATGGTTTAGGCACCCTATGGCCGTGGGTGTTTGAACCTTGATTCAAAAGAAATTGGTAAACCTATGGATACACCATAGGTTTATAATCATTATATCACGCTCCACATTAATTATTATTGGAGAGTGATTTAACATAAAGATTTCCTCACACATATTATAGATAGCCTCCAGTAGATGTTTCCCCGCACGTTTGTCATATATAGTCTTGGGCAATAGAATGGACTCTTAAGTAGAATGGTGGGCTTCATTATTCAAAGCTACCTTGTATTGAACTTTGTAGAGCAATTCTTGAGAGGCTTGACAGTTCGATTTATGTTGTGGTTTAGAGTCATGTTGTGGGACTTAGAGATTGTACTTTAAATTGATGCACCTAGAAGTAGTGAGTTTATAAGGGTGGAGAGAGTAGTAGGTATTCATGAGCATTATTCCGGAAGTTCTAAGAGTTGCGCAAGTGGATCATAAAGTCTTAGAAGTTTTGTTTAATTGATATGGGTCTGTTTGATTGATAGAATCATTTTGATTTGCTAGAAATCAAGTAGAAGTGACACAGTTGGAGCAGACAAGTCTGAATGTGGACATCACAAAGCTCATTTGCTTGGAAAATGGTGAAAACTCAAAGCTACCTTTTTTACTACACTATGACTTTTAATGCAACTGAAGGTGGGTGATAATAATGACATCACCTTCAATGCGGTTGGTAGTTCGGTGAAGGCATACAAATGTGTCATTTTTATGTACTCTCAAGTATTTGAAATAATTTTCAAGAATAATATGAGGGAAGCCATCACTTCGGAGGTTGATGTGCTGGACATTTCAAATAAAGAACTGAAGTTGTTCATTGTGATCTTGTATATTCGTTGGAGGGATTTACTTTGATGGACCTGTTGAGTTGCTGATTATGCCATCAGAGTTTCAAGAAGCCGTTGATATGCTATTTGATGAGCTATTTGTTGCATGCATAAAGTATGGAGCGCGGACACTGGAGGCCACAGCCATTGCCAGAATGAAAGACCATTTGACGCTAGAAACTGCAATGTGTATTGGCGCCGGAGTACGACAGTGATCCTGAACGCGAATGGAATGCGGATTTGCAAGAGCTACATCAAGCATTACGTTCAGCACCACAAAAGGAAATGGACAGTGGTTGTGGTTTTACACCCGCGTTTTTAAGCAAACTCAGAGAGGATATGGGTTTTGTTTAAAAACGCGGGCAAATAATATGATAGGCAATTGCAACATCCCACGGGGCCATGGCAAAGTCTCAGTCGGGAGAGATATGCTTTGCCATCAGCATGATGAAGTCATACAAATATTTGTGAAATAAAAAAACAAAGAATGATGTTTGTGGAAGTAACAAGAACTCCAATTAACTTATTCAATCTAATTTTCTTTATAACTTTGCGTATTGTTTGATCATGAAAAAGATGTCTGGTAGTCCATAAACATGAAAGAATCAACAAAATACATAAACATGAAGAAATCAAGTACAACGTTTGATTGATCGTGAAGAAGATGTTAGGGAAGACGTCAAATCCAAATGAAACAAAGCCTCCCAAGGGCCTCCATCAGACAAAGCAAATGCAGAAAATCAACAATTGTCAATGATCAATTCAAAAAACACCTCGATAGGGCCGCCGATAGCGGCATTCCAATTGATGAGCTTTGTAAATTGTAGATGTTTGGTTGATCTACTGGAAATTGAGAAATAAACTCTAAAATGAATTGCAAACGTAGTTGTCCTATTCTTATAGAATTGGAGGGCTTCAATAAAAAAAAAAAAAGTTGAAGGAGACTCGATCATATGGTTGTCTCAAATTTCTTAGTCTCTTTCAATAGATCTTTGTCTCTCTGAATTTTAGAATCTTAAGATTGGCTGCGGATCAATGCTAGGGACGAGAGTGTTGAGGAGGCTGTGAGAGTTGTGGTTTCAATTCCTTATAGCTACTATAATTGTTGGCACTTGAGATTTGGATATAGTCAAACGATAGAATTCAAGATGAAGTAGATATGATAGAGAACTCCGCGCTAAATTTGGACATCTCAGAGCTAATTAGCGTGGGGAGGGAGAATATTTGAAAGCATCCATTTTGGTGAAATTACAAGGTCCTCATGTAATTGGACATTGGAGATAATATAGATTTAACATTTCATACAATTGTAGGATTAGTGAAGGCACACAAGTAAGTTCTCTCGATGAATATGGTGGTATTTAGAGCAATGGTGAAGCACAAGATGGAGGAAAGAATTGCTTCCATGGACGGTCTAAATTGGAAAGAATTGCTGATCATTGTGTTGTTGTATGTTTTGATGGAATATACTTCGATTAGACTAGACGAGTTGTAGAAAACGCCAACAGAGTTTTCAGGAAGATATTGATGACCATTTTTATGAACTCTTTGATGCATGCATTAAGTATAGAGTGAGGTCGCTGAAGGCCATGATAATCTCCGGCATTTACGATCATTTGAAATTAGAGAAGTGCCATGTGCATTGGCGTTGATCAATGACCATGACCTTCAATATTAGTGGAAAAGTTGACTACAAGCGATACTTTGTCAATCACAAGCACTTGCACCTTTCATTTTGGACAAAGGAAATAGACACAAGCAAGGCATTTGCGAGCCCATATTTGAATCAAATTTGAGTAGATAAGGATTTGGATTTAGCTAAATGGCGTGGTTGATTGATAAGATTTGATAAGATTCAATATAATATCATGCAATATTCTTCATCATCATCATAGTTGTAAAAAGGTGCCGACAATGACACCCTTTAGGATGCTCTTCCCATATCCTTTGAGAGGAATCTCCAAGGCAGGGTACGTTGACACTCATCCAAAAGGTCCTTCCTATCTGTAAAAAGGGAATCTTTAGAGGGAGTGCCGACATCGGCAATCCACAAGAGGGCCGTTTTTATCTTTAAAAAGGGATCCTCTAAAGGGGATGCCGACATTGGCAACCCCCTAGACTTTATATTTATGCTGTGGAAAATTTTGAGAGAATTCCAAAATGGTATCACACTTCATCATCCAACACTCTAAAAATAAGTTATCTACGGATGAAGTAGTGAATTCCAATACTTCATCCGTAGATAACTTATTCTTTGAGTGTTGAATGATGAAATGTGATACCATTTTGGAATTCTTTTAAAACTTTCTAGAGCGTGAATGTAAATTCCAGATGATGCCGATATCGGCACTCCCTTTTGGAAGTTCCATTTCATAAGATTGGATAGGCCTTCTTGTAGAGTGCCGATGTCGGCACCCCCTTCAGAGGTTCTCATTTTAAACAAAGGAAGAGTCCTCTAGTGGAGTGCCGATGTCGGCACCCCCTTTGGAGGTTCTCTTTTTAACAATAAGGAAGGTCCTTTTAAGAAATGTTAAATTTTAATGTCAAAATTCTTTTTGAAGGTTTCTTTTAATAAAAATGTAAGGGCGTCCTAGGGGTGCCGATGTTGGCACCTCCTTTAGAGGTCTCAATTTTCCTTTTCAAAGATATGAAAGATATTTTAGAGAAGTGCCGTTGTCGACACCCCTCTAAAGATTGATTTTTAAAAATGAGAAAGCTCCTTTAGACGAGTGCCGACATCGGCAACCCCATTGGAGGTTCTCTGTCTGAAAATATGAAGGGCCTTCTCGTGGAGTGCCAATGTCCGTACCTTCCCTAAAGATTCTTTTTTAAAATTATAGGAAAGGTGTTTTAGAGGGTGTTGATGTCAGCATTCCATTTCTAGGTTGTTTTTTTCTAGACATACAAATGACCCTTTAGTTTGATGCCGATGTCGGCATCCTCTTTAGAAGGTTTTTTTTCATGTATAGGATGGATTCTCTTGTAGAGTGCCAATGCTTGCACCCCCTTTGGAGGTTTCCTTTCTAAACATAGAAGACGTTTTGTAGAAGGGTGCCAATGTTGGCACCTCCATAGTGGTTGGAGCGTGCAAGGATTACCTCGGAAATTTTTTGTATGTCCAAAAAAAATTCTTGAGAAGACCCTTGTCTTGGTCAAGTTCAAGCAAATGTTCTACCCTAGTATTTGAAATGAGATACCCACTTTTAGATATCTGCGTTGTTTTGGAGTAATGGGCAACATTATTAAACTGAGAAGCTTTAATAATTGGGCCTTCATCCAAGAGAAGCGTTTCCTAGGACAAGCGATGAAGCCAATAATGTTTTCATCTTCAAGATGGCGGAGATAGAACTTGAGATCATGGTTGATTTAATTAAGACTATGCAACTTGGAGATGGTTTAGAGGATGCGCGGATGATGTTTAACCATGTCAAAAGTGTCAAGTCTTGGACCACTATGGCTGCCTATGTGTACAACTCTATTTATTGTCCCGTGATGACAATTGCCCTTTTAGATATGTACTTTAAAATGTGGTATTTCAACAAGTGTTCTCGAGATGATGCAATGCGGTTTCAAGTAGGCATGATAATTCAAATCCGAATCTCAAAGAATTCATGTCCGACATCAAGATTCAACAACGGGATGCCGACATCAATATTACTTTAGAGTAGAGTCGGTTTGGCCATCCCACTGTTAGTACTACGTTATTCATTGCTAGAGGTCACTCTCAATGGAGTGCCAACATCGGCACTTTCTTTTGGTGGTTGTCATACTTATCTAATTATACTACCTTATGCCACGGCCCACTACTAGCAATATTTTGTATCGTAAGTTCTTCTATCAGTTCGCCATGCCAAACGTTGTACTATCCATAATTATTCATCAAATGATCTATCGGAAGCTGTTCAAACAGGTCAAGATGTCGTCATATATTTTGATGGAATTGGTGCACAACAAGTAGTTCCAATTTTCAAGCAAAAAATTATGATATGTATGTTGCGGCTATAGATGATATGGTCTGGGTATGCATACAGATTGTTGCCTATTACCCATATCTGAAAGGTGAAAAAACTAGGCAATGATCTTGGGAAGGATTAACTCACTCTTTGTATTGCTTATCGCATCATTCAACGTTCTAGAAATCATGCTGCACTCGCCAACATGCTCGGTGTAGATGAGTTCTGTACTTGCAATCTTCACCTAGAAGGAGAGGAAGTTTTTGTATCTCTAAAAAGGAAAACAATTTCTTCTCTAGGACTAGAATTTGACTAGCATCACCCCGACAAAATAAGGGCATTACATTTAAAGATGAAGGCTTGTCGTATTGATCCAATGATTGTTGACCTAACAATTGAAGAGTGGCCACCACACTCCGCTTGCTCTCCTGAAGCAATTGAAGTACTTCCATCGGTGTCACCTGTGACTTATTTCCCAATTTAGCACGTCAAAGTTGTGTAAGAGATTTTCTGTGATGAAAAGAAATGGCACATTGAAAGGCTTCCTAAGACATCTAGCAAAGCATGCTTTTCTCTATAGGCCGGTATAAAGAAGTAGTGTGTGGGAGGATTGTGCAGCACGAAAGAAGTACATATGCCTCAACATACACGGGACTAATGGACAATTTCAAGAAATTGAGAATGGGAAGAATGCAATTCTTCTTTTGCAACAACGACATTCATTGTTGTGTTATGGGCACACGGCAAAGGTGGATCCAATCTAAGCTACAAATTCCAGACTTCTGGCCAATTGAGATGGGAACAAATTAGAGCAGGATGGAGATATTCGCCCTCAAAAACGTCGAGTTCCGTCGCACTGAGCGTAAGGTGTTGTCCCCTCAAAATTTGTTCGGAGAAGGCGTATCCGTGAACATCAACGATTATCTTCCCCTTCCAGCCCTTTAGAGCACCCAACAAAGAGATTCAGAAAGAAATCCATCTGCTTCATTTACTATACACTATAACAGCTGCGCATCTATTCTTTCCGTAATTGGAAAAATCCGCATGATTCTAATAATACCGCCTCCAACCCTAGGTTGTATTGTGACTTTCAAGTCTTGAAACCTATCTAAGGTTTCAAGGTGTTTGTTGACGATCAACTAGTTTTTAAACTGCAATTGCCCAACTTTTACGAAGATGTCTAAGAAGTCACTTGGCAAAAGGAGTGTATGGGCTTACTATTACTACTTCTGTTACATCTTCAAAATTGTCTATGGTTTAGATCTTGAGGTATATGTGTTCATTCACACATCTAGTTTCTGCTCGAATGACATCAAGCAAAATTTATAGATTTTTCTCCTTAAACACTATAGTGCATAGTTGTCATTCATAGTACTTTGACCTTGTATTGTGTCACTCCAACTTCTATATAAAAGGCGATGAGACTAAAAGGGCCACTTCCACTGTTTGTACTAGTTTCTGTCCAACACTCCTAAATCTATACTTTGTGAAAATGACGGGACAGAGGGAGACTGAGATTGAAAATTTACATTTCCCTTGCAAGTATGTAGAAGTCGAGTTTAATATCTCACTCTTCCAATGTCTCCTTCCAAGACTCTTTCTAATTTTCCCAGTTCCAAAAACAACATTCTAGGGTTCCAAATTGTCTCTAAACTATCCTTCATATCTTCCCACTTTTCTCCCTTATCTTTGGTTCTAAACACTTACTATTTCTCCTCTGCCAATAGTTCCATACTCTAAATCATTTGCTCTCCCTCGCACTAGCTTTACAAATTACTGCCAATACACCTTTTAAATCTCCCAAATTTACCATGTCCCGAGTCATCATCCACCAAATTGAATCGTCTATCTCCAAATCTTGCCTCTTGCTATCGAACTCTCCCGAGCCCTTTAGGCCACTAATCCTAACTTTAAATCTTTCGTTCCACAATACCCTAAATTCAACCAATATTTTCAGGTGTCCCACTCTCACTGTCCCCAACGCTCCATCTCTAAAACCTTCCAAACTGTACTTGCCATCTCCTTGAATCGCACTATTCCCACCCCCTCCGGTCCCCAGATTCCTAGAACCACTACCACTCTCCAAATTCTAAAACCTTCCCCCCCACTTCGTCCTCTCTCCCTCCCCTCTCTCCCTCCCCTCTCTCTCTCTCACTATCTTTATTTATATACTAAATCATGCTCCAAAGCTTTATAACCTCAGAAATCCTATCTTCCCTTCATTGTAGAACCCTAGACTCCACGGTCGTAAGTCCATTTTAAAAAAGAAAATCAACAATATTGTCATTTTTAGATTCTTCATGCATACAATTTCTCCACCCTCCTCCACGGTAATAGGTCCATTGATTTTATGCATTTAACCAATGTCATTCTAAAAAAACCTTGAACTTTTACTTTTTCATGCCTTTTTCAAATTTAGAACTCAATTTTTGCCAACAAGGCTCGCAATCCTAGGCTCGCAGCTCGCGGCTCACAAAATTAGGCACGCAAAATAGCTTGGTCCATGGAAAAAGGTGGCGACAATGATGTGATGGTCATCCATTTCAGGAGGAAGACATTACTCCAATTGGTGACAATCTCCAATATGGGCGGTTCAGATTTCGCAGAGTAGCAACATTTGATAAAATCTTGTTTGTGTGCACAGGATGGCACTAGCGATAAGACATAAATTGTTTGTAACTTGCAGGAAAAGTAAGGCAATAGGCGTCCCTTCATATGCCAAAATTTGGTAGTCGAAACTCTTTCCTATCCATCTGGTGTTAAAATTACTTTACCCAAAAATAAATTAGCCTCTAGTCTATTTTTCGCCCCTAACAATCACATTGAACTTGACTGACGTTGATTTGACATTTCAATGAAGGACACAAGAAAAGACGAAAGAGATCTATCATGCCATGACAAGTGCTATCTTGGCTAGAGAGGAATCCAAACAAATATCAAAGTCTTGGTCAATACATCCTGTAAAGGTAAGATAAATTTAGGATTTAGAAAGCTTTTCAATTCAAAAATAGACATGTACCTTTCCCTCTTATAATAGCTAATATTTTTTCATTTACTTGCATGTACTATGTTTTGTAGTGTGCATTGTGGACTTCAATGGTGGTGATACAAGATTGGGGAATTTATATCAAGCAATTCATGTTGATGTGTTACATCAGAGTGATGTTGGCATATTTTAAAGTGCTTGTTAACATCATTCGAGAAATGGTCCCACCAACCACTCTTACTCTGCTTGATCAACGTTTGTTTCATATTTGTGACGTGTGTCCTTTATTGGGCTTCAAGATCCCGGAAGAGCCAAAGGAGGCTACTTTTCATCAAATGCTAACTATTCAAGTTTTGAGCATAGAGCTGTAAATTTCAAGCATAGTAAATCGTTGACATGGAGAAGAATAAACGTCCGCTTGCCATCTTTTGTAGAGTGGTATATAATAGGGTCAAGATTATGTGGGCATACCATGCCTTGGGTGCCTATTTCAAACCATAAAGTGTGCACTTTATCTTACATACTTTAAAGGAATTGCCTGCACCTGGAAATCCTTCTTGGATTTCCATCACCACATCTTTTTTAAGAGTGCCATTGATAAAAGCAATGTTAACATGAATTTGATATAAAGGCCAGTAATTTTTTGGTGCGAGCCCTAGGATCGTCCTGATAGTGGACCAACATATGCCAATGGCAAAAATGTCTTGATAATCTACCCCCTCATTCTCTATGAAATTGCAAGCAACAATTCTAGCCTTGAGTTGGGCTATGTCTGATTTTTAAATATCAAAGTTACTTCATTTTGTATTGCGCCTCGCCAGCTTGAGTGGGACATGGCCTCCTTGAAGTTTTGTGGCACATGTCCTTTGATTGCTCCATGCCTTGTAGTGTCATTGCTCGATTGAGCACATAGGTGCCATGCCTTGTAGCCTCCATATCCTTGTCCGTGCTTGAGGGCGGACATTCCAATGATGAGGTGGCCCGTCTAATCCCATTGTCGAGCAAGACTCTTTATGTTCTGCTATCTCACTCGAAGACGTAGAGCTTATCTGTGGAGAAGTTGCTGAAGTCTCTTGGGAAAAGTTGGTCCATCGTGCATCAATAGAGAGGGTGCAGGCAAAGGCAAGTCTTGAGGGGGGAATTCCAGTGCAGGCAAAGGCAAGTTGGACAAGCTGCTAAATTTGTCTTGATGGCTTCGTTGGCCAGATGATGCACCGTCATGGATAATGTATTTTCTGAATTTGCTCCTAAGCCCTATGTACGGTGGGGTGACATTCAAATTGGCTTTTTTGCAATGTTAGGGATAGTATCCACATTGCTGCCAACTTTTGGTTCATGATCATCTCTATGTTGAAAACATATGTGCAAAATTTCAAGGCCAGAAGATGAAAACACAAAAAGATATTCAAAATCTACCAACACGTGTTGCTAAGAGAAAAGTTTTACAATTGCCAACTTTGACACCCTCTCAAGGATTGAAATGTTTTTTTTTCATGGAATTTTTGGCATAGGACCACCTCTATGTTGTTAACATGTGTGAAAAATCTCAAGTCCGTAAGGTCCATTCAAAATAATATATTCAAAATCTACCATGTGTAGTTGTGAGAAAAATTTCACTCCTGCCAACTTTGACATACTCCCAAGGGTTGAATTTGTTTTTTGTCAATAATTTTTTTGGCGTGAGATCATTTCTATTTTGAACACACTTGTGCCAAATTTAAAGGCCAATCTATCTACATAACAAAATTATTTTGACATCAACCAACATGTGTAGCTTTGAGAAACATTTCACTACTCCCAGATTTGACACCCTCCCAAGAATTGAATTTCTTATGTTTGGCCATGAAATTTTGAAATGAGACCATCTCTATGTTGATAACATGCGTGCTAAAGTTCAAGTCTAAAAGATCCGCAGAAGAAAATAAAAATAAAAATATACAAACATGTGTAGTTGTGAGAAACAATTGGAAAAACCATTTCACAAGTGCCAACTTTGGCACTCTCCCTAGGGCTGATTATTTTGAAATTTACCATGATATTTTTGGCACAAGATCACCTCTATGTTGATAAGATGTGCGCCAAATTTCAAGGGCATAAGATCGATACAAAAAACAATATTCAAAATCTACCAACATGTGTAACTATGAGAAACAATTTGAATATATTTTTTTGTATTTATCTTTTGGCCTTGAAACATGGCACATATGTTATAAACATAGAGATGATATTGTGCCAAAAATTTCACGATGAATTAAAAAGAATGAGCCCTAGGGAGGGTGTCAAAGTTGGCAGGAGTAAATGACTCACAACTACACATGTTGGTAGATTTCAAGTATCCTTTTTTATGTAAATCTTTTGGCCTTGAAATTTGGCTCACATGTTATCAACATAGAGATGATTTTGTGCCATATAATTCATGGTAAAATAACAAATTTTCAACCCTTGGGAGGGTGTCAAAGTTAATAGAAGTGAAATTTCAAAATGCCAAAAAGCCAACTTGAATGTCACCCCAGTGTACATGATGAAAGATCAATCTTAATCCTTACACGCTTATACTAAATGAAAGTATACATGCCAAAATTGTATATCTCATAATATGTATCCTAAATATATTTGAATCACCTTTGTATTCATGTTGTGATAAGATAAACCCCCTTAAAAAAAGTGTAGCTAATGACAAGAAATCAAGCATGAATGACTATAAATGACATGTGAATGACATAAGCATTCAAAAAGTCTAGTATGCCGATGCTTAGACATTTAGGGATTGATACAAAGTGATAAAGAGCATCTATTCCAATGCTTCGTCATATATATATATATTTTAATAAGATCAACTTATAGGGTACTTTTGAGCTCTTCATAGATGAAGTGTTTTGCTTTGTTACATTTCAAAGAAGACTAGAAGTCAAAGCATCAATTAAATTCAATGCATGTGTGTTCTCATTTTGAAACATTCAATGACATTTCAAGTATGATGTTGATTTGGATGACCATGAAGGCACAACATAGTAACAATTTAGTGTAAATGCCAATTGCTTTCACACAAGACCTCTGTTAAAAAAATTATACTATCCCAATTGGAATTTATTGGCCTCTGAGAAACTACTAAACTTTTTTTTAAGTTAAAATAATAATTTTAAATTAACTTAATTTAATTATTTTAGTTTTACAAATTTTGGCAAATAAATAACAGTATATTCTTTGAGGTGGTTAAAACACTTTGACAATACAGAACTTCCAATTTAAGGTGAGTGAATGGTTTTCACACCATAGTGAGTAGAATACCATTTTATTTTTGCATAAAACTTACAGAGAGAAAAAAAAACTTGTACTTGAATATTTATTGCAAAAAAATTGTTTCAATGGCTTAAATATGCATTTTATAGGGGATTGCATTCACAAAAATAAAATAAAAATGGCAAAATTTGTTGGCAGTTTTTTAATTTACTTTCTTTGCACCTTTTATTTTTTTGGAAAAACTATGCCCTCTACCTATCAAATTTGGTTTGGTAGGAAGTAACGTCATGTACACCATTAAATGATAATAAATTTAGTGCAAAATTTGACACCAAATATAATGAGAGTTTGGTAATCCTTTCAATGTAAGAAGGAATAATCCTTTTTAAAAAATTTAATCTCTACATGTCCAGGCATATTTTAAGAATTTTTGAGATCATATTCTTCTCTGAGACTAACAAGAACCCATGGTTGGAAGATAACTTATATTTTTTTCCATATCTTTCCTTCTCTTTCCATGACAATGGGCAACTTTGAAGTGTTTTTGGATGAAAGAGATAGTCAAGGCACTTCAAGTGTTGAAAAGCATTCATTCTATTGAATTTGAGAAAAAATAAAAACTCTAGATTTTTTTTAGTACGGTGAGGTGTTTTGATTATTATTAACCTCCAAAGATCTAGAGTCCAAAGGTGGACCTTTGCAAGTCACTAGGACATTCCTATGATTCCCATGGACTTATATATTTTTAACACTTGAATTTATTTGATTTGATGCAAGAAGATAAGAGCTACATGAATATTTATGTTTCTATTCTCCTTGAACCCTTAGGAAAAAAATTATGTCATCTTAACTAAATTGTGTTGAGGGCAAGCATGAAAGGGGCAACTCCAAATTTTTGTTACAACTCTTTATTAAATGTGACGTTGCAATACAAGTAAGTAACATTACATCATGCACACTTGAATGTCATAAACCTTTAGAAATTTTGTAATGCAAAAGTTTTAGACCAAGTAAAGTCAAAATCAATAATTCCTTCAAACATAAGGAAGAAGAAAACTTTCCTTGTAACTTTAAACACTATGATCTCTCAATGCATGAGCATGTGTTTCTAATAGTAGAGACTAGGATGGAAATAAAAACTTATTTTTCTTTTCTACTTCTTGCACTTGAATAGTAGTTGAAGTGAATATGGTGAGAAAAGTCAAGCATTTTTAGGTGTTAATCTAAAAAAATGTTATGATGCTTTTCATTCTTGGAGAAAGATGTGTCTATTTGTGCATGACATTGTACACCCATCCCTCTCATAAGTTATAGTCAAATATGGCACCATTGGATGGAGGTGATAAAGCTTAGAAGAGGTTAAAAGTTAGCAGTGGATTTAGTGAAGGGCTTGGTAACTTTGGCCCAATTACACCTCTATTGACCTACATCGTTCATAGGCGCAAACCATCATGCTACTTTAGAGGCACAATGAATCTGACACGAAAATTGGAGCACTAATGAGGCAATCAACAATGGTAATAAGTTAGTTGAGGTTCTAATTTAGCGGCACCAAAACGTATCTAGCCTATAACTTATGGGAGGGATGAGCGTAATATGAAATCCCGGATCTCACTATCTACCTCCGGTCGAACGTTGCACCAAGCTACATCCTTGGGTGGGTCCAACCTCTTGATGGCATGGGGTAATTTTTGTGGCCCTCTCACTTTGGAGGTTCTAGATGCTTTTTTGAAATTTTAATTATCAAGTTTGAAGCCTGCACTCCCAAATTATCCTTGCAGGCCCCACTTTCCATCAATATAAAGATAGGGGCAAGTTTGTCCCTACCCTCCTCCCACCCTTCTGAGCATGTGGCTTGATGCAACAGTCGACCTGGGTAGATAGTGGGATCCTGAATGTCAACCTTGCTCCCCTCAATAGGTATTTTTCATGAATTTTCATAAATTCAGTTATTTTAAATTTTGCACCCAATTTCGTTGTTTCCTCATGGAAAGGCATGTATTGGTTCAAGGACGGTGCCAACCGTCACAAGCAATGAAGGGAATGATTTGGGATGCAAAGTAAAGGCGAAGCCATGTCACCCTGCAATTTCAAAGCAATAAGCAAGCCCAGGAAGTTAAAAGCTGTTTTTCGAATCAATGGTAGGAAGAGTGTTCGAAGTTCTCCGTGTTGGCCCGTCCTCCCATGCAAAGATTCCAAAGCACCGAGGACTTGCTTTAAATTCACACAACTGTGATTGTTTGCAAAACATGGTGTTATTTCGTCCACCAACTCTGTTGCAACGGTTTGTGCTTTGACCAAAGAAACTAGAATAAACACAATTGATATTTCTTGCTTTTACCCTTCCGGTCCATCTACTTTAATCTAGAAATGTGACAACATGAAGTTGTTTCCAATGTTACAACAAATAGTATAGTTTCTGTCAAGGGCAAAGAATTTGAAATGTGTATCAAAATCCGGAAATAATTAACCCGTAAAGGACCAAGTGTTGTTTGGCGGACAAAAGTTTTCATCTTTCAATCCATGCAGCCAAAATTCACAAAATTTATACCACATTATCTCATATTAGCATAGAAGAAGATCGTACGGTTACATTCTCAAGAAAATAATCTCGACAATTTTTAATCAATGGAGTAGAGTTAACCCTAAAATGTCTTCATCCTTCGGGAGTAAACCCTTTAACGCAGGATTGGCTATGGCTGATGGAGAATCTATGAGTATGGTGGATGATATTCTAGAGAATCTATTAAGCTCTTAGATTTGACCATCAGCCACAGCTAGCCCGGCAATAAAAGATCAACCCCTAAGAGCCCAAGTGTACGTGGGACGTACGTTTTGGATTTTGGGCATGTACCTTTGAGTGGAAAAAATTCTCCGATTCTTATGAAAATTTTACACTACATTGTCCTCTAAGAAATCTATGTGGGGAATTTTTCCAATATGATTTTGGACTTTTGGTTCAAAAGTTATTAGCCTTCAAAGGTCAAAATGGGGAGTCTGGACTATCGGGGCAGTCATGTCAACCAATGCAATTTGAGGAGAAAAAGGGGCAGAATTTTGGGACAGAAAGGGCGAGGAAAGGAATCCAGGCTTCTATGCACAAAGTCCAAGTAGAAAAAGCATTGAAAATTATTAAAAGACTTGCTAAAATGATTTAAAAAAAAACAGCAAAACGATCAGTTGTCAGCTGGCCTGCCAGCATCCCGCACAAGAAGCGGGCCTGCCAAAAAAAAAAAAAAACTTTTTTTTTTTTTTTTTTTTTTTCCCCGTCCAGCTGCGAGGGTGGTCAACAACGGGACAAATTGGCCACGCAATTTCAAGCACTGCCCTTTCCCATAACGCTTTATTTATTCCATATATTCATGAAAATTATGGATTTTACTATTTTTAGACGTTTCTTTTTCTAAAATTAGTCAAAATACAAATTGAAAGTTTCCACCATTGGGATTCTCAAATGCAACAACTTGTATGAAACAAACAATTTCATATCACTTTCGTAGTAATTGTCAACATTTTGTACCCCCTTTCACTAAAGTGTATATTTCTACATCTATTACCCCTCGAATTGACCTCAAATTTTGCACACAAATAGCTAACAACATATAAGTCATATTGGTAAAAGATTTGATCACATTTCAATGTAAAAACTAGAAGATATACCTAGTCAAAGTAGGCTGACCTTGTCGGGCAAGGGGGGAGAATTACTTTTCTTTGCACTTCAAACGCTATAATCTTCACATCCGTGTGGTGGATTGCAACCAAATTTGTATTGTAAGTTCATATATGTGTCTATTTTAAGATTGTACGGTTAAAACTCTAAAATTAGACTTTAATGTTAGATTTTGTTGCCACTTGTTGATGATGGCAGTTTTGGAGTGTTTCATGAGGGAAAATGCCTAAGCTTTTAGGTGTTAATGTATATGCTTGTTATTAAACAATCGACGAGATTTTAATTTCTTTTCATTTTTCAATGAGTTGAGAAACTAAAGTTGTTATTTTTCTTTTGTGATTTGCAACTAATCAAAGGTCTGGTAGGAAATCCCTCTGCACAAGGCCTCCCTCCCATTCAACGGTGATTTTTTTGGAGTGGGCCACTTCACACAATCATCCTTTGGCCAGGGAGAATTGACCCCCTCGCTTGTCCTTACCTGAGCTAGGCCCCATCTACATTGCATGGGTCATTTTTCTGGCCCTCTTATTTTAGGGGGGTCCAAAGGCTTTTTTTGGATTTTTTGACAAATTTGGGGCCTATGGTCATTGTTTACCCTAGTGGATCCTCTCTTGCTAAAAATAGGGCCCGATCCAAAAACAAAATAGGGGCCAGGTTTGTCCCCACCACCTCGTAGCCCCCTCGGGTAAGGACGAGCGAGGGGGTCAATTCTCCCTAGCCGTCATCCTCTCGGGAGCTCCATCGCCACCAAACTCTAGGCTAGAAGGTGCATGTAGAAATTTTTGACCTGTTGAGTCGGTTGTGTTGTCCTTTTATGGGAAGTAATGTATGCAAACTTGAAGATTTTATAGCCCGATTCTTCTTCTTTGGGCATTTTTTTGGGTATTCTAGCATTCCAAATTTAGATCATCATTGCACCGACTACATGTTTGAGAAGTTGCTAAATGGTCATGTATTCCACATATATGGTGTCTTTTTTTTGAACATGATAAGGCTCAAATATAGAAATGACCTCAAAATGAAACATGCTAATTTGGAGAATCTCGCTAAAATTTAATACATTTTCCATATTTTAAGAGAAAAATATGTAACCATACATATGTCAAGCTTTGATTATGTCTGATATATTTACAAATCTAACATATTCATGAGGTACAAGGATTGAGTCTCAACTCCTCATTGTAAGACAATTTATAAGTTGCCATGATTCAACGGTTCGGGTTTATCGTACTAGTGAACACGCGGTGACATAACTGATACGATCGCACTGGAAACTTGGAATGCAGTTGATAGGGCCCTCGAAATTCAAGGAAACGTGCGTCACCCGCGTAACGACCTTGCGACTCATGATCAGCGCCGGCGTTCCTCAGCTTCATGAAGAACTGGAATATGTATGCAGCGCGATGAAAGAGGACGAAGACGCTGTAAATGCCGCTCCAAAGGCACCCGGCTTGCACAAGGTAGCCCAGCAGACTCCCAAACAATGTCGACCCTTCCTTGTCGTCTACAACGGGGGCCGTCAAGAAACTCGTAATCGCGAACAGAATCGCAATTTGTGTGAAGATGGGCTGCCATTTGTAGTCATCGCTCATGCTGAATACGTGCACTGATAAGTACTTTCTGAAACTTCTGCTGATTTTCTTCAGCTTGATGTTCTTCCGGAACAAGCAGCAGCACTCGAACTGCTTGAGGACGCGGGACACTGATCCACCACTCCCGTCTTGTAAGATAGCTTTCTCCTCCTCCGAGTCGGGTTCCGCCTGACTTTCCAAGTTATACACTGCACTAGATCCTCCGTGGTAAGTAGACTTGGACCGCGGAGTCAACTCAGCAGTCACGTCGCTAGGTGAGAACGGGTGGTCGTTCTCAGATGCGAATGAAACCTTCGCGGAGTGCTTACCGAGAGAAGCAATCCCACTAGCTCGAGCATGACCTATTGATGGCAGCGGGACGTTCATAGCGCGCGGTGATCCTTCAATATTCCTTTTCCAGTAGTTCGACACTCTCGGTTCCGTAGCAGACCCTATCCAATACGCGAGCTGCTGCATGGCTGAAGCAGCCGATAACATGACAAACAACACCGAGTACAACGTGCTATACGTGAAGAACAGCTTGGTTTGCATCGAGAAGATATTTTGGCGTCTCATGGCCTCTACGAGGCCGTTGCCCACCATTGCCAAGAGGAACAAATGACCCCAGTCCATGAGAACTCGCCTCCATGTGGACTTCAACCATATCTTCCCGATGGGCACCAGATCTTGCCACCCTGAAGCCATCGCAGGGCTCTCACCCGCGTGCCCATGCCATGTAAACGGAAACACTGCCAGGGCCAGCGCGACCACCACGACCTCCAAGATGGGAATCCACGGCAACAGCGTTTGGAGGAGGCTATACTTCCACACTAACATGCTCCAGAACCTGTTCCAGTAGAGCCTCGACATGTCCGTACTCTCGCATTGTGCGGTGTAGAATTGGGTTTGAATAATGTTGAGATATGTCTCCCGACAATTCCAGAACGGCAAGCACTGGTCGAAGTACCCAACGTCTCGGTAAAGTGCGTATTCGAGTGGTTGGCCATACTCGCTGTACTTGAATTCCGGTTCTTTTCCCTCTGGTCCATTGAAACAACAGTGATGAACCAGATCGCTGTCTTCGGGCCAGTAGTGGAATAGCTCAGGAAAACGATTGTCATGGAATCTCAAACATTTGCCTTGGGTCTTCTCAATAGTCTCATTCCAGATGGTCATATCACACTCCGCAGTAGCCATTTCTTGTACGTAGGTCCCATTCCAAGCACTCGACAGAACCTGGCGGGCTGAGTAGGTCGTGCACAACACGAGCGAAAGCATGATATGCTGTATCAACACAAGATCGTCACATTACCCACTCCGACAGCAATATGGCAAACTATTAGAAACTACACTAAAGATGATATTTAGTGTTAACCACACTAATTTGTTTAAAAGTGCTATAAGTTTTTACTCTTGATGAATATTTTTACCAACTATTTTAACAAAGATCACTCTCTTTAGATAGTATTGATAGTTGTGCCCTCGGTAAATATCTTCTGCGAAAGTAAAAAGTAATTGTATTACCAAAAACATTAGTGTGGTTACACTAAATATCATTTTTAGTGTACTGCGCATAAACAAAGACATCCAAAAACAGGAATTTTTCCTCCTATTAGACGCAATTATAGCAATAAATATTGGAAGATCATATCATCTCATCCACTAGGCCTGAGGGTCATCTGATAAATTGGCAGTACAACGTTCCTTACCACTTGCAATCTAACGTATGATCTAGATAAAATTACCATCTGTAGAATCGTTATACGTGCAAGCATAAATCCAACCGTCAGCTATAATCTGGCTACCTCATTTTGCAGGGAGAATGATACCACTCGTAAAAGCAAATTACACTCGATGGATACTCTGGACACAACTGAAAGTTAGTCGTAAATAATGACTCAGAAACCGGTCATGTGCATTGACGAAAACTATTTACATTGGTCGAAGCAAAATCCTCTGGAAGCAACTAAGTAGGTAGCATAAAGCAATTTTAGTAACAAGCTGACTTCTACGATGACGTTTGTTTTGGCTACTAGCGAGAAGCTTCATCTGAATTCAGATACCTTGCGCACAAAACGTGACACAGATAACACGCTCCACAGAAAGCAGCGATGAATTAGTCGGGGTCATGAACCAACCTGGAAAACTGTGAAAGGCCTCCCATGAATACGCTTCCGGGCTCCTGAGAACGCCAGGTGCTCCATGATTAAGCCGTTTAAAGACAGCTAGCGACGGCAACCTCCAGAACGAAGCTGATAACTAGGGCCTCTGCTAGTTTAGCTTCATGAATCCGTGATGAACAACCCTCTTCATGGATTCTCTTCTCTGCAAATTTGGTCCGATTGACGTCGGTAAGGTAGGATGACTCAGTACGCAACTGTGGAAGTTTCGAAATTCGTGCTGTATTTCCTGCTCCAAATAGTGTAGAATATGTAAATATCTCCTTTACATCCGCACTGCTCTGCATCTGTGCAGTGGTCATAACATGAATAAAGCTGTACGGACCCTTTTGATCGGAATCCGGAGTCGGAAAAGGCAGTAAATAGAATACAAGAAAGAAACTACACAGACATTGTCATTTTTGCACTCCATATGTACGGTTTTTTTTTTGCTTTCAAGCACTTTTTCTTGCTTTCAAGCTCTTTTTCTTGCTTTCAAGCTCTTTTTCTTGCTTTAGCTGAATGTTATCTACATATTATTCTTTTCGTGCTGATATTCCTGCTTTGTCTACACCCACCTTCCTGTACCATCCATCTATATGGTTTAAAGAGATTCCTAACACACAGAAGAATTAAAGTTTGATGGTATTAAAAAGAGTACTACCGGTAGTCACTACTTCAGTAGTAAGGGCATTGTTTTTGTTTCACTCACTGAAAAGGTGAAAAAGGTTATTTTTTGTGTTTCTAGTGACTAACTTCATTCACTCCCTTTGCAACACCTCAAAATAGTTGCCACTAATGTATTGAAATATACAATGGCGTAAACCTCCCAAAGTCTTGGATAACTTCCAATATAATGAATATGGTGTTAGTAGTTAAATTGAAGATCCTAACTTAAAAGTAGTAAAAAGTTGTTTCAATCAGTCTTGCACCGTTGCATCTTCGAGAGGTAGTTTTGAAGTATTTTTGGTGTGAAATTGTCAATGAAATTTAGGGATTAAACATAGGCTCAATGACAAAATACATAATTCATACATGCTTCCACATACAAACTTATGAGGAGAGGTAGGGAGGTCAAAGAAGAAGGCAAGAAGGGGCTCCAAACAGCTTTCACATGGAATTAAATGCTACATATAAAGACAATTTGGATATTTATATAAACTACTATTGCCAAGTAGTCTTACATGATACATATGGCATTTACACGTAGAAATGTCTATCCAATATATGGTTGTTGACTTTTGCAGGTGGGTCATCCATGTGTGGTATGTGCGAACGAGTTTTTGCGACCCACTAGAGAGATCCTGCATTGGACCATGGATGCTTTTAGAGAAAAATACATATGTCATATATAAATATACCGCCATCTTGAAAGGGTTAAAATTGTCATCTTTGAAAACCTCGACTTGCCTCATTCTCTATATTGTTAGACTAAATTAGATATTACACAACTGTATTTGAGTGCTGCTTCACACCAAGACCAAGGTTAAGAGGCCGTAGACTTCCACCAAATGAGATTGTGAGAATGCCCAAAGTTTGGCCTCTTGGCCTTCTCACCAAAGGCCATCGCCCTCCATTGCGCCTACATGGCAACACTTTTAGAGAGTTTTGGTGCCACAGTGACGGCCTCTCTAGCGCAAACTTGGGTCGCCGTTTTTAGCTTAACCCCTAAAGGAACACAACCAATTTCGCTCTAAAACCAGTCCAAAACTGCCACTACCAAAAAGAGACATGAAAATCACATTTTGAAGTGAGCTTCGGATTTTCAACCGTAAGATCTTAAAAAAGACTTCTATATAAACATGCCTCTAAATTTTGGTTGCAATCCACCGCACGGATTGATAGATTTTAGTGTTTGAAGTCAAAACAATAGTTCATTTTCTTCCCTGCGTTGAATAGATTAGCAAACTTTGACTTAACTTTGTATCAAATTTTTGCATTGTACAAGGTCTAAATCTTTTATCATTGTCTTAAGCATGATGTTATTTCCCAACACACCAATTTTTAGAGGTAAAAAAGGGGTGTAGCATATTCAAAACAAGTGTGCAAGGAGTGGAGGTTCAAAAATTTCCATTTCACGTTTTTTTGTTTTGAACTACATATGTATTTAAATGATAATCCAAACGGTCAATAAGAAGGTTTTCACCACATATTGTTGTTGAAAAAATAAAAAGTGAAAAATATGAAGATCTCTAGGTTTTATGTAGAAAAGATGAAGTTTTTTTCCCCCGTTGCCCGACAATGTGTGAAAATGTTTGACTTGGAATAAAATGCCTTTTTACACTAAAGACAAGAATTTTTTTTGAAAATTTTCAAAGAAGGAAATATTCTTCATATGTGTGAAAAATCTCAATGTCAATAGAAACTTTTGTCAAAAATTTTGGAGGTGCCCGGAGTCCCCACTCTTGGCTTTAAGTGGTACTAACTTTCAAACCACAAATCCAAAAAATAGAATAAAAATATCTCCACGAAGCTCTTATCATAGGCAATCTAGAATAAAAATTTCAGAGAAGAAGGATTTTTTTTCTAATTTTAGGAACCTACCCAAAATCAAAATTCCCCCCAAAGGAGATTTGGTCCTTTAGGGATTAAACAAACTTCCTTTGAGATGCCATGAACTTCATTTAAGAGGCCGCCAACTTCCTTCAATTTGTATTATTTGATGTATTTTTGGAGCTGAAAAAGTTTGACCTCTCGCCATTGTTTGGCCTCAATTTCGATGGTCGGCCTCTCAACTTGGTTTTGGTGTGTAGCGGCCAGGGTTGTCATACTGGACGGACGTCTGGTTCGCCTGTCCGGTAGAGCTCTCGCCGGTCCGATACGGTCAACATAGAGTTGACTTGCCTGCAAAGTAAAAAACACGCGACGTGGCAACCACGTATGAACTAAAGTGCTGCCACGCAGGATTTAGACTAAAAAAATAAATAGTTGACTATGTAAAATGGTATATTAGACGTGAGGACGTCCCCGCCCCTAAATGGCAGGGGCGGAGACGTCCCCGCCCCTCCCCGCCCAATTTTGGAATCAAGATTTTTGAATGGCCATATCTCACTCAAAAATAGTCCAAATTAAGCGTGTGATATATTATTTAGCATCTACAAACAATTTAGATCTCAAAACACACCTCAAATGTTTGATTTGGACTATTTGTGAGTGAACTATGCCCATCCAAACTTTTTGACTCCAAATTTAGGCGAGGAAGGGGCGGGGACGTCTCCACCCCTAAATGGCACGGGCGGAGATGTCCTCGCCCCTCCCCGCCCTATTCTGGAATCACGTTCTTTAAATGGCCATATTTCACTCAAAAATAGTCCAAATTAAACGTGTGAGATTTTTTTGGCATTTACAAAAAATTTAGATGTCACCTCAAACGCTTGGTTCGGGCTATTTTTGAGTGAGTTATGCCCATCCAAACTTTCTGACTCCAAATTTAGGCGGGGAAAGGGCGGGGACGTTAGGGGCCGGGATTCAACCCTTTAAAGGTTGTAGACGAACAAAGTTGGGCAAACTCCGTTCTCGCCTTAGCAAAGGCCTTCATTCTTCCCATACGTTGGAGAAACGATATTTTCAATGTAAATTTAGTTTTCCTTCCAACTTCTAGGGAATGACATGGTTGCCGTGATGATTGAGGAATGCCTAGATCTTGTCGGAACCAAATATAGCGGCTATTTGCTTTAGATGGTGCCATTGGACTTGCGATGATGAAGAAGAAGAAGACCTACGGTCTTATAATAGGACCGGCATGAATGTAGTGTTTCTTCATTCTCTTCACTAAGCATATGGCCACGGGACATAGGCTAGTGTGTATAGAACTACTTTCCCCTCTCGAGGATAAACACTTTTCTACTCTAAGTGCTTCCCTACACTAATTGCATTAGAGACAACCGACATTTGATCTCCCCCAAGGACTTTGTGGGTTCCCATACAACGGAGCCGTGGGACCTTCTACCATAATTGGGTGGACTATGGTGGTACTTGAATTAGAATGTTGTATTACGCTATAAACAATAAATTATTTTTGACATTTTCAAAAAATGTAATATTCTTTGCACAAGTGAAACCTCCTTTGTTATCAACGGACAAATACCATTGAGCAATGTAGTTTTAATGTAAAGATGTGTTTTTAAATGACTCATCTTAAGGTCATATTCAAATTTATGAAGCATAATGTCGAATCATCCAATGTCCATATATGCCTTGTGTAACAACCTTTTAACTTTACTTTACAAAGGAATTACGCAACTTAACTTTACAAATGAATTACATAAGCATGCAATGAGAGGGAAATATATAAATCTTCAAACATAAGGGGTAGTGTAAGCTTCTAACCACGGAGGAAATGTACAAGTTACCGAACAATAAAATGTTGCATGAGTGCCCCACAATAAATACCCCCTTTTCATCCATTGAGAAATAGTGAGAACCTAAATCAAAGAATCTACCATTCATATTTTGTACCTATTTTTTCCATGATATTTTGTATGTATCAATTACATAGTTCTTTGACATTATATCTAATTATATATTACTTATAACCATATTTCACACTTTTAAAGCAATGTATGTTACATGTACTTTCTTTATAAAATTTATCCTAAGTGAATATATTTGCCCCTATTTCTCTATTGTACGTAGTTTCTACAATTTTTTCCACTAGCCCCTTCGGGATCACTTTTTTTCCCCAACTTTTGGAGTTTCATCTAACCTTTGCAAGGTTTAATCAATTTAAAGTTAAATTGACACCATTTGGTAAGAAGTGTTGTGAGAGAACCACTTTGACTTTGGAACATTGTGGCCTTTAGAGAATGCTTTTAAATGCATCATCTTTCTTTATAATTGAATTGGGTGATAACCCCAATAATTTAAAGATATATATTTCATCGACCCTACGGTTATGAAGAGTAATTCGTGGATTGTTCCAAAGGGGTTGTTACAGAAGGAATATATGGATATTGGATGATTTGACATTATGCTTCATAAATTTGAATATGACCTTAAGATGAGTCATTTAAAAACACATCTTTACCTCTAAACTACATTGCTCTATGGTATTTGTCCGTTGATAACAAAGGAGGTTTCACTTGTGCAAAGAATATTACATTTTTTGAAAATGTCAAAAATAATTTGTTGTTTATAGCGTAATACAACATTCTAATTCAAGTACCACCATAGTCCACCCAATTATGGTAGAGGGTCCCACGGCTCCGTTGTATGGGAACCCACAAAGTCCTTGGGGGAGATCAAATGTCGGTTGTCTCTAATGCAATTAGTGTAGGGAAGCACTTAGAGTAGAAAAGTGTTTATCCTCGAGAGGGGAAAGTAGTTCTATACACACTAGCCTATGTCCCGTGGCCATATGCTTAGTGAAGAGAATGAACAAACACTACATTCATGCCGGTCCCATTATAAGACCGTAGGTCTTGTTCTTCTTCATCATCTTCACAAGTCCAATGGCACCATCTAAAGCAAATAGCCGCTATATTTGGTTCCGACAAGATCTAGGCATTCCTCAATCATCACGGCAACCATGTCATTCCCTAGAAGTTGGAAGGAAAACTAAATTTACATTGAAAATATCGTTTCTCCAACGTATGGGAAGAATGAAGGCCTTTGCTAAGGCGAGAATGGAGTTTGCCCAACTTTGTTCTTCTACAACCTTCAAAGGGTTGAGTCTCCGCCCCTAACGTCCCCGCCCCTAACGTCCCCGCCCCTTCCAGCCCCTAACGTCCCCGCCCCTTCCCGCCCCTAACGTCCCCGCCCCTTCTCCGCCTAAATTTGGAGTCAGAAAGTTTGGATGGGCATAACTCACTCAAAAATAGCCCAAATCAAGCATTTGAGGTGTGTTCTGACATCTAAATTGTTCGTAGATGCCAAAAAAACATCTCATACGCTTAATTTGGACTATTTCTGAGTGAGATATGGTCATTTGAAGTTGCTGATTCCAAATTTAGCGGGGAGGGGCGGGGACGTCTCTGCCCCTTCCATTTAGGGGTGGGCACGTCCCCGCCCTAGTGCCACGGTGGCGTGACACGTCTAAATGTGACGTGGCCATCACAGTAAAAGTTTATTACTTGCAAAAAATTATTGGGCGCACTTCAGGCAATATGTCCGAACGGTCTGTCCGTCCGGTCCGGACTGTCCGTCCGGTTGTCCTGTCCGATCACCTCAACCCGTCCGTTATGACAACCCTGGAAGTGGCCCTCAGAATTGCCTTGAAGTGTACATTCTCTTGTAGCATTTCTGCCACGGATGCTGTTAAAAGATATATTTTGATTCTTCAGGGTTGAACAAGCTATCACAGGATCATGTTTCACCCAAATTGCCCCAATATAATTAGGATAAGCATTCTTTGCAAATTTGAAGTCATAAACAATTTATGATGAACAATTTGATGCGTTCGATAATAGTGGAATTTTCTCTAGTTTATTGTGCATGCAAATTGATTTAAAATATTGAGGGCACTTGCACCGCTCATTTTGGTGCAGACCCTTGCAAATTAAGGTTGGATGACCTATAACCACCAACTTAAGCTTGCTGACCTATTTATAGCGTTTGTATACTTGGTAAGAATTTTTTTGGGAATTCAAAATAGGATTTCATGAATATTGCAATTATTGTGACCATTTATTTCTTCATATTGAAATTGCTACAAATTTTTTAAGTGGATAGTAAGCCGTGACCCATTCTTGACATACAAAACTCTCTACTTCCACAGTAAGTTGTGGAAGTAAAGTTGTGCTAATGACAATTTGTATAAGAGACTAAAAACCGAGAGCTTTGAACCAATTATAAACTAACATCCAATCATAACTGACTTTCCTAAAATTTCGGAAATGGGGTGGACGGCTGGTGGTTTTGGCCCACATAAGATTGTTGATTCTGGGGTTGGTGGTGGTGATAGGTTATCCAACCTTATCGGGAACATGGAAGGTTGGCAGGGTGGCCACCGATCAATGCATTGTTGCCCTACCGCACTCCTCGCATGTGTTCCACCTTAATTTTTGCCAAATTGAACCTAACTTGTGGAGGAGAAAGTGTCGTGTAGCCATTAGACATGAAACTTTGGTGCTGGTCAATCCTCGCTATGTCGTGACTCCTTGGCAAGATGCCAATGTTGTGGGAAAATGCTACTCTTTGGCGAGATGCCAAACGATGGCGGGAAAATGAGGTTGTGGTGGGCCTATGATTTCTTTTGACTTGGTATGCCCATCCCAAGGATGGCTGCGGATGCTCTGAAGTACTAAACCTCTATCTTTCCATATTCATTCATCTCATCCAAATAAGCTTGTAAGTTGTATGGACTATTTTACTGCACCCTTCACAAACGTACTTGTAAAGTATATACAATTTGCCTTATCAACTAAAGATTTCCTGAGTAAAGGGAAGTGACCCCGCATGTCACCTCAAATCTTGTGGTCTTATGTTGGTAACTACCCAGACATGCACATGGTGACTTGACTTGGGATAAGTGTGGGGGAAACACTCGTCAACTTTTTGAGAACTTGGGGTGCTAAGGGGGGAATCTTTAGCTTGCATTGGATAGGACCTAAGAGCATTGATTGCCATAAGTACTCATGCATTTCATTGGTGCAAAAAAAGGGAATATGAAATTTTTAACAATCAATTCTAGTGCATAAAATAACTCCTCTCTTTCCTGTTCGGGAAGCACTTTCAAGGAGAACTTTATTATACGATTCTAGACACAACTCAAGCTCAAAGATATAAGGTAAGCCCCCCACCATAACCAACAAAAATCCATAGCCAACGCCTATAAAATTGGGGTATATCCAACCTTCTTCCATCCCATTACCACCAACTCAGCTCCAAGTGGAAGCTTGCTATTAGTGAAGACTCTTACTTTTTGTCATTGGTGATGGGGGGTACCTACTACTAGCACCCATCAAACATAGTTACACAATTTGAAAATTCATAGCTAATTCAATTTTCATCGAAAAAATATGAAATCACTTGGGTTAGAATTGTAATTCTATTGGCTATCACTGAAAAATACTAGTATTATTATCTCCTCTCTCCATATATGCACATTCCTTAACTTGTCGGTTTAGGGGGCCTTACCTTAGTTAGCTCCCTCGACAACACCCACCAGGACGGTGACGGCTCTGGATGCGGTTTCTGTTGATGTTCCTCGTACAATGTGCGTTGGTCTTATAAATGTAGGAGCTGTATCTTGAGGAGTTTTTTCATGAGATGGATTTTTCGTTATGTGATTGAGGTCTGTTGTTTGTTGAATTACGGTGAGGTTTGGGGCTTGGTTGCGTTTGATTGCGGCTACACTAAACATTGCATTTAGTGTCGTCTACACTAAGTACGAACCCTTACACTAAAGGTAAGAATTACAATTAGTGTAATGACACAACATTACACTAAATGTGAAACATTACACTACATGTGAATGGCAGTAAAAATGGGTGTTTTTTTTTTAAAAACTTGTGCACAATTAGTGTATGAAAAAGCTTGCCACAGTGAATAAAATCACTATTAATGTCTGAAAAAGCTTGCCATAGCTAACACTAATTGTGAAATTGTTCGCAAATAGTGTAGTAGGGTACTTACACTATTTGTGTGACTACACTTAATGCGATGTTTAGTGTAGTGGTTGGAGTATAATCACAAGGGTGTATGTTGGGTTGGTATTCTGGTTTATATTCAATTTTGTGCAATTTAGGTCTTGAAACAGCAAGACACAATTCAGAGCATGGCTCAATGCTTCTATTTCTCGACCTGCCTCATCTACATTTGACAGGCTGCTGCACTGATTGTTTGGGTATTCTTTCCAAGTGCACTAAAAGATATGTATCATATATATAATTTAATAAGGAAGTCTGTGACATTGTGAGAAGAATATACCTCACATTTTGTGTACACTAAAAGATTGTTGTATGTTTGTTAGTCTAGGTTGCTCATATGTTTTTCCATTGAACAATGTCTCACTACCACATAAACTATAAGTGCCAATCAATTATAGGCAATTGACTAGTATCAACTTCAAACAATCACGCAGACAAACTAAGTGAATAATTTGTTTTCAATCTTGTAAACAAAAACCTTAAGCACTAAACAAAGGGCATTAAGCAGAAAACCAATAACAACGGGCAGACAAAAAACCCGTCACGGGCAAATGGGCAGCGAAATCTTTACGGGCATTATACCAAAGAGTCTTGCCCCGTCGGGCCTCACGGCATGGAAGATACCCTCCGTGTCGAGCTAGGCTACCGCCCTTGCCCTGCATGTTGGTTATCTCCTCGTTTGTGAGGCCCTCGGGGAAGTGCCTCTTCCTATACAACACACTTTAATTGTTAGGAACGTTATTTTTCAAAAGTAATGTGAGAGATTAGGCAAATGTACCTAAGAAAATTCTCTTCTATTTCTCCAACAGATTGTCTCTATGGGGAGTCTGGACTACGCCTTGTCGTTGGAACCTAGGTGTTACGCAAGGTGCCTATGACGTTTTGGGACCTTCATGCCTCATGTGTATCGTGGCTATATACAAAGGAAATCCACGGAATGTGAATTGAATGCTCAGGCCATGCTTGTATATCCCATGTCTTTTGTCAAATTCTCATTGTAGTGTTTATAATGGGGCATAAACCGTAGTTGCTTCGTAATTCGGTCCATCGTATGCCCTGTGAGTTGGCATTCTGTTTTATTGTCGTGGCCCCCAGGATAGCGTGTCGAGTACTTAACTCTCCCCGATATGCCATGGATTGAGACCACAAATTCTCGGTATCGTGTGTAATTTTGAGAAGTATCTCAATGCGGTGAAGTTGCTTCTTAACACAATGTTTTTGTAACTTTTCTCTATCCTTATTTGGCGTGAAAAATAAGGACTACAACATTCACCTACATTCTTCTCAATTCCATATTTCAATGTTGCCTCGCCATCTGCACATAGATTGCATCATCGCGTTTTTGTTAGAATTGAGAGTTTCTTGTAGTTCTAACGATGTTTAGAGGAAAAAGTAAAAAGGTGGAAAATGAAGGTAAGATATGCGATGACCCATATGTATTGGTAAAGGTTGTTACCAGTTGGTACTATGTGAAAAAACCTTCAAAAGAAAGCAATATTTCACTGCAAACATTGTTTGTAATACCTTGTGTGCTTCATTGCTTGTGAACCATTTCTATTTTAATGAACCTCAATAGGTTATGGGCCCACTCATGTGAGTTGAGTGTGTAGAATTTTGGTACAAATTGGTTAAGAGAAGATCTTGAGAGTTTTTTTTAGTGTTGGAGGTGCATTAGATCCAATTTAGAGCATTGGAGGTGCACAAGAGTTGAGAAAAAGAGTGTTGGAGCATTGGAGGTAGTTGAGGATGCCACAAGGAGTTCCTAGGAGCATTGGTGGTGTACACTCAAGCTTGTTCACTTTGTAAATGTGCAAAAGTGTATGTGTACACTTTCCTCTTTGTGATGGGTATTGGCCTTGTGATATAAAGAATACAAGAGGCTTATTCTTGGGCACTTTAACATAGTAACAATTTTATGTAAATGCCAATTGCTTTCACACAAGACCTCTGTTAAAACAATTATACTATTCCAATTGGAATTCATTGGCCTCTGAGAAACTACTAAGCTTTTATTTTTATTTTTTATATTGTTTATTAATTAATTAATTTTTTTTAAAAAAAAATTGGAAAATAAAGAGCAGTATATTATTTGAGGTGGTTAAAACACTTTGACGATGTAGAACTTCCAATCTAAGGTGAGTTAATGGTTTTCACACCATAGTGAGTAGAATTGAATATTTATTGCAAAATTTTGTTTTAATGGCTTAAATATGCATTTTTATAGGGGATTGCATTCACAAAAATAAAATAAAAATGGCAAAATTCGTTGGCAAATTTTTTTAACTCACTTTCTTTGCACCTTTTATTTTTTTGAAAAAACTATGCCCTCTACCTATCAAATTTAGTTTCATAGGAAGTAACGTTATGTACACCATTAAATGATAACAAATTTAGTGCAAAATTTGACACCAAGTGTAATGAGAGTTTGGTAATCCTTTCAATGTAGGAAGGAATAATCCTTTTTTCAAAACAGTTTAATCTCTACATGTCCAGGCATATTTTAAGAATTTTTGAGATCATATTCTTTAATGAGACTAACAAGAACCCATGGTTGAAAGCATAACTTATATTTTCCATATCTTTCCTTCTCTTTCCATGACAGTAGGCAACTTTGAAGTGCTTTTGGATGAAAGAGATAGTCAAGGCACTTCTAGTGTTGAAAAGCATTCATTCTATTGAATTTGAGAAAAAATAAAAACTCTAGATTTTTTTACTATGGTGTGGTATTTTGATTATTATTAAACCTCCAAAGATCTAAAGTCCAAAGGTGGACCTTTGCAAGTCACTAGGACACTCCTATGATTCCCATGAACTTATATATTTTTAACACTTGAATTTTTTTGAAATGATGCTAGAAGATAAGAGCTACATGAATATTTATGTTTTTATTTTCCTTGAACCCTTAGGAAATTTTTTATGTCATCTTAACTAAATTGTGTTGAGGGCAAGCATGAAAGGGAAACTCCAAATTTTTGTTACAACTCTTTATTAAATGTGACATTGCAATACAAGTAAGTAACATTACATCATGCACACCTGAATGTCATAAACCTTTAGAACTTTTGTAATGCAAAAGTTTTAGACCAAGTAAAGTCAAAATCAATTATTCCTTCAAACATAGGGAAGAAGAAAACTTTCCTTGTAACTTTCAACACTATGATCTCTCAATGCGTGAGCATGTGTTCCTAGTAGTAGAGACTAAGATGGAAATAAAAACTTATTTTTCTTTTCTACTTCTTGCACTGGAATAGTATTTGAAGTGTATATGGTTAGAAAAGTCAAACATTCTTAGGTGTTAATCTAAAAAAATGTTATGATACTTTTCATTCTTGGAGAAAGATGTGTCTATTTGTGCATGAAATTGTACACCCATCCCTCTCATAAGTTATAGTCAAATATGGCACCATTGGATAGAGGTGATAAACGCTTAGAAGAGTATAAAAGTTAGCAGTGGATTTAGTAATTAAGGGCTTGGTAACTTTGGCCCAATTGCACCTCTATCTACCTACATCGTTCATAGGCACAAACCATCATGCTATCTGAGAGGCACAATGAATTTGACTTGAATATAGGAGCACTAATGAGGCCGTCAACAATGGTTATAAGTTAGTTGAGGTTCTAATTTAGCGGCATCAAAACATATCTGGCCTATAACTTATGGGAGGGATGAACGTAATATGAAATCCCGAAACTCACTATCTACCCCCGGTCGAACGTTGCACCAAGCTACATCCTTGGGTGGGTCCAACCTCTTAATGGCATGGGGTCATTTTTGTGGCCCTCTCACTTTGGAGGTTCTAGAGGCTTTTTTGAAATTTTAATTATCAAGTTTGAGGCCAGCACCCCCAAATTACCCTCGGAGGCCCTACCTTCCATCAATATAAAGATAGGGGCAAGTTTGTCCCTACCCCTCCCACCCTTCCGAGCATGTGGCTTGATGCAACAGTCGACCTGGGTAGATAGTGGGATCCTGAATGTCAACCTTACTCCCCTCAATAGGTATTTTTCATGAGTTTTAATAAATTCAGTTATTTCGTCACAATACAACCAAATTCAGTCCAATTTCGCACCCAATTTAGTTAAATTCATGAAAATTTGCACCCAATTTCGTTGTTTTCTCATAGAAAGGCACTTATTGGTTCAAAGATGGTGCCAACCGTCACAAGCAGTGAAGGGAATGATTTGGGATGCAAAGTAAAGGCCAAGCCATGTCACCCTGCAATTTTAAAGCAATAAGCAAGCCCGGGAAGTCAAAAGTTGTTTTTCGAATCAATGGTAGGAAGAGTGTTTGAAGTTCTCCGTGTAGGCCCGTCCTCCCATGCAAAGGTTCCAAAGCACTGAGGACTTGCTTTAAATTCACACAACTGTGATTGTTTGCAAAACATGGTGTTACTTCGTCCACCAACTCTGTTGCAACGATTTGTGCTTCGACCAAAGAAACTAGAATAAACACAAATGATAATACTTGCTTCTACCCTTCCTGTCCGTCTACTTCAATCTAGAAATGTTTCAACAAGTTATTTCCAATGTTACAACAAATTGTATAGTTTCTGTCAAGCGCAATGAATTTGAAATGTGTATCAACTTCCGGAAACAATTAACCCATAAAGGACCAAGTGTTGTTTGGGGGACAAAAGTTTTCATGTTTCAATCCATGTTGCTAAAATTCACAAAATTTATACCACATTATCTCATATTAGCATAGAAGAAGATCGTACGGTTACATTCTCAAAAAAATAATCTCAGCAGTTTTTAATCAATGGAGTAGAGTTAACCCTAAAATGTCTTCATCCTTCAGGAGTAAACCCTTTAACACAGGATTGGCTATGGCTGATGGAGAATCTATGAGTATGATGGATGATATTCTAGAGAATCTGTTAAGCTCTTAGATTTGACCATCGCCACAGCTAGCCCGGCATTAAAAGATTAATGTATATGCTTGTTATTAAACAATCGACGAGATTTAATTTCTTTTCATTTTTCAATGAGTTGAGAAACTAAAGTTGTTATTTTTGTTTTGTGATTTGCAATTGATCATAGGTCTGGTAGGAAATCCCTCTGCACAAGGCCTCCCTCCCATTCAACGGTGATTTTTTTGGAGTGGGCCACCTCACACAATCATCCTTTGGCCAGGGAGAATTGACCCCCTCGCTTGTCCTTACCCGAGCTAGGCCCCATCTACATTGCATGGGTCATTTTTCTGGCCCTCTTATTTTAGGGGGGTCCAAAGGCTTTTTTTGGATTTTTTGACAAATTTGGGGCCTATGGTCATTGTTTACCCTAGTGGATCCTCTCTTGCTAAAAATAGGGCCCGATCCAAAAACAAAATAGGGGCCAGGTTTGTCCCCACCACCTCATAGCCCCCTCGGGTAAGGACGAGCGAGGGGGTCAATTCTCCCTAGCCGTCATCCTCTCGGGAGCTCCATCGCCACCAAACTCTAGGCTAGAAGGTGCATGTAGAAATTTTTGACCTGTTGAGTCGGTTGTGTTGTCCTTTTATGGGAAGTAATGTATGCAATTTTGAAGAATTTGTAGCCTGATTCTTCTTCTTTGTGCACTATTTTTTGGGTATTTTGGCATTTCAAATTTAGATCATTATTGCACCAACTACATGTTTGAGAAGTTGCTAAATGGTCATGTATTTCACATGTATGATATCGTATTCAAAGAGGATAAGGCTTAGATATAGAAATGACCTCAAAATGAAACATGTTAATCTGGAGAATCTTTAATCCCTGTTTGTCTTGCTAAATTTTAATACCTTTTTCTGTATTTTAAGAGAAAAATACGTAACCATATGTCTATGTCAAGCTTTGATTATGTCTGATATATTTACAAATCTAACATATTCATGAGGTACAAGGATTGAGTATAAGACAATTTATAAGTTCGGGTTTATCGTACTATTGAACACGCGGTGACATTACTGATACGATCGCACTGGAAACTTGGAATGCAGTTGATAGGGCCCTCGAAATTCAAGGAAACGTGCGTCACCCGCGTAACGACCTTGCGACTCATGATCAGCGCCGGCGTTCCTCAGCTTCATGAAGAACTGGAATATGTATGCAGCGCGATGAAAGAGGACGAAGACGCTGTAAATGCCGCTCCAAAGGCACCCGGCTTGCTCAAGGTAGCCCAGCAGACTCCCAAACAATGTCGACCCTTCCTGGTCGTCTCCAACGGGGGCCGTCAAGAAACTCGTAATCGCGAACAGGATCGCAATTTGTGTGAAGACGGGCTGCCATTTGTAGTCATCGCTCATGCTGAATACGTGCACTGATAAGTACTTTCTGAAACTTCTGCTGATTTTCTTCAGCTTGATGTTCTTCGGGAACAAGCAGCACCACACGAACTGTTTGAGGACGCGGGACACTGATCCACCACTCCCGTCTTGTAAGATAGCTTTCTCCTCCTCCGAGTCGGTTTCCGCCTGACTTTCCAAGTTATACACTGCACTAGATCCTCCGTGGTAAGTAGCCTTGGACCGCGGAGTCATCTCAGCAGTCATGTTGCTAGGTGAGAACGGGTGGTCGTTCTCAGATGCGAATGAAGCCTTCGCGGAGTGCTTACCGAGAGAAGCAATCCCACTAGCTCGAGCATGACCTATTGATGGCAGCTGGACGTTCATAGCGCGCGGTGATCCTTCATTCCTTTTCCAGTAGTTCGACACTCTCGGTTCCGTAGCAGACCCTATCCAATACGCGAGCTGCTGCATGGCTGAAGCAGCCGATAACATGACAAACAACACCAAGTACAACGTGCTGTATGTGAAGAACAGCTTGGTTTGCATCGTGTAGATATCTTGGCGTCTCATGGCCTCTACGAGGCCGTTGCCCACCATTGCCAAGAGGAACAAATGGCCCCAGTCCATGAGAACTCGCCTCCATGTGGACTTCAACCATATCTTCCCGATGGGCACCAGATCTTGCCACCCTGAAGCCATCGCAGGGCTCTCACCCGCGTGCCCATGCCATGTGAACGGAAACACTGCCAGGGCCAGCGCGACCACCACGACCTCCAAGATGGGAATCCACGGCAACAGCGTTTGGAGGAGGCTATACTTCCACACTAACTTGCTCCAGAACCTATACCTGTAGAGCCTGTTGAAAGAAGGCCTACCCGGCGTAAAGATGGACGACCAATCCAGCCAGGCGTACAGCTGGACGTATATGCCTTGGAAAATAGTCACATGGTTACAAGAAGCCGTTCCTATGAAATCAAGCAGTTAGTGGTTACGATGCAAACCATGAGTAGTCTGTTGGGATGAAACCATCCCAACCATATAATTGAGCTCGCTGCATCAGTCATGTATCAGTTGATCATTCTCATGTAATGAAGTGTAACCTTGTGACAAGTACTGTGTATGACTTACTGCATGCATGAAGAGAGCGATACTGTAGTGATTTTGCTCGTTCAACAGGTTATGGGCCCACGCCACACATAGTAGTATTCACTGAACAAGAAACGTTGAACCAAATGTGTCTCTTCTTATTTCTTTTTGAATACTACTACCGTCTCTGATGGATCATAGAACTAGCACACTGCCTACTGCTCTTTTCTTCTCTTTTCCTTTAGAAAAGGAAAATCACGTACAACTCTTCTTTTGACACAGCTACCAAATGCTCAGATAGTTACGTTAGTAATCACTGATCTCTTCTTTTTTTTCATAAAAAATTTGTCATCTTTGTTGAGCAATTTTCAGATCGGAGGACTTATTTGGCTAGGAGATTGATATCAGAGCTCAGAAGCCGAGAAGTACAAACGTCGCAGAAGAACATCCCATGGAGAACGTACGCCCAACAGGGCCTAATCGAAACGCATTCGAGGAGGTCGTAGACATGCATGGCGTCAATATGCATGGCGTCAATAGTGGAACTGCCGGCAGCGGTGTCAACCCGACATCATCGGGAGTTACGCAGAGCATTGCACGCCAAGAACTTTCGAACTTCACCGTCAACGTGGAGAAACTCACAGGTGAGAATTTTGGTTCTTGGAAATTTCAGATGGGTGTCACGTTTCGCTCCAGGAAGCTGCTGGGAATTGTGGATGGCTCTCTCACTCGAGAAGACTCAGACGACCCAGTCGAGTGGGAAGACAGAGATGCAACGTGTCAGGCAATGATCTTGTCAGCTATTGAACCCAAGCTGATACGCCGACTGAGGACGTGCAGAACCGCAAATCAGATGTGGCGTCGCCTATGCATCATATACGAGTTAAATGCAGCCGAGAATATACAGCTGCTACAACAAAAGTTTTATGAGCTCAGAATGAAGCCAGGAACTGAGATGGCAGAATACATCAGTTCAGTTGAAGAACTCGCAAATCAGCTTAATGATTTAGGAGAGAGCATCTCCGAGCAAGCTGTGATGAGCAAGATTATGTGCTCCTTGACAGCAGGGTACAGGCAGATGGTATCCGCGTGGGATAGTGTTCCTCGTCATCTACAGACAATTGAGTCCCTCACGTACCGACTTCTCAGGGAAGAGACTCGGAACCATGTGCAGGGAGAAACAGAAGACGAGAGTGAAAAAGCATTTTTCAGCCGAGGGCAAGGATCTGGGAGCAGCCAGAAGACTATTTCTATAGAAGACAAGAAGAAACGCGCTAGCAGAGTAGCTGAATTCAAGAAAACAACCAAGTTCAACAAATGCGGCCAAAAGGGCCACTGGGCGAACGACAGACAATGCCCCGACAACAAGGGACGAAGCATTGAGAAAGATACAGGTGGCTCAGCAGACAAGAAGGCCGAGACAAAGAGTGAAGCAAATGCGGCAGTTAGTGACGACCAAGACAGCATGGCCTTTATGGCTCATGCAGGAGCTGATCAAATCCGTGACAGCGCCTGGTACGTTGATGGAGGAGCAACTGACCACATGGCAGACCGACTAGAGTGGTTCAATTCCATATCTGAAATCCCAGAAGGACAGTGGCCTGTGATGGTCGCTGACAACAGGCGACTGTGGGTTCGAGGTGTTGAGAAGATCACGGTAGACTGCTTGGTGGGCGAAAAATGGGAGCGCAAGATCCTTGACCAAGTACTCTACGTTCTTGCCTTGCGAAAGAACCTCTTCTCTGTTGGCAAGGCCGCTGACAAAGGATTCGTGACAACGTATACACGAAAAACATGCTATCTTACGTCACATGAAGGCGGGGTAAGACTGTACTCACTGGAGTTCGTGCCGACCGTCTGTACCAACTCAAGCTATCTGTCGTCCAACCTCGGAGCCAAGCACACCTCATTCCAACCTCGGAGCCAAGCACCATAGCAACGTTCCAAGCTTTGGAGGTATCTTCAGCTCAGCGACTCGACCTCTGGCACCAGCGCCTGGGGCACGTAAACCCAACAACAATACTTCGCATGCAGGCACATGGCGGTTGGTGTCTTTACCACCAGGACGAAAAGCAGTGTCTTGTAAATGGGTTTACAGGGTCAAGACACACTCAGACGGCACCATTGCAAAATACAAGGCGCGCCTTGTAGCGAAAGGTTTCACCCAAACCAAGGGTAAAGATTACGACCAAACTTTCAGCCCTGTAGTTAAGTATGAATCCATTAGGACCATGCTTGCCATTGCTGCTCAACAAGGTATGAAGCTCACTCAGTTTGATGTTCAAACTGCCTATTTGAATGGCCTGCTTGACTTTGAGATTTACATGCTTCAACCGCCTGGATTTGAAATTACCAGCTTGGATGGAGCAAGCTCAGAGGGTGCTACCTTAGTCTGCCTCCTTCTCCGCGGCCTCTATGGACTGAAGCAATCAGGGCGAATTTGGAATTCCACATTCCATGACTTCCTGCTCAAATTTGAGCTCCAACCTACTGAAGCCGACCCATGTGTATACATCTCGAAGGGTGACCCTCCACTGTTGCTCTCTCTATTTGTAGATGACGGCCTCGCTTGCAGCACCTCCACATCCAAAATGGAGACCATGCTCAACCATCTGGAAGAGCATTTCTCTATTACCAAGTCAAGTGGCGACTTATATGTTGGGCTGCACATTTATCAAGATCTCCAGAGACGTCTGATTTTCATCAATCAGACCGTATATCTACGTCGCATCATTACTACTTTCGGTTTCTCTTCTTGTGCTCCCGCCAGCACACCCGCCGATCCCAACCTGCGACTGGATTCTTTCTTGGAGCCTGTTACCGATGCTCCATTCAGCTATGCAGCTGCTGTTGGCAGTTTAATGTTTGCTCAAACCCTTACCCGCCCGGACATCAGTTTTGCCGTGAATACTGTAGCCCAATTTTCTTCCAACCCGCAGCAAACTCATTACCAGGCAGTCCGCCGAATTTTTCGCTACCTCGCAGGGACGATCCACTTGGCCATCTGCTACGACGGCGGCACCAAAGCCATTCACCTGGACGCTTATTCTGATGCTGACTACGCTGGTGACATCACCGATAGGAAGTCCCGTACTGCACCTTGCTTCTCCTCAACCGAGCTCCTATTGCATGGGCCAGTCGAAAGCAGGGTTGCGTGGCAACTTCCACAACCGAGTCCGAATACATCGCAGCAAGTTCCACCACCAAGTCCGAATACATCGCAGCAAGTTCCACCACCAAGGACGTTGTGTGGTTTCGCCGCCTCCTTGCCAATCTTCGACATCCTCAGCCTCACCCAACCCGGTTATATTCTGATAACCAGAGCGCCATACGCCTCGTGCACAACCCTGAATTTCACAGGCGCACGAAACATATTGACGTGGTACACCACTTCATCCGTGAGCATCAGCGTCTTGGTGACATTGACATTGTTTATGTCTCCACCTCCGAACAGCTCGCTGATCTGTTCACTAAGGCGCTTCCCGCCGACCGCTTTTTTCTTCTTCGTGACTCCATCGGTTTAGTTCCCCTTCCTCAACCGACAGCGGAAGACGTGGAACACACTGACATTCCGCTAACTTGAGTTACCGGACTGCGGGAGGGTGTTGAAAGAAGGCCTACCCGGCGTAAAGATGGACGACCAATCCAGCCAGGCGTACAGCTGGACGTATATGCCTTGGAAAATAGTCACATGGTTACAAGAAGCCGTTCCTATGAAATCAAACAGTTAGTGGTTACGATGCAAACCATGAGTAGTCTGTTGGGATGAAACCATCCCAACCGTATAACTGAGCTCGCTGCATCAGTCATGTATCAGTTGATCATTCTCATGTAATGAAGTGTAACCTTGTGACAAGTACTGTGTATGACTTACTGCATGCATGAAGAGAGCGATACTGTAGTGATTTTGCTCGTTCAACACCTCGACATGTCCGTCCTCTCGCAATATGCGAGGTAGACTTGGGTTTGAATAATGTTGCGATATGTCTTCCGACAATTCCAGAATGGCAAGCACTGGTCGAAGTACCCAACGTCTCGGTAAATTGCGTATTCGAGTGGTTGGCCGTACTTGCTGTACTTGAATTCCGGACGTACTTTTCCCTTTGTTGCATCGAAACAACAGTGATGAACCAGATCGCTGTCTTCGGGCCAGTAGTGGAATCGCTCAGGAAAACGATTGTCATGGAATTCCAAACATTTGCCTTGGGTCTTCTCAACATTCTCATCCCAGATGGTCATATTATGCTTCGCAGTAGCCATTTCTTGTACGTAGGTCCCATTCCAAGCACTCGACAGAACCTGGCGGGCTGAGTAGGTCGTGCACAACACGAGCGAAAGCATGATATGCTGTATCAACACAAGATCGTCACAATACCCACTCCGGCACCAACATGGCAAACTACTAGAAACTACTGCGCATAAACAAAGACATCCAAAAACAGGAAGTTCTCCTCCTATTAGACGCAATTATAGCAATAAATATTGGATGATCATATCATCTCATCCGATAAATTGGCAGTACGACGTTCCTTACCACTTGCAATCTAACGTATGATCTAGATAAAATTACCGTCTGTAGAATCGTTATACGTGCAAGCATAAATCCAACCGTCAGCTATAATCTGGCTACCTCATTTTGCAGGGAGAATGATACCACTCGTAAAAGCAAATTACACTCGATGGATACTCTGGACACAACTGAAAGTTAGTCGTAAATAATGACCCAGAAACCGGTCATGTGCATTGACGAAAACTATTTACATTGGTCGAAGCAAAATCCTCTGGAAGCAACTAAGTTGGCTCGCATAAAGCAATTTTAGTAACAACCTGACTTCTACGATGACGTTTGTTTTGGCTTCATCTGAATTCAGATACCTTGCGCACAAAACGTGACAAAGATAACACGTTCCACAGAAAGCAGCGATGAATTAGTCGGGGTCATGAACCAACCTGGAAAACTGTGAAAGGCCTCCCATGAATAAGCTTCCGGGCTCCTGAGAACGCCAGGTGCTCCATGATTAAGCCGTTTAAAGACAGCTAGCGACGGCAACCTCCAGAACGAAGCTGATAACTAGGGCCTCTGCTAGTTTAGCTTCATGAATCCGTGATGAACAACCCTCTTCATGGATTCTCTTCTCTGCAAATTTGGTCCGATTTACGTCGATGACTCAGTACGCAACTGTGGAAATTTCGAAATTCGACACTCAGCTGCGTCCACGTCGTGCTGTATTTCCTGCTCCAAATAGTGTAGAACATGTAAATATCGCCTTTACATCTGCATGCTCTGCATCTGTGCAGTGATCATAACATTAATAAGGCTGTACGGACCCTTTCGATTGGAATCCGGAGACGGAAAAGGCAGCAAATAGAATACAAGATAGAAACTACACAGACATCTTGCACTCCACATGTACGGTTTTTTTGCTTTCAAGCTCTTTTTCTTGCTTTAGCTGAATGTTATCTACGTATTCTTTTCGTGCCGATATTCCTGCCTGTACAGATGTTGCGGACCTAGCACACGCATCTCTTTAGACGGATGTCACGGAGGGTGGGCTAGGGGTAGGTCTCTTTTTTTTTTGCCTTTTTTTTTATTTTGGGATGGAGAAGCTTTTCTGGGAATTTTTTTGCCAAATTTGGAGCCTGGAGCCCTAGTTTCCCTCAAATGACCCACCTTGGTGTAAACATGGCCCCCCTCTAACCTAAAAATAGGAGCCAGGTTTTGTCCACATCCACCTTCTTGTACCATCCATCAATATGGTTTAAAGAGATCCCTAGCACAGACAAGCATTAAAGTTTGGTGGTACTATAAAGAGTACTATTGGTAGTCACTACTTCAATCGCAAGGGCATTGTTTTTGTTTCACTCAGTGAAAACATGAAAAAGGTTGTTTTTTGTGTCTCTAGTGACTAACTTCATTCACCCTCTTTGCAACACCTCAGAATAGTTGCCACTAATGTATTGATATATACAATGGCGTAAACCTCCCAAAGTCCTGGATAACTTCCAATATAACGAATATGGTGTTAGTAGTTAAATTGAAGATCCTAGACTTGAAAGTAGTAAAAAGTTGTTTCAATCGGTCTTGCACCGTTGCATGAAACTTGCATCTTAGAGAGGTAGCTTTTGAAGTATTTTTGGTGTGAAATTGTCAATGAAATTTAGGGGTTAAACATAGGCTCAATGACAAAATACATAATTCATACATGCTTCCACATACAAACTTTTGAGGAGAGGTAGGGAGGTCAAAGAAGAAGGCAAGAAGGGACTCCAAAGAGCTTTCACATGGAACGAAAAGCTACATATAAAGACAATTTAGATATTTATATAAACTACTATTGCCAACCAATCTTACATGATACATATGACATTTACGAGTAGAAGTGTCTATCCAATATATGGTTGTTGACTTTTGCAGGTGGGTCATCCGTGTGTGGTATGTGCGAACGAGTTTTTGCGACTTACTAGAGAGATCCTACATTGGACCATGGATGTTTTCAAAGAAAAATATACACGCCGTGTACAAATACACCGCCATCTTGAAAGGGTTAAAATTGTCATCTTTGAAAACCTCGACTTGCCTCATTCTCTATATTGTTAGACTAAATTAGATATTATACAACTGTAATTGAGTTCTGCTTCACACCAAGACCAAGGTTAAGAGGTTATAGACTTCCACCAAATGAGATTGTGAGAATGCCCAAAGTTTGGCCTCTTGACCTTCTCACCAAAGGCCATCGCCCTCCATTGCACCTACATGGCAACACTATTAGAGAATTTTGGCGCCACAGTGACGGCCTCTCTAGTGCAAATTTGGGTTTAGGGTTTTAGCTTAAGCAAACTTCCTTTGAGATACCATCAACTTCCTGTAAGAGGCCGCCAACTTCCTTTAATTTATATTATTTGATGTATTTTTGGAGCTGAAAAAGTTTGACCTCTCCCTATTGTTTGGGCTGAATTTCGATGTTCGGCCTCTCAACTTGGTTTTGGTGTGAAGCGGCCCTCAGAATTGCCTCAAATTGTACATTCTCTTGTAGCATTTCTACCGCAGATGCTACTAAAAGATATATTTTGATTCTTCAAGGCTGAACAGGCTATCACAGGATCATGTTTCACCCAAATTGCCCCAATATAATTAGGATAAGCATTCTTTGGAAATTTGAAGTCACAGACAATTTATGATGAACAATTTGATGCCTTTTGTTGAGATAGGATGACAGCACATCCATCCACTCCAGGGTCCTCCACTAACCAGGACCTAGCCTAGACCTACTCTAGACCTAGTACGGTTCACCTAACCGTATCATAGTGGGATTACCACCTGATCATGACACTTAATACTAGATTAACTACCACTAATGGTACGACACAAGGATCCTATCACCAGTGAATGGACTCCTGTTGTACCAATCTCTAGGGATTAAACCCTGGATCTGAGGATGAGCTCTTGCTCTTTTGCTGGTCTCTTTTCTCTCATACTCGCGTCTCTCAACACCTTTGATAACAGTAGATTCTTCTCTAGTTTATTGTGCATGCAAATTGATTCAAAACATCAAGGGCACCTGCACGGCTCCTTTCGCTCTGGACCCTTGCAAATTATTGGGAACATGGAAGGTTGGCAGGGTGGCCACCGATCGATGCTTTGTTGCCCTACCACACTCCCCGCATATGTCCCACCTTAATTTTTGCCGATTTGCACCTAACTTGCCGAGGAGAAAGTGTCGTGTAGCCATTTGACATGAAACTTTGGTGCTGGTCAATCCTCGCTATGTCATGACTCCTTGGCAAGATGCCAAGGTTGTGGGAAAATGCTACTCTTTGGCGAGACGCCAAACGATGGCGGGAAACTGAGGTTGTGGGCCTATGTCATGTCACTGTGAGGATTTCTTTTGACTTCGCATGCTCATCCCAAGGATGGCTGCGGATGCGCTGAAGTAAACCTGTATCTTTCCATATTCATTCATCTCATCCAAATAAGCTTGTAAGTTGTATGGACTATTTTACTGCACCCTTCATAAACGTACATGTAAAGTATATACAATTTGCCTTATCAACTAAAGATTTCCTGAGTAAAGGGAAGTGACCCCGCGTGTCACCCCAAATCTTATGGTCTTATGTTGGTAACTACCCATACATGCACATGGTGACTTGACTTGGGATAAGTGTGGCGGAACCACTCGTCAACTTTTTGAGAACTTGGGGTGCTAAGGGGGGAATCTTTAGCTTGCATTGGATAGGACCTAAGAGCATTGATTGCCATAAGTACTCATGCATTTCATTGGTGCAAAAAAAGGGAGTATGAAATTTTTAACAATCAATTCTAGTGCATAAAAAAACTCCTCTCTTTCCTGTTCGGGAAGCACTTTCAAGAAAACTTTATTATACAATTCTAGACACAGCTCAAGTTCAAAAATATAAGGTAAGCCCCCCCATAACCAACAAAAACCCATAGCCAACACCTGTAAAATTGGGGTATATCCAACCCTCGTCCATCCCATTACCACCAATTGAGCTCCAAATGGAAGCTTGCTATTAGTCAAGACCCATACTTTTTGTCGTTGGTGATGGGGGGTACCTACTACTAGCACCCACTAAACATGGCTACACAATTTGAAAATTCATAGCTAATTCAATTTTCATCGAAAAAGTATGAAATCACTTGGGTTGGAATTGTAATTCTATTGGCTATCACTGAAAAATACTAGTATAATTATCTCCTCCCTCCATATATGCACATTCCTTAACTTGTCGGTTTTAGGGGGCCTTACTAGCTCCCTCGACAACACCCACCAGGACGGTGACGGCTCTGGATGCGGTTTCTGTGATGTTCCTCGTATCAGGTGCGTTGGTCTTATAAATGTAGGAGTTGTATCTTGAGGAGTTTTTCATGAGATGGATTTTTTGTTCGTGATTGAGGTCTGTTGTTAGATGAATTACGGTGAGGTTTTGGGGCTTGGTTGCGTTTGATTGTGGCTAGTGGTTGGAGTATAATCACAGGGGTGTATGTTGGGTTGGTATTAGACTGGTTAATATTCAATTTTGTGCAATTTAGGTCTTGAAACAGCAAGACACAATTCAGAGCATGGCTCAATGCTTCTATTTCTCGACCTGCCTCATCTAACTTGACAGGCTGCTGCACTGATTGTTTGGGTATTCTTTCCAAGTGCACTAAAAGATATGTATCATATATATAATTTAATAAGGAAGTCTGTGACATTGTGAGAAGAATATACCTCACATTTTGTGTACACTAAAAGATTGTTGTATGTTTGTTAGTCTAGGTTGCTCATATATTTTTCCATTGAACAATGTCTTACTACCACATTAATTATGTCTTACAAGTGCCAATCAATTATAGGCAATTGACTAGTATCAACTTCAAACAATCACACACACAAACTAAGTGAAAAAATTGTTTTCAACCACGTAAACAAAAACCTTGAGCACTAAACAATGGGCATTAAACAGAAAACCAATAACAACGGGCAGACAGAAAACCCGTCATGGGCAAATGGGCAAAGAAACCTTTACGGGCGTTACTCCAAAGGAGTCTTGCCTCCTCGGGCCTCACGGCTTGGAAGATACCCTCCGTGTCGAGCCGAGCTACCGCCCTTGCCCTCCATGTCGGTTATCTCCCCATTTGTGAGGCCCTCGGGGAGGGGCCTCTTCCTGTACAACACACTTTATTTGTAAGGAACGTTGTTTTCCAAAAGTAACGTGAGAGAATAGGCAAATGTACCTAAGAAAATTCTCTTCTGTATCTCCAACAAATTGTCTTTATGGGGAGTTCGGACTACGCCCTGTCATTGGAACCTATGTGTTATACAAAGTGCCTATGATGTTTTGGGACTTCCATGCCTCATGTGTATCGTGGCTATATACAATGGAAATCCACGAAATGTGAATTGAATGATCAAGTTGTGCATGTATATCCCATGTCTTTTGTCAAATTCTCACTGTAGTGTTTATTATGGGGCGTAAATCGTAGTTGCGTTGTAATTTGGTCCATCATATGCCCTGTGAGTTGGCATTTTGTACTATTGCGGCGGCCCCCAGGATAGTGTGCTCAGTACACAACTCTCACCGGTATGCCATGGATCAAGACCACAAGTTCTTGGTATCATGTGTTATTTTGAGAATTATCTCAATGCGGTGAAGTAGACCTTTTACATGAAGTCGCTTCTTTACACAATGTTTTTGTAGCTTTTCTCTATCCTTATTTGGCGTGAAAATAAGGACTACAACATTCACCTACATTCTTCTCAATTCCATATTTCAATGTTGCCTCGCCATCTGCAATAGATTGCAGCATCGCGTTTTTGTTAGAATTGAGAGTTCCTTGTAGTTCTAACAATGTTTAGAGGAAAAAGTAAAAAGGGGGAAAAATGGAGAGAGGTGAAGGTAAGACATGCGATGTCCCGTATGTATTGGTAAAGGTTGTTACCAATCGCTACTATGTGAAAAAAAACCTTCAAAAGAAAGCAATATCTCACTGCAAACATTGTTTGTAATACCTTATGTGCTTCATTTGCTTGTGAACCATTTCTATTTTTAATAAACCTCAATAGGTTATGGGCCCACTCATGTGAGTTGAGTGTAGAATTTTGATACAAATTGGTTAAGAGAAGATCTTGAGAGTTTTTTTTTAGTGTTGGAGGTGCATTAGATCCAATTTAGAGCATTGGAGGTGCACGAGAGTTGAGAAAAAGAGTGTTGGAGCATTGGAGGTAATTGAGGATGCCACAAGGAGTTCCTAGGAGCATTGGTGGTGTACATTCAAACTTGTTCACTTTATAAATGTGCAAAAGTGTATGTGTACACTTTCCTCTTTGTGATGGGTATTGGCCTTGTGATATAAAGAATACCAGAGGCTTATTCTTGGACACTTTGTCTTTGTAATGGGTATTGCAAATAATTCTAGAAACTTATTTTGCACACTTGTCTTCATGACAGATATTGCAAATTAGACCAAAGACTTATTCCATATGATTTCTTCCTTGTGACGGGTATTGCAAATGAGACTAGGACTTATGTTGCATATTTGTCTTTGTGACAAGTACATCAAATGAGACCAATGACTCATTTCATCTTCTTCATGACGGGTATTGACCTAGTAATGCCAAGGATGAGTGACTTATTTTACACGATTTCCTCTTCGTGACAAGTATTGGAGTAGGATTTAAGTGTTTTGAGGTGCAAAAGTGCACAATTGAATTTAGAAATTGAGTCATTGGAGTGTGTATGGTGTATACTTAGACAATAGAGCCTTGAAGAGGTTGATTTTTTAGATGATGCGCAAATTTAAATTGTAGATTTTTGAAAGGATTGATGTGAATGTTTGAAGTGTACACAAACACTTTGGAGCTTAGATTGTGCTTATTTGAGTGATTGGGGTGCAATAGTGCACATTGGAGGTTAGTTGGTATGTAGACATGATGACATATGATGGTGAGAGTGTTGGAGTCATTAATAAGTTCAAGGGTTAGAACTTCAACTTTCGGAAGTTCAAGAGGGAGATGGTTTTGGCATCCTTGCACCTTTGGAAGATTGTGGATGATTATGAAGAGGCTCTATCCTTTGACGTCGACCCTAAAGTCAAGAAGGACTACGATCGGCGTGCAAAAAAGGTGATGTCGTTCATTGGGCTCAACTTGGTGGACAACCAACTTGCCCATATGAAGAGTTGCAAAGGACATGCGGAAGCATGGCAAATTTTGTGCAACATCCATGAGACAAAGAGCTTGTTCAACATTCTCTTCATTTGCCGCAAGTTCTTCACAATTAAGATGCAAGAGGAAGACGATTTGTTGAACCACGTCAACCAAATCCTTTGTTGGAGTACAAGTTTTCCTAAGCCCAACATTTAATGAAAAATTTCAAGGTTTTGAATTTGAAAGGAAAATAACAGCAAAAGTACTACTCTAAAAAATATTTTTTATATATCCGTGCTAATTAATTTATGAATGCTATAAGTTTTTACTCTTGGTGAATATTTTTGCTTACTATTTCTACAATGATTTGCTTCCTCAGGTTCTATAGGTAATTGTGCTCTCGGTAAAAATATTCATCAAGAGTAAAAACTTAAAGCAATAATAAAATCAATTAGTGTGGATACACTAAACATCATTCTTAGTGTATATATTTTAAAACTTTAATAGTATTACTATAGAGCTAAATAGTGCACTTTTTGAAGTGGATAGCAATGAAGGAAAGTTCTTGACAGCCCCCCATTTTTTTACTCTAACAACATGGGGGACAACCCTTTAGTTGATTTTGGATTGATTCCTAAAATTTGGAAAATAAAAATCTAATATTCTTTGAACTTTTATACTAGATTGTCCTTGATAAGATTTTGTTCATGATATATTTATTATTTTTTTGGACTTTTGGTTTGAAAGTTACCAGCCTTCAAAGTAAAAATGGAAATGATAGGTAGTCTAGGCAATCCCGTGAACCAATAATATACAAGTGTCTCAAAAGAGCACTAAGTAAAGGCACTAAGGGTGGGAGACTAGTGGAGCAATCCAAATCACGGGTAGGAAGGAGAATTAAGAAGATATCATTTATGAAAACTCTAGTAGTCATTTTTACGTAATGAAAAAAAATTTAAGTGGATTCGGCCACAGTAGATGCAGAGCAACCAACACAGGCTTGCCATATAGAATTTATTTATTTTGATTGTTGTTGATGTGACAAAAGTTTGAAGACCCTCACTTTCAAAGGAGAGGGTGAGATGACATGGCTCAACATTTGATAAACAATCCCCGTTTTTAAAACCCATTTTACCAAATATTCTTGGATAATTCAATGAATTGTGTAAAATTAGAGTTTTACTAATTTTATCCAAAATTCATCCTAGACTAGTAGAAAAAGAATTAAAAGTTTGACTCTTGGATTCTCAAATATGTAAAATTGTCTGCATCAAAAACTTCCACTCCATTTTTGTAGTCATTGTCTTGTTTCTGTACCTCCCTGCACCAAACTACTTAATTCAACATGTTTCACTCTTCTTTTTGGACTAAAATTTTGCAAGCAAATGTCTAACACCATATGGGTCATAATGGTTAGGGATTTGAAAACTCTTTAATGTAAAAGTTCCAAGATACACAAAGTCAAAGTGGGCTAACCTTGTTGAGTAAGGAAAAAAACTTTTTCTCTAATTTCAAATGTAGTAATCTTTATATCCGTGAAATGGATTGCAACCAAAAAACATATGGCATGTTTATATACAAGTCTAATGTAAGATATTATGGTTATAAGTACTATTTCTTACATTAAATTTTGATTTTCTTGCATCTTTTAGATAGTGGCAGTTTTGGATTATTTTTTAGAGAAATTGTTAAGGAACTTTTGGGGTCAAAATGCATAGAGATTGAGGATTTTACTAAAGGATTTATCCTGATAGAACAAAGCATGATAGTACTATCCACCGTTTGGATTTTAGTTCCAACAATAAATAAAATAATCAAAGAAATAAAATTATTTTCTTATATAAATGTCTACTTTCTATATTCCTAGTCACTGCAAGTCCATTTCTTTTGTCCTAAACTCTTGCATTACCTCTGATTTTTGGTGTGCAATGACCTAACACAAGGTAGAACATAGATCCATAAAATTTATGCAATGTCTAGTGGAATAACATGTCATTATCTTGAGTTAAGGTACGTTGACCATGTCCATGTAGGAAAGAAAAAAAACCATATTGCACTCTTCAAATGCATGTATCTTACAATATGTGTAGTCAAAATTTACGAAATGTTTTGAGTGTCTCAATGTAGTAGTCAACTTGAAGATTCTACTCTTGAAAATAGTAAAAAGTTGTTTTAATTAGTCCTGCAACATCTCATCTTAGAGAAGCAATTTTGGGGTGGTTTTGGTCCTTTGGAGGTTAATCCTTTAAGATCTACAAGCTCACAAGGCTTGGAAGAATCTACAAGCTTAATAGATCATGTAGAACATCATCTATACATAGGGTACGTTCGATTATGACCCCACTTCATTATACTTTGCCCGTCGGACTCTGATGCACATTCTCAAGGCATTCGTTGGAAGCGCACATGTCCATGCAAGTTACCTCATTTCATAGATCAAGTTGCAATGAACATGCGGATCTGCTATCTGCAAATCACTTCAAAAAATGACCACCTATAGGCATACCATCCTTAAAGAGTCAATAAGTTTGTAGCTCTATAATCAATCTATGTATTTCCTACTTTTCACTTAGAAACTCACTCCTAAAATGATGGCATGAAATAACAACAAGGTGGTCACTGATTGAGATACAAGCTAGTCATCTCATACAATCTTTCTAGTACACTAAACGCTAAATATAGTGTGGATTCATAATTGATGTGAATCACCCACACTAATTCTCATCAAAGCAAGTGCATGTCAAGTTCTGATCGGGTATTTGTTCTCAAGCAAGTGTGTGTCAGTCAACAATTGCACATAAACATTTCGAAATAGTATGGTCCACACTACAGTACATCCAGTGAGTAGTGTAGTGATTGTAACTAATTTCCTACAGGGAATACCAATACAAAACAACTTGCATTTGTTGCCATTTCTTCACATCCATCCAAGGTGTGGAGTGTTACCTAGGTTTAGGGTTTAGGTTTAGGGTTTAGGGTTTAGAGTGTTGGCAGCCGGATGCTACCCTCAGCATGAAAGGGTTCAGTGCAAGGGAGAGAGAGAGAAAGAGAGGTAGAGATTTGAAGAGGCGCCACCTTCCAAAGTTCCCACACACGCATTGAGTATCCTGTTCGCAACGCCTGACGATTTGATGATCGGCCGGTGCTCCGATGACGATCCTTGCGAGGTTAGGTTGTCCTGTCAATGACATGGGTGAAGTGACATGTACCATGTTGAGCATAAGTTGTGGATGCCCCTGGGATTGGCAGCGATGCCCCTGCTATGGTGGTTGCTTGCACGATGATGGTCCTGTGGTTGTGGAGATGATGCATCTTGGTGCAGATCACACAGCGATCGGAGTCAGAGCCTTTAGTCCGGACTGCGAATGACGGTCCCCGTCGAGGCACAGTACGGGGTGGCGGGGGTTCTTGCTGTCGCATTGTCTGTGTTTCTCTACAAAAAATTTGCAGCTCCGAGGTTTGTCCGTCCCTGCCGCCAAGACTGATCGTCAGACTCCTCCAGGTGCACAACTTCTACAAAACCTCTACAAAACACATGCGTGTTCTACTCCTAATGCTCATGCTTCCGACTGTCGTCATACAGAATAATGTTAGTCCAACTCTGACGAACAATCACGGCTATGTTGGTTATATTGGCGGCTTTGTGCAAAACTTTCTAGATGCAATATAAGTGTTTTGATATCATTTCTGAATTCAGAGTAGGCTCTGTTGTGTACGCATGTAAGAGGAGCGAAAAAAAAAGTGCGAATTGGTCAAAGAGAGATAACCCAACTGGCAATGAAAAAACGAATATAGCCTTGATTTACACGTTGATACGTGAGTTTGCATGCTACTGAGATGGTTTAGAAGACCAGAAGTAGAGACGATGGTACCTGAATGTTATTTGGTATGTGCCGAGTGATGTGAAGACTGATCATCAGAGTCATCCAGGTGCAAAACTTGTGCAAAACCCCTACTAATGCTGGTTAGGGATTGGCATATTCACGCATGGTTTCCACTTCGAGGAGAAGAAACGCACAACAGAGACGGTGGTACCTGAATGTTGTTGATTGGTATGTGCGTGAAGTTTGTTTAAATATCCAGCCATGGATTCCTCGAGGACATTTTGGAAGAGGTTTTGGAAAGGCAGCAGCGACCGGCGGAACAGCGCTGGGATGATGAACCGGTGGATGGCCAAAAGGAACCGGGAGGAGAAACCTGCGGTTGCTGTGGCGCCAGTGGCGTCTTTGCCTCTGAAGATGAAACAGGCTGAGAAGCTGCCAGTGGAAGCTGTGGAGAGGATCCTTGCCCACCTGCCACTCCCAGCTCTCATCCGCGCCCGCTGCGTCTGCAAACGATGGCGCACTCTAATTGCCTCTCCGACGTTCCTGAGTGCAAGGGGTGAGATTCCCGCCGTGGCAAACCCACCCTACTTCCCAATGGTGTTCTCCAAGAGCTACGGCCGCAAGTGCTGCGCCTTCGACTTCGCCAACCACCGGTGGCAGCGCCTGGCGCCGTTGAACTTCGTCCCTTACAAAGTGACCTACGTCGCGGGCGCTGGAGGGCTGCTGTGTCTGCGCAACTGCTTTGAGCTCCTGGTGATGTGCAACCCCATCACACGCCAGTGGAAGAATTTGCCCAGATCCTCGGGCCAGCTCTGCGTGGGCCAGAGCCTCATCCACATGGTGATGGAGCCTGGCTCCAAATCCTACAAGATCATCACGATCTCCGCGACGTGCAAAACAGAGGTCTACGACAATAGCTCCAAGAGCTGGAACATCACCTCGCACAGCTTGCCGCCCGGAGTCACCGGCATCAGAGGTCGCACTGCGGCCTTCTGCAACGGGTTTCTGTACTGCATTGTGGATGAGGGCGTGAGCTCCAAGCTCAGCGGCGTCATTGCCCACGACGTGCAGCTCGCGGTGTGGAGCTCCATGCTGATTGCGCTCCCAAGTGGATTTGGGGAGGCCAGATCTTCCAACTCCCTGCAACCAGGCAGCCTGGCAGCGTCGCTGGTGGAGTGCAGAGGACGCGTGGTGCTGGTGGCCGAGAAGTTGCAGCTCGGGGTCACGCTGGTGCACATCTTTGAGCTGCAGCTGACGAACATCACCTGGCTTGAGGTCGCGTCGCTCCCGTCCGAGGTCGGTGCCGGTTCTCCATTTGAGAGCTTCAAGCAAGGCCTGCGATGCGATGGCGTGGTGGTGCACGGGGAGCTCATCTGCTTGACGAGCCAGAGCGGGGGCATGGCGGTCTTGGACATCGCCACTGGGATGTGGAAGGCATTGCCTGAGTGCCCTCTCTCAGTTGGAAAGAGCCCCGAGATTGACATCGCCGTGTTCCCCTTCCTTCCTTCTCTTGTCACTCCTGTGTGACCATCCTCCTCGCCTTCCTTTTGTAATATATTAAACCAAGTCCACCATTGAGCCAGTTTCTTCTGCAACTATATCCTGTGGCCTGTATAATAGAGAGCAGAGCAGATGAATTCAACACGTACAACATTCTTAGCTTTTCCTTTCAAGGGTAGCAAGGGACATGATAGAAGTGAAAGGGGGATGAAACTGTGAGATGAAACCCGGCCAAGACGTTGCCCCTTATGGATGCTCTACAACTTCTGCACCAAAGAGTTCAATAACAGGAACAGAGGACTAGATTACAGCTAGAGAGGAAAATATGGAAGCAAGTGTTGGAGACTAGAGTTTGGACATCCCCAGGGAGCTGCTCTCCAGAGGCGTGCCGACTTTAGAACCCGAAACGCGACCAATGTGCTCACAGATGAATTTTCCAGCTGCGACTACTTGAGCTATATCAACGCCTGTGTTGATTCCAAGACCGTCTAACAAATACAGCACTTCCTCAGTGGCAACGTTGCCTGTTGCGCCTTTGGCGTATGGGCAGCCGCCCAACCCTGCTACCGAGGAATCCACCACACTGATGCCCATCTGCCACGTTGTAAAAAATATATTTATGAAGCTGGGATTTTGTATACTGAGAGATACATTTCATTTCCTTTCCTTTGTTGATGCAAACTCATGTAATAAGACCTTAGCTTATAATCTCGTGATACTTCAAGAGAACAGTTTTTATATAAGCTGAAGAAAAAAAAGAATTCTTCTTACCTGAAGCGCAACGACTATGTTGACGAGAGCTTGTCCATACGTGTTGTGCAAGTGAACCGCCAAATTGGACGCAGGAACTTCTTTCAACACTGCCTCGAGCATCCGCCTCACCGTTCCTGGAAATGAGGGCCTCAGGTTAAGCTAAGGTAGTCATGAGAAAACGAACCACATACGGGAGCTGTGTTCAATCATAAAGATTATTACCAGGGTTGCCAATCCCAATTGTGTCGCCCAGTGAAATTTCGTAGCAGCCCAATCGGTGCAGCTCTCTTGCCACATGAGCTACTTTGTCAGGAGCTATGGGACCTTCAAATGGGCACCCGACAACGCATGAAACGTACCTGCACACGAGCCAGGGAAATCAATAACCAACATACTACTGGTGCTTCTCACATCAAGCTATATTTGCAGTGATAAAATCATACCCTCGCACAGGAATATCTTGCTCCTTGGCTGCGTCGCACACTTCTCGAAACCGATTGATACTTTCCTCAATGGTACAGTTCGTGTTGGCTTTGGCGAACGACTCCGAAGCAGCAGCAAAAATCGCTACCTCCTGTGCCCCCGCTTCCATAGCAGCCTTGAAACCCTACAGAAAGAAATATACCCGCCATGTCAGTAATGATTGAAAAACATGTTTCTTATGATGTTACTGAATAAAACCGCACAAGTTTCGCACAAATCCAAATAACCTTGACTCAACCAATAATAAATTGTCCTACTCAACTCACACCTTATCCTTTTCATCATATCCAAAGGATAATTAACAATCAATATACATAATATCAACATTAAGATAGCCTTCAGATATGTCAATCCAGAATTGACCTTATGGCAGGTCACACCCTACATTCTGAACCTTACAAAGCTGAAGCTTACACAGCAAAGTAACTCCAACCTATACCTTCAAGTTCGGTACCAAAACAGGCAACCGGCTCCGTTCCAAATTCCGGACAGAAGCCATGACATCCTTTGCATCTGCCAGCTACCATAACAACCAGAGCTCACATCAGCAGCACTCTCCACACCAACATGTCAGAAAACGAACATACCCGTTTGACTAAGGTTTCCTAAAGAAAGAGCACCATTAACACACCTGAGGCACCCACTTGGGCGACACAAAGCTTGTGGCTTCCACAACAGGTAGCCCAGCGGCAACCAGGCGTTGAATGAGCTGCACCTTCACCGACGTAGGAACGATCTCCTTCTCATTCTGCAAGCCGTCCCGAGGACCGACTTCCACTATTTTTACATAGCTCGGAAGACCTGGAACCTGCAGGAACACTCAACTTAATTATCACCAATCTTAACCCTTGCACGTCAGAAAGTGCCACTGGTGGCCACAGTATTCTACATGTATGGTGTTGTATTTGAACATGATAAGGTTCACATATTGAAATGATCTCCAAATGAAAGATGTTAGTTGAAGAATCTTCAATCCAAAGGTGTAGGTCTTTGCTGAACTGTAATACATAGAAAAATACGTGCCAATAAATATACAGTTCCCGACTGACGCGTTTGAGGGTTCATGCAATAAAGACGAAGAAGCATGGGAAGACCAGAACACTAACCTTGACAGTGGAGCGTGTTTTGTAACTTCGGGAAGAGAATTCTCCAGCACTAGAACTCTTCGTTCGGGTGGACATCATCCTCCAGTAATTCACTGTCTGCACAAGTCTGCCGCACCTGGTTCCCAATCCCATCACTTCCTGACTAAACCCTAAATTGAGCTCAAAAACCCTAAACGATCACGTAACACCACCGCTGGTATTGTTCTCCTTCCTATTTTGTTAGAGGATCTAAACCTCATCAAACCCTAGTCATCTCGATCTGCGCCCATGATCCTGCTCAGACTGTGACGGAAAACAGAGCACCACGTGAGAATATTCAAACCAGCTCGCAAGTGATCACCCACCTACTGATTTTCAAAGTATCATACTAGTTGGAGTTGATAAAAGCAACAACTGCGAGGAACATGAGAAATTGCGTAGTAGTGGTCTCACCTGTCCGAATTGGAGCGACACCGTCGAGGATCAGTTGAAGAAGCGAGAAAAGAATTCCAATTCAACAGTAATTGCGATGATTTTGACAATTGTTGTTTGAGATTTGGACATGTAAATTGCTTACGATTTCTTCTGGCTCACTTGTGCGCTTCTGGATTGCGACACGGAATGTCACACAGGGTGAGAGTGAAGTCGATCGGATGCAGCTCGGAATTCCTCACGCGAACTCTGCAGTGGAGTGAAGCATGGCATCCTACTTGTTGAACGGATGAGTGACTGGTGACGTGGCGGGGGACGGTGGTCCACGTCGGATCATTCGATCCGTGACTGGACTCCCGCGCACCTCTGACTGTGACTGTGACTCGTACAGTAATAGGCTAGCGCACATGTTAGATTAACCAAAGGCACCTCGTTTGGTGACCAAATCTCTCTACACTAAAATTGAGAATTAGTGTTAAGCACAGTAAATGATCTAAAATGTTAATAAGTTTTTACTTGTGATGAATTTTTTTACCAACGATGTTTACAATGATTCCCCTCGTTGAATAGTATCAATAGTTTTGCTCATAGTAAAAACCTTCATTTAAAGTAAAAACTTATAGCATTTACAAATTAATTAGTGTGGTTACACTAATTCTCAATTTTAGTGTAGTTATGGGCTACGAGCGTTTGGAGGATGGCAGTGGGGTAAACCTAGCCCCTGTTTTATTTTTGGATGGGGACCTATTTAAAGAAAATCGAGGCCTATTTTGGATCAATTGGAGCCGCATCCCCAAATTTGTCCAAAAAAATTCTATTAAATAGCCTAAAGACTCCCTAAAATGAGAGGGCTAGAAAAATAAGAGGGTGCTTTTAAGACGGGGGTCCACCTCCCTGAAGAAGCTTGTAGCCCAAAATTATAGAGATCCCCTATCTCGGCTCCTATGTCCCCCAGTTTGGTACTTGATGCCCAGATGGGATTAGGTGTAATTTTGGTTTGGTTAGTAACCATACCATTGGATTATCCCTTCCAACTCATATTTTTTTAACCCCTAAAGATCCTTGAAAGCCAAAATGGCTTTTTGCTATTTCGGGCAGCCTAGTTCAAGGGGTTAAATTTAATATTTTTGCAAAAGATTTTTACGGGGTGTTCCCTATACTACAAGGTGTATGTGCAACAATTTGCAAAGTCGAATTCCAATTTTTGAGCTTATTTACTCAAATTTTAGTTTTCAACCTCTGGGCGGGCAGAAAAAAACTTTTTATTTTCAACATTTTTTTGAAATGTTTTTTTGCTAATATGTTCATAACTAAGTTTCTATTCAAATTTCCAAGTGACCCATGTTGAACCTTTTACCAATTCTGCGAGGGCAGCCTTAAAAATTACAACAACAAGTTTCAAAGTTTTCCACAATATTACATTTTTTTCTTTCAAAATTCGTCAAAATTTGAGATTTCATAATTTTTCAAAAATAAATTTTCCCAAAATTCACAAACTTAAAGAGGTACCTACTCACCGTTCATTTTTTTCCTAAATTAAATACAATAAACGTGATGCATGTTTTTCCAAATCACCGTTTTTATACCTTCTGTTGGAAAATAATTTGCATGAAGGTCCAAAAAGCCGAACGAGTCTCTAAAATTTTGCATAGGCATTCAGAACATGATTCTCCACATGGAAAAAAATATGAGCAAAATGATTGGTGTAGCAATCATCAAGTTTTCCTTTCCACAAAGTAGACTATGTCTTTTAAACAATGCCCAAAAAAAGTTTTGCATCAACTTTGAACATTATAATCTCACAAATGGTGCACATCCAACGGCTCAAATTTGACATAGTATATTCCATAGTAGCTAGGTTCAAGATCCTACGGTTGAAAGTACTAAAAAACAGTAAATACATTGACCATACCTCAATTCCAACAAGGTGGTAGAAATTCGCAATTTTTGGTTTTCGAGCTCCCAAGAACACAAGGATTTTTAGGGGTTAACTATATTTGTAACTCATCCGTGAACCATGAGTTCCCAATGAGTTTACACTAAGTTCCCATTGCGTTTCCATAGAGTTCTTGTAGAGTTTCCAACATGTTTCAATAGAGTTCCCAAGGCATTCCTATGGAGTTCCCAAAGGATTTACATTGTGTTCAAGATGAGTTCCCATAGCATCCCCAGGTATTCCTAAGTGTTCCCAATTGTTCTCAAATGCGTTTCTAAGTGTTCGCAAGTGTGATTCTAGAATTACAGAGTACATGGATTGCGTCACGTGGGGCGACATAACGTTCGGGTGCGGATGGGGGTTGCATTTGGTCACATGTACGTGAGCTTATTATCTACTAGAGTTTGGGTCTATGAATTGTAGAATTATGGAATTGTGGTGGTGTTGAGAGTACTGACGGGTTTATATAAGGTAGAGGTTGATATTCCCGTCCGAATTTCAGGTTTGCATATTTAGACTTGTGAAAGAAAAAATTTATGATTTTTGGGTGCTTCGCAAAGCTATTGCAAAGGCATCCCAAAAAAAAAACATTTTTTGAGCATTTCTACAATTTTCTATGAATTTTTAAGAACGAAGGCCTAGAGTGGCCAATAACCGCTCATAGAGTCATGGTGTTCATGAGAGGTTGGATTCTGAAAATAGAGCACTTGTGCACCAATTCGAACCAATCAGAAGTTCTCAATTTTCCCAAGCATGGGCGGAATTAGAACAAGCTTGGACACTTTCTGAAGCCAGGCTGGTTGGTTTCTGACACACAGCCCTGGAATGTAGGGTGCGACAATTGGAACTGCACGGAAATATCAACCGCTACCTTATAAGATGAAGAGCCGATATAAGATTTTTTGTCGCGTTCGTTGCACACTTGTCATTCACTGTGTCATTCACTGTGCGTACTCGTCGTTCACGATACCAGGATATTTTTTGAAATATCTCAGGCTTGATGGATCTTATAGAGAGGGGCACCGTATACAGAAGGGTGACATTCAAATTGGCGTTTGGGCAATTCCAGGGACGGTGTCCCACACCGCTGCCAACTTTGACACCCTCCTCAAGGCTAAAAATTATTTTGTTATCCTCAAATTTTGAAGACAACATCACCTTTATGTTGAAAATACGCATACCAAATTTGAAGTCTAGGGGACTCATAGTACAAAAGATATCAAAGATTAACCACCATGGGGTAGTTGTGATAAAAGTTTCGTAGCTGCCAACTTTAACACCCTCCCAAGGATTGAGGAAATTTTTTTTGCCCACGGAATATTTGGAGTGAAAACACCTTTATGTTGATTACATGTGTGGAAATTTTCAAGTCCAAAAAATGCACGAAAAAAATCACATCCCAAATCTACCAACATGTGTAGTTGTGAGAAACAAAGGGAAAAACCATTTTACTACTTCCAACTTTGACACCCTCCCTACGGCTGAGAGTTTGTTATTTCAACATGAAATTTTTGACACACGGTTATCTTTATGTTAATAACATGTGGAAAAAATTTCAAGGCCAGAAAATGTGTTCAAACGAAAATATTCAAAACTACTAATATGGGGGTTGGCTGTGAGAAAAGTTTCACACCTACCCACTTTGACACCCTCCCAAGAATTCAAAAAAATTATTTGTCCATCAAAATTTGGGTATGAAGTCATCTTCACGTCAAATACAAGTGTGGAAAATTTCAAATTCAAAAGATCTACACAAAAAAACATATACCAAGTCTACCAACATGTGTTGTTGTGAGAAACAAAGGGGAAAGCTTACCACTACTTCCAACTTCAACACCCTTCCTAGGATTGAGTTTTTGTTGATACATAATGAAATTTTGGCCACAAGATCACCTCCATGTTGGTAACATGTGAGATAGATTTCAAAGCCAAAAGATGTGTACACAAAAAAAAAACTATTCCGTATCTACCAACGTGGATGTCCTCCTTTAGCGTCATTCACTGCTTGTAACCTTGAGGGCATAGAATGACATTGTTGAAGGAGCTTTTTACCACTGACCAAATTCCACTCTCTTTCAAGAACTACCGTCAACACTCCTAAGTTTCTAGGGCATTCCTTGCCATGTTGCACAACATCTTTTAGCATCCTCTAGACATTCTCGATTGAATTGAGATTGGGAGAGTTTGCAGGCCAATTGAGCTTTTCGAGTTGGTGGGTTTGTCTCCATTCTTCACATGTTTTGCTGTGATGGATAGGTGCACCATCTTCCATAAGCACTCCTTTGGAACTCTATCCAAGAAATGAATCAATTCGCCATCGTAGACCACATCCACAAAATCCTTAGCAAAACGTCGACTTTTTGGCATTAAGACAAGTTGTGACTTCTGTCCTCAAGCAAATGCACCCAAATCATCAAAGATGTCCATCCACTTTTAAAAGTAGGAACTATACAACCTAATAAATAGCACTCATATGCACTTCTTCAAACATGAATTTGTCGAGAACTTTTTCCAATCTCAAAAATAGATTATTCTGTCCAAACAATACGCTCCCACTCTTCGGGACTCCATCCACGGTACTTTTTTGAATTTTTACTTTTAAAAAATCTTACGTTTCAAAAGCAATACTTTTTCAAAATGTTACTTATATAACAAGTTCATTTTCCAAAGGTTACGTTTCCTAAATGTTATTTTTTCAAATGTTTTCTTTTTCAAATGTTTCCTTCTTCAAAAGATTACTTTTTTGCAAGTTTCCTTTTTCAAATGTTTTCTTATTCAAGTTTTTCTATTTTTATAGTTTTCGTTTTCCAAATCTTTCCTTTTTCAAATGATCCCTTTATCAAATGTTTTTCTAAAAAAAAATCTCATTCCTTTTAAACCTTAGTTTATATTTTCCAATCTCTTTCTGCAATCGTTTTTTTTTTTGGATTGCAAATTCACTTTCCTTCCATATCTATGTTGTCTTTCCAAATTTTTCTCTCCAAATTGTTGTTTTCTCTCAATTGTTGGTGTTTCTAAATTGTTCTTTTTCAAAGTTGTTGATTTCTCTATGTTGTTCTTTTCTCCAAATTGTTGTTTTTAAAAAAAAAATCTCTACAAGTTTTTGTTTTTTCTCTTCTTATTTTTTGATACTCCAAATGTACAAATAATTCTCTTCTACTTTTGATACACTAAATGACCACAAATAGACATTTTTAAATTCCAATCTTTATTGGAATTCCCAAATAGTGTAGTAGTTGGCATTTAATATGGTATTCTGCCACTACACAAATTGCGTGGTTTGCAATTAGTATACATGTTTGTATTTGGTGTTTAGTACACTAAAGGCAATATTTAGTGTAGAAATTGTCAAAATACACAACACTAGCCAACCAGAGGCACATCAACACATAGCCAATTTTCACGTCTAATGTAATGTTAGGTTGTGTTGAAGATAAAGGCCAGGCATATGGAGGGTAAGGGCACCAAATATCAAGGGTATTGATTTATTCTTGCACTGAATATAGGAGGAATTTATCATTTAGATTATTGCGTTGACAAAATTCTTTTTGAAGGAAAAACATGATACACTAACAATGGCATTATCTTCTATAGGTTCAATAAGAATTTTTTTAATTTTTTTTTGGCAAAGCATCTTCCTAAAACGAGTTCACAATACTTTAAAAACAAAAGTTGTAGTATCACTAAACTACTTAGCTGTACATCTAAGCTCTTAGTTTTTAAAAGCTAAAGCCTAAAGATTGCATCAATAGAAGAAGAACTCTAGTCTCGAGAGGGAGCGGACATGTAGAAGAAGAAGAAGAAGAACGCCGGTCCCCGTAGGGGGCCGGCATGAGTGAAGTGCCCGTTCATTCCACCACTAAGTCCATGCCCACCGGGCATAGGTTAGTAGTATGGAACTACTTCCCCCTTTCGAGGGTAGACACTATGTACCCAGTAACAAGTAACCAGAATAAAAAGCGGCCCTAGGTCCCAAAAAGTCCTAAAAGAGGGAGGGCAAGTGCGGTGAAATGCAAATGCGGTTGTAGATCTATAAAGGGGGGTTTGAAGCGTCGGGTAGGGGTTGGTTGTTTTCAAGTTTACGTTTATGTAAGAGTATCGACATAGCATGTTGAATTGCAATAGTGTTAATATTTGAGAAGGTGGTTTTGATTGAAGTGATGGGGATTTTAAATGTTTCTTCAAGGGTTGTCATTGAGGGGATGAAGGTGGTGGCTCTAGCACCCGCGGTGATGACAATGAGGGGGTCTACTTTCCATCCTAGTGCTTGAATATCGTCAAGTAGTGGTTGGTATTTATTTGTTTTGTTTGCAATAGTGTCCGGAGAGAATCTATCATTGCAATATGTGAATTCAATAAATTGGATGGTGAGACTAGGGTCTATGTGGTTTGGTGGGGGGTCTTTGTATGATAGTCCTCTAACACATAATAGGTCCGGTTTGAATCTTGCATTACAGTGGCATCTTTGAGTATGAGCGGACATGTATAAAGTATTTGTTTGTACCACCACTGAGTCCACATGCATAGGACATAGTAGGTAGTTGGAATAGAACTATTTTATCCTTTTGAGGGTAGACATTATCTATCCTAGCTTGCTTTCATGGTTGTGAAGAAAAATGGACATATTTTTACTTCCTAAGACATGTTGAAAGTACCCAACCAATAACTCAAAGGTCCCCACCATGGTTGAATGCAGTTTCATATATTTGTCTATAAGTGGTAGTATGTATATATATATATATTTTTATTTTATTTTTTAATATTTTTTAATATATTTTTTCCACATTCACTTTTATATGAAATAAATGAAATCCTCTTAATTTCTTCAAAAGGAATCTTAAGAAAATGTTAGATAAAAACTTTCATTTACTTGAGATATTTTTAGATGAATCTAATATTTGGTTACATTATTTAATCTTAAAACTTATATATCAAATATCATATATTTGGTTATATTATTTAATTCAAGAAACATCAAACATGATAAGAATAACTCTCAACTTAAAAACATTGAAGAATTTAGTCTCTTTATAAATAAAAGTAGTAGGTCTCTTAAGGTGAAGCCATGTGCACAATTTTGGCATCCCCAATGAAGCCACGTGGCAAATAATGGGCGGTGTTTCCAAGGAAAAGGACAGAGACTCATTTGGGAACTTAATTGGAGACTTAACCGGGGACCGCCCATGCCCCTATGGAATCCTAGGGGTTCAATAGTCCCAAAATAAATTACACAAAGCTTATGGACTTGACTTATTTTTGTATAAAGCAGTCGACAACCTATTGCCTAAGTAATATGTAGCCTTCAAAGTATTAAAAGGTAATACAACAAACCAAAAAAAGAAACATTTTGTTAAAACTTCAGATGACTTAACAAAAAATATGCAACAAGGAAAAAAAAAGCCTTTCATAGCCAATTTGACAAAGAGTTGAGGACGATAATGAATCCAATGATATTATCAAGCTATGTGGATAAAATTGTGACAAAAATCAAGGCAAGTATCTTGACAAATTTTTTAAACTTGTTTTTTGACAAAGTTTTTTGGCAAGTCAACAGGTTTCTTGACAAAGTTTTTAAACTCTTTAATGCCAATGAGCTCACAAGGCCCAGGACAATTTAGGATAGTGTAGTAGATTATGCATAACCATGTTTACACACATGGTACATTTCATCACAACCCCACTTCATGGAGTTTATTGTAGCTCGCCAATGCTTGGGTGAAGCCAGTCTTAATAGATGATCATCTTGTTCCGCCTCTAAATTGTCCTCAAAGTTTTTTGGAGGTGACCTGTAGCGCTTGCTACAAAGGTTACTGTGCCCCCAACGATCTAAGAATGGACGTTAGGCCTTAACCCTTAAATGTCAAAAGGTGCCATTGGTGGCAACATTATTCTACATGTATAGTGCCGTATTTGAACATGATAAGGTTCAGATTGTTTGAAATGACCTTTAGAGGAAACATGTTAGTTGAAGAGTCTTCAATCCAAAGGTGTAAGTCTTGCGAACTTTAATACATTTTTGTATTCTACAGAGCCTAAATATACGGTTCCGATTGATGTTTAACCCTTAAATGTCAGTCGGGAACCGTATACACAGGCACATATTTTGCTATGTAGAATATTAAAAAAGTACTAAAGTCTAGCAAGACTTACACCTTCAGATTGAAAATTCTTCAACTAACTTCTTTCATTTGGAGGTCATTTCAATATCTCAACCTTACCATGTTCAAATACGACGTTATACGTGTAGAATACTGTGGCCACCTGGGGCACCTTCTGACGTTTAAAGGTTACATAGAGCAGATGTCGGATTTGGGTGCAGTGTCGGGAATTGTTCCGGTAATGGTTTTAGGGTATACCAAAACACAGTAACGGTTATGGAGTACAGTGACGGTTTGGGGAGTCCGTCATTTTTGCATCCGAGGAGCGACGGATTGCGAGAACCTCACTCTTTGTTTTCGAGTGAAATGTTTAATGGGCGTGTTGTTTTATGCAACAATATGATCTCCGCATTACCTCGGGGTTAGGGTTTATGGTAACGTCTAAAGAGGGAGATGGCCTCGCATGCAGTGCAGGAGGAGGAAAGTGTGTCGGATTGCACCCCTGCCCTTGAATCGGAGCCAGAGCCGGGAGAAGAAGAGGGAGCTCGCGAAGAACAAGTGAGTGGGAGGGTGCAGGAGGTGTCCTCGGAGGGCGAAGATGGCACAGGTGAGGAGATGATGTTGATGTGGTAGAGTTCGTGAAATTAAGGGATGATCTGATGAAGTTGGATTGGAGTTGGGTCTAATCCGAAACCGTAAATTATCGCAAGGATTTGGTGGAATGTCATGTGAAGAGGCTGCTGGTGTTGTCGATGATACACGTGAGGGGATGATCGGTGGGGTGATGCGGAAGATTTCGTGAAATTAGGGTTTTATGTTGGTGGGGGATGATCTGATGATACACGTGAGGAGATGATCGGTGGGTTGATTGGGAAGAGTTCGTGAAAATTAGGGTTTTATGTCGGTGGAAGAGTTGCTTGGAGGTGAGGTGATGGAGGTTGTCCTCTGATGCCGTCCAATCTGCCTTGTAATCTGGGATTGCTAGGTTGTGCATATATCTGAGAGAGCATTTGACTGAAATAGGAGGCCGGATGCTTAAGGCCTCACCAAGTGAATTGTGGGAAGAGGAATGCCAGGAAACATTTGCCGTAAGAGCTTGCTGGACGCTCAGCTTTCTTATCAGCTTGGTTGCAATCAATAGGTCCCGGTCACGACGACGACGAGGGGGCTTCAGCGCAGCAATCGGTGTCCAGTACTACCCCGAGAGGCAGGCGCACGAGCCGTCTGGAGAACTCGGCAGCAGGCTTTACTCCTAATTTTCGTTCGGCAGCGGCCATGGCAGGGTGGGATGATGAGGCTCTGCTGAGTCTGGCTCCAGACTCGTCCCCAGCTGCTGGGGTTCCGTTGAAGCAAAGTACGCCGGGGAGAGGGACCCCGTCTCGTGCCACCTCGTGCTCCGAAGGCTGCACTCAATGCCCTCAATGTCATGAGCGGAAGAGAGCAACTCGCACTCCTGGCCAAGCTGCTACTCCTCTCAGTGCAGGACGGAGGTAAATCTACATTTCACTTCTTTCCAAAATATCCCAAAGTTATCATAAGATCCACCCCTCTTTTCACTACTCTTTCCTTACTCTAAATAGATCAGTACAAGAGCTCGTGCCTCGGTCCCCCAATTTTAACCCTTAAACGTCAGTCAGGAACCGTATATACAGGCACATATTTGACTTTGTAGAATACAAAAAATGTATAAAGTATAGCAAGACTTACACCTTTGGGTTGAAGATTCGTCAACTGATATCTTTCATTTGAAGGTCATTTCAATATGTGAACCTTATCATGTTCAAATACGACACCGTACATGTAGAATATTGTGGCCACCAGTGGCACTTTATGACGTTTAAGGACTAAAGAGCTCGGTGGTCCAAGTTAGAACTAGTTTTAGCCGGCTTCGAGAATGAAGGAGAGGTCAGGAATCTTGGCCGCCTTTTTCTAGTTGGAGCTGAGTATAGAAATTTAGAGCCTGATTCTAATGAGAAAAGAGGTCAGAACTCATGGCCTCACTCTACAAATAACTTCGATTCGACCGTTTTGGGCATCACTTTTTCTTATGTGAATCACGTCTTTCACACGTTTAGATCAATCAAATGGGCTTCCGTGAGTGTAATTGAGAATTAGCCACGGTAGGTGGTATTGTTCTTTTTGCAGGCACAGGAGAGTACGCCGGGGGTCTTCAAATGAAGAACCGTTGGCTCCTATTCCAATGGCAGTTTTTGTTGACGAGGGTGACAAACGTGGGGCATCGTCTATAACAGCTGAATGTACGGTAAAACCATTGGTTCATAGGATCTGGCCATCTTATTTGTATACTCCATGTAAGTTCAAGTGGTACAGGGCATGGAAGTCGGTCATTATTTCCGAGCGGCTTTTTACGGACTAATTTGATCCTGAACATTTGCAGGTTCACATCAACAGCCTTCTCAAGATAACGAAATCAGGGATGATTCTCAGCCTCATGTCAAGACTACTACTGGCGAAGCCACTGAAGGAGCCGGAGGAGGCAACAAAAACGAAAATGCTCTTCAGCTTGATAAATTGAGGGAGGAACTTACTTGCGTGGTAAGGATCTCGTATTCCATGGATGGAAGGTATCTGCTTCGTGATTTTATCCTTTGTTTGCTTTCTCCATGTAGCAAGTAATGTCAGAAGTGTTTTCATATCCTTTTTCAAATTGTAGTTTCTGCAGTCTCAGCACACTGTTCCGATGGGAACATGTCACGTCCAAGCCAATCTCATCAGTTTGGATGTTTAGATGAGCTCCTTAGATTTCCTCATCATTAACTAAAATGAGTGAATTTGTACCTCTGAAGTCACAGCATCGTGGTTATTTGCGTATTAGTGCCGTCGCTGTGTTCTATGTGAAATGACTGCGTTGCACTGTAGGTGTGCTTGGATATATGTTTTGAGCCGTCCACCACAACCTGCGGTCACAGGTGCACAAACTCGAAGCCTCCACTGACACTCGTACAGAGATTATGTTTGCCACTGTTAAGAAGCCCTGGAAATGAGTGGTTTGTATGATTCCACTGTGGGTCTAATAAATAGAATATTTCATGTCATGGCCACGTCCAGTACATATTTAAACTCTTTTAACTCATAGCACTGGTTTGGGAACACTAACACGAAAGCGTACTATTTCAGCTTCTGCAGAGGTTGCCTGCACTCAGCATTCCAAAGGTGTGGGATGCGCTGCCCCAAGTGCAGACAGGAGTTGAGGTGGGGTTTCACATCGCCTTTACATGTAGTTCTCCTCAGACGTAGTTTCACCGTAGTGTCGATTCCGAATTTTGTCTGAAGCTCTATCTCTTGTCAGCAGAGCCATTAGCAAGAACGACTGTCCAATCAACACGGTTCTGTGGAACACCATCCAACTGCTATTCCCACAAGAAACCGCTGCTCGGCGCAAGGATCGGAAGCAGCACTCCGAGAACAACGAGGATAAAATTGGTTCCGAGTCTCAGCAGCTCCTCCGTCCAGGTCTCGTCAGGAGAAGGGTATCTCGTCCTATTCCCTGGCGAGAGCTAGCAACGTCGTCGGAGCGAGCAAGGCAGATGTCGCATCCATTGTCGTTTGGAAGTGCGCCAGATGTGTTGGAGTCAGGCAGACAGTCCTCTCCCAGTTACTCGAACAGCAGGTTCGTTCGTGTGCGCGTCAGGAGACCGGCTTGGAGCCCGGAAGCTGCGAGACCCCAGAGTGATGAGCAGCCGCGAGATGTAGAGAGGAGGATTCAGGAGGAGGAAGATGCTGCACTGGCTGCGAGGCTGGAGCAGTCATTTATTTCTGATTCCAGGTTGTGATGGAGGAAATAAGAGGTGGTAGCAAGCGCAACACATATGGTTACAAATTGCCTATCAGGAAGTGATTGTGTACAGTGACGGAGGCTTCCAATGTGTAGGCGTTGCTGCTAAAAGTAATTGATGTGTGCATTAGCTCCAAATATTCAAATGTCTACCATTCTAGTAGGATTAAAAATTGACTGTAGGCATTGACGACTCTTGCCCTTGCTTATTTTGTAGAAGTGCGTTGGAACACTCACCTGTACTTGCTTGAGAATCGCCCTTAACCTTTAAACGTCATAAGGTGCCACTGGTGGCCACAGTATTCTACATTCTCTTATTGGAACATGTTAAGGTTCACATACTCAAATGTCTTCGAAATGACACATGTTCGTTGAACAATCGTCGATCCAAAGGTGTAAGTCTTGCAAAACCTTGATGATTGTATTCTGCAGAGTAAAATATGTGCATGTATATACAGTTCCCAACTGACGTTTAAGCAACTACTTTGAAGCCAAGATTGGGAACCGACTGACGTTTAAGCAACTACTTTGAAGCCAAGATTGCATGCACTTGACAACATTTCACAATTTGAATCTTTATTGCGTAGCATGTTACCCATCTCTTAGTTTCGATCAACTCATACGTCTCATGTTGAAACTCACCGAAAGAGTTGACGCCTAAACCAGGATCCGCTACAAACCTCATCAATCTACCCAATGTACAGAAACTCACGTCAAAAGTAGTGTCAGAAACGTATGCACACACACAGACAGACACACTAACTCAAAAAACTCTCCGAGAGTGTGCTGATTTGAAAGTCAACAAATCCTCGTCGTCCAGCTCCGAAGACAAACTGCACACCTTTCGATCCACAACGACGTTGGGTTTGACCGGCTCCGAATCCCGGAACGAGACGCCGCCGAATGAATGGCGACCACCAAAACTCTCTCGGATAGACCTGAGCGCGTCGACAACTTTGGCCATCGTGGGCCGCTGCGTCTCCTTCCGCTTCAAGCAGCGCAGCGCGAGCTCCGCGAGCTTGACAGCTCCCTTCATGGAGCATTTTCCCTTGATGCGCGCGTCCAGAACTAGCGCCAGCTTCGATTCCTCCTTGAGAAACGGAATTGCCCAGGTGACGAAGCTAGATTGATCACCCTCACTGTCGTCTTTTCCAGTGAGAAGCTCCACCAGAACCACCCCGAAGCTCCACACGTTGCGGCGAGCGTGCGCTGCCTGGGCAGTCTTGGAGGCGGTTTTCGTGACGACGATTCCGTAGCCGGCGAGGCGCGGCGCGCAGTCCTTGTCGAGGAGGACACTGGAGGACAGAAACTCCCGGTACAGGACCTGGAGAGGCGCGCGGTCGTGGAGGTACATCAGGCCGCGCGCCGCGCCGAGCACGATGCTCAGGCGTGCCGGCCAGTCCAGCTGGGTCTTGGCGCGGGCGCCGCTCAGGTAGTCGTGGAGCGTGCCGTTCGGGGACTGCGTGTAGACCAGGAGGCGGTGGGACGGGGTGGTGCTGTAGCCCTTGATGCTGGAGATGTTGGAGTCGGAGAGGCGCGACAGGGTTTGCACGTCGCTTCTCCAGTCCTTCAGTTCCTGGATGAGAACAATCACGATAGACCAGAGATTTAGCAGAAGTTGAAGAGAACAAGGTCTGCGAATCAGTGGCAAGTGCTGCGAATCATGCAAGGTTTGAGACTCAGCTGCAGCAAGGTTTCAGAATAAACTGGAGCAAAATTTCGCGAAATCAGGAGAAGCATCAGCTGGAATAGGACTTGTGAAAGCTGCAGGAGCAAATCTAGTTGCGGAATTACCTGATTTTCATCGTAGTTGAGGCGCACGACGGCCAGATCGCGCCCTGGATTACTCAGCCGAGCTCTGTAAACAGCCCCGAATTCGCCCTTCTCCATGCAACACTCTGGCGCGAAGTCGTGAGTGGCGCTCGCGAGGTCGTCGAACTCGAACGCCTCCAGCCCCGGGAGCAGCTTGGCAGCGACCGAGGGCGGAGGAAGCGGCAGGGCCGCACCCACGCGCGTGGCAAACTTCTTCTCGCGCCGCACGCTCCAAGATCCCACCTCGCCGCTACTGCTGGTAGACACGCACGAGCTCGAACCCGACTCCGTAGAGCGCACCTCGACGGAGCTCGTAGTACTGCAGGCTAATCCAGGCAATGGCAACCACGCGCCGGACTTGACTGCAAAGCTCCGGGAGGGCGATGCAGGCGGCGGAAGCGGGTGCGGGCGGCCCCCGAATTTCGATTCGGGTGCGCAAGTGTACGAGAATGTGCTCAGGAGCGGATCCGAGAGAGTCCGGAACGACGGCGACTCGTCGAAATGCGCAGTCGGCGCCGCCAGCGGCGAGAACACGAACGACTCCTCCCTCACTTCAAGAAGCGGCGATGTTACAGCGTCCGTCGAGAAGCGAGGTCTTGTCGACGGTGAAACGATGATGTCGACTGGATCGTCGTTGGAGAAGAAAGTATTGCTTCTGGAGTCGGAGGAGGAGGTGGACAGCGAAAGTAGCGCTTGCCGCTTCGGCACCACCATGAAGCAGCTCAGCAGACCACACTTGTGCCGCTTCAGCGACTCCATCACGGCGCATGCACTCTCCGGTGCTCAACTGCAGATCGATCAGTCACGTCCTCTCGGTGGTCACATTGCCACGCTAGCTGGCTAGCTCTGCGAAAGGCACCAACCCACACCACTCACTCCATCGAAGAAAAATTGGACGTCACGGAGCATGCAGACAGAGGTACAGTCTTCCCACAACGCTGCTTGCGCTGCTAGTCTAGATCTACTGGATCTAGCGGGTCAGCTAGCTAGCTTCACATCAACGTACCTTACGAGGACTGTCCTCCGATGATCCGGACGGTACGAGTTCTGGATTCCGCGCTAGCTAGCTAGCTCTGCGAAAGGCACCAACCCACATCACTCAATCCATCGAAAGAAAACTGGACGTCATGAAGCATGCAGACTCGTTTCACAAGGGTAACTTCCCAAAACGCTGCCTGCGCTGCTCTAGATCTACTGGATCCAGCTCACATCGACGTACCTTTCGAGGACTGTCCTCCGATGATCCTGGCGGTACGAGTTCTGGATTCGGGAGTTACGATCACCGTGGTGGCCAGCCTTGCAGGTCAACTTGTGGTGTACTTCTACTGCGAAAGTGCACAACAAAGATGCAAAATCATGAGGATGAACATTGACGTGTGAGTGGCGCGGTAGCTTAGGCACAATCGAAAGCATTGCAGTGGTGTGGGTGCCGCCGCTACTGTCATCCAAATAACTAACTTAGGGCTGACTGGGCTCAAGGGCATTAAACTAGGGGTACCGCTCCTCACTGAGTTTACCGCTATTAAAATCTTGTTGTGTAGACCTGGTCATGACTGATTCTATCATATGTTCCTTGAATTACGTTTTGTCCGGCGGCAAAGGAAGCCATTACTGTACTCCAAAGCGCCACCAGAGTTTTCCTGACCCGAAGGAAAAAGACAGGACGAAATTATTTACGCACCGGAATAGACTTCCAAAAATTTCATACCCCTTTTTTCCTGCACCCATGAAATGCATGGCAATCAATATTCTTGGGCCCTACCCCATGCAAACTATTTTGAAACAACTCTTCTTTGGCATAGAAAGATTTCCCTCCATAACATGTTGAATATGCAGCACTACAGACCCGGACACATGGCTACACGTTTTACTCCAATGCCATAACCCTCATATACGCGACCTAATTGTCAAACGCCACAACAAAGCGGTGTGGGCAATCCGTAAATTAGTTGTGTCATTAAACAGATTCCGTTGCTTCATCACTATGAATGCCGGAACCTTTAAAGACAATCCACAAGAAAATACGATTCCACCATGGGTACTACCATGCATATGCTGTACTCAAAGATGCTATTATAATGCAAGATTTATACCCAATCTATTATGTGTTAGAGGGCTACCATACAAAGACTCACGACCAACCCACATAGACCCAAATTTCACTATTGAATTTATTGAATTTAAATAATGTAATGATAGATTTTCTTTAAAAGCTATTGCAAACAAAATAAGGTAACCCCCCATAATCGTCAAGTTAAGCAGTTTGCATATATAGAGAGGCCAGATAATGATTAAATTATTTTTCAGTGATAGCCAATAGAATTGCAATTTCAACCCAAGTGATTTCATATTTTTCCAATGTAATATAAATTAGTTATGAATTTCCAAAGTCACATGTGAAGAAATTTGAATCAGCGTCAATAGGTGGAGGCCATGACCCTCCCACAAATAGCCTAAAACCACCAACAAAAAAAGTGGAAATTGGATATTACTCACCCTAAAACTAAATTCGGAAAATCTTAGTTCCTTCTATGTTACATGCACTCTGACGCATTTAGTAATTTTGACAGCAGCCCATGCCCATTCATGCCATGGTGCAAAATTGCCAATAATACTTGGCAATTCCACCTTTGAAGGAGCCGGTTTCCACGGTAGGAAGAGTCCACAAACGCCATTTGTGGAAGCCAATAATTCAGCCAGTGTGGTGCAAACGACTTTTTCTTCATGCCTCCATGACTTTTCTGTTTGCGAGTGGATCTTTTGGTGGAGTTTGCCTACTGTGGCATCTCTCCTGCTTTTGTGTCCTCACTCCTTCCTCGTGTGAAGCACGTGTCTTTCTCGCTGCACCCTAGCCCCTCTCTCTCTTCACTGAAGAGGATGGTTATCATGCAATCGATATGATCATATGGTTTCGGCAACAAGTTTCTCCCAGACTTCCACACATTTCATGTCCATGTTCATTTCCAAGAGGAGGTCAAACCATAACATGATCTTGTGCTTCGCCTTGTGTACAGGCGCGAAGGAGAGAGACGACAATCACAACATGGCTGACAAGGATCAACTCTTGCCGCGTCTGTACAACTAGAGATCATCAGCATGGAACATGAGGACCGCGGCACTTGTCGCGTCGATGATCTTCAATCTCGCCTTCATTGCCATCTTTGGATGGGCGCGGACTGCCGCTCCTCTTGCGCCGCGATGGAACAACGTCTTTGTGGACACGGTGGGCTGCTTTACGGGCCCACGTTTTGCCTCTAGAAGATCGTCTTTTGAGCTGTTAGATCATACCGGTGGATTGGGGTTACTAAATTTGTGCATGTTTTTGACTTGTCACGTGGTCTTGTTTTTTACTTGTCACGTGGTGTTTTAGATAGTGTTAATTGTTTAAAATATTTCAACCTTACAACAAAAACTTACAAAACTTATAGTTTATAATTTACTAGCTCAAACTAGCCTTTTTAGCTATACTTTCTTCTATGTCTTTGCTTGCCCAATTTCTCCGTGTGTTTTGTTCTCCATTTGCTCCTTTCCTTCGTGTCTACTGTTGCCCCTTTCCTCTCTTTCCTTTATAACTATTCCTATCCTTGTCCATTTCTTGTACAGAATGTTGTCCTTGTCCATTTGTTTAGCTGATGTTGATTCATTGACCATGCATAGCTCCATGGAATGTGATGGAATCTGGGAAAGCTAAGGAGGTCTATGCCATTTTCACTTTTGGCCTTCTTTGCTATTAGCCTTGCTATAGCAATCTCTTGATTTCGCTTGCAAGAGGGTGGTTGGAATCTATAGTGAGGTGCAAAGGGTGTAGGAACATCACCTTGTTTAACCAATCTTTGAATTTTTTCTCCAACCTCTCTCATTGCTTTAGGACTCCATGCTTTGTTGAATATCTTCTATGCGTTGAATTCTTGCTTGAGCCTTGACGGCTTTGGCACCCATTCTCCTCACTTTGCGTAAGAATTTGCTAACATATTCCTGTCCTAGATGTGTAGTGTCCATGTCCTGGCTAGATGGCGGAGTGCAAAGATCTTCTTCACCTTCCACATTGAAAAAGAAGAACGCCGGTCCCCGAAGGAGGGCGGCGTGAATGAAGTGTCCGTTCATTCCACCACTAAGTCCATGCCCACCGGGCATGGGTTAGGAGCATGGAACTACTTCCCTCTTTCGAGGGTAGACTTCCACATTGACATAATAATGTGTCATGTTTTCATCGGTGGAAGGCCCTTCCTTCGCTAGGATCTTAGATATGGCAATATCCAAGGTAATGTTTTTAAATCCTTGACTAGATCCCATTTTTTTTCCATTGCATGCCCATCTAATGGCCTTATTCATGTGGCTCAAAATCCTGATTTTATGTGATCAGTTGTCATGGCTTTTTTCATTGGAAGTGATACCCACTGTGCAATATCCTCCTTCCTTGTTTTAACTCCCTTGTTTGTCATACTCAAGATATCCCAATATGCCCGGAATGTTGTCTTGAAAGGCTTAAAAACCACCACATCAAGTGGTTGTAATGCATGTGAAGTGTGAGAGGGTAAGGTTAAAATATCTAACCCTACATCTTTTGGTTTCAAAATCACTTCTATTCTAACATGAGAGTTGTGGCCATCTAAAATCATTAGATGTCTTCTTTTAGGTGAAATACCTCATTTTGCTCCATGGCCTTGATGAAGTGGTTCATCCACTTGTTGAAAAGATACGATGTCATCCAGGCATTATCTTGCATTGCCATCGTCGCTCCATGTTCACACTTGCTGATGTAATCTCTTTTCTTCCTCATTCGTTTGAAAATGTAGAAGTTAGAAATGTTCTCCCCTACTGCGTTCATACTTGATAATACCGTTAGACCTTCTCTTTTACTTGGTACAATAGTATGCACTGATCTAGTTCCTTTTTTGCTAGCACTCTTGCTTGTCCATTGCGGTATGTTTGACATCCGCTTTCATCCACGTTCCATACTCTTTCAAATGTGTAGCCATTTTCATTATATAATTGAGCCAAGTTTTGATTAAAACTTCTGACATTTGATGGTGTCAAGGCCCTAGCTCTATCACTCTTTAATGCTTGTGGTGTTTTCATTGTGAATTCATGATGTCTTTGTCTAAACCACCATGACCAGTTGTATCCGGGAATTCCATTCTTGAATACAGTGACACGATTATGTGCAACTCCGCCACTTTCAATTTCAACTGCTGCACAGTTAAAGGATGGCCCCATTCGATCATTTGTTCAAGGTAATGTACTAAAGCTACCTCTTTGTCTTGTGAAAATACTCCCTAGGGGTCCTTTCTTTCTATTTCTTGTTTTCCCAATTAGATTATATCTTAGAGATGTCCTTGGAATACCATCTAAATCACATGCTGATTGCACACTCCACCCGTAGTCCACTGCCTCAATTGCCTTAAATAGAACTTCAATAGACCAATTTAGTGATGTTTTTCCTTACCTTACAATGTTTATCCTTCTTTTGCAAGGGCTCACATACTTTGATATGTGCTAGAGTTGGCCGCTTCCTTGGACGTTTGCCACTCTGATTGTTGCCATCCATGGTTAGATCTCTTTCCTCTCCAATGGTCCTCTTGATTTTGTCATCCTCCCATGCATGTACATGCCCTTCTCTTGAAATAGTGTCTTCTCTATCTTGTGTCGACCAATCATGTGTTTTGTCACCATCCTCCATTTCTTCCATCCCACTCTTAGCTCCTAGATGGCCCCCTTGATGTCCTTGGATCACTGTTATGTATTGAATAAATTGTTGGGCCTTTCCTTTTCATCCTTGTGCTAGTCTACCTAGTATTTGTTGTTGTGAATTATTGCTCCCCTTTGCTCTAACATCCACATTGCATCGTTGTCATTGTCTTTGCTCCAAGGTTCCTCATCTTCCTCTTGATGTTGTGTGTCTTCCTTTATAGGATCTCCTTCTGCATCGCTTGTGTGACTCCAATCCTCTATAGTCCATTGTTGGACTGATTTTGATGATTGTCCTTGTGAGAAGAAATGATCCTCATCACAATCATCATCACTAGCTTCTTCATGTGCACGGTAAAAAAACTTGATGGATTACTTTCTTACTCAAGTTGCAAAATTCGTTTCCAATTGCTAAACTCCTATCAAGTTGAGATCTCTCCTCCCTCTTCCCTGCCCTTCCCTCTTTTGCTTTGTCTCTCAAGATTAGAGCATGATTGGAAGTCTTCACAAACTAATATATTGAACCAAAAATCCCATTGCAAACTGAGTTGTACAAACCATCTATGTCCAATCTCTTGTGATGGGTTTAGACGCTGATGCTTCATTAAAGCATCTCTTAAGGTGGCCAACTACCTTTGTAGTATGATTTTTTGGGCATAAAACCAACTTTGTCATCAACTTAAAGCTGTAGTAATAATCACCTGTGGGCGTTGGTTTCCAATCCTATGCCCGCCACCTTGTCTCTTCATTATTGGCATGAATGTTTTTATTACTAAATTCATATTTTGTAATAAAAAACTTCACCCTTCTATTAATTTACCCCTAAAACCACCAACTTCGAAACCAACTTACGCTACCCTTTTTTTTTGCTATCGGCGCTAAATTAGGAAGTTGGTTACATGTGCAATTATTGGCGATTTCTAGTGAAAAACTAGCTGTTAGTCATGGAATATTGTCGGTTTTAGACGTGACTACCATAAATAAATACCAACCACTTCTCACTGATATTCAAGCACTCGGATGGAAAGTAGACCTCCTCATTGTCATGACCGCGGGTGTGAGAGCCACCACCTTTATCCTCTCAATGACAACCCTTGAAGAAACATTCAAAATTCCCACGACCTCAATCAAGACCACCCTTACAAATTTTTACACTATTGCAATCCAACATGCTATGCCCATACTACAACACAAAAGGAAACTCAAAAACAACCAAACTCATCCCGGACATGCTAGACCCCCCATGAAAATCTACTAAACACTTCATCGCATTAGCCTCCTTAACGTCATTGGTTATTTGTTCTTGGTTACTTGTTATGTGGTGCATAGTGTCTATCTTTGAGAAGAGAAGTAGTTCCATACTACTAACCCATGTCCGGTGGACGTGGATTTAGTGCTAGAACAAACAAACACTTTATTTACGTTGGCCCCCTTTGGAGATCGAAGTTCTTCTTGCTATTTTTCACAAAAGACAAGAGATTTTTTTAACAATATGAAAGGAAATAATATTATTTGTTGTTACTAAAAATATCACATTCAACAGAGTGTCATAGCGAAAGTTTTTGAATAGACAATAAATTTCATTTTGTGGAATTTCTGTAGTAGGATTGTCACATGATACAATTTTTGATTGATGGACACAATTTTTTGTAACATAGATTATTGTTATTTAAATTCCAATTGGAAATTGGTTTGTGATGGATGACTTTCATCAAATGATTGTTCATTAATATAAAAATATAAATCTATCATGGAGTACAATTTCTATTGGTGTTTTTAGGGTTAGACTTTGTGTTCAATCCCACATACTATAAAATGCAAACCCTAATTGATCAAATTTCTTATTTAATATAGTAATCAATATCAAATCATATATTAAATCCACTTCTTTTTACCATAGAGGAAGGATAACATCAATCTTCCATATGTTTATGAAACTTGTGTAGTTTATTATTTTGTGAGACTTTATTAAAATTTCAAATTTATAGTTGCATAAATATATAATGATATTGATGTATCTTTTTGACATCATTAGTGATGTTTTTGACTCATTTTAGAAAAGTAACATGTTTTCAAATATATCAAAATACTTAGGATTCATGTTTCCATTCTCAAATAATGAATTTATCTACAATTATAGTTATATATATAATTTTTTTTAAGTATATGGATCAATCTATCCATAGCAATAGTGGCAATTGTACTATCAAATTATAATTTCCATGAAAACTTGATAGATTAACAATGTGCATCTAAAAGGAACAATACTTGATTGATTGGAGAATTCCTAAATTCCATGTTCATATGGCCATTATCAGAAAGTGAGGCGTTTGGAGAAGAAAAACAATATATTCTATAAGTAATCTATCAACAACTATCTATGGAACCATTAAAATCAAGGATCCTGAAAGAGAAAAATAATCCCCAATCATATAATAGAACACTTTCAAACTTGCACATTACTAGGCCAAGAGACAAATCCAAGGCCATAAAGGCCGATCCTGCATCAACAATTAAATATAAGTCATATGATGATGCTCCTCCAAATGTGTCAAAGGTAAATTTGAGTCTTGAATATATATTCAATTGAGGATGGTTTTGATTTTGTAATCCTTAAATTTAAAACTGATTATATCATTGTAAAAGTATATAAATTAAACTTGCAGAAAAAACCAAGTGAAGTAGTCGAAGAAAAACTTCATCCACAAGTGTCATATGTTGATGGCTCTATTCGAGAAAAGCCCCATATAATTGGACATCATAATTTTTGCGAAAATAAGTATTTGGTGAGACAGTAGTGTAGTTATCTATGTTAAATGTAGAAGCTAATACATGTCTATTTTAACTATTTTAAGCCTTCAATTTATATTTTTCCTACTAAACCTCTCAAAAAAAGGTATTTTGATTGTGTGATGAAATCTTCAATGTTCAATCAAATGTAATTAAATTTTGAAATCTGTGGAATTCTGATTAATTATGTATTCATAATTTGCATTGACTACCTTTATTATATTTATATATAATAATATCTATTAGTGATGTGCTTGAGAACATTAAATTTCTATTAGTTAGAAATTGGTTTTTCTATGATGCACATTAAATGTATGGTTGCTTACAGGAACCCTCTCATGTAAGAATAGATTGTCCATTATTTCAACCATTTCCACCTGAAGTAGTTTTCAGAAATTATAAAGCATATCAACAATATTCTAAGGTTTTGAATCTCAGAAACAACGACAAGGTGTGTAATTGAAATCTTTAAGTTATAGCTATTAATTTTTATTTATTTTTAGGGCAATCGATGGTCAAAAAATAATCCATGTTTTATATTAATGTTTTCTTACTTGAATTTGCATTATTTTTTTACTTGTTAAATGGCAATGTTATATTCAAATCAAAACTTTCATATTAGAAACATAATCTTTGATGAAAAACGTATCCTTAAACATTCATATTTTGAAAAGGAATTATGGAATAAATCTAGATTAAAGAGCATATAACACATATTATGTTTTTAAATTATTAGTCAAATACCCTCATTGTTGTAATAAATCTTCTTATCTGCTTCTAATTGATTTTTAGATTGCAAGACGAGTGCAAGTATTGCCACTTTTATCTGAGTACCTGAATGTACAATTATATGCTCCACCTGATACTAACAAACTTATGGGATTTGATGAAAGATGCACAAGCAAGGTTGCCCCTGGAATGGAGGTAAATAATGAAGTATCTTCATACCACATATTATTATTAGTATGTATTTTAGAATATATGATTTATAATCTACTTAAGATATAGATACTAACAATTAGTTTCAAATTATACAAAATTATACAACAGATTCAATATGTTGTTAATTTTTGTCCCAAAAGTGAAGACGACCAAGAAGCGTTGATAGTAGTGGTTACTGAAAGAGAAAAGTTTGAAGTCCCGGTAATATGCCATGGAGCAAGAGGTCCATCAAAATCCAACTCAAAGATTTTTTTTCATGCCATAAATTAACAAATAATGTGTATTTAAAATTGAGATATGATTCCTAAGAAACATCTATCCATGGACCATCATTTTGTTTAGAGATTCGTAAATCTTTAGTTAGATGTCATCTATTTCTATATTTTTGGGTATTATGAATAGATATATACATTCATAGTCATTACATGTGAATTTATATACTTTCAAATAAACTTAAACTTCAAATTTAAGTGTAACTTTAAGGTTTTAAGTTTGTTTATATTTTCTAAACTTAAACTTAAACTTAAATCCTAAACCTTTGAGAGTAGTTCCATACTACTAATTCTTTGTTCGTTAGACATCATTTTAGTGGTGGAATAAACAAACACTCTATTCATGGTGGTCTCCACCAGAGGCCAAAGTTTTGCTTCATCTTCATTTATACATATATAAAGAAATCTAGAGTTGATGCACAAATAAAACATTGGGCTTTCATATGCAAATCGGACAATATGGGCCAAAAATATACCTTGTATTTGAATTCAAAATTATTTTTAGTCAATCTTATTAAATGTTAATTAGTATAATATTTAGATATATAATTTTACTTTGAAATTATTTTTATACACTGAGTATAGTAAAGTTGTTAATTTCACCAATAAATACTCTAAAAGTTCATTTATAATATTGAAACCTTTATGTATTAGCTAAAAATTATATTTCATGATGTGTGTACTTACATTTCATCATGGTTCTAACAAGAAAAGATTACAAATATTCATTAATAAATTTCAAATGTTTTGTACCAAATTTAGTGAATTACAATATTTTTGTTGTATTCAAACTTTGAGAAATGATTTATGGTTTATGATGAATGGTAAATTTGACATGCAATCATTTTCTTTATAAATATATGTTTATTTAAAAGAAGGATCTGTAGTATATAAATATATATTTAAAATTAGTATAATTAAAATTATTATAACTATAATTAGTATGGTCTAAATTTAATTAATCAAAGCATGTTATTAAATTGAGATTTGAAACAAATAAAAATCAAGTGCATAATTATAGATCCAAAATTTATGTATTAAATGATTTATTTGAAACAAAATACTAACTTCTATGTTTGCGAGAAATATTAGGTGTCCTTGACCATGTTTACCACATAAGTTCTATCCTATTCAATGGTCGGTTTTGTACACAATTCATTCAAAATGGAGAGTGTCCAAAAATTTTGGAAAATTCAAGAAATTTGTTAAGGTGATATCCATGTAATGCCAAGGTGGTACCCCGTTCAATGCCTAGGTGTTATTGATGTAATACCTATGCAATACTCCATTTAATGCATAAGTGTTATCCATGTAATGCATAGGTGATACCATGTTCAATGCCTAGGTGTTACCCATGTAATACCTATGTGATATCCATTGTGTCCGAACCACTACAGTCTAGGATAATAATTAGTTCTAGATGGAGTGTCCAAGAGTGACCACTTTGTACAGTAATATGTATTGAAAACTATTCTATGGCTATTCAAAGCATGATACATTAATTAACTAGCTATATTTTAAAAACATTACTATAAAATATTTAAAAATTAATAGTTTGCAAAACATATAAATAAATGATATGCTCAAAATGAAGAAGATATATTGTAACATCAAAAAACTATATTCTCAAGTCAAGAATAAAGTAAAAATGATGTTTTGTGAAACATACCATATAGGTGGATTTGTTTGAAAATATATAAAGTCTAGTGAAATTGTTGAATGAAAATCATAATTGTGCATAATTTCCTATGATAGGTTCAATATGTCAATTTCTTTTGTTTGATCATTTAGTTATTTAATTTAATATCATATTTTGAAACGTGGTAAAAACCTATATTGAATTTTAAAGTGCTAAATTTTTGTTGCATGGATACAATTGTAGCAATTTTGGACCTGCCCGATGAAATCCATTTTCAACAAATTCCTGCAAATTTAATGTGTACAAAAAATATCATGCTCCGCAATTTAGGAACAAGAGAAGCAAAATTTACATTGCGGACAAATGGATTTTTTGCAGTCTCTCCTGCATGTGGAATTGTAGAACCTAAAAATTTTCTAGAAGTATATGTACAATTTTGCCCACCTTTGGTTGGTGTTCATGAAGGGGAACTTGTAGTTTCATTTAATGATAATGATGAAAAAATGTATTGCAAACTTTATGGTGATGGTTTGGAGGTAAACAAGAACTCTATCCCATCTTTATGATATCTATAGAACATTAAATGATCATCAAATTAAATTACATCGTACTATGACTACATAGATTGAAGTTTTTCTATACATTTATTTATAAAGATTAAAAATATAAGAATAGATATATTAAGTATGTAATATGGAGATTCATATTTCATATTGTTACTTGCAATCATCTAACAAAGATGTGGAATGATGTCAGCTAGATGTAGGTTTGTCTACAGATGTTGCGATAGTTGTGCCTACATTTATAAAAAAGAGCTCCCAAATGATCATACATGTGGAAAACTATTCTTCTATAGTTGCATACTTCATATGGGAAAAGTAATTCTACAACCATATTTTTTCAATTTCTTTGCAACATGAATGCTATTATGTTGTCTTGGCCCTTTTCTTGTGGACATTGTTGCAAAGTATGAAGGAGATAGACAATCAATTCTGCTAGTTCCTTTTAAAAACCATGTTTTGCCTTTTGCTACCAATTTTGTTTCATTGAACTTTCAATTTATCGATGATGTCAATGTTGGAACTTTAAATTGACAAATTCATTTCAAGTGTAGTTAGTTGGTATTTAGTTTTGACTGAATACAAGCAGTATCGTTTATTAATACATAAAAAAGGAGGAAAAAATCATGTTGTATGTTGAGTATAAGGTTAAAAGTGGAGCTTACATTAAATTTGATCTTACAGTATGTTTGCCATATATTATAATTGATGCACACCATCTTTAAGTTTATTTTAATTTTTGAATTCAATCTATTATCACAATACATGTATACTTCAAGCTTGTAAATACGAATGTAAAAATTACATGTTTAAAGTCAAACCGACTATTACTGAACATGGCAGGTTTCATTTGGAAGGGATTGACCAGATTTGCAACTGAGAAGGATAATGTTGCATATCATGCACATTTAAAAGCCTTGGACAAAGATTTTCCTCATGCACCAAATGCATTCATTGATAATGGCTTAAGTCCATTAGACACATCCATAAAAACTACCAATCTTTGTGAAGTTGAAGACAATATTGAAAAGGTTGATTTCAATACACAAATTCTCCCTTGGAGTAGAACAATGTATAATTAAATCTAATCTTTATCATCTATTGTTTTCATATCACACAATGATATTTAAATTTGATACAATAGTAACCAAACAACTTAAATGAATCACAGGCTTTTATGTTGACTCCTGCATATGGAGAATGTTGGCCCAATAGTCGAATAGAGATCACCATCACCTTTTCACCTCTACGTGCCTTTAAGTAATTACCAAGAAAATTCAAAATATTACGTTCTTAGTTACATTTATTGCTTCATGAAAAATTAGTTGTTCATAAAATTTGAATACTTCAATATTTCATTGCAATTTTAAATTGTATTAAGTATGTTATAAAGTGCACTATTATGCATTTTAAATGTATAATAGTGTCTTTTATGACATGAGTATTTTATAAGTTGTTGCAGAGCATGAATGTTTAAATAAGCCTTGTATCTTGGAATGTGCCATGGCGGAAAGTACGATTCTGATTTAGAGATTAATGATGGAGTGGCCCCCATGAGGTCATGTTTCTATGGCATGCCATGCTTCTATGGCAGGGCGGCCATCTATTTCGTGGCAATGGAGTTGTCAGCACACACGTTGAAGAGCCAATGGCACCCCCAGCTCACCTCCCACCTCTTCATGCTCTGACCAACCCACTCCTCACATAGACGTTTAACGTCTTGCTAGAGCGAGTGCTTTGTGGTCTTGTACTCGTTCCCATCAGAGGCGCTCTTATAGTATCCGAAGGCGTCTTTGGTGAGACTGTCTACCCTTGTCTAGACTGCAGTCCTAAGACACTAAACCCTGGAGTGCCCAAGACCCCAAACCTAAGAATGTCTAAGAACCTAAACATTGAAGAAGAGAATCGTCCACCAAGATTGACCCCTCTTCCAAGAAAGCCTCCGGCGGCCCCAACCAAAAAAAGAGGAGGTTTGTGGCGAGACAACCTTCCGCTTTGGCGGAGTTGGATGATGCTATTCTTGACAATAATGCAACGGATGGGGCGGAGGAGGACGATGTAGGGGAGGCCATCGACATGGATCATTCTAGACGGCTTCTCAATCTTGGGGCAACAATTGCTTGCAATCAATAGCGTACCTGGGAAGAAAGTCAACAAGAGAGTGCGGAGAAGTACCCCAAGCGTACGGTCTATGTGCTGAAGAGCAAGGTAGACCGGACGGATTTGACTTTGTTCCACGACTGCTCTCTCTTTGGAGGTGGCTAAGACTTCACGAGCTCGAATCCAAAGATTTTTTGGCAACGGCTCTACAAATTCCTCGGGTTTATGACGCACAAGACATAGACTTGTCTACGTTGGGAAGGTTTCATAGGGACATAATCCGGATAGGATCCCTGCAAACTATGCATAGCTGGACGGCCTTGGTGACAATGTCTTTGAGTATCAGAGAGCACCTCATGTTGGAAAAAGTAATTGCTTGTGCAAGACGTCAAACATCTGTGTGAGGAATGGACCGACTAGAACATGAAGAAGAGGGAGGCAAGTTGGAGATAGAAGATTGAGGCGTTGAGTTGGCGGTGACATCTGCTCTTCTACATATGTGCCGACAACCCTATAGTTGTGAAGAAGATGCGTGCCATTCCATAGAGACACAACCTTGCGGAGGACACATTCATTATCCAATCTCTAAAACTGGATTGTACTCTCCACCACGACCCATTCCAAGAGGCAAGGTTCATTCAAATATTCATATAAATGAAAATTAATACGAAACAATCATATTTAAAATATAATTTTTTAATGTTTGAATTTGTATTATTATTACTATTAAAAGACACCATTATTATATATGTCATCATCATTAATACATGAATTTAAATAATCTTTTAGTCATAATATTTTTTAGAGGTTTTAGGTAATAATTTGTAATATTATAAAAATTCATAATGTCATATACCAATAATTTAAGTTTACAAATAAAATTCTAACACTAAAATTCAAATCCTAGACCCAAAACTTGATACTTAATGAAGATATTCTATTGATATCATAAAACTATTGTATATATTTCTTACTTCAAAGTTTTACAATTGTATAATAAACTTGGAACCAAAACATGATTTTTTAATTTAAAAATTGTATATCAAATACCAAAACTTTAAAAATGATTATACTTTAAATATTCAATGATTTTTTTTAAATGTTACAAAGGAAAAACAAGTCATTCTTTTCTTTTTCATGATTGAGATCATTGATAAATGTTTTTACCACAACATATACAATTTATTATGTGATATACATGTATAATATTTAGTCAAATATTATTTACTATGTGGTTTTGATATTATAGTCACAAATATAAAAAGGTTATCAAGATTCATAATAAGGTCAAAGTTTTCAAATCATGTGTTTTATGTAGAGGCTTTAATAAAAGCTGCAACTTTTATAGAAAGATGATTTTTACATTAATGTTACTACATATGACATATATTTAGGTACTATTGCGAAGCATTTTGTAAAATTTCGGGAAAATCTGAACAATTAGTAGTGCATTTGGAAGGAACTGGAGTCGGACCTGTCACTCAATTTTTTCCGTGCAAGCTAAATTTACAAGACCTTTATCTCTTTTCATCTTATAATTATGAAGTAAAACTTCAAAATCTAGGGGATTTGGAGGTTAGAAAAACCTCTATAGCAAATAATTACAAATGTTTCATTTCACATTTTACAGATTCCAAACATAAATGTCGTCATTAATATAAATGATTGTGTAATTATTAAAGATAAGATATGTATATATATACTTTATAAATGTTCAAATTTATATAATGTAACTCATTTTTTTAAATAAATATTATATAAAACATTTTAAATAATATGATTTTGAAATTTAGAATAATGATTTTGTTTTTTTCATCCATAGTACTTTGGATTATACAAAATAATTGAGGAATTCCTTTGCCTAATTTTAAAACATTATTGATGCATATTATTGGAAGTATCTTAAATATAAATGAATGTTCAATATGTTAAATTCTTCATTGGTGTTTAAAATACAAAAATTCTTTTATGATTTTGATAAAATGGATCATGTCTCTATTAAGTTCATTTTAAAAAATTAAGTTAATGAAATGAATAGATTGCGTTATTGTAAATCTTATTTGATTTAATAAGCTTTAAAAGATTGCATTGGTTACAAATAATACTTGAAATTATCCGTAGAGGTATATTAATAGGAAACTTAGCACATATTCATGTGCATAAATAAAAATAATTATAAGATTGAATGCAGGCAAGATATCAATCATGTTGTACCGAAACAAAAGCAGTTAGTTTTAAATTTACACCAACAGAGGGAATTATTCCAATGAAACAAGTACAATGCATTAGTGTTAGCATTTATACACAGCTACGTGGAACATTTGAAACAAAGTTTGTATGGAATGTTGAAGGCACAGAATTCAATCCTGTTGTATTTTTTTGTGGTAGAGTTGGCAATCCATTGTTGTGCATTGACACAAAAGCAATTGACTTTGGTCTTATTTGTTTAGGCCTTGGTTCTAGGTTCACCTTCAATATTCGCAATTGTAGTGAAGCTCTATTAAACTTCAAGTTCTACATTGTACAAAATGACCAATGTGAAGGATTTTTGGTTTCTCCTCAATCTTGTAGTATCAACGCAAAGGTATATAAAATATGTCTTTTTGTATTATTTATTGTATTTTTCCTTTTGGGAAATAGATTTTATATAAATTATGTTAAAGTTTGAAATTGATTTTACTGTATCCATAAAAGATAATGAATGGTTCATTCATAAAATGATTTTACAATATTGAATCTTTATAAGAGTAAGTATAAAAATACTAAATTTGATTTGATTGTTTATTTGGATTAAAATAATGTAAATGATTGTGTGTTGAACTTTGAAATTTATAGGCTTCACAACCAGTGATAGTATCTTTAAATCCGACTACAGTACAAAAATATAATGGGTCATTGCATATTTTTTTGTCTGAAATAAATGAAGATTATTCAACCATTGCATTATCAGGAGAGTCTGCTGTTGCAAAGGTAATGTTATGCACCTCATTGAATCTTCTCATTAATATTTGAAAATATTATGTGGTTTTAATAATCCAAGGCAAAATCATGTCTTTTTAATAGACATGATTTTATGTTTCTACATAAAATTAGTAATAAAATTTTATTTTATTCATCCATGTCAATGAGATCTTAATATTATTGAAATGTAAATTTGATTAAATAGCTTGGATTGGAAAGCAATTATCTTGATTTTGGAACGTGTTTTATCCGACATGGATATGTTCGGAATTGTATCATTAATAATGAAACAAAAGTTGTAGGCAAATTTAAGGTCCAACCACAAGATTCTCAAATGGCTCCAATTGCAAACCTAATTGCAAAACCATTAGAAGGTTTAATACCTGAAAAAGGTTCAACATCCATTGAATACACATTGGCCACTTCCACTTTGGGTGAAATTTCATTTATTAACACTATCATTACATCACCCGATGTTCAACTGTATGAAAAAAGATTGCCTTTTCGAATTGAAGCCTTTTCAATAGGTTGGGAATACTTCTTTTACTTTTGATATATAAAATATAAATGCACATTTCCAATGTATATATCATGAATATTAATTATAACACTATTTTAAATATTAGTCATTTTAAAATCCAATCAAATTTTTCAAAAGGTCCAATTCTAAGATTGGAGCCAAATGGTTGGGATGCTCCACTAAAGCCATCTCAAGGGCAAGACCGCATAGAAGATGAAAGATCATGGTCTCCACTATTGGACTTTGGTAGAATACCTGTTCTTAAGAAATTTATGAAAAGTTTTGTTGTGAGAAATATGTGTTGTATTCCGGCAACTATCAATTTGTCAAATAAATCACATGTCTTTAAAATAAGCCATTCTAAATCAACGATTGATCCATTTGGCTATCTTGAAGTAGAAGTGAGTAATATAGATTGAAAATACTTCTTTGTTGAATCATTAACATTTAGATGTAAATGCATTGTAGTTATCAATTAAATAAACATCAATTTCTTAAAAATCAAATGAATGTAAGTTAATTGGTTTTAGAACACTACAATAGGTAGCAACATGCCTTGATGACAATAAAAAATTTATCGACCAAGTTCTAATTACAACGGAAGGAGGCCAATATTCTGTGACCTTGATAGCAAGTGGGCAAGGTTCTACACTTACATCTGATGCTTTAGCAAATGGATGTTTACACTTTGGTACTCAACTAAGCCATAGTGTTATAACAATGCCTTTGGAATTCAACAACCAAGGTAGATATATCCAAAACATCACATGGGATACAAATAGCAAAATGAAAAAAAAATCTAAACATATTTTTGGATTTACACCATCAAAAATGGCAATACCACCTCACACATCATTTAGTTTTCAATGTATAGGTAATTTTGCAAGCAAGATATATGATATTAATATTTCATAGAAGTATTTAAGTATGTAATTTACATTTGAATTGATATTTAATTTTAGTATTAGATTGAAAAATTAGAAGTTGAATAATTCTTTTAAGTATTTTTACATTAGATTATTATTATTATCAATTTAGATATAATTAAATATTTTAGTATATATTTTTGATAATTTTTTAGATTTATATAACCAATTCCCAAATCATCAATTTTTTTCCTAAAATAAATGGTATGTAACACTGTTTGAAATTTTGTTGAACAATATTTTGAAGTTAAATAATACATCTAATTAAGATTGAAAATCACTAATTATTTTTCTTTAAAAATTTTGGTAGGAACTTTTCAAGCTGTTGGTTATGTGAAAGAAGTGTACATGTGTTGTGTCGTTAGTGGGAAAAAAAAGGAGCAAGCATACAATTTATATGTAGATGCTAATGTTGTTGAGACAAAATTATTGTTTTCAAAGCGAGAAATTGGTTTTATTCAACTGAACGACGGAAAAGCACATCCAGAGAAAAGCACGACACAACTTACAGTGCAAAATGTATATGTTCACCCCTTACATATGAAATTTATAGTAAAGCCACCATTTGAATGCAACAAAGATAATGTCATGTTGCAACCTATGGAGTGTCTTACGTTATGTCTTTCATTTGAATGGCAAACTCCTATCGTAAGAAAAAGCACTGTAGTAATGAGCAAATTTGAAGTTGTATACACTGATACAGTACATCGAGACACCCTTAGCATGATTGGAGAAATTGTTTTTCCCGATTTAAGCTTATCAACCAACCAATTCAACTTTGAGTGAGTGATTTTATAATCATAAAATGTTCATCTATAACACCAAAACATATACATTTATGTTAGAAAATTCTTATAGATATATAGAAGATTTGATGGATCAACTTTTGAGATTTGTAATTCTTGTACGTCAATATATTTGCCTAAAATTCTTCAAAATGAATTAATATTGATAATATCCTTTATATTTTAAAATTCAAATTTATGAAAAATAATTGACTAAATCTTATGTTACAAATCATATGTGAAGTTATTGTTTTTCTAAACACATTTAAGATCTATAAATTGAAATAGTTATGTATTTTGAAATTTAAAATTTAGAGTATTTACTTATTATTTTATATTTCCTTTTGATTTTCTTTAGATTTCATATTAAAGTGTTAATATATATATATATATATATATATATATATATATATTAAATGTAGTAGTCTTGAAATAAATATAAAGTATGGTAGTTTATGATGATATATTCACTTATTTATAGACATGTTTTTTTTACTTTGATCTACAATAATTTTATTTACCTTTTTAATATATTTTGAAATTTACAAAGATTTTTGTCATTAAAGGTGTAATTATATAACATTGTATACACCAATTTGATTTTTAAGGTAATAAATGAAAAAAATCTACCAAATGCCACAAAAATGTACCAAATGGGGGTGATGATTATCAATTCTCCATAAAGTGCACCTAAAGTTTGTAGAAAATGCATAATCAAAGAGGTTGGTAATTGCCACCCCTTCGAATACACATAATACAAATTTTAAAGAATACTTTGGTACAATGTGCACTTTTGTTATATAAAATATATCAAATTAAACCTTGAGTTATACATTATTCAAGTGACATCAGATTTTATTATCACTAGATCATCAAATTGAAGAACTCTTGGTTTATGAGTCGAAATATATTTTATACTATATTAACTCACCATACAAAATATTACAACAGCTTTCAGCTTAACAAAATCATGAATCATTGGTTTGATGAATAATATCAATATCTATAATTAGTTGTATATTGAATTCATATGAGATACTAGATGAATTTCAAATTAAAATAGAAGTACATTAGATAAATTATAATTCAACTATCAACTTTATGATTATATTCTTTGTAATTTGAATTTATATTGTTGCATAGGACTGTAGTAGAACATACATGTAAAAGACTTCAAATGACAATAACAAATCCTAGTGCTATGCAAGTGAGTTATGCTTGGGAATTTTATAACCATAATCCACAAGAAGATATAAAAATTTCTTTGGAAGAAGGAAAAGAATCAAAGGATTTGAAAATTCCATTAAATGAAATATTTGATATCCTTCCAATTCAATCTACATTAGACCCTGGAGAACATGAAATAGTTGAAGCTTCATATTATGCATATCCTAGTTATAAAGTCAAAGCTACAGCTATTTTCAAGGTACGTTTATCTTGTTTTATTATCAATTGTTAATCAAGTCATTTGATTCAATAAAAAAATTAAGACCCTTATAAATTATGCAAATTTACATACAAATATGTTTTGATAAACAAAAGATAATGTGATAGAAGGTATCATTTTTTGATTGTAGATATCACATCGTAAAGAAATTAATTTATACTGCTATATTATTTTCTTCATTCTTACACATACAGTTATACGTATTAACACATGAATATTAAATCATAATCCTAAAAAGTTGTTTGGATTTATTCTCACTTTTAAGACAAAACCAACATTTTGTAGATTGAAAATGGTCCGGAATATTTTGTTTCCTTGGAGGCTGAATCATCTGTCATTACGTATGTTTTAAATCATATGACTTTAGATGTTGGTAAAACTATCTACAACAAGGTTACTTATAACACAAATCTTGTATTAAGAAATAGAGGTAAAATTCATTTTGATTTTGAGCTTGACTTGAGTCCGGTTGTTAATAGACAAGCAATTTGTATAACTCCATTAATTGGACATCTACAAGGACGTACAAGACAACAATTTAATTGTGGTGTAATTCCAGGTGAGTTGAATATTTAATTGAACTTTTATTTGACACCATCAGTTAATTCTATTGCATTTTAAACATTTGAAGTTTAGTAAGTTCAAAAAAATTGGCACATAAAGTCAAATTGTGGTTAATTTCTTCATTTGTACAAAAAAAATTACGTATATTTACTTAAATAAATGCTCTCAGTGCTTTAGAATCCTCTCAAATACCAAATTGATGCATATTACATGTATTATTATAAGAAAAAAAATTCAACCATAACATTGAGTTGTTGTGAATTCTTATAAAATTTTGACAAGATTGTATAATTTGATTAATGATTAATTGAGGTTGATGGAAGAGAGCTATGTTTTTCATAAGTATTTATTAAGAATTGAAACATGAAAATCTTGATCAAAGTGGCTAAAATATTAAAAAAATTGTGGCATTGAACAATATTGAGCTACATTGTTTTTTACATTCTATATTTCATCATTTTATTTAGTTTATACTTTTAGAGATTTTGAAGTATATTCAAGGGTAATTTTCTTCTAATTATTGTTCATATATGGTATTAGGTATGCCTATAATATATAAAGAAGACTTTTTGATGCAAGTTGCATACTTTCCACCTCACACAATTACAATAGTTGGAGAAGGTTCTTATCCAAGTATTTGGATTGGAGCTCGACGAGTGCGAAACCGAAAATTTCTTAGTTTGGTAGAACAAGCTCGACAAATTGTACTTCAAAAATGGCTAAATGATATGCTTGCAAGATTAAAAAGAAAAAAAATGGAGCTTGATACAAATACAGATACAAATACAAATTATGATAATGAATCAGAAGATGAATCAATATATGAAAGTTCACGAAGTTCAAATGAAGAAGATTATGATAATACCTTGCTAAAATCAAAGAAAGATAGAAATAAGACATTGGAAGCTGTTGAAATAGTTGATCAAATTGAATCTGATCATTTAGCAAACAAAGCTAAAGAAATAGGAGATGTTAACCCTTATGTTTGCCACCACCATTATCATCGCAAATCACAATCTCCTCTTACAGGAAAACTTTCCCCTATGGTTGCTGAAAAAGAAAAAGGACTTGGATGGCATCGCCCTCGTTTTCTTGATAAACGAAGTAAAAAATTACAAGAAAAAGAAGAAAAATACCAAGCTAGTCGTAACAGAAAGGATTATGCTTGCAAGCATGCACACCATCGAAAATCACGTTCTTCTCTTACAGGTAAGCAGTTACATATGTTTGTAATGTAATTAAAACTTATGAAAATACTCTGTTTGTAAAAATTTAATATAAGAATCTTATGTTTTAGGTCCACAATCAAGAATGGCTAAAGAAAAATCTAAAGGTCTTCCATGGTTTAGAGAAAGTTTCATGGCAAGAGCTGAAGAAAGAAGAATAGCAAAGTTATATGGACGTCTAGCACCACCAGGACGAAAAACAACAATAATACATAAACCATCTATGGTGACCTTAACCATGGAACCAGATTATAGCTCTGATAAAGAAAGTGAAGAATTTGATATTTTTGAGGTATTTTAATATATATAAATCATTTTAATCATAATATTATATTATAATAATGATCTTTTTCAGATACTTTCTTTTGAGTTATTATAAAGCAATGAGCATTAAATATTAGTTGTATAGAACATAAAATCTTCAAAGTTTGTACTTTCAATGATAAATTTTTATCTAATATACAATAGAAATTTAAAATTGTTGAATATAATCAAATAGGATATGGAAGAAGATGATGATAATTTGGAACAACTAATTGAAGATATTGATGCAGAAGTTGAAAAACTTGTAGTTTTAGAAGGTTTTTATACACCCCTTCCATATGTGCCTTTCTTTACATTAAGAGACGACGAAGATCTCTCTTCTTCAGAAGAAGAAGAAGCTAAAGATTTATTATGTAGACACATGCTTCATCGAAAGTCCAGATCACCTTTGACTGGGAAATTTTCTCCTATGCATTTAGAAGTTACTACAAGAAAAGGCTTACCTTGGCTTCGACAAAGTTTCATTGATAAGAATGAGAAAAAAAGAGTTGAAAGGTTGTACAAACTTCGCAAATCCATTGTTCATAAGGAATCATTGGCAAAAGAACTAACTCCACATGAGAAAAAATCATTTTTCATGATACATAGAGAATCTTCTTTAATAAATCCTAGTGAAGTGGCTAATGTGATAGAAGATATAGAAAATCCTCTTGATCAAGGAATTAACAAACCAAGCAAGATAGATGTTTTTGACAATGTTGATAAAGATGGCCAAGAATCTATACATGATCATGAGTTCAAAATAGAAAGCAATAATGAAAATATTGACAATATTGATTCAAAATCCTTAGATTCACCAAAATCTGATGATGCAAGTGAAAAGAATATGAAACCAAGAGAAATTCCAAATGTCAATATTCAGAAACTAATATGCAATCAATTCGAATTAGATTTTAAAAATGTGCTTCTTGGGAAAAGGAAAACAATGCAATTAAAACTATTTAATAGGGAAACCTTTCTTGTCATGTTTAAAGTGGATAAAACTCTAGCAAATTCTAAAGGATTTAATATTCAGCCTGATAAAATTCTAGTTATACCAGGTGAATCTGATCTTGATACAACTACACAACTTCAAATTACATTTCAAACTACATGCCCCAAACTTCCTCTTGGCCCTACTCATGTTTGGGTAGAAATGCATGTTAAAGAGGTACATAAAATCAATTTAGATTTAGCATTCAAGTTCAAAATCTGATTTTTATATAGATAAAATAATTAAATTACAATTATGTATATAAACACGCGCTTTTATCATATAGGGACCCATAACAATGTTACTTTTAAAAGCAAACGTAACATTACCTATACTTCATGTATCACGCCAATATATTGACTTTGGAATTGTACAAGTCTCACAATGTAAGGTGATTGTAGAATTTTAATCATCTAGAATTTGTTTTTTCTATCAATGATAATGTTTTTAATAAATTAATCAAGTTCTCAAAAGTGATCTGTGAATTTTTCTTGTAGAATATATAATTAGAATTTAGAATTTTGATACAAGTATGATTTTTTTTTCATGATTTGGTTCATATTTGATTATAATTTAGGTTTCCTACGTAAGATTAAAAAATGTTGGAGAAGAAATAGTTGAATGGAGTATGGAGAAACCAAATTCAGATTACTCTAATGTCAATGTTGGCTTATTGCAAGATTGGTCATTTTTTAAGCTTATACCATCCACATCAATATTGCATCCGGATGAAAGTATTGACATAAAGGTTATAAACAAATATATTAGATTCTTAAGTGCCATTAGTATATTTTAGTAAATTTTTGGTGACTTAACACCCTTTATTTTTTTGAAAAGTAATGAAATTATATTAAAATTTTTTATCTTCTTATCTTTTTAATTTTTAAATTTGGTCTTAAGTATGTTTGACACTATAGGTAGTATTTTCTCCAATTTATAAACCTTTGAAAACAAATTATATGACTGAAATTCCTCTTCAAGTTAAAAATACCAAACAAATAGAAGTAATTCATTGCATGGGACTCAGCACCCACCAGTCTGTCCATATCAAGCCATCATATGTAGAGCTTGATCCTATTTTGCCAAATGCTAAGTTTTCAACAATTATTCCGTTTTTGGTACAAAATATTTCAGGAAAACCAATTGAGATATTTTCACTAGACTTTGATCCACAATATTTAATTGAAGATCAAATATTGCGTGATTGCAAAATGTATGATGAAGATGGAATCATGCATCTTAAAGTACGTGAAGCTGGGGAACCATTTTGGGACAACCTTTTAAATATAGTAGAAGATAAAAGTGTTGAATCATCTTCAATTCCTCTTGAAATTGGACCTTTAATAGTAATCTATGGAGCACCTTTTTGTGGTAAAACTACTCAAGGAAAACTACTTGCAAAACAATACAAATGTCCTATTGTTGACGTCCAAGATCTTATAGTTACAGCAATTGATGAAGGAAACTTGGTATTACCAATGATGCAAGATGAAAATCAACAAATAAATAATAACAATGCAAGTCAATCTTTAAATCCGGAAGAGGATTTAAAAACAAATCTAGATGCACCTCCAAATTACATACCATCACTACAAATTCTATTCAAAGCATGTTTAGAACGACCAGGGTGTAATAATGGAGTTATATTTGATGGATTAAATTCAAATCATATTCCAGTTTTAATCTTAATTAAATGCATTTTAAATACAATTGGATTAGAACAAGTACAAAGTTCAGTAGTTATTAGTCCTAATGGAAATAATCCACAAAATGCAGAGATGAAAATTGTATGGAAGGGCGATAGATTTGTCCATATTGTGAAATTGCAAGCAAGAAAGAGAAAGCTTTATCATCGATATCTTGATTTAGAAGATCAACATCATTCATGTGTAAGAAAATATGAATGGCCACTTTTTGAACAAGAAAATCTAAAAATAATAGAAAAATCTAGAGAATCCACAAAAAAGTTAGAAATAGAAGAAGAAATTGTAGAAGGAAAAAATAACAATGAGCCAAAACTTGAAATGTTCAATGGTGTTGAAATTGATCCAAGTTTATTTATTCCACCAGCAAAATTCAACATGCCATATCCGTGGTATTCAGCATTTCCATCTCCGGAAGAAGTTGATAGATACTACAATAGCGAAGAAGATATTTTAAGAGAATTGGGAGGTCCTTTTCAGCCTTTGGAAGTTGAAACACCAAAGAATATGTTGATTCTAACAATTGTAGATAGTATTCAAGACAAAAAAATTGTCTATGAAGAAATCATTGCATCACTTCCATTGCCATGGGACCATGACATCTATTGCCCTTGTCCTGAAATATATGAAGTATTAAAAAAACCTCCAATTCGGAAACCAAATGAAGACCTTCAATTTCCTTTTTCATTTATTACAAAGGAAACAGAAGGACCTTCTTCTCAAGTACAAGGTCATTCAAATCTTCCTGCAGGATATACCAAAAAAACAAGATGGGTGATTCCCGGAAATGAATCCATAGAATTGGGCTTAGTATATTGGTCTACGACTATTGAAGAATTTGAATGTACTTTTAAATTTGAGGTTAGTGGAGGACAAGGTTATGCTACTTTAGAAGTTCAAGGAATATGTGATATACCTCGACTTCAATTGCGACAAGTTACATATCCAAGTAAAAAACTTAAACAATCTCCTTGTCATGGTGTAACTCTTAAACATCCTCGTGTATTGATTAAAATTCCAAATCACATTATTGATTTTGGTCCTATCAATACAACACCATTACCAACAGAATTTCCAAATATACCTGACACAGAACATTGTTATAGAATTGATGTTGAAAATATAGGACAATTTGATCTTCATGTTGAATTCCAACTTGTTAAAGATGATGTGGAAGGGCCTCTTTTAGATCCATCTAAACAAAGTGTTGCTACTAGCACCACCTCAAAAAAAGAATCTAAACATGCTCCTCCACCTAAAGGTACTTCAACAAGCGTAGGTGGTGGCAATTTCCCATTTGTTCTGCATCCCTCAATTTTAGATATTAAGCTTGATGAACGAGGTGATTTATGTATTTATTCATATCCAGCTATGGTATGTTTTTTCACTTAAATAGATTAAAATTGAATGATACATTTAAAAAAAATTGGATGTATTTTAAAAAATTTATTGAATTGATGCAAAAATGTAACATTAAATCAATTTGTCTTTCCTTTAGATATTCTTTCAGTAGTATATAATCATTGTTATATTAATTCAAATATTTTCAAGTTTAAGCAAAAGAAACAGTATTGGGATTTGAATTAGAAATACTTTAGAGATGAACGAATATTTTGTTTGATGTTAATAGGGTACACAAGGAATACAAAATTATAAGTTGATGGGTACAATTTTACACAATCCTACTTTAGTTGAATATAAGGTGGTATGCTTTGCGGATACACCAAGGATTGAATTAGATCCTCCAACACTAGCATTTGGAAGAGTGATTTTAGGTTTTAAAACTTCTCAAACGGTCACTATCAAGTACATCTTATCATCAATATATCACCAATTTAGGAATTTTTTTAAAATAATAAAATTATAGTTAGTATTTTCTATATTAGCTTAACAAACGCTCACTTCAAAACTTAATATGATTTTAAAATCAATTGATTTTGTCATTAAGTTTTTTTTCGATTGAACAACGAATTGTAAAATATTTATCTTTGAATTACAAATTTGATATGTTTTGAATCAATAATACATTCAATATTTTTTACAGGAATGTGTCAGAGTTAAAAATTCAATGGACCATTGATGCTTTGGGAACATTGCCACCGGAATTTTTAATAATGCCAACTACAAGAAAAATCAAAGCCAAAGCTACATATAAGATTAATATTTTCTTTAAAGCCAAACAAGAACAAGTTTATAACTTCAAAATCATATTTCATGTAAAAAGTGTTTTTCTTCCAATGATTCATGTTACATATATAGATTTCAACTCAATATAAAATATATATAATATAATTGATATAAGTTATATAGTTTCATTTACACATTGTGTTGTTCTGGTAATGAACAATTATTTTTTGTGAAGAATTGATATATAGATGTGTAAGTATAATAATGCGTGACAATTTAGGCTTCTACAAAAGCATTATATTAAAATTCAAGTTTTTCAAAAATATCAAATACAACTATATATGATCAAATATATTTATGCAAATAGGTTTCTGACAGTAAAGATCCAAACCATAAAATGGAACAAGAACTTATTTTACCAACAAGTGCGGAAACTTATGTTTTAGATGTATTGATAAAATACCCCAACCGTCCAGATGGTACTTCCACAAATAGTGGACTTGATTTTGGTACAATTTTGGTTGCAGAAAGTCAAACAAAAGAATTAATACTAGAAAACAAGGGTAAATATAAAGTGGGATTTAAATTTGTTCCCCAAACTCTATTAATAAAGGACCTCTTTGTTTTTACACCTATGGAAGGAGAAATTGCACCAAATGGACAAATGAAGGTAAGTTGGATTTACTTCGCTAAATTAAAAACTATTAGTTTCAATCATTCAAAACATGTAAAGAACTCATTCTCTATAAAAAAATTTAATGAAAAAATATCTAACTCAAAAATAAAAATCATATTTAGATTTGGAATTACAAAATTAAAAATCGTTATGGTAATTTTCATAATATTGGATTATTAATCTATACATGATTTTTTTTTAAATAAAAATATTAGGTATTAAAATTAGAATCTATCACATAATTTTGGAAGTTTGATAATAAGGAATTTTTTTTAGATTACGGTGGAGTTCAATAAAGATAAAAAACTTGTAAGTGAAGTAATGTTAAAACACTCAAGAGATTTACAACTTTATTTAATAGAATGTGAAACAAGTAAAGTTGAAAAAATTATAACTATTTTTTTAGACCTTATTGTGGTGCATTCAAGATTCTTGATAGTACCTCCTCATGGACTTCATTTTGGATATGTAATTGCTGGCCAACAATCAGATGAACGCATAGTCCAAATTATGAACAAGGGTTTTTTTCCATTTGATTATGTTCTTTCAAGCCCTACAGCATTGGGTTATTCTAATGCACCAAAAAAAAAATCGGGTGTTGGATCGACGGCAAGTGGTGTGACTAAAAAGACAACAATAACAACAAAGACTACTGCAACTCGGAAGACTAATAAAAATGATAAAAGTAAAGGAAGCTCTATAGGTGGAGATGGAGGTGGTAGTAGTGGAGGACCTGCATTGGATTTGCAAGGTTTCAATATAAGTCCATCTAGTGGAAACATACTTCCTGGAAATAAAATTGAAGTCAAGATATACTTTAAAGCACCACTAGAACCAACCTTGTTAACTGAACAATTGATGATTAATATTTCCAACAAAGATCCTATAAAATATCCAACAGACATTATATATGAGTTATCTGGAGAATCAAAACTTCCAGGCATAACAACCATTCCTGATGTTATTTTTGAAAAATATATGATCATAGATAAAATTGAAAATATTGGAGTTACTCCTCCTTATGGAGTGTATTCACGAGCAGATCACATATTTTCATTTGGGGCTTTTATTATTGATTGTGATAGACCTTTTGATGGTGGTCCACCAAAGATTGCACCAAAATCATTAGTTAGATTTACTGGTGATGCTCCTAAATCAGAGGTTGTCAATGCACCAATAGGTCGAAAGATTGAGGTAAATTTTAGAATAGACAATCCTTTCAAAGTGCCATGTATTGTAGATTTCATTATAACTCCAACTATGCCAGAAACTGAGACACAAGTACCATATGAAGAACCTTTTGCTATGTTTGTACAACCAAAAGAGCTTGAAATACCACCTCATGAATATCGGTAAGTACAATGGACTTTTCAACTTTGAGAAATATTAAAGATTTTAAAACATTATAGAATATTGCAATAACATAATACATGTATCTTACGTACTAATTTCTTGATTTGTTAAAATATAATGATGTATATTGCATGTAGTGTAGTACCAAATTGACTTACAATATCATATTTATAAATTTAAGTAATATCACTACAATAATTTTCCATAAGTATCATGCAGATATGTTTGTTGTTCATTTCAACCACTTTCAATGCAATGTTATTTTGCAATTTTTGAAGCTATTGTAAGGGATGGAGGTGATAACATGAAAAATAAAACATTTAAATGTCAACTTCGAGGAGAAGGAACTTTACCTCATTTACAAATTACAGAACCAACCACATTGTCTCCTTTAGGAGCAATATGGCTAGAATTTCCTCGAATACGTGTAGGCAAATCAATAGCCAAACCTTTCCAGGTATTTTAATTTAGTTATTGATGTTTTCCAAAAAACATGATTAAAAAGCATTTACATATAAAAAAATAATATGGATTAAAAAATAATGATGTATACATATATCAAAAAATATATTTGAAAAAAATCATATTGATATATTTTTATATATTTAAATATTAGGTACAAAATAAAGGAATTGTTCCAGCAATAACAACAATTGATGTCAAAGGTGGAGGTGCTTGTTGGAGCATATTAAGCCATCAAAGAGGAATATTAGAAACTCCTTTTTCACCTGGGCAAACCATGTCTATAAAACCAGAAGGAATAGAGACATTTATTGTAACATTTATTCCAATAGAAGGAAAGAAGTATGAAAGAGAATTAAAAATTGATATTCAACATAATCCATATGCAGGTCTTAATGTTTTAGTAACTGGTGAAGGCTATTGGGAAGAAGTAGAATGCATAAATTTGCCTGGTAACCGAGTAGACAAAATATGGTTTGATGATGGCGGGATTGGAATTCCACGCACAATATCATTTCAATTGAAAAATAACCTACACGACAAGCATTGGCGTTTTGCATGGCCATTAATTGAAAATTTTGATTTTTCTCCTGCAACGGGACATCTTCATGCAAATGCTTATAAAACAATATTGGTTACATTTAATCCTAAAATAGCAATGATAGCTGATATAGATTTTAATATTTCACTATATAAAATAACATTCCATGAGGAAAAAGAACTTCAAAACTGGGATTCTCAAATTCCTGATTTAGCAATGATGGCTTTAGTACCACAACCTATGAGTGGAAGCATAGGAAGAGATCGTAAAGCTTCATTAGGAAAGCAAGATCCTAAAACAAAAAAAAAGCCAAATCCTAAGGAAAAAATAGTCGAAGAGGCACTATTTTCATCTAATGCAGAAGTTGGTCCTCTTGAGCCAATACATGAAATTATAGAAGGTTCAAATAAAGCTTTAAATCTTAAACTACATGCCATTGCTGATTCTGCAAAGTACGAATGTGATTGTAATAGCATTCATTTCAAAACAACTATGATGTTCCAAACACGGATTCATTCGTTTACCATAAAAAACCAAAGCACTACAATTCTTCCCCTTAAATGGCAAATAGTTAAAGGTGATGGACATCCAGGAGAACATGAAATTTATTTTGTTGATTCACCTTCTGAAATACAATGTGGAGCCTTTGATAATATCGTTGTTAAATTCAGACCATCTGACGTTGAAGATTGTACAAGGTTTTTAATTTGCAATATTGATTATCTTGACACGGGATATAATAACATACACATTCCTTTAACAGGAAATGTGGAACGCCCATGGTGTCATTTTAAACTTCCTAAAAGTGATTATATGTTTGGGCAACGACGAAATTCAAATTTAGTAGGACCAAATGGTTATGCGGGACCCTTAGATCCTTCAACAAATATTATTGAGTTTGATTCTTTAGGTATTCATAATCAAAATATAAAATCTTTTGTTGCAATAAATTCTACAAATACAACTTATGATTTTATATGGGAGCAAGTTCCAGATCCTCCCAAAGAGTGGCACGAAGATGAACCTGATCATATGGTTGATTTAAGTTATTTATCTAATCCGTTCAGGTGTGATTTAATTCAAATTTAATGAATTTATCAATATTAAGAGATTAAATAAAATAAAGTATTAATTGATATGAGCTATATATTTTCATATCGTAGATAAATTTTTAATTAAAAATAAAAAAATATTTTAGTATAAAAATATATGTAACTTAATATCAATCTAATTTTTAGTATGATGGCTAATATAATATGGTTTGAATATATAATGACATGTAAAAGTCTTAAATAAACATTGAATACAATATTGTTTTACAACTTGTATTCTTCTTGATTAAATATTGTATGTATATTCAAAATCTATAGAATCCATATAAATTATTTATAAACCAAAATTAAATAATTAGAATAAGATAAACCTTTGGACTTTGAAGAAGACTTTTTGAATAAAAGAAGTATATGCCCTACCACTAAGCATATCAAGAATTAAAAACATATAATACAATCATGTGACTATAATAAAATATTTAAATTTTCTTTAAATATGATATTTACTGATTAGAAAAAATATTTATATAACTTACACAAAATAATATTGAAATAGTATACAATGATATTTTTTATAGGTGTTTGTGTAAAAGTGGAGTGATTGAAGAAGGAAAAATGCATGAAATGGGCTTTGAATACATACCAAATAAGTATGATTTGGTAGAATCATTTTGGACCTTTTCAATTCCTAATATAGGTGTTCGAGTTCCATTTCTTTTAGTTGGCACTGTGGGAAAGCCTGATTTAAAATTTGATACACAATCAATACAATTTGGTCGAGTATTAGTAGGCGAACAACAACAACTCATTGTTAAACTATATAACAATGAGGATTTACCGTTTCCATTCAAATTTGATAAACAACAATATCAACGGGAACGTGACACTGGTGTTTACATGAAAAAACTCCAAGGATGGCTTCATGATGAGATAATTATTACACCTGATTTAACCTTTAATCCTAATCAAGGTGTTGTTCAACCTGATGAAGGCAAAAAAATAGTTATAACATATTCTCCAACATGTGAAGGAAAACAAAAATTTAATGTAACATGCAATATTAAGCGTTCTCTTGAAATTAATATGAATGTAGAAGGTGAAGGTTATTCAGTACACGACAAAATCTTCTTAGAAATCATTGAAGACTATGTACCATTACAATTATCTGCTGTCAAACCAAATTCAATCAATTTTGGTGAAGTTTTAGTTAATGATAGGGTATATAGAAAATTTTTATTGAGAAATACAGGTGTACTTTCCTTTGAATTTATATGGATTGTAGGTAAAACTAATGAAGTTGTAGTTGCTCCTCTAGCTGGAATTATTGGTCCTGAAGAAAAGCAAGTATGTGAAATGGCATACACTCCAGCAAGGGTTGGCCCTATTGTCAACTTCCCGGTGACATGTAAAGTAAGCTATAGATTTTTTTAACATTTCTAAATGGTTTTAGAATAATTTTATTAGATTCTTCAGAAAATATTTCAATGTCCTCAATTATTCAACAAATATGAAAAATCAAAATGATTACACAATACTCAATGGAGTTTCAATCGTAAATTAGGTTCTTAAAAGCAATCGCTATAAATTATTATTTAATGGTCTTTGCTATAGAGCCACAATTAGTTTTAGTTGGTACCACTTTGATTTTGGACCAACATTTCTTTTTGTACCTACAAGAGAAGCACCTTCATGCATGTTATTAGCAACAAATATAGGAACAGAAAAGAATAATGTTGTATGTCTGTATAATACTACACCACAATTAGAAGTACCACCTACAACATGGATGATGGATGGAGGTGAACAAGAATCCTTAATTATTAAATTCATGCCTCGAGAATATATTGAATACAACGAAAAGATTAGTTTTTTAATAAACGGACTAGACACAATGAGTGTGTGGGTTCATGGTGAAGGAACACCAATGATTGTTGAATTAGTAGATTCATCACAAAAACTTATATGTTTTGGTGACGTTCATATGGGTGAAACAAAAGTGATTAAAGTAAGTCTTCAATTACATGTATTTGATAAATATGAAACTTTGATATTTCTAATGAAATGATTTTGTGTAATTTCTAAAAATCTAAAATATTTTTTTAATTTTAAAATACAATTGATTATTATTCATGTATATAGCATAAAATTTTCAATGATTGATGAATTCAAACTTATTTAGGTTGCTATCATTAATAAAAGTGAAGCACTGCTGCCAATCTCATTTGAACCAAGTCGTCAAATTTTTAATTCAATTGATATTGAACTGCTACCATATGATGGTCTTTGCTTGAAGCCTCACCATGTACAAGTTTTTTCAAAATGTTTATTTTTAGTTTCTATAAACGTCATGATTCATTTTATGGAACATATCAAATTAAGTTCATAAGATTATTAAATTAATTTATTATATATATATGAGATTAATAAAATAATTATAAATTATACCTCTTTATATTAATCCAATGTGATGATGTTTTATTTCTCGATTGTAGATTGGAATATGCGAAGTAATATTTTCTCCAAAGCAACGTATACCAGAGTTTAAAAAAATTGTCCCAATGGACATGTCAGGAGTTGAAATAGTATTATTTTCATTAAATGGAATGGGAATAGGAACCGACATCATCCTAAATACATATGTGCTCCACTTTGGCACCATTGTTTTGGGATCTAAAAAGACAATCCGTATGCAGGTATTTATTATTACTTTGATTTCATAATAGAAGTAATTATTACAGTATAAGAATTTGATTTTACCACAAAGTCAATTCAAACTAAAAAAATAGATATTTATGCGTGGTTTTAACCCTTGAACCCAAGGATCCTTTTGAAAGACTATAAGACTCTCCTTGAGGGACTCATAGAAATTTAGAAATTAAATATATTCTAAGTAGGTTACATTTCTTAAATCTTTTTGTTTTTGAATTGTTTAAAGGTATTACCAAAGTATAACTTTAATTATATAGATTTGAAAATTGAACATTCAAATTTATCATTTAAAACTATTAATGATTTCTTGAGGAATTAAAAATAATTGAGTATCTAAATATTTGAATTTAATATACCTCTAATTGTGCAATATAATTTAACAATAACCAACAAGTAAGTACATTTACTAATAGTAAATAATATCACTCATATACATCCAAATAATTTTTACTTGTAAAATTTCAGTGTATGTATTTAAATGAATATTTGTGTACATTAAAACCATGTTTATTTTTGCAGGTTGAAAATGTTGGCGAGCTTGGCTCCTTATTCACATGGGATACTAATACTTGGATTTCGGAGCTAACATTTTATCCACCTGATGGTTTTATAGCCCCACATCAAGTGGCAAATATAGATATAACATTCCATCCATCTTCAATTTTACATGATATACGACTTGAAAGAATTGGATGTACAATTGTTGGTGGTCAAACACTATACCTCACTATAACAGGAGCATGCATTGAAGCAAACCTTCCACAAAATTATAATTTTGAATGTCCAGTTCGAAGTTCTATAACAAAAACAATTCCAATTGTAAATAAAACTAATAAACCATGGAATTTATATCCAAAGATAAATCACAAATATTTTAATGGAATTGAGATGATTACAATCCCACCAAGTGAAACTATTGAATATGAAGTAATATATAAACCAATGACGATGACAGTGCCACCAAATGAACCACAACATGAAGGTTCAATTTTGTTTCCACTTCCAGATGGAAGCGCCTTTTATTATGGACTTATTGGAATAACACTCGATCCGCTACCAGAAGGCACTTTTAATTATGAAGTAAAATCACGACAAAAAATAGATATAGTTTTGACAATATTAAATTGGATGAAATTGGCACAACAAATGAGACTTATTGTTACTATGCCAATTGAACCGAGTTATGCTCCACCAACCACATTGGAAGGTCCTCCAATTATTGATGTGCCTGGATTAGCTTCAAGAGATGTAACAATGTGGTTTATGACTCATAAACCTGGAATATATCCAGCCAAACCAAAGTTCTTAAATAATAAAACTAGAGAGTATGCATGGTTTGATTTGACTTTTAATGTCAATGATGCTGATATTTGTGGAAGTATTCCGTTTCGAACAATTACTAGAGAGTTTCGTGTGCACACACTTCATTTTAAAAATCCAATCGATTCAATGCTGAATCTTATTGTAAAGTGTGATGACCATGAGGTAGATTAATATATTTTTTAGATTATGAGTTTAATGTAATTAATATACTTGACATAAATCTTATTGTAATCATTTGAAAAATCAAAACATTAATACATTTATAAGTATTTTTAAAAAATTATAATATTTTGGTAATATATAAGCGTATATTATATTATTTTTTCATGTAAGATAGCTATGAACATTTGTAGAAAAATTGTGTTATCATTTTTTTAAAAATTAAATTAAAAAATATTGATTAATTTTGATCTTGTTCTATCATGTAGGTACGAGTTCCAAGCAATTTAGAAGTACAACCGTATGAAACTGGTGCAATAGATATTGAAGTTCGCCTCCTTCATGTATGTGATAGAACAAGCATTTTAATGCTTAGTAGTGACACATTAGGGGACTATGCATACGAACTTAAGCTTCGAGCTGTTCAAGCTGGACCAGAACCTCCATTGTATTTTGATGTAAACCTTGGAAACCGACATATGCAAAAATTTCAATTTGTCCATTATCTTGCTACTAAAGTTCAATATATGTGTACTTTGGAACCAGAAGCTATAGCCGCTGGATTTATTATTGAAAAACCAATAATAGATGCAAATCCAGCAGATCTTGATGGTTTAACAATAGAAGTATCAGTAATTTATGAACCATCAACAATAGCAAATGGTGCGAATGGAATATTAACTGTTACAAATACAACAAGCGGCACATATACTGTAATATTGTATGGTAGTTGCCATAATCCCATTCCACAAGGACCTATTGTATGTATAGGTGGTAAAGGAATAGTGAATTTTAGAAATGTTTTTAATGATGCAGTGGAATACATCTATACTATAGATAATCTTTCTTTCATTGTAAATAAAGGTGAGAAAATGGCACAAAAAACAACAACCAAAATTACAATTACTTATAAAAGCATTCTTGGCTCTCCTACTAATGGAAAACTTATTGTAACTTGTCCAACTTATGGACCTTGGATTTGGATATTTTACTTACAGGGTGTTTAAATCCTTTGGTATTATCTATAAAAAATCATTCATTTAAAGATTGAATGTATTGAATAAGTCTTTTGTATTAAAGAATGCCTCAAATGCATTCAAATTTTACGCACCAACAATTTAAGGGTTATACCCAAGAAATATTTGGTACGCAAACCAAGTCTAGTTTGAATATTTTATATGGTAATTGGATAAAATCTATAATATATTAAAATTCATTTAAAAAATCAAGAGTTGTTTTATTTTCTTATATTATTATTTTTAAATTCTAAACTTACAAAATGATTTTATTTTATTTTATTGATAGCTGAATAAATTTAAAATAAGGCATCATTAGTGCATCAAATTAACCTAATTTCTAGAATATTGCATTTCAATTGAAGTTCTCATGGACTCATTTCATAAAATTTACATGCAAGTTTTTTTAAAGTACAAATAAGAAATGAATTTAAAATTAAAATAAAAGTTCTACATATTAATATGTATGTTTAGGAATGTCTTATATATATTTATTGTGTAAATTAACTAAAATTGGATGACGTCAAACATGTTTTAAAATATTTGCAATGAAAAGGAAAAAAAAACATTTTTTTAAGCATAAAAAGGTGTTGAAGGTATTTTAAAATGATAAATTTGAAGAAGATTAAATGAAGAAATTTTGTTGTATAACAAAATAATCAAGGTATAAGATTCCATTTTTCTTTCAGAATAGGTTGGTTTTCTTTTACTTCAAATTGGATCAATTTTGCAACAATTTTGTGTAATTTTAGGTTAAATTCAATGATGTACTTATTTTCCAATGTTAATATGAAAAAAGAAAGAAATATCTAGTTTGCTTGTGCGTCAATCTTATATAAAATAAAATGAAAATCCAATTCACTTCTGAAAGTATTATCTAAGATTATCAAAATACAAAATTATACCATGTCAAGAGCTATTTATGTACAAACATATTCATAGATAGGATTTCCTGATACATAAAGTTCATCAATAGAATGTAAAGCAAATCTATATTGAACATAGTTCATCCATTTAAACAAGAACAATTCACAAGGAAACAAAGTTCATGTATTACAATTTTAATTCATCCATAAAAAACTATTATTTTGTTTGTAAAGATAATAACTCATCTACAGATACCATATATTGTCTTAAAATGGTCATATTTTGCCCATATAGAATAAAATTTATTCTCAAGGGATTTGCATTATAGTTTAAAGTATTTACGTTTTAAAGATAACAACAAAGTATCGTGACATCTTTTTCCTATTGATAATTTAAGTAACAAATTTTTTTGTAATAATCATCAATAACAAGTTATGAATTTTTTTTCCACTGTTTATCATCAAAAAAGCTTTAAGTAGGCTTAATGAATGCTTTGGTATGAACTATGCTTTTATGGTTCATTCTTAATAGATTCAAAGTTAAACACATTTTGAGGTTGAAAAGACAAGATGTGAAGAGATTTAGGGCCACTTTACACTACAACTAAAGGTCAAGAAGCTGTCGATTGCAAGAATGGCCAAAGTTTGGCCTCTCAGCCTTCACACTAGAGACCAAAGTCCAAAGGCCATTGCCATCCATTGTGGCTGCATGGCAGCACTTTTAGAAAGTTTTGGTTCCAAGGCGACGATTTCTTAAGCCAAACTTGGATCAATAGTTTTAGCCAAGCCAAACTTCCTTTGAGAGGCCGTCAACTTCTTTCAATTTGTATACTATAATGTATTCATTTAGCCCAAGAATATGGCCTCTCGCCATAATTTGGGCTAAAATCTTGATGGTCAACCTTTTGACTTAGTCACAGTGTGAAACAACCCTTATTCTCAAATTATCACATTATCAATAATTTATATGCATTTTAAGAAACTTCTATCTTAGATTCAATACAACATATAATTGTACCTTATCCATGTATGATAGTCTCAAACACATACATTAAATTTTACCTAGATACATCATACATTAAGCTTCATGCACGCATGACAACCTCAAATCATGCACACACAACAACTTTCAAGTTACCTCAAGTCATTTATGCACAATGAATTTGAATGATCCATCTATGTAATAGCCCCATTTCTTCTCCAAAACAAACTTCACATCTTCTAAAACAAGATAACACTCATCTATTACACAAATGAATAAGAAGTTTGTTATTATAAGATTACTTCACACATGAATATGTAATGTCAAAAAAACCATTGTTTATTTCCATTGTTAATTTTTAAACATTTTTCATTCAACAGATAAATTGATAAATTTTTAATGCATTTAGATTTTAGAAGGTACATGATTAGCGGCTGCCATAGATGCCCTCATTGTCATTAATAAAAGTTTGTCTCTCTTTTAAAACAAAGAACTCTATTTAGAACCATCTCCCTTCTAAAAAGAAAATCTCTATTTAGCATAAATTAACTATGATAATTAACTCTTAGGAATCCTAAACTATCTTTTGTAAAAAACACTTCAAATTGTCCATTTGGGTGTAGAGAATAGAAAAAGAAATAAATTCATTTGTTTTACTTCCAACAATAAGGTCTTAATCTATACTACAAAAACCACATGATCACAAATTTCAGAACATTTGATTACATGGATTCAAAGATTATGGTATTTGAATATAGAAAAAGGATATTCTATTCCATGCATTAAGAGGATCAATAGACTTTGATTTCACTGGTTGTCAAATGTTTGCATTGCAAAAGTTTGAGTTTATACAACATTTTGGTGTAATTGTTGCTAGTTTCTAGTATACCAATTTCTAGAGGTTAAGGAGAAGATAAGCATTGGTACAAAAATTGCAATGGACAGAGGTTCAAAAATTTCCAAATCATGATTTAATTCTTTGTAAATAGATCTCTTTATAAAATGGAAATCCAAAGCGTCAAAAAGAAAATTTGATGTCTATCTTACAAACAGAAAAATGAAATCTCTAATATTCATGTGAAAAAGAAAAAGTTTCTATCACGACTTGCCAACTAGGTGAGAAAAGTTTGACTCTTCTTGTAGTAAAATTTTAAACTATGGAAGTTTTTCATTACTTTTGAAATACTCTAGTAAACTCATGTCATTTAATTATAAAAATCTCACAAATGATAAAGAGGTGTAGCAAAAAAATTGGACGTGCTTGCCATCAACAAAAATCACTCAAGGTGGCAAATTTTTTTTCCATGGGTATAATGAAAATAACATTATACCTCTACATAGCTCCTACCTTTTTGCATCTTCATACAAACATTTAAAAAATTGAAAATGTGATTTATAATTATGGGAACATCTTCAAAATCCCAATGTGGATTGCAAAAGCCCTCCTATGGACTTTGGTTCTTTAGAAATTGGTAAAAAATAACTATCTCCTTTGACAAGAACCATACAATAGTGAGGCTTTGTGTGTTGCAAAAGTTATGTGATATTGTCAAATATCATTTTGTATAATGTATGAAGGTTAAGGTTGAATAATGGTTTCATTCTTTGAATATTTTCAGTTAAAATATATGCTTTATCTAAGTTTCTTAATAATTGTGCTTAATACCAATAATCTGATAAAGCAAATGCATATGTGTAACTTGTAGTATTTTATAAAATTCTATTTATAATGCTTCAATAGATCTGGCCCAATCATTAAAAACTTGAAGTTCCAATATTGTAAATTCAACTCAAAAACTTCTAAATTTAAAAAATTTAAATTATCAACTCAAAAACTTTAAATTCAACTCAAAAACTTCTAAACTTCTAAATTTAAAAATGCATAAATTTAAAAACTTGAAAAGCTCAAGTAACATGCAGGAATGCTATCTTGTGAGCGGTGAGCGGTGAGCGACGAGTGGTGAGCAATGAATTTATGAATTTTTTTTGCATGGATTTTATTATCAAATTAAAAGGAACCCCTATCGCTGTGGATACAGGCAAATTATTTTTACAAAATTCAGGAAGAAAATTGTAGAAGGACGAGAAAATGTGCACCTCGAGCTGCATTATATTTTATTAAATATAAAAGTAGCACCTATCGTCGTTCTTTACTTTTACACCATTTGGAAAAATAAAAAAACAAAATGATGAAGGACCAAAGTTGAGGTCGTCAGTTCCTAATGACCTTGTACGAAGGAGTGTAGCTGTCAAGTGGAGGAGGAAATTCATAGTTTAGTAATGGAAAATACCGTTTGTAGACTTACAGTTTAGGATGGGTAAATGTCAAAATGAGATGATTATTTTAAACATTAATAAACTTATTTCTAAATATTCATGATGCGGTAATTTTAAAGCCAATGTCTAAATTAAGATATTATCAATAATTTATATCCATCCGTTAGCGATAAATGAAGGAATGTTGCGAGGCTATTGCAAATGTGATAACTACAAATCAAATTCGTCATAAAAGTAACCAACAGAAAGAAACAAAATAGAGGAATCACCATTTTTCTCCAGACAATTCATCATTGCTGACTTTGTGAAGTTGTGAATAAATGGTTCACCACTACTTGATCCAGTATCATCTGATTCACTACTATCCTCCTCCACCTCCATGTCTATAAAAACCTCTGCTCATGATTCCGGTCTAGCGGTCGGTGGACAACGTGGAGGCGACGGCTACGCTGCGAGTGCAACAACAACAACCTCTATATACTCAAGCAAGACATGCAGCTGCTTTGGACTGACAAGCATGCTTGTTAAGCGAGCCAACACTCCAATCTGAGGTGTTGATGGAAATGCTATCAACGATGGCAAGAACGGTCTGCAAACGATCATGATTAGAGATACGACTTCATGTGATATAATAACAGAAACCAATTTCAAAGGAAGAGGACTTACTTACAAGTTTTCTTTGGCGCATTCTTGATCTCAGGCTTGTCATCGCCATCCTCCAACGGCCGCTTGCGAAAAGGCTCCTCTACAAGCTCTACATTAGCGGACTCCACCTCCACCTCCACTGTGACAAGGATAAGAGGTTGGAGCACCTTGTCAATCAAAGCCTTGTCCGTCTTCAACAAAAGGATATGGCGCTTGAGGGCCTTGCAAGTCCTTATGGATGCGCATGGGAAAAGTGTGAAAAACATCACAGGTTACAGTTAGAATTAAAAAACCATAAAAATAAATCAGAGAAAGGAAGTTACCAACCTGGAGAAGCGGCGAGGTCCATCACGATCTCATCCTCCTTTGTACAAATATTGATGAGAGCCTCCATGAGGTTCTGGGACTTCTCTCTAACATCCCGCTATGGTGTTCCGGTGGACGCCCTCAACGTGAGTGAGTCAAGGGTAATTAAGTTGGTCAAATGACCGTCAGTCAATAACGGAATCCCATCCGCCAGAAGCTCCATTCTGCCGTTAAAGACAAATGGAACTAGTGGATTGGTCTTCTTCACAAAGCACTTGACCATGAAGGTCTTATGCGTGCGGCCTAGGCGTGCGTCAAAGAAGAGGGGAAGTCCGTTGACGGCGATTCACTTTGCTTCCTCTCAGAAATCTGCCTACAATTCCCAAAAAACCAATTCATTAGAAATAAACCTAGAATTTGGATAAAACACAATGATTGCCCCTCCATTGCAAAGAAACTCCATTGCCAACTTGAAACACTTTTGAATTCACGAGGATTCCTTCTTGCCGTTTGTGGTCGACACTATGGGAAGCATGTTCTACACCTAGGCTACAGTACCACCTTTGATACTCGGGACACACAAGTCTTTAGGAACGTCAAACACAAATAAGTCCGCCAACCTGCCGTCAGACAGATCCTTGTTCAAGTACCGCGCCTTCGATCCGGTGTGGGCCTTCAACCACTACGACATGTCCCTCTAAACCAGCGGAACATCCCCCAAGCATGCAATAGAATCAAACTCAACAAAGATAGAGAGGGCGCTATGGCACAATACCTCAACGCCAACGCAAGACTCGACATGCTCCACCACAAGAATGAAGTAGATTGTCTGCAAAGGCTTCGCGACGTAAGGTCGGGGCCCACTGTTGGCAGATTGGAGAAACACCAAACGTAGTCAACATGGGCGGTGGCTGCAAAAATTCTCCTAGACCAACCACCAAAAGCAACTTCTTAGTCCCTTGCTTTGCTACCATGGCCGCAAGCTCCTTGTTCGTGAGGATCGTATCCTTCTGCTCCTTCTTTGCACTCTCCTTCTCCAATCGTGCAACCACTCGCTCTGCCGCCTTGGCTGCAATCTTTATGGAAGGATTGAGGATTTAAAAAAAAAATTTAGGATGTAAATTTATTTTTCCTTCTCCTCCTTCTAGCGTTTTAGTGTTGGATTGCATCAACTAAAGAAAAACTAGATTGCACCAGATTGGCTGAAAATTGTATTAAAAATCACTAATATCATGTCGCTTGATAAATCTAATATTATATGACATTTCTAGTTTTTGATGAAAGATTCTTTTACACTGTCGTAGTCTAGTGGTTTGTAATTCTCAAAGTTAACCAAAATTAACCTTAAGCGAGCCCACCTAACCAAATCGTTTCTAGGGATTTTTATCATGCATCGAACTCTTTAAATCTTAACAACACTTCACACTTAATACCTCAGCACATCCCGGAGGATGGCTTCCTCGGTACCTTAGTAACCGGTAACAAGTAACCACAAGTATTCAGTTTAAACTCTGTTGAGCGTTAGAGTAGTTTTCCGGTAAGTTTTTACAGTGCCGGGAAAGTCACTGTCCTCTATTCTGGGAATGTTTCAAAGAGATTCCTTCACATATGCTGAAGAATGTTGCCTCCCACCAGAATTTGGCCATTTCTTCGTGTTAGTAAACTGAATATCACGTATCCATAGCAGGATCAATCACTCTCCACAAATATTTACTTCATTACCCTTTACGGATGACCCGTGCGACCATGCCTAGGAGATCCCATGAGTAGGTACAATTCATCGCGACTAATTGCTACATCATCTACATAGTGGATACATCTCATTGTGATTGGTCACTATAAACACCACTATAGTTCACTTGTCAGACTCCGGCACGCATCCTCGCCGCAATCATTAGAAGCACAAGGATCCAAGGGACATTCATTAACCCCTAAATTTCTTTGATAGTTTCACACCAAAAACACTTCAAAATTGCTTGTTTTAGTGCAATGAGTGAGGACAAATCAAAAAACTTTTCCTTCTAGTTTTAACCGTTGGATTAGTGTTGCTATTAAACTTCAATGTTTGTGAACATGAATACGTTTTTGACAAGAGTTAACAGTTTGCATCTGGAGGAAGAGGCAAAGAAGTTGTTTGCAAAGATTATAAAAGAAGACAATGTCATCATCAAACCCTTCCTTGACATCCAAACCCAATCCTTGACATCGGTTCATGGATTAAGTCTCATTCTCTGACTTTTTGAAATAGGACGTTGAAGAATCACTTGGGAGTGAAGCTCGGGTACGTGAAGTCTGAAGAGTTCCTGAAGCAGCTTGAGACGTTGCAGACCTTGAAGAGTATGGTTCTTAGGTGTTTTTGGAGGAAACTAGTTGACAATGGTGCGTTGCAGCCACGGGAGTTGCCCATCCAATTCAGAAAGACTGTTGATATTACTTTCTGCAAGGACTGCATCTTCACCAACTTGCAGCTGCAACGCTTTGCTTGCCATCGCCTGGCTCAATGCCCTTCGTATTTGAAGCTCCGTGACACTGCTCCAACTCCGAGAAATGAAGTGGAGCAGCGGGAGTCTTACTTTTCTTGTTGCTGCCAATCGCCTCAATATTTTTTCTTACTACTTTTTCTTTCGAGGACAGTTCCTTGTTTACGGTTCTTTCATCAATGTCCATCATTTTTTCATATTGAAGGTTTCTTTTACTACTAGCCATGTTATTGAGGTTCTTTTTGTTAATATTTTTTTGGATGTGATGGTGGTTTAGAAATGTAAAGAAGGGGAGAACGTACCTTAGGTAGTTTGAGCTCTACAGGTGCCACTAATTGGAGGCAGTTGAGGTTGCTGTGATGAGGCTTCGTCAACTGAGGGGTGGAGTATTGGTGTTGTGGACAGCGGAGGTCTTGATTTGGGCTTTGGTGTCGTTCACGTCGTGGGAACAGGTTGGGACTCAGGTTCACACCAGCTTTAGGGCTCAGGCTCTCTACGATTCCTCTCCTCCGGCTCTTGTGATTCCTCTCCTTGGGCTCGTTCCAATTTTGGAGCTTGGGCACGCCACAGCTCTCGGACTCGGGCTCTCTACGATTCCTTTGCATGGGCTTGTTCTAATTTGGAGCACACGCGTGCTACAGCTCTTAGGCTCGGGCTCTCTATGATACCTCTGCTCAGGTTAGTTCCAATTCCGGAGCTTGGGAGCGCTATGGTAGTTGAGCTGAAGCTATCTCGAGCTCTTGAGCTCGAGCTATCTCTGGCTCTTGGAGTGAGGGTTTTGCTTGTTTTGGGTTCTGGTTGCTTGGAGGTCGGAGCAGACTCCGCTTCTGGAAATTCTGGCGCAGTGTTGGTGCGGGAGGCTCTGATCAGGTTGCGTATCTGTATGTTTGGGCTTGGAGAGTGGTATGATATTGTTGCAGTGTGCTTGCTGTTAGGATCCAAACATGATTGTTGTGCTTGACTTGTGCTGTGTCTAGGATTTAAAATTCTTGTGCTACATCTATGTCTCAGCCGCACCTTGTGCCTTGCTGAGGAGAGTCGCAGGTGGATTTTTGTTACTGGATTAGGATTTCGGCAGCTCATTAGTGAGGGAGAGTTTCAGCAGCAGGGCTGTACCAGCATAAGTGCAGAAAGGAAGATTTCCAGCGGGGTTGCAGAGAGGGAAAGTTTCAGTAGCAGGGTTCGGGTGTCTTCCGCTGGGTTCGATTGTCTGCAATACGGTTCTAGTGTCTCTAGCAGGGTTTGAGTGTCTCCAGCAGGGTTCAAGTGTATCCAAGATTCAAGTGTCTCTAAGGTTTGAGTGTTTCTGGCAGGGTTCCAGTGTCTCCAGTAGTCTTTGAGTATCTATGTTAAAGGGAGATTGACCTACAAACTCACTTTCACATAAATCCTAGAAACCCTAGAAACCCTAAGAAACCCTGATTTGCTCAAAACTCCTCATAAAACCTCAAATCACGTTGGATTTTATTGGCTAGGTCATAGTTTTTACATGGCAAAGTCTTTCTAATTCAATGCGACCTCAAAAACCTATCAACTTCCTCCAACCCTAATTCTCCTAAGCTCTAGCTCTAAGTTGCAAGTGTGTGAGAGAGAGAGAGAGAGAGAGCTCCAAGCTCCCCCTCCATGTGCACCAAACCCTAATGGAAGTCATCCGGCGGATGAACATTGGGCTGGATGGAAGTCATCCAACTGCCCAGGTTCATCCAACTAGCGGATGAAACTGGTCAGGACTGAAATCATCCGCCTGGCCAGATTTCATCCGACCAACCCAGTGGATGAAACACTGTCCAGGACGGAAATCATCCGCCTGGCCAGGTTCATCCACTGGAGAGTTAAAAAACTCATCCGGAGTCCAAAAATGAAAATTACTACCCTGGTCTTCTAATCCTAGTTCTCCGCTTAACATTATCCCCCTTCTAAACTACATCGGTCCTCCGATGTTTTTTTTTTTTTTTTTTTTTTTCAGTTGAAGGGCATCTATGACTCCTTCTGGTGTTGCCTTTGAGTATGCCCCCAGCGTGTTTTCTCACCAGCTGCTCCAGTTATCAAGCCATCTCCGTGGCCGGGTAAAGATCGTGGATCTCCTCGTCCTCCGTCTCTCCTCAGTCCGTCCGGGTGCTGATACCCTGTCCAAGTCCCAAAATCTCCGCCTTGACACCAACTTCCAAGCTTCACCTCGGAGCTAATATGTGGTCTGCCCATGACCGTGTGAACCTCCAATTTATCCGGTCGCAGTACTAGCCGGGTTGTATGCGGTTGCTGGAATTGACTCCGTACATCTTCTAGACCTCCTCCTCCCTGGTCACCATCCATGCTGAGTGAATTGTCTTCTGCTTCCGGTGACTGACATCCGGTGTTGGCCTAGTCGAGTTGTCTTGCCAGCACTTCAGTATCCGGTCTTCCCTGGGTGCCCGGGTAGTGATCGGGGATCTCCTTTGTCCTCCGTCCCTCCTGTGGTCCTCCCTTTCCGGGTGCCGATATACTGCCCTGGTCATGCAATCCCGCCAACCATCCATTGTCTTTCCTCCTTTCCGGTTAGCAGTGCATTCCTCTAGTCTAGGCGTTGCCTAGTGAGTAGTGTCCGCATATTGTAGCTGGAATTTTCCTTTGTAATTATTACCTCCTAACATAACATCTATTTATCTTCTTCTTTCAAATTTTTTTTTAAATTTTTTTAAATTTTTTAAATTTTTTTTCCCTCCCCTTTGTGTTTCTTTTTTAATTTTTAGTTTTTAACTTGAAAGATGTGTTTCCGGAAACTTACCTGGTCCGGGTGCACCATCCCCCTTCTAGAGTGGAAGAGTCCCCTGGTCCGGGTGGTACGCCGGTGTTGACTGCAGCTGGAAGACTGCCGGGTCTCTAGTGTTCATCCAACATGTTCGGGTATCCGGTCTGGAACCTCCGGGTTGAATTGAAGCTTGAAGGCCTCCGACCTTCGAGTGTCGCCGGGTCTCCGGGTGTCACCGGAAGTGATCGGATGTCCAGGTTGGGACTCCGGGTGGACTGTAGCTGAAAGGCCTCCGGGTCTCCGGGAGTCATTGGAAATGATCGGATGTCCGGATAAGGATTCCGGGTTGGCGGCAGCTGGAAGTCCTCCGGGTGTCACCAAAAGTGCTTGGATGTCCGGGTTGGAACTTCGGGTTGACGTCAGCTAGAAGGTCTCCGGGTCTCCGGGTGTCACTGGAAATAATTGGATGGCCGGATTGGGACTCCGGGCTGGCTGCAGCTAGAAGCCTCCAGGTCGCCTGGTGTCACTAGAAGTGATTAGATGGCCATGTTGGAACTCCGGGCTGGCTGCAGCTGGAAGCCTCCGGGTCGCCGGGTGTCACTTGAAATAATCAGATGGCCGGGTAGGGACTCCGGGCTGGCTGCAGCTAGAAGCCTCCGGGTCGCCGGGTGTCACTGGAAGTGATCGGTTGGCCGGGTTAGAACTCCGGGCTGGCGGCATCTGGAAGCCCTCCGAGTGTCATCGGAAGTGCTCGGATGTCTGGGTTGGGACTCCGGGTTGACGTCAGCTGGAAGCTTCTGGGTCGCCGGGTGTCATTAGAAGTGATCAGATGGCCGGGTTGAAACTCCGGGCTGGCTGCAGCTGGAAGCCTCCGGGTCGCCGGGTGTCACTTGAAATAATCGGATGGCCGGGTTGGGACTTCGGGTTGGCTGCAGCTAGAAGCCTCCGGGTCGTCGGGTGTCATTGGAAGTGATTGGTTGGCCAGGTTAGAACTCCGGGCTGGCGGCACCTGGAAGCCCTCCGGGTGTCATTGGAAGTGCTTGGATGTGCAGGTTGGGACTCCGGGTTGACGTCAGTTGGAAGCCTCCGGGTCGACGGGTGTCACTAGAAGTGATCAGATGGCCGGGTTGGAACTCCGGGCTGGCTGCAGCTGGAAGCCTCCGGGTCGCCGGGTGTCACTAGAACTGATCGGTTGGCCGGGTTAGAACTCCGGGCTAGCGTCAACTGGAAGCCCTCCGGGTGTTACTGGAAGTGCTTGGATGTTCGGGTTGGGACTCCGGGTTGACGTCAGCTGGAAGCCTTCGGGTCGCCGGGTGTCACTAGAAGTGATCAGATGGCCGTGTTGGAACTCTGAGCTGGCTGCAGCTGGAAGCCTCCGGGTCGCTGGGTGTCACTAGAAGTGATCGGTTAGCCGGGTTAGAACTCCGGGCTGGCGGCAGCTGGAAGCCCTTCGGGTGTCACCGGAAGTGCTTGGATGTCCGGGTTGGGACTCCGGGTTGACGTCAGCTGGAAGCCTCCGGGTCGTCGGGTGTCACTAGAAGTGATCAGATGGCCGGGTTGGAACTCCGGGTTGGCTGCAGCTGGAAGCCTCCGGGTCTCGACTCTCCGGGTGTCGCTGGAAGTGCTCGGATGGCTGGGTTGGAACTCCGGGTTGGCTACAGCTGGAAGCCTCCGGGTCGCCGGGTGTCACCGGAAGTGATCTGATGGCCGGGTTGGGACTCCGGGCTGGCTGTAGCTAGAAGCCTCCGGGTCTCGACTCTCCGGGTTGACTTCAGCCAAAACTACCTCAAAAATGACCTCTAAAAATGTCTCTAAAAGTGCCTCTAAAATGGCTTCTAAAACAGCCTCCAAAACTACCTCGAAAATTGCCTTAAAACGGCCTCTAAAATGGCCTCTAAAACTACCGCAAAACGTCTAGAAAAGTTTGCTAAACGTCTAGAAAGTTCCGCTAAACGTCAAGAAAGTTCCGCTAAACGTCTACACCAATTACGAAGGTGTGACCGGCAGCAAAAAAAATTAAAAATCAATAATTTGAAATGGGAAGGAGGAAAACTTTCCTGGGGATTTGTTGTTGGCTGCCGGCTATTGCTCGCTCCCAAGGAACTGCTACCCGGCCTGCTCCAGCTCCTGGTTACCTTTGCCTCCTACTCCTAGGCACCGGGGCGGGCTGGACTGCTGCCTGGACCTGGCCTGGACTGCGGCTAAGACTGGTCCTAGGCTGCTACCTGGACCTGGCCTGAACTGCGGTTGGGACTGGTCCTGGTTGCTGCCTCGACCTAGCCTGGACTGCGGTTGGGGCTGGTCCTGGACTGCTGGCTGGGACTGGTCCTGGGCTGCTGCCTGGACCTGGCCTGGACTGCGGCTGGGGCTGGTCCTGGACTACTGGCTGGGACTGGTCCTGGGCTGCTGCCTAGACTTGGCCTGGACTGCGGCTGGGACTGATCCTGGACTACTCCGGGACTGTTGGCTGCCAGCTCCAAGACGCCAGGAACCCTAATTTCGCATTTTCTCAAAAAATACAAATGTCGGGATTTTTGCAAAAACCCACAAAACCCTAGTAGTGCAATGTATAGAGAAGCACTCTAAACCTACGATGCAACTCAAAAACCTTCAAAAATTTCAAAAAACAAGCCTCAAAACCCTAGATCTAGATCTCAAAGCTTCAAACCCTAGTTGCCTCCTTGTAGCAAGAGCCACATGATTCGAACTTGTGCATGGTCGCCAATGTTAAAGGGAGATTGACCTACAAACTCACTTTCACATAAATCCTAGAAACCCTAGAAACCCTAAGAAACCCTGATTTGCTCAAAACTCCTCATAAAACCTCAAATCACGTTGGATTTTATTGGCTAGGTCATAGTTTTTACATGGCAAAGTCTTTCTAATTCAATGTGACCTCAAAAACCTATCAACTTCCTCCAACCCTAATTCTCCTAAGCTCTAGCTCTAAGTTGCAAGTGTGTGAGAGAGAGAGAGAGAGAGAGAGCTCCAAGCTCCCCCTCCATGTGCACCAAACCCTAATGGAAGTCATCCGGCGGATGAACATTGGGCTGGATGGAAGTCATCCAACTGCCCAGGTTCATCCAACTAGCGGATGAAACTGGTCAGGACTGAAATCATCCGCCTGGCCAGATTTCATCCGGCCAACCCAGTGGATGAAACACTGTCCAGGACGGAAATCATCCGCCTGGCCAGGTTCATCCACTGGAGAGTTAAAAAACTCATCCGGAGTCCAAAAATGAAAATTACTACCCTGGTCTTCTAATCCTAGTTCTCCGCTTAACAATCTACAACAAAGTAGCAGAGAAGGAGAGTTCCAGCAGCAGGGTTGCCGGGAGGGAGAGTTCTAGAAGGAGAAGAGTTCCAGTTGGTTGGAGAGAGCAGAGCTGGGCAGAGAGTTCCAGTATCAGGGTTCGATTTTATGTTGCTGGGTTGAGAGTAGAAGTGTTGTAGGACGGTCTCGCATCTCTCACGAGTTCTCTCGGCTGCAACACTTCTAGTCTTGGTCTTGTGTGTACTTGAAGCTATCACAATCTTGATGTCAGTTGCTCTAGGCTTTGTGTGACGATGACGCGTTTGTGTTGGGGTGTAAGGTTGCTGGTGTGATGCAAATCTTGTGATATGTTCTTCAGATCTGAAGAAAAAATGATAGCGCTTCCACAAGGTGTGTGCATATCCAACTCTATTAAGGTGATGTTTAGTACGAGGGTAAATGTGAGTATTGGTTATGCTATGTGTTTTTTTAGATATTGTCTGGCATATTATATCAGCTGATTGTTGTTGTAGGTTGCATGAGCAAAGAGAAAATATGAAAGAGAACAAAAGCAAAGTTGGAACAAGCGAGGGTTAGAGAGATATAACCTGTTTGAGCCATATTGGTGCTTATGTTGATGTTGATTCGGTACTCTTGTATCTTCTGGGATGTTGCAGATCTAATTTTCGGGTTTTGTTGGCAGCTCTTTCAATGTCCACACCTTTATGTTTGCTTCATGGGGGATGGAAGTATAGTGGAGGAGCGGTAGCGATCTCGTGTAGACAAATCTAGATCTAGAAGTGCGATTAGATATAACTTGGACAGTGAATGTATCGTGTGTGCCTATGTATTGTGGATGTGTAGTGACAAATCTTATGTGAGTGGTACATGATCTATTATGTGAGGTGTTGGAGCTCAAGTATGTGGTATGTAAGCTAGTAATTCCTATGCAAGGGTGGAGGCATGTAATAACGATTTGAAACCTAAAAATATAGAAATTGCAATGACAGTGTAAGATAGAGTTGAGAGGCTGTGTATATGGTGTGGTGAGACCGTTGCGAGATGCTTGCAAGCTTTCTTCCTCCAAATTTGTTGTGTGAATGCTTCTATGTCGAGGTTGCACTAGGGAGTTTTAGTGAGTTGGGTGTTCCGACTCTCCAATGGTTAGATCTCAACTTTTGCACACGGTGAAGGGAGGTTTGGGGGGTCAGATCTAACCTCCAACACATAAACCCCAGCTCTTGTAGTCGGATCTAGGTTAGTACTGACTTTTGTAACCTACCCCTCTTGTGCAAGTAATAGATCTGTATTCCCCTTTGCTCCTTTCAACACTCTATTCCCAAGCTCACTACAAACCACAAATCTAAAGTTATAAGTGGAGCTCGCAACAAGGCCAACCACACTAGTTGCCCTTACACACCCGATCTGTGGCTAACTCCCGTGCAACCCCTCACCAAAAAAAACGGAGCTCCTAGCAATTCATCTCAACCCATAAGATCAATCTTCTCTACCTTTGGGAGATGAAGCCCCATATCTACAAGAACATAAACTCAAATAACCAAAAAAAATACAAATGCACAAGTGACATATACCAAGATGTAAATCTTGCCCCATCCATCTCTGTTTTTCACTAAAATACACACAACTTGGAACATGCACACACGATCCTCATCAAAACCCTACAAACAAAGAACCTTAACAAATGAAGTACTTAGAACCTGACATGATGTATCTCGTGACATGATGTAGTTGTAGCTCACCAGTAGTATATACTTTAGATTAGGCACCTCTGTAATGATTTTAAGCAATGCAAAAAGTTTAACTTAATCACAAACACCTGCGAACCAAAACACCCACAAAAACTCCCCCAATCAATCATCATGCAAATACCTACAAGCTCCCATAAGCATCATAACATCTATACCAGGATATCAACCTTGAAAACTCCATTAAGTCAATACATCCCTCAATAATATCACAAATCCAATCGTTTCAACAACTTGAAAAATAAAATATCTATGCAATCATCCTGCAATTAATTCCATGCACAAAGCTTACTTTTCTTTTTGACAAGTTTGACAAATGCATGCAACACATCTTTCTCACTCACTTGCTGGTGGACATTATCACCACATTTATTTATCATATTTGTAAGACCTACAAAGAAAACATTGATCAACTCCTTTCTAGTAGGCTTACAACATCCTCAATGGCACCCCACCAAAATCCTAGACGAACACTTTCCACCCAAAACCCCCTAAATTTACCGCAATAAAATTGGCTCACAATAAGCGCGAGAAGCTGGACTTGCGCATTCCTATCTGTGAGCCGCTTCTTTGCAACCTTCACTATTTCTTATGCTTGACTACAAACATCAACAAATCATCTTTACAACATGTACCTTTGCATACACTACAAATAATAAATTACAGAGGAATATGATATCACCATTATGAAAAAATTCCTTTACCAAACTCCCTCTAGCAATAAATGCTCTTACAAAAATCAAAATAAAAACAAAGAGCCAATATGAATCTCCCATTCTCTACCAAAGCTCCTTTAGCTGAACATAAAACACAAGAAGGACAAAAATAAAACTCCTAAATTTAACCCAAATATAAAGCACCATCCAACATGGATTTGTATATATTCTAATTTCTTGAAATCAACAACAATAGAATATAGCAACAAGGCCCCACGGATTGCTAGGCATGTTTGTCCAGCAGCTTTACACCACCACGGCTCCAATCGCAACTGCGACTCGTTGGACACCATTTTGTTGGGTTGACTGCCATGGTAGTGTGGGAATTTGAGCTCAAAACTCTGCCCCAAAATACTCTCTATCTCGCCCTTCACCACCTGGAATTTTCATATTAGGCTCTTGAGCGGCATCACGAACAACAAACGGCCTTGCCTCGGCCTACTCTTCCTTCACAACCTCACTTCATACCACATCCCTCCAACGCCCTCTTCACTAGGATCACCCACACCTTCAACCATCCACGTAGCCCACATGCCACCAAACACCCACTACCCACCATCCAACCCTTATCATAGGCCTTTGCTTGGAATAAAACATGTCCGCCGCTAATCCATAGCCACATCCCTGCCACTCCCTTGTTAATCCGAGGGAGGGGGAGGGGCTCCTTTGACCTCTGTATCAATCCCATCGCCATTGCCTCCACCTCAAAAATCTAGACCTTTACGATGAAGTGAGGGACAATGGTATCCTATTGAGACACAAGACAACAACAAACATGTGGTGCTGCACATGATAATCCATAACAAGTAGCATTTCTTCTCCAAAATCCCCACTTGAAACAAACAACAACCTTCATCCCCACCCAAACAAAAAACAACGTTCATCCCCACCTAAACAAACAACAACCCTCATCCCCACCTAAACAAACAACACCCCTCATCCCCACCTAGGCAAACTAGCAATCCGAGAATGAATTTTTGAAAATTAGTACAAATGCTAAACCTGCATTTTGAAGTAGTTAAGCATGCTATTCAAACACACAGTGTGTGTAGATACCTAGGCCATATCCTGCAATATCCCTCATGTACCTATATCATATCCATGCTATACTTATGTGTCACCCATGGATATCATCTCAAAAGGTGGCTAAATACTTATTATGTTGGTTAGCATTCAGGCTGAATTTCATTCTAGTTTAGAACTCGCTGAAACAAACAACAGCCCTCATCCACATCGACAGAAATCATCCAAAAGACAGAAGTGTCACATACGACATTAATCATCCACTAACGCCAGAAAGCAGCGACCACTAACGGAAGTCATCCATTAGACAGACATCATCCACTAAGCTAAGTCATCCAGCACGACTGAAATCATCCACGGAAGACAGACATGAGTCAGCAGCCGCTAACTGAATTCATCCTCACATTAACAGACGTGATCCTCTTCTACGAAACAGAGCAACTGTCGTCCTGTGGGAAGAATGAACAAACGCAAAGCTTGAGCCCCGCACGTCGCAGGCAGAATTTGCAACATCACGAGAGCTCGGGATCGGAACTCGCGGTCCACAGCTATGGAAAATCCCATGAAGAAGACGCACCTGCAGCAGCAGGCGAAGGCGAGGACGGACGCGGACGCCAAGCGCACCGGCAAGGCGTCGTCGTGGGGCGCTGCCGCACCGGACGTGCTGCTGCCTATCTTCGAGCGCCTGCCCGCCGCCTCCATCGCCCGCGTCTCCACAGTCTGCACCGCCTGGTAACTCGCCCGTCTTAATAAACCACTTTTATTGGTGGGTTCTGCGAAATTGATGGTTTTGCTGGCATAAATTAAAAAATTAGGTCTATTGGTGGGTTTTGTGAAATTGGTGGTTCTGCAGGCATTTTTGTGGAAGAAAGGGAGTCGGGTAAACATGTGAAGACTTTTGGAATTAGGTTTGTTTGTGGGTTTGATGAAATTGATGCTTTGCAGGCATGATGTCGTAGTGAATTGCGCGTTTTTATGGAAGAAAGGAAAAGTGGAGCAGGAGAAGGAGGTGAAACTTAGGTTTCCGAAGCTGCTGCATGTTGGATTAGGTCAAGATGATTTGGTAGATTCGAAGACGAGAGCCGCTACGTCGCGGCAACGGGTCCACCTCGTTCACGGCACCATGAATTCTCGTTGGTGGAAGGCCCATACATCAAGGCAAGCAAGTCCTCTGCCAACTCAACTTCATCAAACATTTTTGGTGGTGAATTTTTTGAAGATTTAAACCTATGGATATGGAGTTATAAAGTTGTTGCTAGAACTTATTTGCATGGGTGGGTGGGGTTTTCATTTGGGAGACACAGGGTAGACTGCTGCCGCATGAACTTGGACACAATTGTCAGTGGCTCTATTGATCAGGTGCATCACTACTTACCATAGTCACATCTGGGTGTTCGATTATCATTAACACTTAAAGTCAGTCGGGAACCGTATATATCAAAGTTTAGCAAGACTTACACCTTTGGATTGAAGATTCTTCAACTAACATATTTCATTTGGAGGTCATTTCAATATCTGAACCTTATCATGTTCAAATACGGCACCATACATGTAGAATGCTGTGGCCACCAGTGGCACCTTCTGACGTTCAAGGGTTGGTTTCCTAATCAGGTGCATTTTGTACTTATAGACTGTACGAGTGTGGTCTGCAACGTCTCTTCATTGTTTGGAGGAGTACAAAGTTACCAAGCCCAAGTCACGTGTAGCTGATCTTGAGTTTGATTCTAACAAGGTAAACACAACTGCTTTTCTGAAGAGAGATTTCGGTTTCTCTGTTTAGGTTTCTTAAATGAACTGATGAATTATTTGTTCTTATCATCATTCTTAGCATATATCATTATATTTGTTTTTAAAAGACATTGTTTGATACTTGATAGATTATAGCCGCAGCAGGGACCGAGGTTTGGATTTGGAATCGGAACCGAGGAGGACAACGCGTGACTCACAAAATGGGTGGCCATGGTTTGCGTCTCAATTGCTTAGGGTAAGTAAAGAATGGCAGCCTCAATCTCAGAGTGTTGTGGTGTTTTCCAGATGAGCAGTCTAATTTTTTCCCCTGCAGCTGCACAGAATCAGAGGTGGCTGTTGGTTGTGCTGATGGTACTGCTCGGATTTACGATCTATATGGTGGCCGCTGCTCTCGCATTTTCAGGTTGTAATCCTTTTCTTTGAAGTGTACGGTAATCAAGTCCTCTAAAGTTTCAATAATATACCCCTTCGTTTGATTTATTGTACTACTCTCTCCTCACTCTAAACAGTTTTCAGATCAATAGAAGAGCTTGGTGGTCTAAGTCTGGAAGAGCTGGATGGTCTCTAAACTCAAGTTAAAGTAGTTCTTAGCCGTCTTTGAGAGTGAAGAATGTGATACCATGATTATTAGTGGCCTTTCTCTCCTTTGAGCTGATTTTAATTATTCCACATCAAAGAAGAGGGGCATCTTGATGAAACTTTGGGTAACTTCACAAATAACTTCAATACTGTGTATCACATTTGGCCTCATGGGAGAGCTCAGTTTTTGGTTCCAAGTAATATAACAGCTCAAGAAAAGGATATTCTAATAGTGGCTCATCGTGAGTATCGCAGCTTCATTTGCTTCAGCTGCAACAACGTGAATTATGCTTACTGTATTCCAACACTTCGCTGATAATTTTTGGGATGCAGGTGCCATTCTGCAGCTGTGTCAACTTTGTGTATTCAAGAAGAGATGCAATTGCTTGCGAGTGGGTCAAGGGACGGCTCTGTGCAAGTCTGCGACAGCTCATCTGGTGAAACTGTGGCTCGTCTTCTTCGACCAAATTCTATGAGAGGTCGAACTCTTATCCCACTTCATATTTTGTGCGAGTTAGTACTAAGAACAAACATGGGGATGCGTCTAATTCAGCGGACTTTAGATTGAATGTTGAGCATTATTTCATATTAGTTCTGTCATTTTGACCATCTGATTTTCTGGTGTGACCTTCCTCTGCAGAGGTGGAGTGCTTGCAGTGGGGTAGAAATGGCCATCTTTTATTTGCAGGAACGTCAGTAGGTCGTCTATGTTGCTGGGATATAAGGTACATTCACTACTCTTATTCATGGTTTGATCAATCAGTGCCCAGTTCTATGCAGTATTTTCCCTCCAAAGACCGATTACATGATTTTTCTAGTAGATATCGCTTATCTTTGTTGAGTCTCTGTTAAGCGTTTGTTGCCACGCCTTTTTTCTATCAGGAAACAAGTGATTCTATGGCAAGAATGTCAAGACAAGAGTGTTATGGAGAGTCTCCACGTGCAAGAATATGCTCCAGCGACGCTTGTGACAGGAAGCATGGATGGGAGAGTGCGCGTCTGGGATTCCTCCTCAGGAAAGTTTCTGAGGTCATTTAGACCCAGTGATGGTGCAAGAGGTGGTGATGAGTCAAGCAGCTGGAGTGAGACAACGATGACGACGGTGCCATTGGGAAATGTGTCTAGCAACTCTAGTGTTATGGTGCCTCCAAAACACGTGCCCATTTTATGCGTCAGGGTTGGTTCAACCCGGGTTCTTACTTCACACACGGATGGTAGCCTTGCTCTCTGTGAATTCCGGATCTGATTATCATTCTTGACATCAATGGAATCATGCCATGTTCTTTATGTATGGCTTGTCGTGTTTCATGCTTGCTTGTCACATGAAGTGTGCTTTGGTCACATCTTTGATGTAGGTCCTGATGTTTGTTACAGTCAAAGTGAATCATATTTGTATCCTATTTGTATCCTACAGAGTAAACCATGCATTTATAGGAGACTACTGCAAATTCCACACGGAATTACTACCCTCCACCTTGCTCCACCTTGCAACAGAGGAAATAATCAATGCAGCAAAGTTTATAAGAAGAAATCAACCTATGAACCCATGTTACCCAACCCTCAAGTGTCAAAGGTGCCACTGGTGGCCACAATATTCTACATGTATGGTGTTGTATTTGAATGTGATAAGGTTTAGGTATTGAAAATGTCCTCTAATTGAAAGCTATTAGTTGAAGGATCTTCAATCCAAAGGTATAAGTCTTGCGTATTTTGTATTCTATAGAGGAAAATATGCAGATGTATATACGTATTGTTTTGAATCCAAATTGTTTGGACACCATTATCACCGTTGGTTAGAAAATTACACAATTGCTCTTTCTTCCGCACTACTCTTTCAAACATGTAGTAAAAAGTTTATGGATATCTTCCTTGGCTTCTTGGCTTATTGTAATGTAAAAATTGAATGCTTACAGTTGGTGTTGAAGCTATGACAAGGATTCTTCACCAGTGGGTTGATCCTTCGTTTGCCTCAATCACAACATGTAGCCGCTCCAGCATGGATGTCATGGATGCGCTCAACTTCTCCCCCATTGATGGCCTCCCATTTGCTTTTAAGAGCTATCTTCATTTCTTCTATATTTTTGGAGCGGTGGTGATTCTGGACGTGGTCAAAAGGATCTTCCAAAGGTTCTCTATTGGATTCAAATTAGGCGTTTGTGCAGACCATTCCAACTTTCACGGATTGCACCTTGCCTACCAATCGTTTGGGACCTTACTGCAATGTATCCGGGCTCCACCCACCATGTATGTGACGTTGTCGGCATTTACACATGCGTCCGGATATGGACTCAAAGCCAGTTCATACACAATCTCAACAAAGTCCACCACCATACACCATCCGAGTGGTATTAAGACTAAGGACAAGGTCTTATTGTTAAAGAAGGCACCCCAGACCATGATGGAGTTGCGCCAACTTTTGAAAGTTGGCACCAGACAAGCTCAATGTCAAATCTGTGAAAGTATAGAGACGGTTTGGGATCCCTAACGGAAAAAGGTCCTAGTGATTAAGGTTCCTTGACAGCTTCTGCGTCTCAAATTGCCAACCGCTCATCGTACACCCCTTTTGGTTGTTGTCCACTTGACCCGACGATTGAAAGGGGCATACGATTAGTGACCCTCCTCCGATTGCTACTTGCCCCATCCCCCAGCCGCTCGTCGCGATCCGTTCTTTGACTATTAGTTGGCCGGCTAGCCCCTGCCTAGACACTGACAGACAACTATTGGTTGCCAACTAGCAGATGGTGTGGTGGTGAAATGGAACACCCAGCTTTAGAGACTTCAAAACTTTGCAATACCTTACGAAGTAATAACCATCAGACACTACGTGCCGAAACAATTATTTTTCCAAATCATAGTGATTTGAATACAATGGGTACCAATTGGTATCACTTAGGCATCACATGCGTATCACCTAGGTATTACATAGGTATCACCTAGACAAATCTCTTGAAGTTTCCAAAAAAATTGGACAATCTTAGATATTTGTTAATTATATACAAAATTGACCACTGTGTAAGGTAACTAAATTTGAAGTTTAAGACTCTAATTTTTGTCTAATTTTTTGCGTAAGCTTCAAACTAAATTTGTACACTCTTCTATTTCTTCTTTAATCTTCTAAACACTTTCAAAATGCAAGAATTAAGAAAATTGGGGAATTGAGAAAAGAAGAAAATATGCACATAGTGAGGCGTCTTTCACTCCACCAATGCAAAATCAAAGAGTGTTGGAGATAAATGAAAGTGCAAGTCTTTATTAAATGGCTAAACCACCATTTCTAAGCAAGGATCAACAATCACTAACTCTCCATATGACTTACAAAGCTTGACTTGACAAGGTTATCAAGCCAAGGAGGCTAACTCCACTATACACTCAAACTCTAGGGGGATGAAATCATCCACCAAATCAATACAACATGAATGGATGAAATACCCGATGCCACCTACTGTGACCTTAGAGAAACCTCAAGAAAACCTCAAGAAACCCTAATTACTCAAAGACTCTCATAAAACCTCAAATCACGTCGGGTTTTATTGGCTATATGATAGTTTATACAATGCAAAGTCTCATTACCTCTAGATCTCCTTCTAACTCACTAATCCTCCTCCAAAACCTAACATTTGCTCAACCTCCAGAGCCCTTAGAAAGACTGCAAAACACTCTCCCAACAAGGTTCTCAAACTTCATTCATCCAACGGATGAGAGTTGACTAAGGTGGACATTCATTCACCTCGTTAGCTCCACTACTTGGTGAACATCCAAGTGTCAAAAACAAAAAAACTACTACCTAGTCCCATAAATCCTAGTTCTCCATTTAAGAGTGGCCCATAAGTAATCTACATCACTCCTTCAAAGAGTTCACGGTAGCATTTGACAAATTGTTTTAGGTCCTGCTTTAGAAGCTATACACAAAACAATAATGGAACATGTATACTTACTTAATAGACATGAACTCAGTTTCTTCACTTGATTACTCTACTTCAAATCTGACATGGCCTACAATGTATTCAAGAATGTGTCAAAGAATATATGAATAAAATATTATAATAATGTCCAAAATTGTGTTTTGGATGACGATTATATTACCTGTAGACATGTGCCTATGTAGCTTATTTTGAATGAGGGCTAAAGGAACTTTTTGATACTAACTTGGAAGATACATGATAACAACTACTTAGGAGAGAGTATTTTAATTAGCTTATACAAACTACAAGTACTTGCCATCTCTCATTGAGTCAAATCTAATTGAAAATCCAAACGGTCGAAACTAAGGTTCATGCTTCTTCTTAAATAAAAAATAAAATTAGATGATAGAAAAATAAAGATCTCTAACTTTTATGAGGAAGTGAAATTTTGCTTCTTGCACCTTATCCGAAAATGATAAGAAAAATTTGACTTGTCTTGGAATGAAAGTTTTGCACTATGGAAGGATTTTTTTTTACCGTTTAGATAGAATAATGTCTATCATGTATATTAAAAATCTCACATTCTATTAAGGATTGTAGCAAAAATCGTTGAAGTTGACGGCGTATCCACTTTTGACAATTTTCTCCTTAAGATGGCATAACTTTTTTTATAAGTCCGGTGAAGTAAAAATTGAATTCCCATGTAGCTCATGTCTTCTTGCATCTTTACACATAATTTCAAAAATTGGAAAAATAAATTGCAATCATGGGCACGTGCCGGAAATATGCTACAAGCCCACTTCAAGATTTTTGATCCTTAAGGGCTAGTTTATTATGAACACATCAATGGCACCACAAGTATTTTAAGGTTTGATCTACAACTCAATTTTTTTTTTCATTTTCAACCTTGGCCAAGTCAATTGCAATCAAAAACCATGTGTTTTCCTAATTTAGAAAATACTTGTACTACAGTTTCACAACATCGGACAAAAGATTCCAAAAATATGGTAGAGAGGAAAAAATCACCTCTTGGAATTCACACTAGCAACAAATGGCAATTACACTTGGGGTCCAAAATGGTGACATGGTAGCACTTTATGGTGGTTTTTTACCAAGGAATCATCCGCTCACAAAAAAATTTGGATCGGCCCAAGAATGGAGGTGCAATTCTTTCTTGAGACGACTTCAACTTTTTTTTTATCAAAATACTCAAAAACTACCAATTTTTGTATAAAGGGTGGAAAATGCAAATTTTTAATATTAATTCTTAACTATACGATCTTCATCTAAACAAATAAAATAACATGTTCACAAAATTTCCTAAATTTCAATTGGACATATTCAAAGATTGTAGTGTCTTGAAGTGAAGAATAGGTTCTTTTACTTCCCTATGTTAAGAGGACCAAGAGACTTTGACTTCATTGAATGTCAAATTTTTACATTATACAAAGTCTATTTTTTATACCATCATCTTGTATATGATGTTAATTCCTTGTACACCAATTTTTAAAGGTAGAAGATGGGTGAAGCATATTTTTATAATTTGAGCAAGGAGAAAAGTTTCAAAAATTTCCAATGCATATTTAATTTTTTTTGTAAATTAGGTTAATATGTTTCACCAAAACCACCACAAAAATGTCTTACTAAGAAGAGACGTAGAAAAACTAATTGAAACATCTTTGTACCTTTTTCAACAATAGGATCTTTGAGTTAACTACTAAAAAAGACATTGAAAACATTTTGTGAACTTTGATTTCACAAATTGTAAGATAAATGCATTTGAAGAGTGCAATATGGTTTTTTCCTACCCTGCTCGGACGTGGTCATTGTACTTTGACTCAAGACAATGGCAAATTTTCCCACTATGCATTGCATAAATTTATTAGGTCTATGTTCTACCTTGTATTAGATCATTGCATGCCAAAACTCACAAGTAATGGAGGTGTCTAGGATAAGAGAAATCGACTTGCAATGACTAGGTGTATAGAAAGTAGCCATCAATATAGGAAAGCAATTTTTATTGTTTGAATAGAATTAAAAAAATTGGATCTAAAATCTAAACATTGGATAGACCTATTATGCCTTGTTCTATTGGGAGAAAAACATTTCTTGAAAAAAAATTCCTTAATTTCTACGCGTTCGAGAGTAAAAATAATGAGGGTTGCTACAAAGTTTCCTTCACTGCTACCCACCTCATAAAATTGCACTATTCAACACTACAATAATACTATTCAACTCTATACTACCTTGCCCGCCTTGCTCACTCTCCTTGTCTGAAGTTCAAAACTCTGTAACTTTAATTTCGTGCGTTTTTCTTCAAAACTTTTTTCCCCCAAAGCTACTACATACCCTTATCTCCGATGTTAATATTAGGAATTCATCATCTAACTTGGCATTGGCGTAAGCTACGTGAAATTACAAAAAGCCCACCTTGGGACTTTTTGGTCTTTAAGGATTAATTTATTAGCATAAGAATTTGAATGGTCAATAACATTGGTAATCTAACCGGAAACTGTCCATGCCCCATTCGGGTCAACACGTGGGCCCACTAGTTTGTTTATTTAACCCCTAAATGCCCAAGTGTACCCACAAGGTACAAATTTTTTCACTTTGGCTATAACTATCTTTCAATTTGTACAATCAAAATTCACAAAATTCTAACCACATCACCTCATACAATTATAGAAGAAGATCCTATGATTACATTATCAAGAATTTCATTTTGGCAAATTTTAATCAACGGAGTACAGATTCATCTAAAATGCCTTGGGTCTTTAGGGGTTTGTAGACTTGAGTTCTATGCATGCATGCGTGTGTTCAAGCTTTGTCCTTTCACTTTTGAATATTTTATACTTTTACTTTCATTCTTTTACTTTTGCTTTGACTTTACTTCTATTTTAGATTTTTATTCACTACACCAAATACTGACTATATTGTGGATTTATAATTGATGTGGGTCACCCACACTAATTTGCATCAAGCACATGCATGTTAAAATCTGATTGGCTATTTGTTTTCAAGAAAGTGTGTGCCAGTTGCTAATTGGATTTAAATTTCCAACTAGTGTAGAAACTTGAACTACTCTATATGTAGTGTTTAGTGTAGTAAAGAAAGAATCCACACTTTTGTACATTCATCCTTCCTATAAATTATTGCCAAATCTAGCGCCGGTCGATGGAGGTGGTAAGAACTTAGTAGAGGTCAAAAGTTAGTAGTGGCTTTAGTAGAGGACTTGGTAACTTCAGCACAATTTCATCTCCATCCACCTACTGTCATTTCCTAAAATTGGCCTAGCATCAAGCGCCACATCAGATGGCATGTGAAAATGTCATATGACCATGCCGACTTGAGTTGGCCCTCTTGTAGCCTGTTCATATGCAAGTTGGATAGTTGAAAAGCTCAAAAAGTGTTAAAAAAACCATTCAAAACAGTCTTGGAAGGAAGATGGCAATACATGTGAGGATTGTGGCACTATTGTAATTGAATAGTGATCTTGTTGTGATTGAATAGTGACATGTGAAGGAATAGTAGCACAGTTCAGTGATATAGTGATATAGTAATTGATTGGTCTCAAAAACACAAAACAATATCATCTACCAATTCGATGCTTTAATTCTTAGACACGTCAACACTAGTCACATGGCAACACTACACTGTTCCATGAATATAGTGTAGACTAGACTATTTGAAATTTCCTATACTAAACTAAAATTTACATGCAATTGTTGACTGACACACACTTGCTTGAGAACAAATACCCAATCAGAACTTGGCATGCACATGCTTTGATGTAAATTAGTGTTAGTGATCTACATCAATAATCCTTCTACACTATATTCAGTGTTTAGTGTAGATTGAACTTAGTTGAGGTTGTAGATAGCTAAAGTTATAAGTTAGTGGCAAATCCATTAACTTTACCTAAACTTATTACTTTATTTAAAGTCATAACTTAGCAGAGGTATAACTTATCGGAGGGATGAGTGTACAATGAATGCTGTAGAACTTAAATAGCACATGCTACCAAGCACAAGGAACATCTACTACACCGTTCACTGAATATAGTGTGGAGGTATAGGTAATGTGGATGAAAATTGAGGTGGACCACATCAATTCTAGTTTTGGATGAAAATTGATGTGGACCACATCAATTTTGGTTATTAATATAGTATTAATATGTTATTATTATATATGTTACTATTGTATATAATATTAATATTATAATATATGTTATTATGTTATTCATATATGTTATTATTATGTTAATATTATATTATTAAGTTATTATGTTATATTATTATGATAATATTATATTCTGTTATATTATATTATATTATTATGTTTATATTCTTATGTTATAAAATAATATTATTATGTTATATTATTTTATTATGTTATATTATTTTATTATGTTATTATATTATTATGTTATTATTTTATTATGTTATTATGTTATTATTATGTTTTTATATTATAATTTTGGTTTTAGGGTACAACTTGTAAAAACTTATCCACATCAATTCCCGTGTCTTTTATTTTGAAACAAGCCACACTATTTCTAATGGACATGATTTGATGTGGATGGAAAATTGAAGTGGACCACTTTAATTTGCGTTTAATGAAATTAGTGTAGGAAATTTCAAATAGTCTAGTCTACACTATATTCAGGGAACGGTGTAGTAGCCTCTTGATGTGGCTGTAAATGGTCATCCGCCCACCCTTCCAGATGTTTGCCCCCACATGTGCAGTGCTTTGATCAAATCCAAACTTCAACCCTGAAAGATGGAGGTGTGACATGTTGGCTACCAAAGTAAAGCATGCATGTCCTGCAATGATGGGTGAAGACAATTGCATGTTGATTTAAACATGAATTTCATATGAATTTCAACATGAAATTAACATTAATTTCAGCTTCAGTTTCACCTGAATTTCAACATGAATTTCACTGTCCTCCTCTTGGGACACACAAAACCCCACCTTCACATAAAAGCCTCACAATTTATGTAGTCACATGTCCCTCACTGGCAAGCAACCTTACCATTTCCAAATCATTCAAAATTTTCACAAGGTTTGACTGGGCGATTTAATAATAATCATCAGTCATCCATCAACCTCAGCTTTTCAAAAATACTATACTTTAGGGGGTTTTTGAAAAACTGTGAAAATCAAAGTTTTTCACCCATTTTTGCAGATCTTCTACCCTTTTCCTATCAAAGCTGCTATTTTGACAGGGCTTCTGTTTTCCATCTCAAAACCAGCTCAAGCTGCCAAGCTCAGATTGATGTAGAGAACCAATATCTTCTTTTGCATTAACTTTTGCTTTCCTTTTCCTCTCTCAATGCTTAAGAGAGACTCGGCTTGTGGAAGTTGTGCATGTGGAGGAGTAGTAGCTCCACTTTTGCTTCCAGCTGGTTGATGTTTGAAGTTGTTGGTTTGGGAGAGAAAGCTGAGCTCCCATGGCAGAAGGCGGTGCTGAGGTGAAGAAGAAGGGATGGAAGTCGGACGTGTTGACGTTCGTGGCGATGGTGATGTGGTTGGGAGGGTTTCATATCAACTTCGTGGTTGTGGGGCTCTGCTTCTGGAACTGGAACAAGCCATGGGCGCTCACGTAAGCACACTACTCTTTCATTGGTCACAATAGGGTTTTGTGGTTTGCAGGGTTTTTTACTGCTTTTCATGCTCCTGTTTTTGGTGGATGCTTAGAGGAGTGAATGTTATCAGAGTTAACATCAAGAGTGGAAAAAATGCTTTTTGATCTGTCGAAAAGAGTTTCGGTAGGGATTTTCTGCTTTTGATATGTTTTGGTTGTTGTTGTTGCTGCTGCTGAATTCTCCCTGTTGTTCCAAACAATAAGCGTCCAGGATTACATATTTTCTTGCATGTGGAAAGTCTGTTCATGAAAAAAAATGTTCCTCCTCAACAATCGAGTTCTTTCTAAAGTCATCTCAAGTTTCAATTAGATACCCCTCTTCTGGTTTATAATTCTACTCTTTCCTCACTCTTAATAGCTGCTAGAGCTTCATGGTGTTTTGATTCCTAGTTTTACCCACCTTTGAGAATGAAGAAAGAGGTCATATTTGAGTTATTTATAGTCACCCCAAGTTTCAGTAAGATACCCTTCTTTTCAACTAAGTGTAGAAGAGCTAGATGATGAAGTAGTTGTAGGTGCCTTTGAGGCCTTTCATGTTATTCCATTCATCTTTTTCCTCTTTATCAGGCTCATTGAGAGCTATTATTATTTACGGTTAATTTTAATGATTTGAAATGAGAAAAGAGGCATCCTTGGCTCACTTTACCCATAGTTCTTTTCTCAGGTGGAAATGCTTCTCCGTGCATCAGGTGACTTGATAGTTTCCTACCTTTGGAGATACGTGTGCAGGTTGTTGGCGTTTTGGATTGGGCTCGTTTTTGTTCCTGTAAAGTACAACAATGGTGGAGCGGGAGATTCTGTGGCGAGTTTTATATGTAAATATGTGCCGGCGTACTTCCCTATCAAAGTGGTGTTTGAGGATGAGAGTGCGTTTAAGCCCAAGCAATCTTATGGTATGTACTACTTACAAACCGATCATCTAAATTTGATTGTAAGCTTTTGATATCTAGTTTCAAACAATAATTAAACTACTTAATAGTAATCTTACAATAGTCAAATATAACTTACAATAATTAAAACTGATGATTCAGCAGATGAGTGTCGAGTGTGATCCTACACTAAGATATAATTTCCATGTGTAGAAGCACTAATTTATGGTGAACACAATGGATGGAGTCACCCTAATTATTTTGTGTGAATCTGATTTGTTATGGTTGGAGTTAATAGTGATTGCAGCAGAGCCGCATTCTATACTACCTCTTGGCTTAATCATTTTGACTCCTCAATGTGGAGTCCTTCCAGTTTCGGATGCACGCGCTCTTGGAACCTCAGCAGTGAGTTTTTTCAACTTTCTCATAAATTTGTAAAATCTATAAATAAATCAAAACATGAATTTAGGTTGTAGGATGAGCTTGCAAATTTGGCAGCAATGGGCATACTATGAGAATGTATGAAGGAATTTAGAGTGGTTTATATGTTGGACTGGCAGATTTTTTGGACGCCTTACGTGCGTCAGGTTTGGACATGGTTGGGGTTGGTGCCGGTGTCACGGAAATATTTCACAGAATTGCTTCAAAGGGGGACAAGTGCTGTAGTTATACCCGGAGGTGTGCAGGAGTGCCTTTACTTGGAGCGTGGCCGCGAGGTAACTGTTTATTGTTCCCTCAGCCTTAGCCTTAACCTTAGACAACCGTGAGGAAAAGACAACAAGTAACTCTTTCATTTTCCCAGAGTGTTTGTAAAATGGCACATTTGCAACTCAGTTTCCTCTTGACTAAGTTGTTAATGGATATAATTTTTGCAAACACAGTAGACGTAATGTTCTCAAACCCTTGTGGAAAGACAATGCCTTTCAATTCGATTTTTTACACAAAAGTTATCACGTTGATTCTTGGACTTGTGCCCATGACTTCTCAGGTGGTATTTTTGAAGAAGAGATTTGGATTCATCAAGGTTGCCATGGAAACCGGTGCACATATTGTACCTACTTTCTGCTTTGGTCAGGTGTGTACTTTCTCGTCTGAGGACAATAACTCCTGAGAGAAATATTGTACTTAGCATGTGTTAGGTTATTGCGGTTGTCTAAATACTCATAGTTGCTCTTTTGAATTTATAGATCACTGATTCACTTTTGTCTAAGTTAAGAATTATTGGTCGTTAAAATGTACACCAGATATTGGTTGAGTAGTGCTGACTGACCAATAGTGTTATGGAGGTAAATCATAGGTAACTTCATTTATAATTTATTTGATAGGTAATGTTGGGTGTGAGACAACCCTCTCCGTCAATGACAATTTATTAATTTATTTATTCTGAAGACTCAACAAATAACACGTAATATGATAAGAAGAAAGTCCTTGTCAAAAGTTACAAAATATGGATAAATAGTGCTATGTATACAAGCCGTTCATAAGTAATGTTGGTGGTTCATTCATTGTGTTATGAACCAATATTTAGTGTGTGGGAATGGAAATATAACCATTAGTGATATCTTTGTTGTCCAGTCAAACAGCTACAGATGGTGGAAACCCAAAGGACAGTGGTATAATCAGCTGTCCAGAGCAATTGGCTTCGCTCCTCTTGTATTTTGGGGTAGATATGGGTATGAATGCGCCACTTTTAAACTTTGATTTTTTATGATATAATTCCTTCATTTTTTCCTCAGGATGACAACGCTGGCTTATGATTTTTATTCATGGGTTTGTTTGTTGCAGAACACCAATTCCTTTTAGATCACCCATGACTTATGTGATTGGAAAGCCAATAGAAGTTGTGAAAAACCCTCAAGCAACTCATGAAGAGGTGACTTTCATCGTTTCTGCTCAATACTGATTCTAAACCCGCTTTATTGGTTTCACCAACATTTAATATCAACCTCTGATGAAGATGGATAGTGACACTAATTTCTCTATGATAGTAATTATCATTTTAGTGTGGTATCAGGAGCGTATAGATACCGTAAAGCTAATTCGTACAGCTGCAGTGAACCTTTTTTTTTTTATAAATAGAATTGATTTTTTTCTAAATTAAAATTCAACGAATTCTAAGTTTTTGGGACCAAATTTAACTGATGAATTTTTGGGATTCGTACAGGTGGGTGCGGTCCTTCAAAATTTCATTGAGGCCGTCGAGAGGCTCTTTGAAAGCCATAAAGCTGCAGCAGGGTTCAAAGATATTGCGTTGCATGTTTACTGATGGCTACTTAGTCTTCCTTTTGCTTTGAATTAGTGTGTAGCCTTATATTAAATGCAGAGCAGGTGTAATCTTGTAATAAATGTTTTGCAAATAATTAAATCATTCGTGAAGGATCGAAACTCGCATTTTACTGATATTTTCGTTGCTAATATGGTGATGGCTTACTATAAGGAATTCAATATTTTTCATGAACTTTATCACTGTTTTAGAAGGTTTTGATACTGTGGATCCACAAAGTAAGTTGTTGAGATGTTGTACCAAGTAACTGACGCTGAAGAAGCCGCAGTAAACAGGTATTTGTGCTTCCACACTTTAAATTCTGCAAAGTCTATCGGAAAATGCTCCGGTGGAAATAAAATAGAAGAGTTGTAGAAGCTGGTGGCTTCAACCCTAACTTATGGACGTTTAATGGAAACAGATGATGCATCTTAGCCCACCTGCTATAACATGTGGTGAGTTCACCTAACCTAACCAGATATATTTTCCCGAACAGACATTTCTTGCTTTTCAGATCACCACTTCAGATCCAGAGAGATTCATATTCAGACCTGATATGATTCATGAGTTAGGTCTTCAGTTATGCTGATAACCATGTAGAAGGGGGTGCTTTCCGATCAACGTAGGGCTTCACTTTTCTCACTCTTCTCATTTATCTTTGGCAGTTTTGACCTGCCAGCAAAGTAGAGGTCTAGGCATACTTCACATGGAATTATGTATGCTTTTCTCATCAGTATGTTCAACAAGTAGTGGCAGCAATGTTTGATAATCCCTCCTGGCACGCTTGGTGCCGGGAGCGTAGACAAAAGAGATCCTTTTCAAAGGCTGCTGCATACTGATGGTGACTTTGGAGAATCCTTGGAGCAGAGTGCCCAAAGTGTGCTGCCGAGGTAACATGGTGACTTAGACCGCCTCCATGGTTTGATGATAGAGGTGGAAGGTTTATGAGGTGTAGATCAAGCTTAACATATGTTTCTTTGTCTCCTTTGGTTTAGTAGATTCTCTCAGCGTGGCGGAGTTGGATGGTGGTGAAGCTGACTGAGGCGGCGGGAGCAGGGCGAACGAATCCTCATGTCAGACGGCGCTGACCATGAGCGAGATGCAGGTGGTGAGCAGCCTGGCGCAGGTGATGGAGCACGCGCCGCACCTCGTCATGCGAGGCGGAGGAACCCCATATTGCAATGAGAAATTAACCACCCAGTTGTACGCCAACACACCTGGTGTGACGAAGATACCAGGTCGCCATCTTTCGCCGCCGAAGATGCCCAAGGCGAAGTGGAATTCGGACGTGAGGTGTAGTTGGCCTCCCAATTCGCCTCAGAGAAGCGGGAGTGGCGCAGCCAAGAGGCCGCCTGAATCCAAGTTTAAGGATGTGGGAGTGATGAGTGCTTTCCCTGCGATCACTGCTTTCGAGCTGATCAGGAAGGTGGAGGTGTTGGAGCAGGAGCTCGATGTGCATGTGGGGAATGAGCGGCAGCTGTTGTCGGTCAATGAGCAGCTGCGGGAGAGGTCAGGAAAGCTTTGGTTGTTGTTTGTGCAGTGAGAGGTTTGACCACTTTTCTCATTGTTAACAAATCAAGTTACTTGTGAAGATTCCATGAGTTTTGAAGGAGAAAGAAAAGGTGGCTAAGATTTGTAATAGAATATGACCTCTCCTTCATTTTCCAAGGCAGTTAAAACTTGAGTTTGATAGCTATTAAGAGTGAGGAACGAGAGAGGGGTATCGCATCGACTTTACAAATTTTAACCCAAGGATTCGGCGAATTGTTGGCCTGATTTTGTTGTGATGGTGTCAGGCAGATTGAAAGTGTGCCTGCGTGAGCTGAGCGATGCGGGGATGGTGAACGTTCAGCTCGAGAACCTCAACGATGAGGCGGAGAAAATTCTTCAGCTTCTCCGGCACTTGTCAGAGAGGTAAGGTGCAAGGAAATCATTTGTCACCCTGTCAGCCCTTTTTCCCATTTTCCTGGTTGATGAAATGTTGTATATGACAAATGCCTCCAGGAATGCTGTGTTGGAGAAGGAGAATGCTCTAGCGCAGGCTAAACTTCAGATAGATGCTACTTTGAACAAATTTAAAGCTTCGAAAATGCTCAGGGGAGGCTGTGATGATCGCGATGTGGGTGTTAATGATGCTGAGTGCCAAACGATTTGCTCTTGCCAAACGAGTTGGCAGGTCAGAATGACCATCTTATTGTTTCATTGCTCGCCTTGTACCCTCCACCTCCAAATAACCAAAGCGATATTGTAACTTGCAGGTGGATAACCGGAAAAAGAGAAGGGATCGGAAAAGATGGTTGAAGGACGACGAGGAATCTAACAGCAGCCAACCACGGGCCAAGTCACTCTCTCCTACACAAATGAGACACTCCGAGGCTCTCGCTGCCCAATCTCATTTGACAAAGCCAGACGTGAGATTCTTGTGACAATGTTTGGATCAGCACATAGAGGTGATTTTAATACCATTTAGTTTGATGCCGTCAAACCATCTTGCTTATGAAAGTTTTTCACTTCCAGAAACCTTCTGTCTTGTTGTGAGCACTGCACAGATTATCGCATCTACTCTGATAGCCACAATTAGTCTTACTTTTTACCACATTATTGTAGAGTTATCCACCTCGGACTTTGTTCTAGTTCGAGTATCAATAAGGGTTTCTTATAATAGTTCGAATATAAACTGTATAATAATTAAGTGATCTGGTTCATAGTCATGTCTGTCTGCCGAATGACCAATCTGGAAAAACTGTTGGTCAGATTATACGTCAAAAGAGGGGTATTTTATTCAGACTTTGAGCACTGACTTGACAAAGAAGTCGATTGAAGCAGTAGGCCTTTGACTTGCAAGTGAGGCAGAGCACTTGATAAAAACTTCACAAGGTACACTGGAATCCTCACTCCACAACTGGAGCTTCAGATGGCGCGACTTTGGCCTTTTGACCACAAGGCGTGATACAGCGCTGGGCCTGCTTGTACGTGTACCAGCGCGCCACCGCGAAGAAGAAGAGGCAGTTCACGGCGGCCATGGTGGTGAGCAGCCAGTAGTACTTGTCCAGGCGTGACTGGTTGGCGCTCGGCTGAATCCACTGGCCGCCGGCCGTCACCTTGCCCACGATGTTGACGATGACCGTGCACAGGAAGTGCGCGACGCCGGTGTTGGCCAGGAACAGCGCCGTGCCGATGCTCTGCATGTCGTCCGGCGCTTGGTCGTAGAAGAACTCCAGCATGCCCATCCACCCAAACACCTGGATGTCAGTTACAGATTCCATCAGTTTTGACCTCTTTTACTCATAAAATTCAGGCCTAAAGTCAGTTAAAATGAAAAAACGGCAGTTAAGATTCATGGCATAACATGACGTACCTCTCCTTCTCGTTTCTCACAGGCGGCTATGACTAGTTCTAACGTGAGTGTAGAGACTACCAATCTCTTAGCTATAAATAAATTCATAATCAGCACAACAGCAACACAACCAGCTTGACACATCAATCAGTGCAGGCGGCAAAAATGAGTAGTGCATCGAAGGGAGGCTGCTGATTATTAGAACCTGAGCCAAGCCCATGATGCTGTACTGCGGCGTCAACCAGAAGACGCTCATCGGCAGCGGCGCCTTGCTGAGTTGCAATCCGTGTGTGTTGACAACGTCAAGTCTTTTGATCTCCACAACGGCCGACACCGCCATCCCCAGCACAGTGAGCACCAGACCCACTCCGATCCGCTGCAGCAGCGTGAATCCCCGCTCATTCCCCGTGAAGCTGCGCACAAACGGTACGAGGTAGCGGTCGTAGAGCGGGATGGCGATGAGCGCCGTGATGACGCTGCTGAGCTCCAGAGAGGCGGGCGGGATCTTGAAGTTGGGCCCCATGTGGAGGTCCATGGTGAGGCCCTGGCGGAGGTACACAGTGCCCAGCTGCTGCGCCGTCACGATGAACATGAGCGTGGTGAGCCACACAGGCATCACGCGCGCAAGGAGCTTCACTTCTTCGACTTGCGTCACAGTGCAGAGGCGCCAGTTCTTCGCGATTGAGCTGCTGGCATCCGGTAACTTCGACTCTGTTTCGGACGGGGTGGGAGTCGCCGCTTTGTCGAGGAACCTGTTCTCCAACAGAGTGTTTAGTCTCAAACTATATGATTGCTTTCATGTGCATGAATCAAGAGAGAAAGAAAAGTTTGATCATGCTAGTACCTGAAGTTGTTGGTATGGAGGATGTTTCGTTTCTCCGACCGGTACGTCTCGTGCAAGAGAGATGCATCAGCAGGCACCTGGACGTGGAATTTCCGCACTGCAGCGACTAGAACCTGAGCCACCTTCACAAGTCTCAAATTCACCGACAGTTAGTGTAAAGTACTCATCAGCCGACAAATCATTGTTGGCATTCTTCCATTGTAGGGTACTAAAATCCATTCTTGAGCCACAAATATATCATCTTTCATTTTACATAATCAGAAGAACCTTATAACATTCTAAGCATGAACATGAAGTGATTCAATGGAAAGCAAGAGGCCGGCCCTACAATGCAGAGATTGATTACCTGAGTGAGAGGGCTGCCCATGGGGAGCTTGTAGCGGTATCGGCGCCGCCCCATGAGAAACAGCGCGATCGACACCACCATCCCCACGGTGGGAATACCGTAGCCCCAGCCGAAGCCGATGTGATCCTGGAGGTACACCAGGAACGTGAGCGCGATCAGGGCGCCCCCGGTGACGGCCACCCACCAGTAGTTGAAGAAGGACTGCTTCATGGGGCGCTCCTTGGAGTCCTCCTCGTCGAACTGGTCGGCGCCCAGCGACGAGATGCATGGCTTGACGCCGCCGATGGCGATGGCGATGATGTAGAGCGCCAGGTAGAAGAGCCCCACGGACGAGCTGGACGCTTTGCGGCAGTTCATCTGCGTGGGGCATGGCGGCGGCTTCAAGGATGGGAGTGCCACTGTCAGAGTGAGGAGAACCATTCCCTGAAGCACATATCAAACACAGATCATGGATATAGTTGTGCCAGTACAGTTAACACTCTTCTCTGCATCTAAATCAGTGGAGATCTGTCCTTAAACATACATGAGTTAGTAGATATACATCTTGGGAAGCGGGTACTATCAAGGCACTGGGAGTTGCAGACATCAGGTGAATTTTAAGACCATTGAAGCTATCAAGATGTTGACAGTGTCAAGAGTACATCCAAGCATGATTAATTGTTGAACTCATCGCCAAACTCTGTAGATATCTCTGCTATGTACTACAGAAAAGACTAGAGACCATACTAATGTGCAAGTAGCCTCTGATTATGAGTAGTATCGACGCATTACCGACATAATGTCAATGGTCAGATCTTTATTAACGATGATCAAATCAAGGTAACGTTTCATCATGTGCTTTATTGACGTTACTATAAAGCTATATTAAGAGAAAACAGAGAATTTATGTTATATATAACCACAAGTTATTTGCTACAATTTAGACAATGTGAATTCACAGAGTTTATGTGAATTGAATGACTGAGTGGAGAGGGTTCATACGGCGAGGTAAATGACGAGGCCGTATGTGATGGTCCGGTAGCGGCCCAAGTAGGTGTCGGCAATGAAGCCTCCGATCAATGGTGTGATCCACGCCACGCCGCCCCAGTTCCAGACGCTGGTGATGGACTCCGCGGTGCCCTCGTGCAACACCCTTGTGAGGTAGGACACCAGGTTCAGTGCGATTCCGTAGAACGCCACCCTCTCGATCACCACAGAACCTGCCAGACATCAATCAAGCCAGACAGACCACCAACCACATCATGACTAACTAGAACAATATTATAATAAAAGGTCGTAATCAAAACTGTGACGTCCTTCGACATCATTCCATGAAAATGCCAGCCTTTCTATGACCACAGAGCCTGTAATGAATTAGCCGTCACAAAACACAGTTACACTAGTACAAACGGGGCTCTAGATTCACAAGTTTTACGACACTACTTGACACTATTTTCGACAATTCATCAAGAAGTTTTGAAAACAGCCATCGAGAAATTGGGGATTCTGGCGGCTTTCACAAACTTTGGCATCTATAAAATGTTTTCCACTAAAAGTTTGTGAAAGTTCCCAATATCTCGATAGCCTCATTTGTACAAATGTTAGTACACAGGGTATACACTAGTATAGAACTTAAACGTTGAAATCAAGGCATAGATCAAGAGAATCATTCTTAGAACGATTTAATAACACTGGATTTACAAGACCAATGTCTGTAGATTTCACATGAGATTTTCTAGATGAAAGTACATCGATCGTGCCAAAGCAAACCAAATTGAGTCCACGTTAGGAGTTGGCGGAAATGAAACAAGTTGTAGCACTGGTGAAGAGGTATGTATTGATATATTACCCATGATGAAGTACACGGCAGACCAGCGCCCCGTTTTGGTTTTGTCGGCGGGTCTGTTGTGGTAATCAATAGATCCGTCGATGGCAACATCTGTAATGCGTCCATCGTAATCTTGGTCTGAATTAGAGCCAGGCTCGTGACTGCAGCAACCCTCTTTCTGCTTCTTCTGGAATTGAACACGACCATGTTCAATCAATCGATCGTTAGTCGATGCCATCCTGATGGAGCTTGAGTATGGGATGGGACTACTCAAACGACAATAATATTCGAAGTGCCAACAAAAGCATCTGATTGCCACTAGTGCCCTGGAGCTTCTTATGTCTTATAACACCTACTGGAGAACAACTAGATGAGTGTACTATACCATAATCTGTTAAAAGTAGCTGGGATACAGTGAACATGCACTGATGTCGATCACCACGTTGGGCCGCTGATAGCACTCTCAATTATTCCAGAACACGGTTACAAAACCTGCTGCAATACACAGTAAAACATAACTTACCACAGATATCTCAGCAGATCATGTTATGTAACTGAAAACAAGTTCAAAGAAGCCTACCTTACCAACGTGAACGAAACAGACCATTATCCTGAGAGAGATTAATATAAGCAGGCTCAGAATATTGTCCTCGTGAGCTCCACAAAGACAAGTGTGACACCGAATCTGATCCAAAGCAAACAGTGAGCAACAACAACCATCGAATTCGAACGGTGCTAGCTCATGTTGTCTAGGATGGGACCCTAGCTAGTAGTCTTGAAAACAAAGACAAGCTGATTTCCGTGATCTACGTAGTTGTGCTTGCACACCTGACGTGTTCATGATGAACTTAAGGACTCAAGCTGTCCATTGCGTAGCAGTAGTAGGTTTGCGAGCTCCAGAAAACTTGAGATCGTTCATTGACGTGCACAGAAGCAAACAAACTTAAACTGCGACTGAAATCTCAGTTTCACGTTCAAACTATGCATACATTGCCACAACCAGGAGAGGGGCTCTGGATTAACGTACCTGAAGGATAGCATCTGTGTGGCAAAGTGGTAGCACTAATGGTGTCAGCGTCGGCACCCTCCACATGAATACCATTGTCGCTACTCACTTGCACAGAAACTGCATCCAAAATACTGCAAAACCGTAGAAATCTACAGTCTAACCAGGTCCAGTATATACTACCAGCACAAACTCCAACTGCCACCATGATCGGTGAAAATTTTCATGCATTCCCCTTTTCTTGCAATCAAACTTTGTTTCTTTTGTGCCAAAAATCAAAATAAAAAAATTCACGCATCGCTCGCCACCTCTAATAAATTAGTGTTCCAAAGACGGCAATCTGATGGTGCCCTTGAAGGCATCCTGCTAAAAAAAGCCCCACTTCATTCATCGAAGCAAACGAACCAAACACTTCACAGACATGGTTATAGACCAATCTCTTAATTTCTGTCCAAGAGAAATCATTTTAACCCTAATGATCCAAGTTTTCCCTTGGGGGAGGCGATTTTGATTTCGGGCAGGCTCCTAATGTTCGAAATTTTTTTTTTTTTTTTTTTGGAGACTTTTACACTAGATTGTCTTTGATAAGAGCTCCATGGAGATTTTTAATTTTTTTTTTTGGATTTATGGTTTGAAAGTTAGTACCACTCAAAGTTAGAAATGGGGACTCCTGACAGCTTCAAAATTTTGCTAGAGCCTAGAAGTCTCTATTGACATTGAGATTTTCCATACGTGTTGAGAATATCACCTTCTTTCTTTTTGACCGTTTTGATTATCATTCTAAAACATATTAAATTCTCAAAAAAATAAATCCTGAATTGACAGATTTTGAACCTCCACTCTTGGCACACTTGTTTTGAATATCCTACACCCCATCTCTACCTCTAAAAATTGGTGTATAGAGAACTAACACCATGCTTAACACAATGGTAAAAGATTTAGACCTTGTGCAATACAAAAATTCAATACCAAGTGAAGTCAAAGTTTGCTGATCCACTCAACGCAAGGAAGAAAATGAGCCATTCTCTTCACTCAAATACTATAATCTTTCTATCCGTGCGGTCAAAGTGTATGAAATTTTGTGAGTAAGTTACTTAGTAAGTCTTAATGGAGATCCTATGGTCAAAAGGATAAATATAAAGTTTTATTTCCTTTGTTACTCATTGCACTAGAATCAATAGTTTTGAAGTGTGTTTGGTGTGAAATTGTCACTTGTTACTCATTGTCAAGGCCCTCCTTTGGATTTGAAGCAAGGGACCTTTTGGAGTTTTGGCCTCTCACCTTGGTTTGGCCCGGAGTGGATGTATGAAGAGCAGCTTGATATATCGAGAATTTTGGGAATTTTGGCAGAATTGTCAGAGACTTTAGTGGAGAATGACGTTTCACATCCACAGCTTTCAGAGATTTCCACAAGATGCCAAAGCCTGTGAAATGGTCCCAACTAATCTGGAATTTGTTTTTTAAGAGGACTCATTGCTTATCCTGGATTCTTTGGTCCGGAGCCGCCGGATGGAAGTTGACTTTTATTCGGAACCTTGAATAAATTTATGTTTGAGAAGAAAGGAGACTGACAATATAAGCCAGACATGGAGTGCCTGAATTCCACAAGGAGTGGAGTATATTTAATGGTGTCCGCTTTCGACACGGAATGTGAATCACAGTGCAAGAATGATCGTACAAGAACAATTCTGGTTTTGACGATCATGCAGATGAAGAATCCTTGATTGAATGGAATCTGTGAGATCATGGTTTATCTCATCGAGTGGTTTGAGTGGAGGCCCTGCACGTTTGTCAAACTTATCGGAAATGAGGGGGGTTTCGCAAGCTTTGGCTGAGATTAGAGTTTTCCTGAAAGTGCTTCCGGAAGAGGCAAGCCAGGAGGAATATGGTGCTAGAGCATATGAGATTTAAAAACGGAAAGAAAGAGAGCATGGGAAGTTTGTACCCTTTTTTCTTGCTCCAATGAAATGCTTGGCAATCAATGCTCTTGGGCCCTACCCCACGCAAGCTAAAGCTCCCCCATTGTACAGTACCCTAAGTTCTCAAAGAGTTGACCAGTAGTTCCCCCATTTTTCCCAAGCCAAGTCACCATGTGCACAATTTGACAGGAAACCCCCCACGCTCAGACTTACTAGGTGGGGGAGGAGGTGGTGGGGCCAAAACCTGGCCCTTATTTTGTTTTTGGATGGGGCCCTAAATTTAGCCAAAGGGGGACCATCAGACTAAATTGAGGCCGTAGGCCCCAATTTCATTAAAAAAAAAGCCAAAAAAAGCCTCTGACCCCCCCAAAATGGGAGGGCCAAAAAAATGAGCCCATGCAATTAAGACGGGGCCCCACCTCGGGTAAGCCCGAGCTTGGGGGGTTTCCTGTCCGCGCCCCATGTGCATGTGGTCCTAGTTACAAACCTAAGACCCAACGATTTGGGGTGACTATCTAGTGTATTTTGGTGACTTTTAGGAAATCTCTATTGGTGTCCACTCTCTCTAGATGTCAGAGGTTTCCTAAATGCCAAAGTTTGTGAAACGCCGCGGCCACAGTTCCCATCATTTCGATTGAATTGTTATGTATTTTCTTGCTTTTGAATGCAGATAAAGATGATACTTGTAACCCTTAACCTTTAAACGTCAGTTGGAAATTGTATATATAGGACGTATTTTACTCTTTAGAATACAAAAAATACTAAAGTTTAGGAAGATTTCGGGGCAGTTTACACTATAGACCACAGAGATTGACCACGGCCCTCTAAAGTCTGTGCTTGGCTAAAGAAGTCATCCTGGTCCAAGTCTGCTTTACACTACCTTGGAAAAAAGAGATTGACCATGGAGTTTGAGGTTACCTAAATATGTTATTTTTTACCGAGTGGATAATGTTTCTTGGTCCAATGGGTTTTCCGTTGGGTTGAGGCAAAGAGCCGACTTGACAGAAATCAAGGGGGCCCTTAGGTTGAAAATTAGTGATTGGCTGAAATTTGTTTTAATTATTATTTTTAAATTAATTTTTTCCGGGATTTTTAGATATACATTAACAAAAATCAGCCCATACTTGTCTTGGTCCAAATCCACTTTACACTATGGGAAGTGACCAAGACACTTAAAAAATGATTTTCAATTTTTCATGGTCATGGCTCTAGACCAAGAGCCATGACCTTGAAAATGAATGATCCCTCTTGGTCAATCCTTGTGGTCCATAGTATAAACCGCCCCTTATACCTTTAGATTCAAAATTCTTCAACCAACATCTTTCATTTGGAGGTCATTTCAAAATCTCAACCTTATCATGTTCAAATACAACATTATACATGTAGAATAGTGTGGCCACTAGCAGCACCTACTAACATTTAAAGGTTAAACGTCAATCGGGAACCACATATATAGGCACTATTTTACTTTGTAGAATACAAAAATATAGTAAAGTTTAGCAAGACATACACATTTGGATTGAAGATTCTTTAACTAACATCTACCATTTGGAGGTCATTTCAATATCTTAATCTTATCATGTTCAGATACGACAATGTACATGTAGAATACCGTGGTCACGAGTGGCACCTTTTGATGTTCAAGAGTTAACCCTTTAAGGCCAATCCACCATACTTGGATCGTTTTGGCACAAGAACCTTTACTGAAAGTGCTACAGGCCACCTCAAAGCAAAAAATTGACCATGACTTAGAGGTGGAGGAAGATGGGCATCTCTTGAGACCATCAGTGCAAGCATCATCAAGCTACAATGATTTCCATGAAATGATTTCCATGAAATGAGTTTGTAGATTTTTGTGCTGAAATGTATCCGCATCGTCGATGTCATTTTGCATGATCTAGAACACTTGTAGATCGCCGAAAAAGCCCATCGGCCTTACAGGGTTAAATCCTAATCTATTACGCTGGTCGATTCTCACATGCCTCGTGAGCTCGTTGGCCACAAAAGCATTAAAACCACCTTGAGAGTTTGATCCAGAGTGGAATGTTTAAACAGAATTTTGGGAGAATTTTGGGAGAATCTTGGGGTGTAGCAGTAACAGAAAAAGGTAGCCTGATGACTTCATCGATCAACGATTATTTCATTCTTTTGGAATGAGACAAACTTGAATCTGTGATATTCTCGTTTGGGACTCGGACAATGTTTAGCGCCTGGCTTCCGGACGTCAAGGAAATCAGTCACCGTGGAAAATATTAATCTTTTGTAACGAAGAATAATTTTAGTCAAACGCTGCAAAAATGCTATGATCTTGTTCTGTTGAATTGGATCCTTTCAGCATGGGCAGGGCATGGTATACTCACTAAAATTTATATTTATTGTTAATCACACTAATTGATTTAAAAATGTTGTAAGTTTCTACTCTTGATGAGGATTTTTACTAGAAGCATAACGATTTATACCATTCGAAGAGGGGATCATTAACCCTTAAACGACAAATCTTTCTATAGAAATTTTATAGAATCTTTGAATTTTAACACCCATATTTAGCTACCATTTATATTCTAATTATATCACATGATTTTTATTATACATTCAAAGAATTTTGAAAAAGAAAAATCATTAAAATGAATATCCATCATTAGAAAATCATGGTCAAAGTGAGTTGAAAAATGAAAAAACCAAGCCCCTCAGGCTCGCAAATCCGTTAAAGGGTTAACAATAGATTTTCAATTTTAGCGTAGTGGTGCTCTTTCTACACAACATCATGTGGATTTAGTTTCTCTCTCTTTGTTTTCTTTTTCTACACCAAGCTTCAATATCAGCAACTTGTAATAAAGATTTCCCATCCGGTAAAGAGAAGATTTCATGGGCAAGAATTGGGCCACCAACCACTCCATTTGGCGTGGTACCTCTTCACTATCATTTGGTAGTTTAGGGTCGTCTCCGTCAATGTAGTAGAAGGTTTGAGTGTAGTTTTAGGGCCACTTCATAATTCCATACCATATGTGCTCATTGTGTTCCTTTCTTCCTTCCATTACATCAACTACCAATTGTACCAAGGTCTAGAATAGAATAGCAGGAGAGCTAATCAGAAAAAGGGAGAAGAAAGACGAAGACTGTACTAGAAAACAACAAAGTATGAATGTTACAAACAAAAGAACATTTCAAGGGTCGGGTACTCGAGTTGTATATGATGATGTGTTCCCTCCAGAATAGAGGTCCTCCCTGGTTTCCATGGGGACCCAGCCAGCGCATGAAGTCCCATGATTCTGCAACTAAGCAAGCAAGGATGGGTGTCACCAAAGTCATGGCGCAATTCCAATGCTGCAAGAAACATGCCCCCAAAACATGCGTACGGAGCCAGAAAACTCGCCACTCAGGGTATCATCACCACATTTCTGCACCCTCAGATTGATACTACACTGATTTTGATGTTTAGTGTCATGGGCAGTAAATGAATTGTAAAAGCTCTAAGTTTTTACTTTTGATATAAATTTTACTTAGAGCACATCAATCTATACTACTCAACGAGGGGATCATAGTGGACATGGTCGGTAAAAATATTCATCCAGAGTGAAAACTTATAGCATTTACAAGTCATTTACAGCCCATGACAGAGTGACACTAAACATCAAAATCAGTGTACTATTGTAGTACTGCGCACATGCACCCCCAAAGAGATTTCACTCTGGCCCCACCGCCGCAGGTAACTCCGCCCGGATTTGTGACCTTGTCAAGTGCAGGTTCTTGCTTTGTCTTTGAATTGTTTTTGTGGCGATCATTAGAGTCCTGCAATTCTTGAGACCTGTGAGTCAATTGAGCAACGTGCATCGTCGTCCAAAAACACTTTGAAATTGTTGATTCTAGTGCAATGAGTAAGGAAGGAAAAGAAACCTTGTACTTATAGTTTTGACCATAGGATCTGAAATAAGACTTACTAAGTAACATTATCACAAAATTTCAAAAACTTTGACCTCACGGATTGAAAGATTATAGTGTTTGAAGTCAAGCAAGTGGTTCATTTTCTTCCCTGCGATTGTGGATCAACAAACTTCGGCTTTACTTGGTATCAAATTTTTGGGCAACACAAGGTCTTAATCTTTTACCATCATGTTAAGCATGATGTTAGTTCATTATACACCAATTTTTAGAGGTAGAGATGAGGTGTAGCATATTCAAAACAAGTGTTCAAGGAGTGGAGGTTCAAAAATTGTCAATTCATGTTTTATTTTTTTGTGAGCTTTATATGTTTTAGAATGATAGTCCAAACGGTCAATAAGAAGGTTCTCTTCACATATTGTTGTTGGAAAAATAAAAGGTGAAAAATATGAAGATCTCTAGGTTTGATGTAGAAAAGGTGAAGTTTTTTTTCTCGCTTGCCGAAATGTGTAAAAATCTTTGAATTGAGTTAAAATGTTTCCTTACACTAAAGACAAGAAGTTTTTTTTGACATCTTCAAAGAAGGTGATATTCTCTATATGTATGAAAAATCTCAATGTCAATAGAAACTTCTAGCAAAATTTTGGAGTTGCCCGGAATATTGAGGTAGGCTAGGTATCGCCACATGGCGCAGCAGATTGCTTGGGTATTGACCGAGTATTGGCCCCTCCTCTTTTATTACATGTAGTAGACTAGTATACTTACCCGTTGTCCCCAAATATCTTCATGCGTGTACTGCACTAACTATTGCATTAAATGTGGTTTGACATTTACTACCACTTACCTCATTATTGCCAAATAGCCTTCAAGTTGCCTTAGACGTAGAGACATACCTAGTATCAATGTAGTGTTGAATCGTGTCGTTGCTGTCTAAGACCACAATTACGCAATTGTGACCATCATACTTGAATTAAAAAGGTATTTTACAATGATGATCAACGAACAAATCTGTTGGCAAAAATGAACAATAAATTATTAAGATGACCTTTAAACAACAATGAAAGGGCAGTACAGAAAACTTACCTTAACATTAGTGTGCACATTGTAATTTGACACTAGATATAAGTTGTACAGTACAATGCGAGGGTTGTTAGCTTAATGACCGTTGTTGTTTACAAAAAAACGGTTGTCATTTCTTCTCTTGTAAAGAGGATATCCATTTCTATCCGTGCATGTAGTTTTGGCAAAGTCTTGTGGGCAAAGTCATGGTACATTTACCATCCTTCATTCTATAGGCCTTGGATTATGTCTGCCGTAAGGCTCGTGCACAAACAACTTTTTAATGTTTCGTATGCATTGAGGAGAGTGACCAAATCTGGAAATTTGGCACTCACTATTAAGTTGATCTAATCTGTAGTCTTTCATTTTGACTGCTCCTTCATAATCAACAAGATGCACCCCTAACAGTAGGACTCTCTTCTGAAATTTAATCATCCAAGTGTAACCCAACACGCTGCAAAACACTTTGCGGTCCTTAATATTCACCATTAGTTCTTGGAATATTAAGTTGAATACATGTGTATGTTCGAGCATGCCTCCTTCTAGTTGACACGCTAAAGAGCCCCGTGCACCTCCTTCCAAGGAGGTGCCGTTGGCGACATCCCTTGAGGGCCTCCCACTTGGGACCTCCCAAAGAAGGGATCTTTATGGGGGTGCCGCCAACGGCACCCCTTTAGATAAGGACGCAAGGGCTCTTTTGAGCACGCCTCTTCCTGTAAGTGGACGTCCTAGAGAGCCTCCAACACCTTGCTTTAAGGAAGTGCCACCAACCCGTCATATCCCACATTAAAGACAAAATGAAGTGCATTTGAAAATGGTGTGACACATCTTCATTGGCCCTAACGAGCCAATGATATCTATCCATGAAGTATGTTAATGTAAAACTTTACTAGCACGCTACTCTCATCTAAGCTCCATTTTGAACATGCCACACCATTTCGGAAGGTGCATCAAATTCTTAGGAGTGAATTTAGAGTCTAGGATATTTACACTATGCTATAGAGATTTTGACTCACATTCCGAAATGGTGTGGCACGTTAGAGATAAAGCTTGGAAGAGGTTGTTATGTGCGGATGATGTTTTGTGTTAACATACTTCATCTGTAGATACCATTTGTGTTGAGGGGCCAATAGAAAAGCATCACCATATTTGGAATGCAGTTTATTTTGTTTTCAATGTGGGGTAAGTCATGTGATTTTCCAATGCATTTGAATTTAAAGGATTTCAAGAGAGTACAGGGTTGACTTGTATTTGATCTTTTTCTTGGGTTTGAATTGTTTTTTATCAATAAGAAAATGGTGTAGAGCACCTTGAACACATGCCAGATTAGATGTAATGAATTAATTAGAAGTTTAGAGAATGTCCATTTTCTAACCAATTCATCTAGTGAAGTGCAGTGAGAAGAGGCGCCATGTATCATTGAACATCCAATATGACGGATTCCACCAAATAATGTCAATCCTCATTGCCAGCATGGTCCCAACTGATGATCAACATCCAATTTTGCAAGCAGCGGTTTCCATCCCACACGTGGAACATCTTGCCCGCAAAGTACTTAAAATCCTTGTTCTTTTGCACTTTTTGCCTCAAATGACTCATTGGCATTAATTTTGAACAAACTCCTACTTAAGACAATAGACTTGGAAACATCTACTGACTTCCCCTCATGATCATTAAGTGCTACATAAAAAATCTTAATGCCATCCATGTATCCATTGCTCACAAAATGTGAGGCAAGGTTCAGAACGTCATTTTTGAGGTATGGCCTAACAACTACCAATGACAACATTCGGCACAAAGGAATGCGGAGCTTTTACTTAGATTTTGGTTTAAGTCTAAGACTATCTAGACATGTGTTGGTGTTGATATTTCTTCAATACAAAGTCATGCATCTCCTTCTCCAAATCATCAGCAAATAGAGGCAAAGTGATCTTGGCATCTTCAATCTTGTGAATATCCTAGACCTCCTCCATTGCTACTTAAAACTCTGTAGGAAACATCAATCAAATTACATCAACTATGCAGCGCAAAACTTAAGAGTCATGCAAAATTAAATCAAATAACAAGAATGTGCACACATGCCAACGATGATAGACAGTTGGAATTTTGCACCTACTTACAAAGTGCATCATACACATCATTGGCGTGTTGCTCCATGTCTAAGACAACAATATTGCAAAGGTTTAATGTGTTCAGATACTACACGATGAGTGAAAAGACAGTTGACTTGCTACTACAAATTTTGATTAGCAGAAAATAAGTGCATGTTGATGACACCCCTTCAAGGGTGATGTATGGGTTTTGTCTTCAACTCCAACTCTAGAAAGTGGTGCCTAGAGATAAACTCCGAGCATGAGTCTTTAAAGGGTGCCGTCAATAACAAATCTTTTAAGTGGTACTTGTATTTTGGAGCCCACCTAACCAAACGGCCACTCGGGTATTCCAACTCTTTTACTTGGACATGGTGCTAATATCAATTTGTTTGTCGTAGGCTTTTTTGGATGGATCTCTTCATGTATGCCCCTAGTTTCACCTTCAACGAGATTAAGCAAGTTCTACAGATCTTGCTTATGAAACACTCCGTGATTGTTTAGTGTTGTACTACATTAGTTCTACATTGTATGTGCACTTCTCTACTCTAATGAAAATGCGGTGAGAGTAAAAGAGCCACCACTTGGGTTCCTTAACACTAAGTAGTGTACACCATGCCCTCCAATTCACTACCTATCAGAATACATAATTTTGTATAATTTAAGTAACCAAAAAATAAATCTTGAAGCCTAAACCATGGTCATAGGTGTGCCATTTTACTAATTTTAGATAAGCATGTTTGAAAATTTTGCTTCTTCACTATTTTTTCTATAAAATGTATCAAAATTTTAGAATGTGCTTATGGCTCACGGCTCACAAGATAGCTTTGTCTGGGGCAACATCTCTAGTTAGTTGGTCTGATGGTCATGTGTGAACCAGGGTTTGTGATGCAAATTTGAGGTTGCATATGGTGATGATTGTTGTTATGTTTTAGCCTTGGATTCAAGTTTGTTGTGGTTGTACCGAGTGTATAAAAGTCTAAGCTTGAATAAACAAAAACTTACTCTCGCAAAAAAAAAACACATGCATGCATATTATATCTCATGTATTCTATTCTAAATTAATATGAAATATGTAAACTTAAACAAATATATGTCAAACTTTCAAGTGATGTCACTTTTTTCTTCTGTAGCCTATAATATTGGGTCAACAGAGCTAAATATTGAAATGAAGGATTGTTGTATGTTTGGAAAGACATGGTGCAAAATATGCAACGATTGGATCTAGAAAGAACAAGAAAAGCGGCTTTCAATAGAGACAAAATATTGAAACAATTTTGGACATGATAATCAATATTTGGTTGGGCCACCCTTGGCCTTCAAAACAACCTGCACACGGCATGGCATGCTATCTATAGCAGTGAGGATAACTTCTACACTGATTTTTTCCACTCCTTCTCCACCATCTCCTACAATTCCAACATCTCACTTGGTTGATTTAACCCCTAAATTTCCAAGAGTCGCCTTGGAGGACTCTATGGTGTAATTTTATAACAATTTTCATTGATATTTTTGATATAGATGGACATTAATAAAAGCTTTCTGTGAGTCCAATTTTTCCTGAATCCAACATTTTATGAAAAAGTTATAGGATTTTGAAGTTCAAATGAGGAGGGCAGGCACGTCGAGCAACTCCAAAACTTTTGCTAGGACACTCTATTGAATGTGAGATTTTCAACACTAGCAAGTAATATTTTTTTCTTTCAAAAAGTAAAAAAAAATCTCTTGTCTTTAGTGAAAAAAACACATAAATCCAAGTCAATCATTTTCACACATTATCACACATTGTCGGGCAAGGTACCAAAAAAACTTCTTTTTCACAAAAACTTTGAGATCATCATATTTTTTACTTTTTATTTTTTTGCAGCATTACATGGTATAGACCTTCTTATCGACCATTCGGATTCTCATTCTAAAACATACTAAGTTCAAAAAAAAATATTATGCAAATTGACAATTTTTGAACCTCCACTCCTTGCACAATTATTTTGAATATGCTACACCCCTCATCTACCTCTTTAAATTGGAGTACAAGGAACTAATATCATGATTAACATGATTGAAATGAATTTAGACCTTGTGTAATGCAAAAATTTGACACCAAGTGAAGTCAAAGTCTGCAAATCCATGAAACGCAAGGAAGAAAATGGACCCTTTTCTCTACTTCAAACTCTATAATATTACAATCTGTGCGGTCAAAATTTATGAAATTTTTTATGTAAGTTACTTAATAAGTCTTGATTGAGATCCTACAATTAAAACTAGAAGTAAAAGTTTTTTGTTTTGTCCTTACTCATTGCACTAAAAGAAGCAATTTTGAAGTGTTCTGGTGTGAAATTGTCAAAGAAATTTAGGGATTAAGTATGCATTCAAACAACGTTTGAGATGCTCCCACAAATGTTCTATTGGATTCAAGTCTAGAGATTGCATTGGCCATTTCATTGCTTGCAAGCCATGTTGTTCTATGCATGCCTTTGCCTTTCAGGAAGTGTGCTTTGGATCATTGTCTTGCTGGAAAATGACATGCTCAACACCCAAATTGTATCCATCGAGGAAGGGCATGAGTTCATTCCGTAGATCTTGTAGTACAAGTCTACGTCTATCTTCCCTACAATCTTGGTGAGGTAGCCTATGCCTTGAGCAGTCATGCAATCCCATGTCATGAGCAAACTACCACCGTGTTTCATTGTGGCTTGAGTAGTGCGATTTGATAGTCCTTTTCCCTGCCGTTTCCAACACCAAGAGCTTCAGTATAAACCAAGACGCTTGATCATTGTCTTGTCCGACCACACTACCCTCCTCCAATCCGTCAGTGTTCAATCCTTATGGACTTCGCCAATACAATATTGGCGTATCAAGCTAAGCTTGCTACAACAACAACAGCCGCATCACAATTGACACATGTGATGTCCCCCAAAATCTCTTGTTTGTCAGTATCTGATAGAAGCGCAAGGCGACCAACACAACAAGCAACGCGGTCTAGCAACTTCTTATTTGCTATCCAGCTCACCGTTGCACTTGTTGGGCAACCTTGTGCACAATAAGTCCATTTGATAGCAAGTGAACAACCACATTCTCTTTCTCAATTGGAGTTTTTTGCATGCTAATGAGCAACAAAGAGAAAAAACAACACAATTAGACAATCTTCTGGATTTAAAGATATTCATCATAAATGGCCATCTTTTGTAGTTCTAAAAGTTTCAAACTAAAGGTACATATCTAGCATTTCAAGACTAAGAATCATTTTTTAGCAAATGAAAAATTGCGTCTATACTAAATGTCTCCATTCAAAGAAAATCAGCCAGTAGCTCACAAAAAATGCAATAACTACAGTTCCAAACAATATATCCATGCGATTAAGGTAGTTTGTGGAGGTGCTTTCCAATCAACATGACACACTAGATCAATCTACAACTATTCACCAAATTCAAGATCCACACAAAATGTGAAATATGAGATTCCAAAGAGAGGTGGCTAGCCAACATGAGATGCCTGTGTAACAAGCAAGGAATATGATAGCCAAGCCGTTCACAGAGTGTGTAGTAGTAAAAACAAAGCAACTAATCTTGTATGCAAGTATTGAGAATGTCACAAGGGGTACTTATTGTCAATGATGAAGTTGTCAAAGGTGTAGAGTCAAAACTATTTCAATGCACTTGTGCATGCACAACTTTTATTCCATGCACAAACTTTATCACGTGACAATTGTTGCCAAATAGAATTTAAACAAAATTTTCTTAGAGGTTGACTTGTGTTTTCCTTACAACTTGACACATATTCAGATGTGTTTGAAATATACTAATAGAGCATTGAAAAAAAATTGTCCGTCATTGTGCACCTATGGTGTATGTATCACTTTCATTTTCGGTGATTCCCTCATCAAATGCAAAATCATAATATTTCTTATTGCAATCCAATGTTTTTTTAAAATCCAATAGATATGTCTATGGTAATAGAAAATTCTTATTGAATTTTCATTAAAAAAAAGAATCATCAAGAGATACAAAATTAATGTTCCTAAGTTTAGAATATGTAAATAAGACTTATTATATCAATTTATATTGTTTCCATACAATATTTAGAACTCAATTATTGAGGTAATGATTTCTCCCAATCATATGGAGATCCTTTGTTTGTTTTTCCATTACTAAAATATAAAATTATCACCAGGTGATAACTAAACCAATTTCCTTGTTGATTGTTGCAATACAATCTTCATATGAAAATAAAATATATACAAACTCCCAATTGCCTTTTATAACAATATCAATTTAAGAAGCAATGGGACCATATCACTTCTATGTTAATTTTGTAGACTATTTCATACAATCATGAAATGCCATTTGTATCAACTTCACATAAGCATGAATCTCATGTCAAATTTATATCATTCTTGTATTGTCAAAATTTCTTGATACATAAATTGTAGACACAAATATGGGGGAAAGTAGTTCCATACTACAGCCAACTACTTATAGAATAGCCTTGTTTGTTCTACCTGCTATATATAGAGGCTTCCATGTAAACGGCTCTTATAATGGAAAGAGTGGGTTATGGCTGTTACATACAAGGGATGTCATGCGGAGTGACAATTTAGCTTGATGGATGTGGTTGTCATAGGAGATTGATGTTGTAGAGAGCAAATCTTTGTTTTGGTCAAAAGCAACCTCTCATGATGAAATTGCCATCGTATCAAATACTTAAAGGGAGCTGATTGTGCTAACCTATGTCATGTGAATAGACCTAGTGGTGGAACGAAGAGACACTTCATTCACACTAGCCTCCTTTGGAGACCCAGAGTTCTTACAAACAAACAAAACCAAAATCAATGGCAAGTGAGAGTGGTAGAACGTCTCCTCACTAAATATAATTCCTATTCAAAAGATCCAACCATGAGCATAGGGAAATCTAATTCTCAGGATGTTCTGTAACTGTCAATCTATAAGTACGCTACAACATGATCTAGTGGTACAATGACACTCCCAGTTCCACGTGACGCTTATAGTGTCTACCCTCGGGAGGGGGAGTAGTTTCATACTGCTAATCCTTTGCCTTGTGGGCATCGACCAAGTGATGGAAAGAACAGACACTCTATTCACGCCGGCCTCCACTGGTGACCAGAGTTCTTCTGTCTACATGGTATCATTGTGTTTGAGGATTTCATCAGTGGATTTCTATCTACCCTCAAGAGGGGAAGTAGTTTCATACTACTAATCCTTTGTCTTGTGGGCATCGACTGAGTGGTGGAAAGAACAGACACTCTATTCACGCCAGCTTCCACTGGTGACCAGAGTTCTTCTTCTTCTTCTTCTACTACTACTTCTTCTGTCTACATGGTATCATCATGTTTGAGGATTTCATCAGCGAGAGGGCTGAGATACTCCCACCAAAGCTTGGCGCATTCCACTCCTTTGGCGCCGCACCTGGAAACCACGTCCTTGGAGGCTCCCACTGGCCTCACGCGCTTCCAGGGCTTGAACTTGCCGTTGAAGTGTAGAATCTTGGCGGCGTCAGCCTCGAAGGAGATGAAGGGTGTCCGGTCTGGCTTGTGATGGTACTTGCTCTCTAAATACTCACGCTCCCGCTCGCTCAACTCGCGGCGCCCCAGCCCCCGCACGTTCCACAGAGTGTCCAGTTTCTTGTACTTTCCGTAGAGTGCAAGCAGAAATGGTGGTTGCGACAGCCCGTACCTGGAACACCACAACAAAACAATGAAGTAACTTCCTTACAACAGTTGATGTCAACTCACTACTCTTTCCTCACTCTTCGATGGTGGAAGAGCAGCTTGGTGGTCTAGGAGTAGCTTTACCCACCTTGGAGAATGAAGAAAGAAAGAGGTTATTTGAAAAGTCACCCCAAGTTGCAATTAGATACTCCTCTATTTTTTTGTGATTCTACTCTCTCTCAACTAAAGTACGGAAGAGCGTGGTGGTCTTTCAATTCAAGATAGAACTAGTTTTAGCAACCTTTGAGAGGTAAAAGAAGAAGAGATCATGGTGTACTTAGCCCCTTTTTTTCCTCTTTGATATGATTGAAGATTGGTTTAGAGCTACTCAGGGCTGATTTTAATGAGAAAAGAGGTTCACTTTGCCAAAAAAACTCAACTATATCCATCAGAGGTGGAAACAGTTGGAGTCACAGTTGCGTCAGATCATGAGGTTGAGTTGTTCAGATAACGTACTTGTAGAGCACTGAGTCGGCATCATGAAACTCGTCCATCCACCACAGAATAGCGTCTGTCACCTGCTCTTTGATCCACTGTTTGGTATCGATCACAAGCACGCCTCGGTTGAACACGCAGGCCTCGGAGTTGATGGGCGCACTTGGAACCCACACAGGCTTGTCTGACCGCGCCTGGATCTTTGCAAGCTGGTCAAAGTCGAAGTAGGTTTCCAGCTTCTGAGAACAGTCTTCTACCGCCGCAGCAGCTCGGCCTTCCAGGTCCATCTGCAATAGCTCCTCAATATTTCCCTGCACAAAAACAACACCTCTTCACTCAGTTGGGTTCCCCTACTCTTTCCTCACTCTTAGCAGCTAACAGCTTTCGTGGTGTCTCAACTAGAATCCTTCAATTAAGTCAATGGAAGTCTCTCGTTAGAAGTAGCCTTAGCCGCCTGCATTTGAGAAGGAAGGAGAGGTCATATTGAACCATGGATCTTAACCATAGCCGTTTTCCTCTTTGAGCTGATATTTGAAGCTACTTTAACAACTGAAATTGAGAAAACAGGTCAAAACTCTTGGTATCTTTACGTATGGGCTCTAGTGATTGAGCCCTGTCGACTGATGATCAGCGTAATAGCGAAATATTTTATCTGCAGCAGAATAGGCCATTTTCTTCTATAAACAAAAGTGGCAGGAAGTTGGAGAATGGATTTGTTTACCTTCACTACAACGTCAGCATCAAGGTAGATGAATCTGCCAACATCTTTGAAGTAGCGAGGAAGTAGGAAAGGCACGAAGTTGTAGACGCTCTGCAGCTCCGGCCTTGCCTTGCTGTTATTCCGGAACGAAATGTGCTTCTCCATCTCCGTCAAATCAATCTTTTCACTGCAAACATCAAGGTCCTGAATTCAGTACAATGAGTTCAAAATTACTTTGATCAATCCTACAAGACATCATGGGAGCGAACTACCTGACAATCTCAATCTTCACATCTCTGAAGAAAGCACTCAAATGCTTTGCTCGGAAGCGATGGCTTGGCGGCAGCACCAAATGGAAGTGAAGGCGCTCTGGATGCCTGCACGCAATAGTACCAACAAGCTTCTTCAGTCTAACGTGATTACCAAGAGATAGATGAACATCACAACAGGTGCTAGAGAAGACTCACAAAGCATTAGTGACTGTGGAATTCACAAGTACGGCGATGGGCCGAAAGTCGCTTGCATCTGTGCTCACAAAGATGTGCACTACTTGCTCACCAGCCTTCTTCAGAAAAGCCAAGGTATCCTCGTCATGTTCCTCATCCTGCAGCATCATTCGACTATCAGTCTAGACAACGAATAAAAACCTCCCTCACCTACTTCTTCTTCTTCTACACCATTCTAATCAAAGGTTCCACATACTAGGTTTGCAAACAAATCCATCTCGATGATCATCGCAAACCTAATACATTACTATTTCTGTCCATGTCTTGATCCAGCTCCCACAAACTCAACGAAAAAAACCATCTCTTTCCTTCTGAATTAGGTCTTTTCTCTGGAGTAGAGAAGTGCATTCTCAACCTGTTGTTTTCTAACAACCTGAAAGGATTTCAAACCATAATTCTCTTCTACAATATGAAAGCCGAATTGAGTGCTAGGTTAATGAGCCCATGGATCACAAGACTTTCTATCACTAATCGACGTAAAACAATCCAGCTTCCAGAAACTGCAAACATTTCTCAACAATCTAGAAAGTACGAAAGCCAATTTGAGAACTACGTCAATGAAGTCCATGGGATGAGAAGGGCTGATCGGCCGCGGAATCCAGACTGCAAACGATTGTCAGCCTGTTGTTTTCTTAACAATTTTCCTAACCCTGAATGGAATAGTAGTACTAGGTGAAAGAGCGAGTGACTGACCTTGGAGAGATCCTGCTGCTGCTGCTGCGCGGCGAGGTCCTCTTGCTGCTGCACCTGGACCTCGTCGAGGGTGCTGTAGAACGCGTCTTTGCCGGTGGCTTGCACGATGTGCGGTTCGCCGTGCGGCACCCAGCGCTTGAGGCGGTCCTGCGGGTGGCGCCAGTGCGTGGACGGGTACAGCTGCAGCGCCAGGAAACCGCACATGACCAGCACCGCGACGTACGGCAGGCCCGGCCACGGCTGCGGCGCGGGCTCCAGGTCGGGCCGGATGGTGCGCATCCGGTGCGCCTCCTCGTCGGAGGCCCGCGCTTGCACCCCCCGCCTCGCCGCCATCCCCGGCGCCGCCTGGTAGTCTGGCATTGCAACCAAAAATCCCTCAACCCCACAAACCAAAACACCTGAAAACGGATCCTAGCAACTAGAAAGCGCTCGCGGCGCGAAGGGAACAGTGAAATCACATGGCTTTGAGGTGGAGGATCCTCTGCGCGCGCGGGATTATGCTCGTCCTCAGATGATGATTCGACTTCTGTACTCGGTGAGCATTTTGAAGGCTTTTGTCTGCAGTGAGCCTGCTACCGATGATTTCCAGTAGCGCTCCAGCATTTTGGGACTAGGATCTGCGCCGTGGCTCGGTGGGAGTCGCGGACTGCGTTGCTTTCGCAGCTCCGCGATCGCATTTTGCGTCCTCGAAACTGGGCTTTCGCGGCACCGCGTTCCTTGCGTTCTTCCTGGTGCCTTGACTGAGAGATACCCGTTTAGTACGGGTATGAAGAGGGATATACCAGGTCTAGGCGGGTATCTGATATTTTCAGGGTGGATGAACCAGGGTTTCCGATTCTTGGGGCTCCGAGTTCCGGGTGCTCACGCGGAGATACCCTGTCTGTGCGGGTATTATACGGTTCTCAGGGTTGCGGGATTCCCCCGATATTCCACTGGTGATGCCACGTTGAGGCGGGTATATCGAGGTTCTCAGGGTAGTACTGGGATGTACCAGGGTGGAGAGGGTATTCGAGGGTTATCAGGGCTGGGGACACAGCCCCCTTTCCGAGAAGGAGAAAATTTTTGGGTAGCGTGAATGAAATGTCTGGTCTTTGAGATATCTCTCCCCATAACCGACAAGTTAAGCAATGTGCATATATGGAGAGAACAAATAATAATAGACTTATTATTTTTAGTAATAGTCAATAGAATCTCAATTTCACCCCAAGTGATTTCAAATTTTTCCGATGAAATGATAATTAGTTATGAACTTTCATAGTGTGCTCCTTTGTTGAGGTGGTGGCCACCCCCCATAGGCGCCAACCAAAAGTCAGGGTTCTTGACTAATTTGAAGTTGAATGGGTGATAATGGGATGGGAGTGGGTTGGATACAATCCAATAACAATAGGTGCCATTGGTGACCACAATATTCAACAAGTATGGTGTTGTATTTAACCCCTAAAGGTCCAAGTAGTCCCATGGAGGGACAATTTTGATTTTGGGTAGGTTCCTAAAATTTGAAAAAAAAACTTTTTTAAAAAAAAAAATTCACACTAGATTTTCCTTAAGCTTCGTGGAGATTTATTATTTATTATTTTTTGGATTAGTGGTTTTAAAGATAGAACCACTCAAAGTTAGAAATGAGGACTTTGGGTAGCTCAAAACTTTTGCTAGAAGTTTCTATTGACATTGAGATTTTCCATTCATGTAGAGAATAATACTTTCTTTGAAGATGTCAAAAAAAAATTCTTGCCTTTAGTGTTAAAAAACATTTTAACTCAAGTCAAACCATTTTACACATTCTGGGCAAGCAACAAAAAAAAATCATCTTTTCTACATAAACCTAGAGATCTTCATATTTTTCACTTTTTATTTCTTCAACATCAATACTTGCTGAGAACCTTCTTATTGATTGTTTGAATTATCATTCTAAAATATATTAAATTCACTAGAAAATAGATCGCGAATTAACAGATTTTGAACCTCCACTCTTTGCACACTCGATTTGAATATGCTACACTCTTTATTTACCTCTAAAAATTGGTGTACAAGAAACTAATATTATGCTTAACATGATGGTAATGAATTTAGACTTGTGTGGTGCAAAGATGTGATACCATGTGAAGTCAAAGTGTGCTAATCCTCTCAATGTAGGAAAGAGAATGAACCATTTTCTTGTCTTCAAACAGTATAATCTTTCAATTTGTGCAGTCAAAGTTTTTTGAAATATTGTGAGTATGTTACTTTGTAAGTCTTGTTTAAGATCCTACGATCAAAACTATACAAATAAGGTTTTATTTCCTTCTTTACTCGTTGCACTAGAATCAACAATTTTGAAGTGTTTTTGGTGTAAAATTGTCATGGTCCTTTAGGGATTAAACATGATAAGGCTCACATATTGAAATGACCTTCAAATGAAAGATGATGGTTGAAGAATTTTCAATCCCAAGGTGTAAGTCTTGCTAAACATTGTATTCTAGAGTGTAAAATACATCTTTGTATGTACAGTTCCCAATTGACGTATATGGATTAAAATATTCTGAGACACCATTAGGTGCTTTGGTTTATGATAGTTAGGGCCGCTTCACACCAGGCCGAGTTTAGAGTCCATCCGTCAAAATTTATGCCCAAACTATGGTGAGAGTCCAAACTTTTAGATTAAAAAAAAACATTAAAATATATATATTGAAGCCTTTGGGCAATTGTGGTGTGAAGCCCCAAAGCCCAAGTCCAAAGTCCAAACCCCATGTCATTACGCCAAAGAAATCAACCCAAAATAATTAGCTAATAAAAATTAGCCCAAAAAACCAGCCAAAAAAAATCAACCAAAAAATTTGGCCTCTTTCATTTAACGGTCTAGATCTTGTCAGATTTTTATTATTCTATTGAAAAAATCGACAGACTTTTGAAGGAAGTTTGGATTGACTAAAAACGGCGACCCAAGTTTTGCTGAAGAGTCCGTCGCCTTGGCGCCAAAACTCTCCAAAAGTACTGCCATGTAGGCACATTGGAAGACGACGGCCTTTGGACTTTGGTGTGAAGGCCGAGAGGCCGGACTTTGGCCATTCAAGCAATCTTATTGGTGGAAACCGACGGACTCTTGACTTGGGCGTTAGGTGTGAAGCGGCCCTTATTAATCCCTAAGAGAACACTTGTGTTTAAAGGGGTTTATTCATTTTGGGTAGGTTTCCATGATGTCAAGTTTAGTCATGAATTTTGATATTCTTTGATTACCTTTGGTGTGAAATTCTTTACACTTTGGAATCTTTTATTTATTTTAGGTAAAATTTCATTTACAAAAGTTATGTGGATTGTCTATGTACAAATCTCGTATTCTTTTGAGTAGATAAATAGACTGCCCAAAGAGCCCACCATTTTATAAAAATGCTTTGGATAGCATAAGTTTTTCATCAAAAAAATATACTCCCACATAGTTTGTACAAGTTCCATTCTGAAGGGAAAAGCTCAAGAAGAATTGTTGAAAATTGACACCAAATTGAATTAGCAACTTCTGAACCTCTATTGCTTGAAGAATTCTTCTGAAAATGCTAGATCCATCCTCTATCTCTAAAAATTGGTTAACAAGAAACTAACATCAAATACACCATGACTATACAAAATTTAGACTGTGTATAATACAAAAATTTGACACCAAAGGAAGTCAGAGTCTGCTAATTCTCTTATTAAAGGGATGAAAAACTTGCTCTTCACTTCAAACACCATAGTCTTTAAATACATTGTATAGTCAACATTCAAAAATTACAAATTGTGCTCCATTGTTGGTGCAGATAAAATCTTAGTTTGAAAATAGAAATTGAACTACTATTTTCATTTTCTTTCTTTGCACTAAACTGGATTGTTTTGAAGTGTTTTTGAAAGAGCATGATTAAGGAACTTTAGGGGTTAAGAATAGAAAAATAATAGCATTAGAAATAAGAAGATAGGTTTTTATTGAAACTTTAGGAGATAATTGTAAAAATAACTCAAATGTGAATTGGCAATTTTTGAACCTCTACTCCTTGCACAATTGTTTTGTGTATGCTACACCCCTTTTCTACCTCTAAAAATAGGTGTACAAGGAACTAATATCATGCTTAACATCATCGTAATGAATTTAGACCTTGTGCAGTGCAAACATTTGACATCAAGTAAAGTCAAGGTCTGCGGATCCACTTTAGGCACGGAAGAGATGAACTGTTTTTTCTACTTCAAACACTATAATACTCTTCTAAACCATGCGGTCAAAGTTTATAATATTTTATGAGTATTTTACTCAATAATTCTTTTCAATTGAGATCCTACAATTAATACTAGAAATAAAGGTTTTTGTTCCCTCCTTACTCATTGTACTAGAACCAGTTGTTTTCAAGTGTTTTTGGTGTGAAATTATCAAGGATGTTTTAGGGTTAAATATATTAAAAATTTGTCATGTACCTGCGACTTGTTCTCTAACTCCCGATTCTCGTCGCCTATATCTCAAAAATATCTCTGATGTGTGTAAATGTCTGCACAATTGCATCAGGTAATGAAGAATGAGAGCTAGAAGCCAAACCTGAAATATGGACACATGGTTGAAGAGTGGGTTTGAAGATTCAACATCCCATTTGTTGTAGCAAGTGACATCTTGTTAGTTACATACTGTACCAATATATATCCAACGTACGACACCATAGTTGTTTGCAAAGCTGCTGGAGGGATTAATGCTATATAGTCTGCTTTAGAAGAGCCTCGCTAGTTCTGTCTGCTACATAAAAGGTTGGACAACCTATCACCACCATCAACCCAAGAATCGGCAGTCTTATGTGGGCCAAAACTGCCAGCCGCCCACCCCGTTTCCGAAATTTAAGGAAAGTTAGTTTATAATTGGGGAAGGGAAGGAGCAGATTTTGGTGAGGCAAGCTGCGAGTATGGGTGGATGGCATGAACATATCTCCAGCTGGTCTGGTTATGTTAATGGCAGAAGTGCAAAATTGGAATGTGCGCTAATCCATAACGGTTTTAGAAAACCAATGTGGTGACTGCCGGTTATTATGAGCACGATCAAATCACACTTGGCTACGAGAAATGGGTGGTATTCATGAGAATATTAATGACCTTAGTTGTTGAAAATGCATACGCCGATTCACAGAAATTGCAGCCAAATTAGCTTTATTAAGTCCGAGGTTCAGCTGAACATCATGCTTGCAATCTGAATTTTCTAGGAAGTTTTTCATAGTGCATCGACAGTGAGTGAATGAGTGAGTGAAGACTTGCATTCTCTGAGTGACTGCAAAAGGGAGGGCCAGTGTTGATAGTGAGTGAGTGAGGGCGGCAATGACAGTTAGTGAATGTGTGTTCAACCTACAACTTCTGAAGTGAAGATGTCGACATTAGACCTGACGAAAGACCATGACTTCCACTACAGTGATGAGGATTGCACAGAAGAGGGTGGCTATGAATCCGGTAAGGGTGCCGAATGTGAAGCACTCTCTAATGGCGATGCTTCCTCCAATAGTGGCGAAGAAGGGCAGTGGAGGGGGGTTCAGTAGGTGGACTACAACCAACTGGAGTTGGCGTAGCGTGTGTGAACTCGCGACCAGAACTGTCGGAGAGGTGGGCAGCCTATGCGCGGAACAGAGGCACGGTTCGGGACAGAGGCGCGGGGATTCCCGGCGGAGGGGCGAGGCATTGCGCCGGAGGCCCGCCTCGACGCACTGGAGGTGCGAGGCTTTGCTCGTGAAGCCTATCTCGGCGGAGTGGAGGCACAGTCTGCAACTGCAGACTTTGAGTTTCAAGTAGTGGGCAGAGGCACGCGCCCCCTGCGCAGAGGCTCGCAACTCGGAGTTCGTTCCTGGCAATGGGGTGGGACTCTGGCCAGCTTGCCTAATGTGAGTGTATTCACATCCCAATCCTCTGGGGGCTGGAGACTGTACCCCCTCCTCGAGCCTGCAAGCACAACTCTGGCCATCCGTCAGCCACAAACAAGGCAACAAAGATTGAAGAAGAATTGGAATTGGAGCAATGAGCCATTGCAACGAGCACTAATAACAATAGATGAAGGGAAGAGCATGAATAAGGCTACGGCGGAAAATCACATACCATATTCAAGCTTGCGCGATTGGTGTTACTGCAAGACAAGAACCCGTAAGCGTGGCGTTAAGGCATAGGACTAGAGAGTGCGCACGTGCGAGCCCTATGTACCGAGAATGTGCAATCACTGTACGACAATTTGACCGAATTGTACAACTTGCACAATTACCGTCCCGTGCGCATCTGGAAATGCGACGAGTCTGGCGCCCAGGCAGGTAATTCGCAAGTGCCATTTCTCAAAATTGAAAAATAAAAAACTGCCCAAGCAAAGAGGTTGAGTACTTACAGCAATGATGGTGTCACAGGCAAGAGTGGTGGCGGCATGGTCATGGCCATGACCGGCGCCCGACGTGTGCAAAGCATCATCCCAAACCAGCGCGAGTGGCTCTTAGTGTTGGTATGTGTAAATGCCGCCGGTAAAGCCATCCCTTCCTTTTACATATTTCGGGGCAGAAGATTTAGACAAAATTACATACAACACTGTGAAGCGGGTGCCACCATGGCTATACATCAAAGAGCATGGATGACAACATACCTTTTTTCTGCTTGGATCTTCCATTTCATTGCGTTCATCAGGCGAACAATTGGCATATCACCTCAACAGCGTCATCTCCTTATCCTTGACGGTCACAACAGCCATGTAACTCTAAATATCGCACGAGCCGCACGGGGCGTAGGACTGGACCTAGTAAGTTTGCCATCACATACCTCATACGCATTGCAGCCGCTTGACGTTTTGTGCTTCAAGCCCTTCAAACAATTCTTTAGAGAATACCACGACTTCTGGATGTCGCAAAATATAAACCAGCCTGCGAAGAAGGAGACACTAGCTCAGTGGGTCTCACTATCACTAAGGAAAGCTCTGACTGAATCCAACATTAAAAGTGGATTTAGAGGCGCGGAAATTTACCCGATAAACCGTCACGTTGTGGATCAGTACTTAGCTTCCTCTGAAACCTACGCTCGGGAATGAGGCACCGGCACTACAGACAGTGAGGGCGGCGGTGAGGGGGCTGAGGAGGGGGTGGGCAACAACTCTGGAATTGGCCGGCGGAGAGGGTCAATGAAGGGAAAGAGGAACCACGGGAGGGCAGCATTGAGGGAGGAGGGGTCAAAGAGAGAGGGGAGCTGAGCACACTTGTGTATTTAGCAAAATGTGAGCTCGAAGCAAACTTTAGGCAAGAAGTGGACGCTGGAACTCAACATTTCTTTGTGGAAGCCGATCCGAATGATCCAGACGCCGGAGATGACGTTGCTGACCTTGATCTAGACATGGAGGAGCCGGACTCTATCACGCTCTTCTTACAACTCCCCAGCTTTGCTCCAATAGCGAGCGCCAGACGTCGTGACCCTGTAGTGGATTTTGCCAAATCCATAATCCTAACAAGCGACGCGTACGATGAGGTCGCGGAGGGCATTCTGATCGCGCGGGATTCTGCAGCACAAGAGAAAGAGCGTCAGAAGCATGCACGGGAAGATTCAAAGAAGTGAAAGGTTGTCGAAAGAGAAGAGGCGGTAGCACGTAAAACTGTCGGCAGAGAGGAGAAGGCTCGATTGCCGGAGCAACACGCTCCGGAGAAGGCCACTGCATAGGCCTAGAAAACCGCCGAGAAGGAGGCAGTTGCGCGCGCGAAGGCGGCGCGAGCATACGAAGCAGCACTGGGGAAGGCGACTAGGGCTACAACGAAGCAAAACCGCGGTGTTGAGCCTCGGGCGCCTCTTTGCGCGTCAAGTGCCTCTGAAAATGGAGAGGAGCATCATATTCCGGAGGGGCCGGAGGGGCACGGAGCCTTCGTCGCGGCGCAGTTCAATCCTGGTGTCGGCGTCTCCCACTTCTCTACGTACATGCCGCCTCTACATGGTGTCTCCTTCACGCAATCTCCGCAGCTCCCACACCAACAGCATAGGCACTTCTTCTTCCCATCTTCTTCCACCCTCCCTCCCCTCTTGCAATTTGACATTCGTCCACATTCTATGACGCCCACCGCGCAATATCCACTTCCGTTTCCACTGTCGCCAATCCCTCAACACCCAAAGAGTCTTTGTTCTCAAACACAACAGGAGTAAGCTAAGGCAGTGGATTGGATCTGCGAGGCATCTAGCAAAGGAGCCGTTGCGAGAGCAGAGCACGAGGCCCAGGCGGGAGGCCGAGCTAGATCAGGCGGGAGCTCCGTGCCAGGGGGACGGGCATGGGGTCTTGGGAGCTGATGGGCATGGGGTTTTTGGAGGGTGGGTGGTGGGAGGGACCGAGTCTACATCATGTCATGGGCGTAGCGGTTTTAGATTATAGCCAAGTCGACTTATGGTTATCAGTAGAGTAGTTTTTCAGTTTTCATAGCTCTCGGTTTTTATTCTCTTGTGCTCACAGTGATGGGTGCTTTGACAAGTGGTCATTAGCACAACTTACTTTAGAAGTAGAGAGTTTTGTATGTCGAGGAATGGGTCACGGCTTACTATCCACTTTAAAAATTTGTAGCAATTTCAATATGAAGAAATAATTGATCACAACAATTGCAATATTCACGAAATGCTATTTTGAATTCCCAAAAAAATCTTACCACGTATACAAATGCTATAAATAGGTCAACAACCTTAAGTTGGTGGTTATAGGTCATCCAACCTTAGAGGCCAATACAATGGGCTCTGTCTGCTACACATAGAGGTTGCTATAATGGGCGCTTGTTATAATGGAAGGGGTGGGTGAAGGTTGTAATGTGGGAGTATTGGATGAATGTGATGGTTTTTTCAGGTAGGTGGGAGTGATGACAACTTGGAAGCGCACGGAAAGCAAGGTCTGGGGAAGGGATTTGATGATGAATGATGTGTAATAGCCAATGGTTCTTATAATGAGCAAAAATTTGTTCTTGATCCAAGCGGCTTCTTCTAATGAGATTGCTTTTATATCATATGCTTAATTAAAGGGAGCTCACTATATTGTACAACTCATTCTAATGGTGCTCTTGTGTTCCTCAGGATTCACAAGTTGGCTAACGTCAAAAGGTCATAATATTCTACATGTATGGTATCCTATTTGAACATGATAAGATTTACATATTGAAATGACCTCCAAATAAAAGATGTTAGTTGAAGAATCTTTAATTCAAAGGTGTAAGTCTTGCTAAACTTCAATACATTTTTGTATGCTACAGAGTAAAATATGTGGCCATATACACAGTTCCCGACTGATGTTTAAAGATTAAACTAAATGATTAGAAAGCTCCTAAATCAATTAATAATTGTCATCCAGTTGCACATGTTGTAAGCCATCTAAGTGGTTAAAGGGTCCCCTCATGTCACTCTAGTCATGACATAATGATACAGCTATTGATAATGCTCTAAATTCAATTGATACAAATTTCATGAGTCAATTGAGTATGTGACATCACATCAGATGATGATGATGATGATGATGAGTCAATTGTCTCTACACTAACTATGACACATGATGAGTCAATTGTCTCTACACTAACTATGACACCTGATGAGTCAATCGTCTATTATTACACTAACTATGATATTAGTTGTTGCTTGACATTTACTGTTACTAACCTCACTATGTAACTCACTATAAATGTAAACAAGCTAAAATTTAATGTGTGCTATACAATACTGTTAGATTAGCATTTAGTGCTAGCCACAATTAGGCCTTTATTGACATTAAGTGTTTGTATTTGGTATTTCCAACACTAAATATCATACTTGGTGTAGTTACTATATTTTGATAGAATTTTTCTACAATACTATGTTTGTATTTCTTGAAACTCTATCAATAAATGATCTTTGATCAGGGTTCAACAATACCTATTAAAAAATTAATTTATACATATATAAATACGCCATTCTAAGTGAATTCTCATTGATTGTGTCCAACTTTAAAAATTGTCACATCATTTGTTTATCTACAAGAATGTTTACATAAGCATAAATTAAATGATCTACAAAATTTTAAAAGTAAACCATTCATTCAATAAGAAAAACCTTCCACAGCGTAAAATGCTCACTTTAAGAGGAGTTAAAGTTTTATCACCCTGTAGAAGAGAGTGCAAAGCAAACTATACCATATTCAAATAAAAGCAAAGATCTTGGTTTTTTCTTATCTTTTTAAAAATTAATTCTAAAGAAATATTTTTACCAACTTTTGGGCCATACTTATTGGGGTCAAAGGCCATTATTAGTTATTTATAATAAGAGGACTTATTACTCGCTTTATAGTTTCAACACTTCAAAAAAATATCCTTTTAGTAGGCTAGATAGACAAAGACCCTATGGTTGGATATAATTTTTTTATTTTCTATTTATTGCACGAGAATGGAAAAATGAGAGGTGTGTTTTTCGTAGAAAGGAATATAAGATGCTAAGGCTGAATTTTTTTAGGAGGATTTCACACATGGACCATGGTACCAAGGTACAAGTGCTACGAGCAATTTGATTGGTCTAAAGCCTCAGACCAAGGACCTTAGGGTTTCACACTTGGACGAAGGTACCAACGGCGTCTAAAATGCCTACATGGCAACACTTTTTGAAGGTTTTGGCGTCAAGAGTTTGGTCCTTCAAGTGAAGTTTGGGTTTCTATTCTTGTTCGGACCAAACTCTTGCCGAGGTGCCGAACATTTTTCTCTTAAAAATATTAAGATATAACAAGATCTCAATCGCTAAATTTTATTTAAAAACTACCCTACAGTATTTTACCTAAATTCCTTACCTATATTTTTAATCAATTTTTTAACCATAATCTTTTACCGGAGTTTTTTTACCATAATTTTTTTTGTGCCGGCGCTCGTGCTGGATTTTTTTGTGTAATGAGCATTTTGACCATTTTCTTGGTTTTTTTTACCAAAAATGTGTTCCCTTGCAGGCTCCATGGCTACAGAATGTGAGTGAAAAATTTCATAAAAGTTAGATCCTTAACCCTTAAACGACGGAGCCTATGATCGTGGCATCAATCTAAATTTTCAATCAACTGTATGCTCTCGGTTCTCATCAAATATAAGTCGAACTTTTTAAAAAAAATTCAGAGTTGAGATCATATGTCTCAATTATGTTACAAAAATCACAGGTTTTTATGTAGAAATTTGAATTTATTGTGATTTTCTGAAGAAAAAGTGAAGAAAATTCATATTAAATACAAATTATGCTAAAAAATTCTGAAAACTTCACCAAAGGTGGACATTATAGTGCCAAAACTTGTGGTGTAAATGAAAGTTCCGTGTTCGGCTAAAACTAGAACCACGGTTATAGGTCCAAGTTCAAATTGCAATAACTTATTCAATTTTACGTATTTTTTTAATTTTCAAAATGGTATTGGAAACTAGACATCATTAGCTTCATTTCATTAGTTGGACTCAAATTCAAAAAATATCATTTTGATGGCTTGAATTCAGATCTAGAGCTAAAGCTAGAAGTTTCTCAATTTCACTATAATATTGTGATCCGTGTCACAAGCATTTTCTTTCTTAGATAAAACATGATTACCTCAATGAGGCCAGTTTCATCATCATCTAATGCTTGTACATACAAGGAACTCTTCTAAAATTTAAAAAATGGATGAAAAATAGTTGTTTACTTGATTATCATCCAACAATGTCATCCGAGAAGTCAACTTCTGGCTGCTTCGGCGTTTAAGGGTTAAGAAGTAGAAACTAACTTAAGATTTCCCAAATGGTATGGATCACGGCCTCTCAACTTGGTACCTTGGGCTTTCACGCCTAGGGCGAATTGACCCCCTTGTTGGTACGTACCCGAGGAGGGGCCTGTCTAAATTGCATGGGGTCGTTTTTCTGGCCCACTTATTTTGGGGGGTCTAGAGGCTTTTTTAGAATTTTTATTGACAAATATGGAGCCCACGGCCATTGTTTATCTAGGAGGAGCCTCCTTTGCTATAAATAGGGCCCCATCCAAAAACAAAATAGGGGCCAGGTTTGGCCCCACCACCTTGCGGCCCCCTCGGGTAAGTACCAACGAGGGGGTCAATTGGCCCTGGGCGGGCTTTCACACATGGACGGTCCCAAACTCCACAAATTGCATATTGCTTTATTTTTTCAAGTCGAAAACTGGGCACCTTGGCATAGTTAGGTGAAACCCGCCTTAGAGGTACTAGAATAGACTTGTGAACAATGCAAAATCAGGAAAAGCACATGTATGTTGTGAACACATATTTACAGTTGCACGCACCTCACACGAAAAGCACATGTGCCCAGTTCTGAAGAATGATTCGCCGGGTCGAACATGATTGCTTTGGAACCTGAGTCCCAAGATATTTCCTGCACAAAAGGATGTGCCCCTACTGAACACTGTTGAGGTTTACAAGAATCAGCTCAATATGCTGCAGCATAAGAAAAAGATGCAGAATTCAGGAGCTCTGAGGAAGAAGAACCTAGATGTAAATGGTAGAACTGTTCTCATATTCTCTGAAGAATCATCCTTGCGTGTATCTGCAGCTGATGTATTGGTTTAGTATACTCCAAGAACAGACGGAATTGCAATGAAGGTTAAGACGAATATCAACATATTCTACCAGGTTTCAGATTCGAAACAAACTTGAACTCGATATATGGTAATCTAGTACAACCAAAAACTGAAATATTCAATTATTCTGAGTGACCGTGGCTAGCACTCAAACTAAACCTCATGCTAAATCGTCTACAGTTGTGCGTGACCGACCGCAGTTCCAGAGGAATAACGGGTCCAGACTTCCAGGCACTGCTCCCAAGTTGGATCGGAAGACTCGTGCACACTATTGGTAGTACCTCGAACTTCTACACAAAGTCTGCATGTCTAACATCACCGGGAACTGTACAAACTCTTGAAGCACCAAACATCATGATACTCAACCAACACATGCTATCTTCACAAACTCAGGAAGCAATTCAATCAGCAAACTGGACCATCAAGAGTACTAAAGTGCTGTCAAAGACGTCAACATCCGACTGTTTCAAATCAAACAACACCAGGAACTATACAGTACAGCGGAAATACAGTATATCATAACGGCAATATATAGATTATGTTTGCACAGGGTAAACCTTGGAAACCCTCATGGTACACTTGTACAAAATCCTCGTGGATGTCTCTTTGACATCTCTCGTATAGGCTGGCTGCACCTTGACAGTGCAGTTGATCCCACCCTCTAACTGTAAAACCCTAACTCTCTCTCAGGCAGATCATCAGAAACAAACTAAGGAAGCAAAAAGCACTGTGACAGAGAGCAACAAGCTGTGGCGAGCACCGTTGTCTCGCACACATGTACTCTGCTCTCTTCAACAACGACAAATTCCTGTACAGACGGAATTGCATCCTCTAGACCACGAGACAACGAGCTCAACACAATACACACCCTACATAAGCTATGGTTGCTGTACTCACAGGTGATCGACGTCGAGTCACTCGATGTACTGATCGAGCTTTGCAAGACGGATGTCGCGGAGCAGGAGGCGAGCAAAGAAAGCGGTCTCCTCCGGATTCGCAACCCAGAGGATGGAGCACTGGGAGCGCGTGGCCAAGTCATTGCCGCTGACCGTGAAGCGATCACCAACGTGCAGCGTCTCGCAGCACTTGGTGTTGAGGTACTTCATGAGCGCGCGCAGCCCGACGCTCTTGTTCCCGACGTCAACGAAGACGTCGTTGCCGCCGTTGAAGGCGCAGAACGGGAGGTCGGATTGCATGAGCTGCACCTGCACGGTGAGCGCCATCTCCTCCAGCACCTCGTAGATGGTCGGGTCCTTGGGCACAGCGCCCACGGCGCGAGGCTTGCGCACGATGTCGATCGGGACGCGCAAGCGCGCGGCGGCCGATTTGAGCGAGCGCTCCGCGTTGTCCAGGAGCGCGGTCACCTCGGATTCGCTCCAGGCGAGCATGTCGGGCGACTTCCAGAGCTCGTCGGGGACGAACTCGAGCCGGAAATCCGAGTTCACGCGGAGGAGGTAGTTGCACTCGCCTCCCATGACGTGAAAGAGGCGCCGGATGTGAGGCGGGAGTTGGAGTTCTTTGAACGCTTCAAGAAGTCCTGCGAGACGAGATTCGAATTTTGAAGCGTTTCCGGGATACCCCGCCGCGGTGACGATAGCGACCTGGATGCCCTCGCGCATCAGCTTGATGATGTGCCCGATCATCTTGTTGTCGCCCTCGATGTGATGGCCGTCCGCGTAGATCGTGCCGTCCGCGTCAAACGTGATAAGCGACAGCTTCTCGGCTATGGCGTGCACCTGCGCAATGTTGAGGACGTGTCGCACCTCGGCGAAGTTCGGGGGGACGTACTTGCGGCGCGTCAGCGACGCGAACTCGTCATACTCGTGGAGCGCACGCACCAGCGGCAGCGGCGTGTGGAAGCGCGCGCCGATGTCCGGGATCAGCCGCGTCAGCGTGGACCGCTTCGGGTCCGCGACGTGCTCGCGCGCCCAGCGCTCCACCTTCTCCATCACCTGGAACGGCGAGTGCGTCGCGTGCATCGAGATGATGAACTCGATCAGCCCGTCCTGCTCTTTCAGCCGCCCCTTCCTGCGCAGCACGTGCGCGTCGGTCACACTCGAGGCCCGGAACAGATGCGCGTCCTCCAGCGCCTCCGTACTCAGCAGCATGTTCCAACGCATCCCGCCCTTGCTCGCCGTTGCCTGCTTCAGCTGCTCCGCTGACAACGCCAACTCCTCCTCCGCCGCCACCAGCACCGCACCACTCGATTTCGACAAATCTTCCGCCATCGCCACCCAGGCCTGCTCCTCCTCCGCCCGCATGAGCTTCTCCAAGCCCGCCGCATTGTTGCTCCCCGGCACGGTCAGCGTCGCCATCACCGGCTCCGCTCCCGCGCTCATCTCACACCTCACTCCAAACCGTCTCGTCTTCCCATCCACACTAACTCTCTCAAACCTCGCCAGGCCGCTGTCTCGCCTCCCGTGGCCCCTCCCTAACACGAACCCGGACCCGAACACTACGCAACTCATCTGCGCCATCGCTACAACAACTCACACACACGCTCTCTACTAAACTAGAGAATGCACACTGGCAAAGTGAGTCTATACTGTATGCCGACCATCACCACTCCGAAGTGGAACACTGTCTCCCATCAATGCCTCCGCACTGCAATTCCATACCTCTCACTCATGCAGACAACCGAGTCCGATGAGCTTCTTGCTGGTGCTCCTGCTGCTGCAAAACCACGTCAATTTATGAGAAGCGTCTGTTTCCCGACCAGCTCAGTACAACAAACAATTCCTTCCGGATTCCTTCACTTGTCTTTGGAGGAGATGAGCCACATCAGCCGAACTGGAACCTGTATCGGGTGGTCCCAAAACCGAGATCTTCTCTCATATGTTCGTAGGAAGTAGATATTAAGACACCTCTGGTAGAATATAGCTGGTGACGGTTTTGGTGGGCTGGGCTTCTGGACGAATAGGTCGGACGGTCGAGTCATCGTCGGTCGTCGTCGTCTTGGGACGCAAAACCGTGCGCCTGTACGTAGGAAGTAGACCTTGGGGGGACTTTGGTAGACTCTACGTGGTAACAGCTTTGGGTGACGGAGAAACCGATGTGCACAGAGGGTCAGGAAATATCAGTACGCAAAACCGTGACTACATACTTCTCTTGTATTTTTTGTTAGATTTTGCGAATGATGCGTTTGGGTGGCAGGTGGGATTCGTGACGGATAAGCCGATGAGGACGGACGGGCGGGGATATGGACGGAAGTTTGAGTGGTGTTCGTCGGAAGATGGGAGACATCAGTTGGCTTCATTAGTTCCCTTTTTGTTTGCTTTATCATAAAGCTTCCAATAGAGGCAGTTGGCAGTTTGGATATTTTGTTTGTTTATTTTTAGTTGGGCGTGCAGTTACTGTGGGTTTGATTTTACTCTAGCCTGGGACCTCTATTATTGTTGCTCCATGGGAATTTTTCTAGCTTTCTGCTATATGAAGTAGACGCACATGACTACACTAAACACTGAATATAGTGTAGAGGGATTATTGATGTAGATCACTCTCACTAATTTCCATCAAAGCATGTGCATGCCAAGTTCTGATTGGGTATTTCTTCTCAAGCAAGTGTGTGTCAGTCAACAATTGCATGTAAATTTTCAATTAGTGTAGGAAATTTCAAATAGTTTGATCTACACTATATTCACGGAACGGTGTACCATATGGGGCTTATCTCCCAGATATGATCCCTTAAAGTACGGATTGGGTTCCTCATGCCCACACTACCCGTTCCTTGAATGTAGTGTAGACTAGATTGTTTGAAATTTCCTACACTAATTGAAAATTTACAAGCAATTGTTGATTGACACACTTGCTTGAGAACAAATACCCATGCACATGCTTTGATGGAAATTAGGGTGGATGATCTACATCAATAATCCCTCTACACTATATTCAGTGTTTAGTGTAGCTTCATGGTAAAATCCGATATGGTTTCTAACCGAACCATTTGGTTATCCTCTTCAGGTTTACCTTTTTAACCATATTAGTACCACAATGTTATCATTGCGTTCCCAATGAGTTCCCATGTTGTTTCCTAGAGTTCCCCATTGTGTTTTCAAATGTGTTCCCATCGCGTTCCCCTCGTTCCCAACGCATTTCCCCCCATTCCCCAAACTCGTTTACACTAGGAACGAATTTATACTTTTAAAATTTTATCCAAATTTACCTTTTGTTTAGTGGGGCCCACCACCAATTGTTGGGCTCCCACGGAGGCTCATGCGCACACATGGTTGGATTAGGACTAGAGAGCATCTCCACCCGCCCGCAAACTCGGCGAATGGTGGGTAGCGTGGGGAGTGGGTCCGGGAGTGCCCCATTGGGAAGCAGCACATGCGGTCGGGGACTTGGAGCGGTGCCTATGGTCAGGGATGTGGAGAGGCCTCCCATGTGGGACATTACCAAGGGACATCTCGATGAAGGTTGGCAGCTCATAATAACATAATTGGTGGTTTTTCAATAGAATAATCACGTTTCCAAAATTGCAATAGTCTTGACGTCGATGGCCGAAGGAGACTGTGGGTTTGTAGGCTTGGAGGTTTTGCATTGCGCAGGCGGTCAATGGTAGGGTTTGTTGCATGTCCAACCCCTATCTTACTTTTATTGACCCCGCCCTAGCCTCCTCTTCATGACCGGTGGTGGGTTAGGGGTGACAATGCTCTTGTAGGATTAGACAAACGTAGGTTTAGGTTGGTTTCACATCTTTGTGAGCTTCTTGTTTTGTTTTTTTCTTCTTCTTGTTTTGTTTTGTTTGATAGGATGTTAAAAGTAAGAATAAAAAGTTGAAATGGGTCTCAAACAAATCTATGTCTAATGTAAAGAGTAAAGGCGTGAATCAAATACAAATTCCCAATAATGGTTTTTACAATGACAACAATTCTAAAGGCCAATTTGGCAAGAGATTCATAATCGGCTAACACATCTATTGTCTGTTTAGCATGGACACTCCATTTCATCTTTAATTGAAAAGTCATTGTTTTTACAATACTTGACACACCTATACTTGTTGGCAATGGGGCTTCAGATGTTGGAGCAACATTCTCTTCATGGTGATTGCTTCACAAAAGTTAAAGTCATGTCTCCTAAAATAATTCACCCATGGCAAGTATAAATATAATTTTCGACACTGATTCTTACATCCATGGTAAGAAGGTTTATTGTCAAAAGGCTTTGTGTGTGAACCACAACATCCTAGATTCAATTCCTCATAAGACCTAAAACATGTGACATTCCTTGAGCAAAAAGCTTTTGAAAAATAAATCCAAAAATCTAAAATTGTCTAAGGCATGGGAATGCAAATTGAAAATGTGGCAAATATATGTTTGACATGTATTGTGAAATAGATGACACTTTTAATGCAAATGTTGATGGCAAAGGCATCCAATCACCTTTCATGAATTGATGGAATAAGCATGGAAGATAAGGGCAAGCCTCTCTGTGGTCTCCACTCGTCTAAATCCATTGTAGCCTCCTGACGATGACTACACAGATTGAAAGTTGTCAAGTCACTTTCATGTCACTCTTTAATTGGGGAATATTGATGCTCATTAGGCTCATTGATGCTAAATTTAGGCTTACTTGTCACTCTAACACAATCTTACATGGAAGAGAATAGTATTTTGGGAAATAAAAAAGATCAAGGGCTTGTCAAGGAATCTCTTTAAACCATGTAGACAGATGGTAAGGGAACAAGGGTGTGGACAAGACCTGGCCACTATTTAGACCAAGGTGGGGTCTTAGGGGTAATTTAGGGCCACACGCCCCAAATTTGGCCCCAATAAATCCAAAAAATGCTTTTGGACCTTCAAACAAAAAAAGGAGGCCTATTGTGGCCCACCCTCCCATGACATATGTCTACATGAAATAAGGAGGTTTTTTGCCAAAGGGGGTTGGCATCTTTGATTTTTGTTGAACACCCGATCTTGCAATGACATGCCAACTTCTTTGAAGATCACATGTGAGTGACCAACCCCCAACATTTATGACAAGTTGGGCTTAATTTCACCTTCACTAGATTCCATCTGTTGCTATTAACTTACTTAACCATTAACCCCTAAGGTACCAAGTGTCCAAAAAGGGCTTTTTGAAAGTTCGGTCAGGTTCCTATGGTGTCAATTTCCAACATTCTTCTTTGAAATTTTTACTATAGAAAGACATTACCAAGGCCTTAGTGGGAAAACAATTTTTTCCTAAATTGGACATTTGATGAAAAAGTTATAGGGTTTTGAATTTTAAATGGGGAGGGTGGGCACCTCGGGCACCTCCAAAAACTTTTGATAGGACGCTCTATTGAAAGTGAGATTTTCAGTACTCGCAAGTAATATTATTTCCCTTCATATTGTCAAATTAAAATTCTTGTCTTTAGTGAAAAATAGCATACCAACCCAAGTCAAACATTTTCACACATTGTCACTCATTGTCGGGCAAGTCACCAAAAAAACTTCTTCTTTTCCACATAAAACCTAGAGATCTTTATATTTTTCACTTTTTAATTTTTCCACATCAATATGTAATGTAAACCTTCATATTAACCATTCGCATTATCAATCAAAAACATATTAAGTTCAAAAAAAAATAAAGTGTGAATTAACAAATTTCGAGCCTCCACTCCTTGCACACTTGTTTTGAATATGCTACACCCAGACTCTACCTCTAAAAATTGGTGTGTAAGGAGCTAACATCATGCTTAACAAGATGGTAATAGATTTAGACCTTTTGTAGTGAAATTTTTTGACACCAACTGAAGTCAAAGTCTGCTGATCCACTAAATGCAGGCAAGAAAATGAACCATTTGGTTGACTTCAAACACTATAATCTTTCAATCCGTGCGGTCAAAGTTTATGAAATTTTGTACATGTATTGCTTAATAAGCCTTTATTGAGATCCTACGGTCAGAACTAAAAATCAAAGTTTTTGTTACCTTCTTTATTCGTTGCATTAGAATCCATTTAGTTTGAAGTGTTTTTGGTGTAAAACTCTCACGGTACCTTAGGGGTTAAATGAACAAAGTCCGAGGTGGATTTTGCAAATCTCTGGCACGTTCACATGGTTGTAGTTTATATTTGCAATTCTTGAAATCTTGGACATTCATGCGAGAAGACATGAGGTAGGTGAGATTATAATTTTTATTCTCAATAGACTCATAGAAAAAAAATTATGTCATCTTAAAGAAAAAGTTGTCGAGTGCGGGCATGTCGAGCAACTCCAAAAAAATTTGCTAAGACACTCTAGTAAATTTGAGATTTTCAATACTAGCAACTGATATTATGTCCTTTCATATTGTCAAAAAAAAATCTTGTCTTTAGAGAAAAATGCATTTCATCCCAAGTCAAAGATTTTCACACATTGCCCCACATTGTCTGGCAAGGAACCAAAAAACCATTTCCTTTTCCAGATTAAACTTTGAGATCTTCATATTTTTCACTTGTTATTTTTCTTCTTCAAGACGTGGTGTAAAACCTCTTATCCATTGTTTGGATTATCATTCTGAGACATATTTTGTTCCCAAAAAATTAAAACATGGAATGGCAATTTTTTAACCTCCACTCAATTTTTAAAAATATGCTACACCCCTTCTCTACCTCTAAAAATTGGTGTACAAGGATTTTATATCATGATTAACATGATGATATAAAATTTAGACCTTGTGTAGTGCCAAGACTTGGACACCAAGTGAAGTCAAAAGTTTGTTTATCCACTCAATGCAAGGATGAAAATGAACCATTCTTTTTACTTCAAACAATATATTCTTTCAATTTGTGCGGTCAAAGTTGATGAAAATTTAAGAGTATGTTACTTATCAAGTGTTAAATGGGATCTTACGGTTAAAAGTAGAAATACGTTTTTTTTTCCCTTCCTTACTCATTGCACTAGAATTCATAGTTTTGAGTGTTTTTGGTGTGAAATTTTCAAGGAAATTTAGGGGTTAATAAAAACAATTGGCATACTATAATTTACACATACCTATGATAACAGAAATTCTAAGTGTTAGATTATTATTTATTTGCTACATACATATTGCAATATTGCAAAAGTGTAAAGTGATAGTTTTTTTTAAAAAAAAACTTAGATAAGCTAAGTTTGAGCTATTGCATTTCTTGGACTTCGACAATGGAAGCCATTCAAGCTTGAAAAAAGCACCAAAAATCACTTTTAGAATAGCATTACAAAGGGATAAGTCAGTTCTGCGCCAATGGCAAGGTTCATTTTCAATACGGTAAGAATAAATTGGAAGCCATCCAAAATTTAGACCAAATGGATTAGGATTCAAAGAACAGTTCCATATTCAGAATCCAACAGGAACAAAATTGTAGTCAAGCTAATCCATGACCACACGAAACATGGTCAACAACATGCATCCTCACATTCGAGTATATTTGGAGGTGCTGCTGAACATTCCAAGTTCCAACTTATCAAATTTATGCTCACAAATCCCTAACTTGGGCAACTCGCAATTGCAAGCAAAGCGGTCGAGCCGCTTGACGGCTTCGGATTGCCACATCGAAGAAAGAATTTCGTGAAGAAATTCCGAGGAGATCAGTGTTAATGATTGATATGTGATAAGATTAGCCAAAGCAGGTAGAATTTGAGCAGAATTGTTTGTATGTGAGTGAGGGAATTGTGGAACAAATCAAGGGTGATGAAACTTTGTACACATTTCCGAATGAATTTCATGGATTTTTGCACGAAGACGTGTTAGAGGCCATAAAATCTTCCTTCAAGAGGCAATGATAACTGGGGTCTTTGTAGGAAGAAATGAAGATGGTGGCTACGTCTTTGAAGAACTTACAATATGTTTGTGTACATCCACATTGCTTGTCATGCATAAAGTTGGACCACCGTCCATTGAATGCTTCCAAGTGATATGTTTTGGCATAGCCAGACTTAACTTCATAGGAGTACGAGCACTATTGAATTGCTTCCCGTACCCATGCAGAAGATGAATCCATGGACTGCAATGGTCCATAACTTTTTGTCCATGTTTTTATATTGGAGTTGATTCTAATCGGAATAAAATTGTCTACTCTAATCCAAAATTGAAATTTAACCTGAATAGAACTTAACCCATGATCTTAAGTTTGGCCAAAAAAAAATGCACAATACCCCAATACTTGATGGAATAGATTATATTGTTTAAAGTCTATATATATTATTATTATTTTGAAAGTACAGGGAAATGACCATGCATGTCACCCCAAATCTTATGGTCTTATATTAGGACATGTTTACACCAAAGAAATTTGGGTTGGAGCCTGAAGAGGTGGAGGGCTTTGATTGGAAGGTAGCCATGGTATCTGGCTTTTGAGTTTACACCAAATCAAACTTGGGTTGCAGCCGAAACTTTTTTTAGTGGATGAAAATCCTTGTTGGAATCCTACATGGTTGAAGTGGATAGTGACTTCCTAGACCTAAGTATTTGTTGGGAAGGTCTCGGATGTACCCAATCCCAAAGTCCAGGAGGAAGTTATCGTTTATTGCTCATTGTTGGAAAGTACAACGTCTCGTTTTTCTGGAGCCTAAAATATTTAAGATAATTGGAGTTTGTTATTGTTGATTGAAAAGGAGAAGGCGTTTGCTCATTTCTGCATCTCTTTGAATTGCTTGTGCATTGTGGTTGTTGTGTTATTCTCAATTTCTTTTGAATTTGTCTTGCAATGGAAGGAGGGTATTCTCAAGAAGTTGAGTCAAGTGAGCATGAGATTTATAGCCATTATTTGGCTTGGATGATGGGCTCTCCTTCTATCCCTCAATTTCAAACCCATGGTTTATCATTGAAATTAAGTGCGTTTCAAAGCGTGGGCAATAGTTTCTCCCAACCTTCGTATGTTAGATTGCCGTAGAATGACAGTGAGGTGCAGGAAGTTGGATATCAACCTCCACCTCAAATTTCTTCACACAATCGGCAAATGTTACATTCTTCCAGTTTTTTGCTGCCGCAATTTTTCTCACAATCTAAGCTTTTCAGTGATGTTGGGAAGAATATATTGCTAGAAGTGAAGAAAGAAGGAGAACCTAAGGTTGTTCCTAAGAAGCGAGGTAGAGGTCCAACAAAGGCTAAAGGAGGGGAGAAGGGAACAAAGAAGAGCAAGAAATTTAAAGAGAAGACATGTTTTGAAGAAGGTGAGAAGGATGACAATGATGAGAACGTATACTAGAAAGATGAGGAAGTAGAGACATTGATTGATGTGCGTGGCAAATTGGCCAAAGAATTTTCAAAAGCAGCGAATAAACAAGGTATGTGCTGAAATGCATGTCATTTATAGATTACAACTTTAATATCTAAGTATATTGATGGTTTTCTTACTTAGCCCAAAACGTTTGTCCAAAAGTGAGGTACCTTTTGGTGCCTTTGTCTTTCGCCTAATGGGCTGAAAAGGGCCAATTGGGCCCCCTACTTTCCCCCATTAAATCTATAGACTAGTCATGGCTTGGGCAAAAACATGCCACCATCCAGGATTGAACGGAAGACCTCTTGTCTACAAGAAGGCACCTCAGGTTCATCCACCTACATCAATGCTCTTTCCACATTCCCATGCAACTTGAACACATTAATTCTATTCTTATTTGATTTTGAAGTGTGGTTGTATGTGTTGAAATGTTAATTCCATTGCCACTAAGAGGCCTTTAGAGTGTTCTTTTCATGTTTTTTTACCTTTCAAATGTCCATGAAGTATACATGTCCTTCAATATTCATTCTCAAAATGTGGTGAATGTAAAATTTGAAGGTCAAAATGCATGGTTGAAGATTGAAGCTTGTATGGCAGCATAAATTTGAGGACGTTCTCAAACTACTATAGCTTGCAAGAAGAAATACGGAGGTAATCTCACTCAATACAAGAATGATAAACAACATGATGAGGTTTTAGGCAATGACCGCCATGAGCATTCTAAATGGTTCGAACAAATGGATTTGTGGAATGAAACAGGAGCAAGCATAAGTAACAAAATTCTAGCAAATGCTCAAGAGAGTGTTTTGCTGAATTTTGCAATTTAAAGCTCAAAATGACGGCTTTGATGCTCAAACACGTTGAATCAACATACAAAAGCACCAATACATATCCAGTACCACTAGAGCTTGTTCTCTTCTTTCCATGATGCCAAAAATCATCATAGACGGCCAAAATTTGAGAGAGATCAAGTAAAACAACACAAAAAGATGTAGGGCAGCATTGTCTACAAAAGGTTCTATGACTATGGGGTAAATTCAGCCTAAGCGCACAATGGGCCATGGCTCAACTCTTTTGATTTACACCAAATGTTTGGGCCAATACCTACTTATGAGTCCCTTGTTTTAAGCATGGTACCCTACTTAAAATGGTCTCATCCCTCAAACAAAGTACCACTTGTGTTCATGGATTGGAGCCCAAGCTTTTTGATGTAAACATGCCCTTAGTAATTGGGACCACATGCACATGGTGCCTTGGCTTAGGAAAGGTGTGGGAAACTACAAGGAAGCTTTAGCTTGCATGAAATAGGGCCTGAGAGCATTGATTGCCATTACTACTCATGCATTTCATTGGAGCAGAAAAACACAGTAAAAGATTTTTGACAATCTATTTTGGTGCATAAAGAATCTCACTTGTTTGTCTCCTCTCTTTTGTCTTTGAGAAGCACTTTTAGAAAAATCTATTGGAACCAAGAATTACAAATTTTGAAAGGTGCACAACTTTATCAATCTACAAAGTTTTAGAAGAAAATCATAAACCAAATGGAATAAGTATAGGTGTGCAATATGTTAATAGCTTCACTCAATTTTGTATGCAAAGTGAGGATTTACACTCAATAGTGTAAATTATGATTTTTCAAACTTCTACCTCCTTGATTAAATACAGACATGTTTTATAATTTATACGAATAGAAATAGAAGTTTTGAAGTTGATGAATGAGATTGAGAATACATAGTAGTAAAGAAACTCTTAGAGACAAATTTCTTAGACCATGATCACATTCCATAAGAGAGTATAAAATATTAGATAGTATATGTCATGAATTCCTCGTTATCTTTTAAATTTGAGTGTATTTATGTATTTTGCAATATACCGTAAGATATTCTAGGAATTCTATAACTCCAAGCGGCTAGAAATAAGAATGTTGCAATGTTAACTTCATCCTTGTACAAAATCAATAAAGTGCAAAGTCATCATAGTATAAATTCTATTAAATTATAGTGACTTTAGATCTTTTGCTCAATTTATACGTTAACTTCCATTTTGTTTTTTATGGTTGTTACGTGATGTATTCCCACTTGTATTATCACGAAGGCCTCCATGTTGCTAACTGCTCCTAGTTGATTGCAAACCTCCTATTGTTTCTACCCACACTAAATAAGATGTTTCCACTTACATTGATTATAAATTCCTCATAATAATTTTATATTCCTCACATATGTTGGTTCAATGCATGCTACTAGGAAGTACAGAATTTAACTATTGTCAAGTTATACTTAATACTAGACAGAGTACAGAAATCAAATTATTAACAACTTAACTTTTAACCTTGTAATCTTAAATTTAGGAGTGTAAATATCTTTTGAAATAAAGTGAAGTAACATATATCAAAACAACCAGTGTCAAGGTTGAACTATTGAAAACATAGAGGTAACTCATTTCTGAATGTTGCCCAGTTGGAAACTTGATGGACAAGATTATTTTTTCTAAGGTTTTTTTTAGCACAAATAAAAGAACCTATACTTCAGAAGAAACCAAACACAAACCAAACTTTGTTTGGTCCAGCAAGGCCATGCAAATGCCAAAGCAACGGGAAGGCCAAAACTTCTTGACCTTCTAGTGAACTTCTCCACCATAATCTAACGTGGCCCTAGGAGTTGATGGAGGTTGGATGTATCGGATATCATGGCCTTCAAACCCACATGAGCTTCAAACGTGGAAGCAATATTTGACTCGGCAAACTGTGATCTACCAGCTAGAATTTGACAAGAGTCATTGGGCATATTCCTTGACTTTTGCATCCCCTACATGTAAAATTTTTAAAAACTCATTTCAAGATCAAACATATAAAAGCACACTAACATTTTGTACCCCAACAAGAGGCTAATCTGATGAACTCTAAAGGGATTGGTTACATTTCAATAAAGCTTTTCTGTTGAGATAAGCAGAAGTGGGGCCCATATGAGTTGGCATGTAAGTAGAAGATGTGATGGAATATCTTGCTGATGTCATGATATCTTATGTTAAAAGGGATAAAATGATATTTGGATAGAAACACAAAGAGCGGATTGTCTAAAAGTGTACCATGTAAGATTATTCATCAAGCCATGTACGTTCAGAGGTGTCCACTTCTCAGCAGTGTGACACAAAATATTCCTTTTTAAAAATAATATATAGTTATTAAAAGATTTGACCTTAAAAAAAAGTGAATTTTAACCCCTAAATTTTCAAGACATTCTTATACCAAAAACACTTCAAAACTGCTCAGTTTTAACCACAGGATTTCAATAAAGACTTATCAAGAAACATACTCACAAATTTTCATGTACATTGACCGCAGAGATTGAAAGATTATAGTGTTTGAAGTCAAGCAAATGGTTCATTTTCTTTCCTGCGTTGAGCGGATCATCAAAATTTGACTTCACTTGGTATCAAATTTTTGCACTACACAAGGTCTAAACCTTTTATCATTGTGTAAAGCATGATGTCAGGTCTTTATACACCAAGTTCTAGAGGTAGAGAAGGAGTGTAGCATATTCAAGACAATTGTGCAAGGAGTGGAGGTTCAAAAATTGCCAATTCACGTTATATTTTTTTGTGAGCTTGATATGTTTTAGAATGATAATCCAAATAGTTGGTAAGAAGGCTTACACCACATCTTGTAGTAGGAAAAATTAATATTAAAAATCATCAAGATCTCTAGTTCTTATGTAGAAAAGAAGAAGTTTTTTGGTATCTTGCCCGACAATGTATTACAATGTTTGAAATCTTTTTACTTGGATTAACATACTATTTTTCATTAATTTAGACAAGAAACTATTTTTGAAAATATGAAAGGAAATAGTATTAGTTGCTAGTATTGAAAATCTCACATTCAATAGAGGTCCAAGCAAAGGTTTTTGGAGTTGCTTGATGTGCTTGGTCTTAAGCAGTTTTGCTTTAACTCCTAAATTACCAAGAGTCTCCTCAAGGGACTCTTGAAGGTTTGGGCACGTTCCTAATGTGTCAATTTATAACATTTAAAAAAAAATGCTGTAGATGGACATTACTAAAAGATTTGTGTGAGTCCAATTTTTTCCTAAATTTGACATTTGATGAAAAAGTAATAGGGTTTTGAAGTTCAAATGGGGAGAGAGGGCTCGTCGGGCAACTCCAAACCTTTTGCTAGGACACTCTATTGAATGTGAGATTTCCAATACTAGCAAATAATAATATTTCCTTACATATGGTTAAAAAAATCTCTTATGTTTTGTGAAAAATAGTATATTTATCTAAGTCAAGCATTTTCACACATTGTCAACCAAGTTACAAAAAAACTTTCTTCCTTGTCACATAAAACGTAGAGATCTTCATATTTATCACCTTTTATTCTTCCCACAACATTGTGTGGTGTAAACCTTTAAATTGACCATTCAGATTCTCATTCTAGAACATATTAAGTTCACAAAAAAAGGAGAACGTGAATTGGCACTTTTTGAACCTTGACTCCTTGCACAATTTTTTTGAATAAGCTACACCCTTTATTTACCTCTAAAAATTAGTGTACAAGGAACTAATATCATGCTTAACATGATGGTAATGAATTTAGACCTTGTATTGTGCAAAAATTTGGACATCAAGTGAAATCAAAGTCTGTTCAAAACAGACTTTGATGTTCAATTCGTGCAATCATAGTTTATGAAGTTTTGTATGTACATTACTTAGTAAATCTTAATTGAAATCCTATGCTTAAAATTAGAAATAAATTTTTGGTTTTCTTCCTTGCTCATTGCACTAAAAAAAAGCAAGTTTGAAGTGTTTATTGTGTGAAACTGTCAAAGTAATTTAGGGGTTAAGATGACATCACTTTTGCAATACATGTCGGACTTAGGAAAAATATGTGCCCATAGAGAGCTCTTGATAATGTCCATCTACAATAAAATTTTAGAGAATTATGTAATAAATTGACACCATAGGAACCTACCCAAACCTTGAAGAGTCTCAAACGGGGACTCTTGGAAACTTTAAGATCAAAATATTTTAAACAAATTATAACAAAGGAATTGCTAAATTGAATATTATGTAGAAAACTATCACCAAGATAATCTTCTTTTGTTTTGTTTTGGACCAACTAATGACCTTTTGAAGTAAAGTTCTAGACAAATTTGATATGGTAACTACAGTACACTAAAGATCACATTTAGTGTAGCATACACTAAATGCGAAGCCATACACTAAATGCAAAATTCGCAATTGGTGTAGTGACATAACCATATAGTAAATGTGAAAGATTACACTATATGTGAATTTCAGTAAAGATTGTAATGGATTTTATTTTACTCGTGCGCATTTAGTGTATGAAAAGTAAAAAAAACATAATATGTTCATTAAGACAAAAAACAACCATTTGGAGGAAGAACATTGATTAAATAAAATAGAACTTACAAGAAAAACAAGGAAAAAAAGAAAGACTTGAGGAATAATGAGGAATATTATGAGATTTTGAGGAATATTAAGGAATATTATAGAATATTGAGGAATATAGACAAATGTAGAGAAATTTTGTGGAATTTGGAGGAATCCTAGAGAATCATGGAGAGTTTTGAAGAATCTTATAGGAATCATTTAGGAATCTTTTGGTGAATATTTTTAGGAATCTTTTAGAGAATCTTGTGAGGAATGTTGAGAATCTTCTGGAATAGTTTGAGGAATATTGATGCATTTTGGAGATTCTTTTGAAGATTCTTAGGAAGTTATGACGGCCACTAAGCGATTGTTTGGTGGTGTCATTAATGACATTGGCATCTAACACTAATTGCAAACTTGTTCACAAATAGTGTAATTACACTATTCGCGCTCATACACTAAATGTGATCTTAAGTGTAGTTGGTTGTCCTAACATCACCAATTTAAACCCTAAAGAGCACTTGTCTTCAATGAATTTTTGTTGAGACAAGAGCCCTTTAGGAATTAAATTGGTGATTTTAGAAGACCTTCTAAGAATTTTGTTTGGGAAGTTCTTAGAAGGTCAATCTTGAATCTGATGATTTTGAGAATTTAAAATTTCACCACATATGTTTTACCTGAATTTTTTTGTGTCGATGCTTGCGCTGGAATTTTTTGTGCAATGAACATTTTGACCATTGCCTTGATTTTCTACCAACAACCTTTTCTTATAGGCTCCATGAATAAAGAAATTGAGAGGATAAATTTAAATAATAAGGACCTTTAAGAAGTAAAAATTGACTTAGGATTTGTCAAATAGACTGCGTCATAGCCTCTCAACTTGGTACCTTGGGCTTTCACACTTCAAGGTCCCAAACTCCACAAAATACATAATTTAATATTTTTTTTCCAACCCCAAAACTTAACACCTCAGCATACTTCGGTCCTTTGGTACCTTGTTCCATGTGTGAAACCCCCTAAAACCCTAAAGTTCGAGAAATTCTACCCATATTGAGGTTCTTCACGTTCTTCAGCGGCGGCCTTGTCGGGCTTGAGGCTTTGCCATGCTGCAAAGGTGGAAAAGCACATGATTCCAACCCTAATTTGTTCAAATCTTTGCAAATTTGACCGAAATTGTTTCCGTAAGCAATAATAATTTCAAAAGACTTTTCAAAAACGTACCTAGAGCTTCACCAAACCAAGGAAGCGGTCTTAGTTTTGATCCGGAGCTTGAGTCCATGCAGCGCCTCCAGTGCCTCCAGCTTGAGATGGCTTGTTTGTGAACTCCATATTTCCTGTGCCCAAGAAGAATAGGTCATGACTCAATTAGCTCATGTGATAATAAGTGTAGAGAGTTTTACCAGGTTTCCGGTTCTTGGCTTCGTGCTGCCAGCCTTTGTTTCTATTGGTTGCCCCGGTTCTTTGTAATTGAAGCTTTGCTTTGTTTTGTGCCCAAAAAAAAAAGATAATAGTTGTAACCTAAATCAGGGGTGAAGATGAAGTACAGAACCTTGCAAATGAGTTACGTTTATTGAATCCACAGGGCAATAAACAGACATGGAGTTGTAATTTCGAATTGGCATTACAGATTCAATTTTGGGCCAAATCATGTATGGAAAATTGCATTGGAAAGGTAATGAAGTGGACTTTACTGCAAGAAGAAAATTTTACAACAAACTTGCAAAATCATACAACAATAAAGTATCTTAGAGTATACTACCTACCATCTTATGCTACCACCTTTAGCATCAATTACAACCTTCATACGTTTAGGCATGCTAGCAATGAGGATCTCAATTATTTCCTTAGAGATGCCTTGCCATGCCCGTTCAATGGATTCAATCATTTCTTCTTGGTTTTTTGGTATCGGCCCATTTTGTATACAGTCCTTTACAATCATCCATAGGTTTTCTATAGGGTTCAAGTCCAGCGAGTTTGCCGGCCACTTCAGCTTCTTAATGTGATGCGCCACTCTCCAGCTTTCTGCGTATTTACTACGATGCACTGGGGCGCCGTCTTCTATGAGGATAAGATTCTCACGCTCATCATGCATGAAATAAAAGCCACTTAAGCGACCTTCATATACAATATTCACAAAATCTTTACTCGTGCGTTTGTGAAGTGGCATAACAGTAATAGGGCACTTATCAAAGCCACTAAAGGCACCCCAAATCATGACGGAAGTGCGGCCCGATTTGAATGTGGGGGCTATGCAATCCATTGAGTAGCGTTCATACGCTTGACGCCAAACCTTGACTTGTCGGGACCTCTTTCCAATTTCAAAAGAAGACTCGTCTGTCCACATAATGTTGCGCCAATCTGATAGAGTCCATCTCTTGTGTGCCTTTGCAAATGCTAGCCTATCTGCTTTGTGTTTCTCGCTCAAATATGGCTTCCTCACTGCAATTCGATTGCCAAAACCCAATTTGTTGATATACGTTGACAATGTGCGCTTGCAGACCTTGACCCTCATCTGCTCAATGATATCTTCACGAGATAGGTGATGATTTTGGGTGAGAATGCTCGCAAGGTCCCTCTTATCACGAATTGAAAGCTTTTGAGCCCTTCCACAGGGCTTACGCGCTACCACTGTACCACGCTCACACTAGTTCTTCCAGATAGTGAAGACAGTTGACTGACTCATTTCCAGTTCCTTCCCAATACTATAAGTTGACATTCCAGCACTCCGCATTCCCAAGATGACCCCTCTTTCTTCCTCAATCAAAGTCCTTGTCTTCATCTCTCTCAAATGGAACCAATACACAACAAGCATGCAAAGACAACAACAACATATACAACTTTGCACAGACCATATACTCAACAATTTCGACCTCCGCCAACACTCAGTTTTGCTACAAACACTCTAGCACTCAAATCCACTATGATTCTTAGAACCCAAGGATCCATTTTGTAGTTGCAAGTCAGAAAAAATCTTTGTTGTGATGGCGTGTTCACAGTTAACATTGTTGCAAGCATTCCAGTTGTAGTGACAGCAAGTTCAAGCTCTCTCTTAAAAATCCCGAATTTGTAGCTGTTGACATTTTGGTACGTCCTAAATTTAGCAGCTCGTGAGTAACAACTATGATTTTCATGTATCCACTAAGTTACGTAGCCAGGTGTTTGAAATTCTTGCCAAGATCTCATTCCGAAGTGACACCACTATAGAAGACGTGTTCTGATAGTTCAAGAAATAAACGTAACTTATTTGCAAGGTACTGTACAGTACCCACCAATAAGTATACGTTCATGAACGTTTCCACACTACACTGCTGCCAACTTTGACATCCTCCTTAGGGCTGAAAAAATGTCAATTTATCATGAAATGTTTGGCACAAGATCATTTCTATGTTGACAACATGTGTGCCAAATTTCAAGGCCAGAAGATGAATATAGAAAAAGATATTCCAAATTTACCAACATGTGTAGTTGTAAGCCATTCACTACTGCCAATTTTGACACCCTCTTGAGGGCTGAAAAATTGATATTTTACCATGAAAGTTTTATCACAAGATCATCTCTATGCTCATAACATGTGTGTTAAATTAAGCCATGTGATGAATACAATAATAGATACACAAGATTGTTTCTCATAGTTACACATGTTGGTAGATTTTGAATATGGGTTTTTTTGTTCATCTTCTGGATTTGAAATTTGGCACACATGTTATATTCATAGAGATGATCATGTGTTAAAAATTTCATAGTAAAAATAACAATTTTTCAAACCTAGGGAAGGTGCCAAAGTTGAAATGGTACCCTTGGTTGTTTGTCACAATTAGCACGATGGTAGATTTTGAATTTTTTCTTTTCTATCGTGGATATTTTAGACTTGAAATTAAGCACACATATAATCAACATAGAGATGGTCTCATGTCCAAAATCTCATGGGAAAAAATATAAAACTCAATCCATGGGAGGGTGTCAAATTTGGCAAGAGTGAAATGTTTCTCACAACTACACATGTTGGTAGATTTCAAAAATCTCTTGCTATCTAGGTATTCTGGCCTTAAAACTTGGCACACATGTATTCAATGTAAAAATGGTTTCATGCCAAAAATTTCATGCGCAAAAACAAAAGAATTAATCCTTGGGAGTGTGTCATAGTTGGCCAGGAGTGAAATGTTTCTTACAACTACACTCACAACTACACATGTTGCTAGATTTTAAATATGTCTCTTTGTGTGGATGTTTTAGACTTTAAACATGTAATAAACACAGAGGCGGTCCCATGCCGAAAATTACATGGGCAAAAACAAAAAATTCAATCCTTGGGAGGGTGTCAAAGTTCGTAGCTATGAAACTTTTCTTAGTGCTGCCCCTGTTGGTAGATCTTGAATATCTTTTTTTAATTCGACTTCCGACCTTGAAATTTTGCACACATGTCGTCAACGTAGAAATGATCTTGTGCCAAAAATTTCATGATGAAATGACAATTTTTCAGCCTTTAATAGGGTGTCAAAGTTGGCAGCAGTGTAGAGTGGAAACGTACATATGCAAAATGAACATATACTTATTGGTGGGTATTGTACAGTACCCTTGTCTCCATATCCCACAGCTTGATATTTTTGTTGTAGGAAGCCACTAAAAACTTGGAACCATCCTTGTTGAAGGTAATGTCACAAACTGCTTTGGAGTGGCCCATGTATGTCCGCATGCACATCCCAGATCTTCACATTGGTATCCATACTTGCATATGAAAGAAGATGGCCATACTTGGGAAAAACCGGATTGCAAAAACACCATGGGCATCTGGCACAAGCTATGCTTCTGGCACGCTTTTGGGTGGCCCACTTGTCTGTGCCAGATCTCTATATTTTGGTGACACGTGCTTCTCTGGGGAGGTGGGCCCTCGTCTGGCCCTCTCATTTTAGGGGGTCCAAAGGTTTTTCAAAAGGATTTCTTGGCAAATTTGAGGCTTGTAGTCACGAATTACTTTGGAAGCCCCCCCCCAAAGTTGGTACCACATCATGCCCAAAGTCTCCACTTATTGTAAGTGATGTACACATCACCGCACATCAGACTATGTCCATACTACTTCACAAACGACGCATCAAAAACAACCAACCACTCCCACCAACTTAATATACCCCATAGACACAAACATACATTGCCTACAACATCACACTATAGCTCGTCTTCAACCACCGTAATTTTTTTAAAAAACCTCCTAGAAATCAAACTCACAACTCTACATCCACTCCCATCTCATCACCAACAAACATGACTTAGAGGGTGACACTTCCTCCTCTTCATTCACCACTAGCTACTGGTTACTTTCCATAGTGTGTACGCTTGCAAGAGGGTAGTAGTTTTCCTACACTTATCCTTGTCATGTGGACATCGACATAGTGACGAGAATGAACAGATATATATATATATTTTTTATTGACAATGACCCTTTAGAAAAAGGTCGGAGTTCTTCCTTCTGATGTACACAATTTGTCAATCCTGCTCAGAGCACCACCACCGGTTTGCAAACTCGGTCACGATTGACAAGGTTAATTCCATATTGTCTAGGAGGCTCATGTGGAACAACCTCCACCGCTTCGTAGTCCACGTTCTAGAGCCTTTCTCCTCATGACCTGGTGAAATTCTACTGAACAAACAAAAACAATGTAAAACGGCGTGGTAAACAAGAGACGAGAAACGTGCAAGTGAAACACATATGTATAGATAGAAACAATGTTAGCAAGCGACCAATCACCGTCTTTTGGTGAGCGGGCTTTGGATCGTTGCACTCACAGCAACGGACCATCTAGAGGCCAACCCGGCTGGGATTGTGCACTAGTAAGGTGCTTGCTAGGGAACTACCCCACCCTCTCCACCAGCCTTACAGACGGATGGGATGGTCTTAAGCTCCTTTCACATCAAGAGATGATGACCACAGACAACTTTGTGTGAACATTGAGAACCATGTGATGACAATGTTGAGTGTTTGGAGGTATCGATGTGAATCTCAATATTTTGGTTGCACAAGGTATTTCAAGGAGGTGGGCCCTTGTTCTAATGGCCCCCCTTCATTATTCTAGCCCTCTCATTCTAGGGGTGTCCAAAGGCTTTTTCTAGAAGTTTTTAGGAAAATTTGGGGCCCATGGCATCAAATTATTCTTTGAGGCTCCAAGTAGCTACACAAAACACTGAATATAGTGTAGAGGGATTATTGATGTAGATCACTCATACTAATTTCCATCAAAACATGTGCATGCCAAGTTTTGATTGGGTATTTGTACTCAAGCAAGTGTGTGTCAGTCAACAATTGCATGTAAATTTTCAATTAGTGTAGGAAATTTCAAATAGTCTAGTCTACACTACATTCACGGAACGGTGTACTAATAAGTCCCCCATCCAAAAATAAAATATGGGCCAGGTTTTGTTTTTGTTTTTTTTGGACACAAGTAAAGGAAAACTTTACTGCAAGGGGCCAGGTTTTACCCCAACCTCCTTACCTCAAGGGAACAAATTATTTAGATCCTATCCATATCATGGTGTCCAAACAAGTGGGAGAGCATTGAACAAGCTGACAAAAAAAAGTTGGAAATGTGTGATGTGGATCATCAGTGTCCGACCTGTTACACAATTGATGCATCCAAATGTGGGATATTTATGTCCTCACAAAGATGAAAAATAATATAAAAAGACCTGGTTCATTGATTCATTGGGCTGATTCTCACAACTTCCAAAACTGTCCACCCACAAATCACATGTGCAATCTGCTTTTAAAATCTACATACTTGTCAACGGATTGGTTCATTTCTAAATTGGACATGTCTATCCGCAGGGCAGACATGTTTTTTCTGAGGTTGGACCTTGTGAAATGTTGACTGGATTCAATCATGTGCACTAAAATTCCTTTACTGTCATTGGATCCGGATAGGAGGCTTCCAATATCATTTGACCATCCACACCACTCCACACCACTCCGTATGGTGTGGGCCACAGGGATCTCAATATTTTGGTTGTATTAGAGTTTTCCTGAAAGTCTGAGTTTTATAGGGTGGCGTTATTTCACCCCAGCAAGCGTGGGTCGACGCCGCAACCTCGTTGGGGTGAGAGGCTCGGTGGCCGGGCCTCAACCTGCCAGCCTCTTGCTCTGCGTGAGCAAGAAAAAGTCCTTTCCAACGAAGTGACCCCGCTCGCCCGGTCTCCCTCCTCCCGCCCGGTCTCTCCCCTCCCGCCCGGTCTCTCCCCTCCCGCCCGGTCTCTCCCCTCCCGCCCGGTCTCTCCCCTCCCGCCCGGTCTCTCCTCCTCTTTCTAGTCGCCCGTTCTTAAACAACGCAGTTGTTTTTTTGGCAGTTTCTTCATGATGGCGCCGCCACATTCTTCACCCCCCACACTTAGAGCTCGCAGCCACCTTCCAACGCCTCCACCCCATCAATGTGTATGTTTGGTTTTGAATTGTTGAAGTTGTGTGTGTGCACGTTGATGTTCTCTTTCATGTTTCTTTAGAAATGGTTCTTGAGAGGGTTGTGAGAGATTAGGGTGATGTTTTCATGTCGTTTTCATGCTTTATCAACCTAGGTTTTGCAAGGATGTACTCTGCTTAAATTGCTTTGAGGACCTCTCAACTTTTTCCTTGATATCCTTGGTGTAGGATAGTGCGTTGAAGAGAGATTGTATAGGGTTTGGGTGATTTCAAAAGTCACTTAGCATAGAAGTTTACTCATTGTCTTTTGCATGTTTCTAATTACTTGAGCACCTTCATGTGCTACGTATTTGGAGATATGGTTTGGCAAGTCTGTGTTTAAAAACCTTTTAGAGAAAGTTTAGATCTGAAGTGTGTAGGACAAGAGAGTCTAATGGAAAGCACCATCCGTAGATCACATGTCCATGGGCAAGGTTTGAATGTCCATGTTGTAGGCCAACAATCAATGAATACAGATTCTGTGGATTTAGGGAGTGGAGATGAAACTCACATGTGGTCTTCAGACTATTCCAACCCAAATTAGAATAGCTATGTCTGTCCTTTGCAATCGTCACAACACTCTCTATGTTTGGTTGATGGTCACAGGCCTCGTCTCGCTCATATGCCTTTGAACGAGAATATGTATGGTCTCGTTTCTATGCCTGGTCTCCTTCTGAGGCTAGGCCGCGTTCACACGCCTAACATCGGCAAGAGTCCCGGGCTCCTTAGAAGCCCTACTTTTAATTCCAGGCTTCTGAACGTTCCACGGCCTGCTATCGTTTACGGGCCTGGCCTCGCCTACACTCCTCCTCTCGATCCTAGGCCAACTATAGATCCTAGGCATGCTATCGTTCCAAGGCCTGACCTCGTCATCAGATCTGGCCTCCTTCATAGAGCTCTATACATTCGTAGCCCTAGCCACACACCACGTTCTTCTAGTCTGGTTTGAAACACCATTAGACACGCTGATCAGCCTGACTTCCCCATCCCGGACAGGGTTGTCTACATAGACGGACAGGGGCCCAAAGACAGCGGACGGACGGATAGGATGGACAACACTATTTGGCGGACAATTGCGTGTAAAAAAAATTATAAACCCTAAATCAAATTTTCAACTTACCCCCTAGTAAAACACGTATACACGACACGTCAGACGGCTTTCCACGTCACATCAAGGGGCGGGCGCGTGCCTTCGGACCGCGCGCGCAACATTTGGGGCCGGGCGCGTACCAATCTGGACCGGGCGCGTTTATGTAGGGCCAGACGCGTACAATTTAGGGCCGGGCGAGTACCCCGAAGGGCCTCGCGCGTGCATTTCAGGGCCGGGCGCGTACGCGTCAGGGCCGGACGCGTTGCACTGAGGGCCGGGCGCGTACCGTCAAGGTCGGGC
>OZ020524.1:15509522-15963419 GCA_963971425.1 Bryoerythrophyllum caledonicum | reverse complement strand
GTACGCTAGAGGGTCGAGCGCGTACGCTGGAGGGCCGGACGCGTATGCTAGAGGGCCGGGCGCGTTCTCTGGAGGGTCGGGCGCGTTCTCTGGAGGGCCGAGCGCGTTCTCTGGAGGGCCGGGCGCGTTCTTCTGGAGGGCTGCGCGCGTTCGCTTGAGGGCTGGGCACGTACGCAGGAGGGCCGGATACGTACGCTGGAGGGCCGGACGCGTTTGCTGGAGGGCCGGGCGCGTTCTCTGGAAGGCCGGGTACGTATGCTGGAGGGCCGGGCGCGTTCGCTGGAGGGCCGGGCGTGTTCTCTGGAGGGCCGGGCGCGTTCTCTGGAGGGCCGGGCGCGTTCTCAGGAGGGCCGGGCGCGTTCTCTGGAGGGTCGGGCGCGTTCTCTGGAGGGTTGCACGCGTTCGCTGGAGGGCCGGGCAGGTACGCTGGAGGGCCGGGCGCGTACGCTGGAGGGCCGGGCGCGTTCGCTGGAGGGCCAGGCGCGTACGTTGGAGGGCCGGGCGCGTACGCTGGAGGGCCGGGCGCGTACGCTGGAGGGCCGGGCGCATTCGCTGGAGGGCCGGGCGCATTCGCTGGAGGGCCGAGCGCGTGGCGTCTTGGTCAGGCGCATGCACATAGACATGCGAGGCTAGGGTTTTCCATTTCACTATAAATGGAACAGATTCTAATATCAATCACATAGGCTCCTCTCAAGTGGCTCCTTGTCCTAGTACTATTCGTACTTTGCTAGGAACTAAGAGGGGGGCCACCACAGGGGAATGCTATTTTGCGTGCCCAGTTTTGCGAGCGGTGAGCCGTGAGCCTACGTTCGTGAGCGTAGAGTGCAAAAAGTGAGGTGTTAATAAAAAATGGACTGAAGAAAATAAATGCATAGGCGATTTTTAAGAAGAAAACTTGTTAATTCTATAAATGAATGGACCTATAACCGTGCTGAAGGTTCAAGATACAATAAGTAAGGAACGTGTATTATTGACAATACATGTAGTACATGAAACCAAGGAGTTGTTTTTCTTAGAGAAAGTGACCTATAACCGTTGAATCTAATATCTCCAATGAAGGAAAAATAGAATCTCCTTGGGTCAAAAGGTAATGGCAAGAATAGCCACAAAGAGGAATAGTAGGAGAGGGGAGGAGGTTGCCAGAAATTAGGAGAAGGTCAGGGTTTAGGGATACTCGGCAAGAGAGAGAAGTGGGGAATTTAAGACCAAGGTTTAAGGATTTAGGGTTAAGGATCAGTGAGTGGGAGAGTTTGTAAAAATTTGTTGTAAAATACTGTAGGTTTTCTATAAATTTACATAATTTGAAGAGAGTAGTAAAGAGAAGCAATGGCAGTGTGTGAGTTTAGATTCATTTCATCAAATTGCAAATTTGGTCTAATTTTTTATCTAGAGTCACCTTCCCTTCCTTCTTTCCCTCAAATATAGAACATGTAATGAACAACATCATGTATGGACTGTGGAGGTCGCCCTTTAAATCTCACCTCCTATTCATAGATATAAAAGGCCGCAGATTGCAGTACAAAGCTAAAATATATTTGTAATATCTATGCACCGTAGTATTTAAGGAGCAAAATCTGTAGAACCCGTTTAATCTCATTCCAGTTGAAGGTAGGAGCGTGAATGAAGACATCTACCTCAGAATCAAATCTACACACTACATTGACGATGTAATAAAGGTGCTTACAATATGTCCAAGCACAACATTTGCCGAGTGACTTTGCTGACATCTTCTTAAATGATTCGCAATCGCAGCTTGGAAACTAACCAATCGTCAACAAATATCTGGAAACCTTAGAAATGTTCGAAGACTCGAGGGTCACAATGGCACCTAGAGCTGGAGGTGGGACCATTAGAATACCGCAGATCTTTCCGACCACCAAGAGCGCTGAGGCACAGTTGTTATGGTGTTTGGTAATAGGGGCAGACGAGTTTCTACGAATGTTTTTATCAAATCTCTTTGTAGGGTGTTCTGTAGGATTTAGGGGAGTAGGATAATTGTCCAGGTTCACAGAGGCGCCATCTACAAACAACCGCCGTGGGGACAGCTCTACGCGCTCCGCAAGACGAAAGTCGGCATTTTCGAGGGCCAGAATCTCCTTTCTGCTCAAGTTTGTTCCCATCTTCACTGGCCAAAAGTGAGGGAGAGGTGGTTTAGAAACCACCCACTTGCGCTTAGTGCCTTCGACACAACGCTCAATGTCGTCGTTGCAGTAGAAGAATTGCATTCTCTCCAATCTATTTTTTTTGTAGCTGTCCATCATCCCCGTGTATGTTGGAGCAGCCGTACTTCTCCCATCTTGCACAATCTTAGCCACACACTTTTTTTTGTTACAGCTTATTGGGCAAAGCAAGCTTTACCAGATGTCTTGGGAAGCCTTGCTATGTGCCATTGCTTCTCATCGCAGACAATCTCTTGAACATATTTGACGTATTGGACCCGAGCTGAAGTGGCCGTTGAGTGGGGGGAAAGATCTTCGGCCACAGTAGGACGAGGATCAAATTCTGGTTTGGGATCTTCTCCTGTTAGGTCTACAATTCTTGCATCAAGACGACGAGCCTTTATCCTTGGCCAGGAGACGCTGATCTTGTCGGGGCGATGTGAATCGAATTCAGAACCAGGAGGAAGATCAGCTTTTCTCTTCAAAGACATAAAAACTTCTTCACCTTCCAAGTGGCGATCGCGTGTACAAAATTCATCCGCACCAGGCATATCGGCTAGCGCTGCATGAAGGACCTTTGAATTTTCCGAACGTTGGGCACTGCGCTGAGCAAAACTCAAACTAAGTTCCTCTTTTCTAGGCCCGGTACACGGCTTCTCACCCTTCAGAAACTGGTAGTACGCAACAACCTGCATGAATGTGCGGACCATGTCATCGACAGCTGCAACGTAGAGATCATTCCGTCTTTTTCCAGAGTGTTGCAGCCACTTATTGTGTATGGATTCGGCCAAATTACACGAGGGCATCTCAGCGAGCTGTGCTTCAGAAAGATTCTGCACATAAACAATTAGGTTAATATTCCATTCGACGTGTGAGGCAAAAAAATGAATGGAGGAGAAGAAGGACTTCTAGTAGAAGTACAAGATTGAAAGATAATTAAAAGAGGGGCCTTCGTAAGTACTGCCGATGTCGGCCGTGCCTGAGGAGTAACTTCGGGGTGAAATTCACTGCAAAAATACGGGGGTGTCCATGACAAGTGCCAAAGAGAACAAGTGTCATTAGTTCTCAAATCGGTAATGCACATGAACCAAAAATTAATATCCAATTCAGGCGATGGCAAGCAGGGGTGCCGATTTTAGCATTATATGTGAATGAGAGATGTGAAATATCTGAGTTTAATTAGAACGTACAAAATGATAGGACTTATAAGCTGCATGAAGCCTCCCCATTGTCGGTAATGGAAATGCCAGAAAGCTAGCCATAACTCCAATCTTGGTAGCGCTTCATCAGATGTTGCTCCCGACGACAACCACCACGCTCGGATTGCCAAATACCTGCTTTCTGCCACCTCCAACGAGATTGAGTTTTTGTATTGTTTGCAGAGGCGACGGTGTTGATCTTGCAAGCCAGCTCTTATATCTGCCTTGGGTTCTCTCACGGCTGTCCATAGGGACAGATGGGTCTCCAGTACCGTATACGATACGAACCGCGTTCCAGTTGGCTTGTGCACTCTCGGCCATGAAACCTTTGAAATTTGGATTGATTATGTCGTGTTTAACTGAAACAGCGTTCAAGTTCCTCCAGAACACTTATTGGGCTGCCACATCCTCTGATTGCATATCGCAAACGGCAATAGTCATAACTCGGCAGTATGTGGAGTCATATACATGACAAGCCATTGTCGTCCAGGACTTCACATGTTTCACATGGTCAAACATCATCTAGGAGTCCTCCAAGTCACCTCCAGGTTGCATCCGCCTAACTAAGTCAACTCCACTACCAGGGCCCACCTCGGCCATCTTGAATATAAAGACCTTGTCAGAGTCCGTTCCTTGACCAGGAAATCGGTTCTCCTGGATGAATGCCCAATTACTCGACCCTCTAAGTTTAGTGATGCTATCCATGACACTAAAACGACGCAGGTATCAAAAATTGGTAACCTCATTTCGAATATTTGGGGAGGATACGTGCTTGAACTTGTCCAGCACAAGGATTAGCTCCTCAAATCCAAAATGATTTTGAGGAACACCTTCTGGGCATAATAGCAACTCTCCTAGGTACTCCTTGCTAGCCTCAAGGACAATTGAGGAGTTGGTCGCAGATGGAGTCCTCCCTACCTGCTCAGCAATTAGTGATCGGAATTTCGCGGAGGACTCTCTATAGTTTCCCTTCTTCACAGTATGACTGTGTATTCCAAGATGCACACATGCACGTGTCATGTGGCTCTCGGCATGTTCGTAATAGATCTTAGCCGAGCAACTTTCAATGCATGAGGGTGGAACCTGGCACATAGCGCAAACGACAGTAGAATGAGGAGGTGGGTCAGAACGTGGATGAAATGGAGTTGAGGCAGTACCCTCCCACTCAGTTTCATTTGTTGGTGAGGTCCGGTTCAGACGCTTTAGGTAGTCACATGAATCATTTGTACACTAGAGGTGGCCCAAACAGGCAGACATCTTAAATGTGAGGTGGAACTCCGATTTGATGTGCGATGTGATAGTTCGAGTCCACGCGTGGTCGTCGTCTCGCTTATCCATTCCATGAAGTTGCCCAGCCTTGGATGACAATGGGTACTTGCCCATCGGCGAAAGTTCAAAAATGACATCGCCATCAAATTTGGGGGGAAGAAAATCTTCTTTCCGAATTGATATTGAGTTATAATCTAACTCACTGTGAGCTGACTTTGCTCCCCATCTGGCACCAAGAAGGCGGAGGCATCGGACAATACTGTCTACAGGAGGAAGTGGGGGTTTTGAAGTGGTCGGACCAATACAAGGAGATGGGGAGGACTCAAGATTCAGAGAGGCGGACTTAGACTGGGGAAGAGTAGAAAGAGGGATTACAGGGAGGCATTTACAGTCAGAGTCGTCACTAAGGATGAAGACAGGATCATCAGGAGGCTCAAGTTTTACCTTCTGCAACAGCGGAGTAACAACCGTTCCAGTGGTTGACCGTCTTGGTATTAACGTATCCGCAGACACCTTGGAAGGACGGTCTTTGGTTCCATACACTCTATAATTCCCCGACTGCAATTTCCAGTAGTCACCACTATCAGAAGGAAACGAAATCTATGCTTCAGTGTGAGAGTTCTTTCGTGATCGGATCGACTACATCCTTGTCAATATGCAAACTGCCATCTAAGATGTGGAATCGAGCAGCTAAACGACTTCCAGTAACAATGGAGAAGCCATCCTCTCCGACTACAAACGAAATGGGCACGGCAAATCCACTCCCGTGAATCAGAACAGGTTGGGACTCGGCATCCAACAGGGACGCCATGCAAAACAAATCGAAAGCAGAGGAATAGGAAATAAATCTCGAGCAAAGAATGGTGGAGGCAATGGGGAACTATGTCTGAACATCTGAAGGCATTGTTAAATTATTTTTATCTTCTATCAAACATATTTGCACGCCGTAATGGACAAAGTGAGGTAGGTACCAGAAACAGTAATGTCATTCAAATACGCCGTCAATAGAAGACGAGAATTAAAGTTAAAATGGAATTGGTTGTTGAATAGGCATTACTGTTTTCTTACTAACAAATGTAGCAGTGATCAATATAATACAGACTGTCCGGTAGGAGCTTAATGTTTACGGTGACAATAATAGCGGAGCCCACAGAAAAAATCACAAATGGAGTACCTGTCAGAGCAAGATAATGAGCCCCTTGAATGTCTTAACCCCTAAAGGACCAAGCGTCTATAAATTTTTCAATTTATATTTTTTCCACAACAATATGTGGTGTAAAACTTTGTACAGAGCATTTGGATTATCAATATAAAATATATTAAATTCACAACAAAATAAAGTGTGAATTAACAAATTTTGAACCTCCACTCCATGCGCAATTGTTTTCAATATGCTTCACTTACCCTCTACCTCTAAAAATTGGTGTTAAAGGAAATGACATCATGCTTAACAAGATGGTAATAGATGAAGACCTTGTAGTGCAAGAAACTGACACAAAGTGAAGTCACAGTTTGCTGATCCACTAAACGCAGGGAAGATAATGAACCATATGCTTCACTTCAAACACTATAATTTTTCAATCCGTGCGGTCAAAGTTTATGAAGTTTGGTTGATATATTAATTCATAAATCTTAATCGAGTTCTTACGGTTAGAACTGAAAATCAAAGTGTTTGTATCCTTCTATGTTAATTGCAACAGAATCTAACATTTTTAAAGTGTTTGTGGTGTAAAATTGTCACGGTACCTTAGCGGTTAAATCAACAGGTAACCGCCGATTTTGTCATCATGCCCTCTGATCTAGATACTATAATATTTAATAACATACAAGATTGGCGGCCAACCAAACTTTCATAAACAAGCAACTAGGTATCTGAAACTATCCATAAATGAGATTTAGTTGTAATGGAGTGCCGAGCATGGTTGAGCGCTGTGAATGAGTTGCGGATGACGGCAGTGGTAAACGTTTTTTTTGGGTTAGAGCATCACTTTAGGGCGTCAGGAAAAACCGTACCTAGATGAACGCTATGAAAGGGTTGCCGATGTCGACAGGCGAAAACGTTTTTTTTTTGTTAAAGCTTCACTTTAGGGCGTCAGGAAGAACCGTACCTGGTTGAGCGCTGTAAATGGGCTGCCGATATCGGCAATGGTGAACGACGATTTTTTCTTAGTGACAGCATGACTTGAGCAGCTTGACTGGAGCATGACTTGAGCTTGACGGTAGTATGCTAATGGCGCAATGCGCGCCAAGTATCGAAAGGGGATCGGGTCAATATTCCCAAATCGGGACGTGGCAGTGGGCGGTGACTGAATACCGAGACTCCCCTGGATGAGTTCTCTTTTCTTTTAAAAAGCCTGTCCACCCTGGAATCGGTTCACCCGGAGATAGGGTCCAGCGGTGTCAGCTGAAGCTGTCGATGCTAAAGGAATCCCGATGTGGATGTTGGTGTAAGGTCACGGTCATGTTGCAGGTGCTATGGTGTGTGATTCAGGTTGGAATGTGAGGTCGAGGTTCAAGTATCATCGCATCACCAGCCTGGTGCAAATGTAAACTTCATGTTGTTATCCTGATTTCCTCCCTCGCGACTGTGGGGTCAAATGGGGCATGCATCAGGATGTCGGCATTTCCAAGTCTCATAATCTCGATGCACACCCTTTGACCTTTCAATGAGAAAACTCAGAACAAGGGGGCCGTCAACGTTGTGACGTACGTAAAATTGTAGTACACAGTTGAGGGCTTGAACTGCCATTTTGTTGTCGGATATATTATTGACCTGTTCATGGACGCGCTCTTCCGTGACGACAAATCACGGAGCTTGCGGAGAGAACATTCGCCTGACCAGGCTACCAATACAGCTCTCACCATCTCTGGATAAGGACGTCTCACTCCACAATTTCGCACCCTTTCGTGGATCATATTCCAAGACACCGATGGTGCGTGAAGTTTTCTGGGGTAATGCACTGATCATGCAGTATGAAGTATTGCTGGCGTTCGGCATCGCTTTGGTATCCCTCATGCTAGGTTTGCACTGGCCGCTAATGAGCGGTGGCACCGCCTAGGCATCATGGCGCTCGTGCTGATGCAGGTTTGGAGTGGCCGCTGATGAGGGCTGTCATTGATGAAGCTGGAGCCTATCCAGCTGGTGTTCTCGTTGGGATACTTACATGGCATCGCCGACATCGGCAGACCTCGGGACCTCGGGACCTCACGACCTCGCTGGGTACTCCGGACCTCGATACCTCGGGACCTCGCTGTGTCCACTAGCATAGCATCGCATACATCGACAGACTATGTGGAGTGAAGATGCACTCGCATCGCTTCGCCGACATCGGCAGACCTATTGACTCGCATGACAATGACGTGCATCGTCAGACATATTTACTTGCATGGCATTGACTTATTGACTCTTCGGGAACTTCGCGCAGCCGATGACAAGCTCGTTCGTTCGATGAAGGCTCACTGGATCGCGGTAGTTTAGGGTTTAGGGTCTCTGGTGCAGTTGTCCTCTTCATTCTCTTGTACAATGTTTGTCGGTGTGCTTGTTTAACAGGTCTAGAAAGTGTTGTGTTCTGGTTTTGATTAAGGGTCTCTTTTTCTGAATTGACGAGATCCTTTCACGATGTTGCTTATGAACCTTTTGGTACTGAGGATGATATCAGTGAGGATTTGTTGAGGTTTTGCTGGTCTCTGTTGGGAATGTTCTCGTTTTTTTTTACAACGTTTGTGGGTGTGCTTGTTTAACCAGATCTAGAAAGCGTTCGTGTCTGAATTGAGTCATTCAGCTTTTTGTACACGATCTGTCCATCGGATCTTTAATTCGTGGTGATCGTCAGTTTGGTAGAGATGAGAGTCATGCAGTACCAGTGTTGCTAGTCAATCAGGTCGAAGAATTCGGTAGTTTAAGCGATAATTACTGTTAAAACATGCCATCAGAAAGTCGAACTGATTCTCCAATTCTTGGTCCAGGTGTGCATCCAATACTTGTTCTTGCTACTAACTTATATCATCGGCTTCAGCCTGCACTGCCAAGAATGCTGTAAGAAAAACTAGGTAGAAGTCCTCGAACTAGAATTAATCATGAAGATGCAGAATGTGAGGCATGATTCTTTCCGCGCAGGTGAATCGCATACATCGGCAGACTATGTGGAGTGAGGATGCACTCGCATCGCTTCGCCGACATCGGCAGACCTATTGACTCGCATGACAATGACGTGCATCGTCAGACATATTTTCTTGCATGGCATTGACTTATTGACACTTCGGGTACTCGGGACCTCGTTGGGTCCACTAGTATGGCATCTATGGGTCCACATGCATCGCTGGGCCCACTAGCAGGCAGCTACGTATTGACTCAGTTGTGCGGAGACCTCGGGTGATATGCCCAGACCTCGGGTGGCAGTATCATCGCCGATATCGGCATTAGTTGTGTCTCCACAGGATTGAGCCTGGTTGAACGAATGCACGGCATGTTAAATTGAACCAGATCTATGAGTCGTTGGTTAAATTGATTACTCTGCAGCTCTTGCTCATTGGCCACTTTTTTTATTTTGTGGTTTTATGCTCTTAACGTGCGATTGATCTAAGAAGGCCTACTTTGTTGCTTCTACACAGCGGTGGATTCAGCGAAAGTAGGACTTGTTGATTCAATGGTGGATCACTAAGAGTCACCTCAGCCTCATATTGGAGTACCTGGTAAGTATTGTTTTTGTCTTGTCTTCATGATTTTTTGATGAATAATATCCTAATTGATGAAATTGAGATGAGGACTTTGACAATGAGGGAGACGAGGACATGCAAGATCATGATTCTATGCCCCTGGAAGACGAAAGTCAATATTTGACAGCCATGTCTGTAGAAGAACTTGGCAAGAAGATGGATGCCTTGGTGGTTAAGGAGTCTGTGAACACAAATATTGTATTGGATAAGCTTCGTTTAAAGCCACGGAGCAAGTCCAAGTTAAATATTTCCTTGTGTCGCATGCTTCCGCTAGCTGCTATAAGGCCATATCTTAAGAACGATGTAATGGCATTATGTGCTCACTTCGTAAGTACAGGTTACATGGATGGCCATGGCGTTTATTACGTGGCCTGTAATTTGAGGCTTGTAATAACTATTGTCAGTATTAAAAAATTTACTAGAACCAGGTCCTGATTTGGAGTTGTTATGAAAGAAAGGAAGAATTTGGAAACTTTTTCTTTCAAATAGTGTCAAATACTTACAATTCTCTGAATCTGCAGGAGGAATCAGAATTGCCAGGTGAAAATGAACCTAGTGCATAAGCTATACCGCATCCAGGGAATTGCCGGTCAGCCACTCTAGTACTTCGAGAATCTTGTTTCAGAGGAGGAACTCAATGACGCTGAGAAGAAACAATTGTCGAAGAACCATGGTTGGTACACTCTTACGATGGACGGCCTCATTTCAGTTCTTTACCAGGTACAAAACGAAATTCATTTAACTGTTCAATTCGTGGACTGTGTTAAACCTTGAGCCACTTACGAGAATATGTTCTGTTGGCAATTGGCAATTGTTCATCACAATGTAGAACTGTGATGCTAACTACATTGTGAAGCTTGTTATATAGCATCTGATACATTGTTTTTAATGATCTCATTTCAATATGAGATAGGCAACAAGTTTAGGCAGCACTTATGTTCTTATGGCATGGGCATCACTTATGAGATGGGCAACACTTAAGGACAGCTTTTATGTTTTAATGTTTCAATATGAGATGAGCAGCACTAAATGGGCAGCACATGTGTTTATATAGGTGTACCATTCTAGAACTATAAATTGGGTTGCCGATATCGGCACCCTTACTGCTCGCTCCTTAATTTCTCTTCATCATCAAACCTGCTAGTGACGGATAGTTGAAGTAGGGTTCTCATTTGTTTTGTTAATAGTGCTAAATGCCTGCTGTGGACGTGCCTAGAAATTTTTTTGCCCTTGCATGTGTATCATATTTCATACTACGATATTTAAATATATTATCATGATTGACCTTTGCTTCATTGTTTTCAGCAAGAGCTTGGAGATGTTGTGGCCCATGCCACAACGAAATTCAAAGAAAAATATCCGGAGAAATCAAGTGAGTGGACAATTGGTAAGCTGCACGAGGAAATAGGAAAAGCCGTGGATAAGGTGAAGAGAGAGACCTCTTCTGAATTGAAGAAGCAACTTCCAATTGCTGATCCAAAGCATATCCCACAGTTCCTGGAGCAAGTTAGAAGGCATTACGAAAAGCGAGAGGACCATCCAGAAATGTCTCAGGAGAAGTTGTGGTACCTTACAACGTCTGCAATGGAACCGGCTGTGAAGGTGAAGTGGCTTGAGCGCTGGAACTTGCCAGCTTCACTTCGGGATGTTGTGCGGTTTCCAAGGAGCAAATTTGCTTACCACGCGTTCCCCGTAAAAAATGGATGTTGACATTGACGTCCTTCAGGTGATACCAGAGTCAACTCCTGTTATCACTTCCACAGTGGCCCCTGTCAATTCAGTAACTGCAGTTGAGGGCGGAATCCGGATCAAGCTTAATCTCCATACTTTTGTAGAAGCTGAAGGGGAAGGTGGCATCTAGAAGATCATTGTCTACCTCCAATATGTCCCAAGAAGCGTCAGTTCTTGTCGAAAACACTAGTCTTCTGAAAATTTTGAAGGTCCTGCCCGAGATTCATCCTTCTCTGCTGAACCTGAGCAACTTTGTCCTTAAAGTAAAACTCTCCCCTTATTTCTCTTCGTTTTTTCCTCTTCTGCACTTTCCTTCAATCAACTGTTTCTTCTCATTGAATTGTGTTGATTTAGTGTCCTCTGATTTCTCAATGTTGTTGATCCAAGGCAAGCATTTCTTGGGCATTTATGGTATATTATCTCTCGATTTCTGCTTCTGCTTGTAAGTCCCTGCTTGCTTGTCCCTTGTTTTAACACTATACTCCGTCATTTTTACATTATTCAAATGAAGAAGGAATCTGGAAGTGCCGCACTCTCGACTCATTGCCCTCATAGCGGGTTCGACCTGATAATAGGTGATCTGAAGGATGGCATGATGGTTCCTGGCATTTCAATGAGCCCCACTGACGTTCCAAATTGGAACGAATACTCAGTGCACGATACAAAGAGTTTATTTGAGTTTGCTGAGTACTTCCTTCATAGTGAGGGTGGGCTGCTTCTTTTTGTCCCTGACGTCTTAAGCATTCGATGCGACGTCCTCTCATACGCCGAAGGTTACAGTTTTCAGCTATTTCGAGAGTGGTGGAGAATTAACGACCTCCCATCTTCCTCCCTTCTCAGCCCCGGACTTAAGGTATAATGTTCAATTTTTCACCTTCATTGTCCAATTCTGCTTGCAACCGACTTTGATTCTACCCTCACCTAACATCGACTATTCTTTGATTCTACCCTCACAGAGTAGAAGGTTTCGAATTCAGCTCTTCCTTCACAGTAAGTTGTCCCTGGACCGCTTCTCTATTGCAGTAAATGAAGATCTTGCCGAGGTCGGTTTAGGGGTTGTGGAATCAAATGTGCTCTTCAATTTCACAACCGCCCAGTCCAATCAATTAATCACGCAGTCCCATGGAGGGGCGCTCGTGAGTAGGATGCGGTTTTCCTACAGATGATCATTGAGGCTTTCACCAAACCGGAGTCTATGGTTCTCGATGCATTCGCCTCTATTGGTATGTTTCCTCTTGTTGTTGCCTTGTATTTCACAAAGTACTAGATCTAATTTTTGTCATGCAACTTCAGGAAACTCCATTCTAGCTTGCAAGTCAGCCAGCCGCCACATTGTGGCCTTGGAGGAGGACGCTATTGTCTTCAATGCGAAGCTCATCCATTTTTCTTTGGCTCGACCGACACCTCAACTTTCTCCTTCAATTCCGCAGGTGCCACTGATTGTCGACACCGACGTTCCCATCCGCAAAGTGACGAAGAAAAAAAGATTGAGTAAGTAAGTTTCAAACTCTGAATTCTACTCCAATGCCATCCTTACTTGATCATTTTACTCATCTGCGTGTGGCTTTGCTAGACTGATGGCAGCGATTCTCTCGCCGAAGAAGGTCTTTGCCATGGCTCCATGGGATGCTAAGGTAGCACAGGGACAAGCGGCAGCATGGTCTCCAAGTTCCTCTTCGCGAGTTCCACATTGTTTCAATAGAGGGGTGCGTAGATACATTGACGATGAAGCTGAAGTTCGGAACCCTACAGTCACTTCATCCTCTGAGAGTTGAGGCCAATTGTAGTTTCTTCTATGAACTTTTCCCCCACTCCTTGAAACCTGAGTCAAAGTTCAGTTCCCCCTTTTCGAGCTATCGTTTGCATTTGGTACAGACATTGAAGCTTCCATATCCACTAATCCTAAACCCTAAATAGAACTGGATACAATTTACTTCATTGTCTTGATTATCAATTGTATTTTCAAAATGCTTCCTGTAGTGTCCAATTTTTTTTGTCAAGAATACAATCAAAGCTAAAATCCACAATACTATATAGCCTCTCTAGGACCCAATCAATTTTTGCCTTCCACCCCTACACCTCATGTACCATCCTTCGACAACATACATCAGTATGGGTTCTCCATCAGATACTTACTTACGTTCCCTTAATCCCTAAAGGACCACGACCACTTTCGCACTAAAACCAGTCCAAAACTGTGACTGCCAAAAAGAGACATGAAAATCACATTCTAAAGTGAATTTTGGATTTTGAACCGTAAGATCTTAAAATAGACTTCAATTTAAACATGCCGCAAACTTTTGGTTGCAATCCACCGAACGGATAGATAGATTTTAGTGTTCAAAGTCAAAACAATGGTTATTTTCTTCCTTGCGTTGAGTAGATCAACAGACTTTTAGTTCACTTTGTATCAATTTTTTGCAGTGTACAAGGTCTAAATCTCTTACCATTGTCTTAAGCATGATGTTATTTCCCAAAACACCAATTTTTAGAGGTAAAAATAGGGTGTAGCATATTCAAAACAAGTGTGGAAGGAGTGGAGGTTCAAAAATTGCCATTACACTTAAAAAAAAATTTAACTACGTATGTATTCGAATGATAATCCAAATGGTCAATAAGAAGGTTTTCACCACATATTGTTGATGAACAAATTAAAAGTGAAAAATATGAAGATCTATAGGTTTTATGTAGAAAAGATTAATTTTTTTCCCCCTTTGCCCGACAATGTGTGAAAATGTTTGACTTGGAATATAATGCCTTTTTACACTAAAGAGAAGATTTTTTTTGAATATTTCCAAAGAAGAAAATATTCTTTATATGTGTGAAATACTTCAATGTCAATAGAAACTTTTGTCAAAAATGTTGGAGGTGCCCAGAGTCCCCACTATTGGCTTTAAGTGGTACTAACTTTCAAACCGGAAATCCAAAAAATAAATTAAAAACCTCCATGAATGGAATTCGTGAAATCTTTATCACATGCTATCTTTTGAAAAAAATTCAATTCAAAAGGATTTTTTTCCGAATTGTAGGTACATGCCCAAAATCTAATTGACCTCGGGGGGACGTTTAGTCCTTTAGGGGTTAAGTACCTTTTCTCACTTTTCTTTGTCAGGACAACAATCCCTTCACTATTTGGGAGGTCTTCAAGAAGTTTTTGAGTTATCTTTAATCTCTACCAGAAAGAAATAAATGAAGGAAGCCTTTGAGAAATTTGAAGTCCATATTTACGCTTACACAACATACACATGCATGTAAAATCATATCCTAATTTATGGTTGTGAAACTCATGCAATACCGAGGAATACAAATGATTACCCCTGAATAACAGTGAAATACTATGTGTTGCATGTCTTATGCTTTATTGGCTCCATTCATATACAACAGATTTATGCTCTGAAATTCTGATGGAGACCTGTCTTCGGATGAGATTGCAATTTGGTTCTCATATTTGCTATCTCTTTCATAGCGTACAAGACTTTTGTTTTAGGACATTTCCTTTTGGCACTTGACCTAGTAAACGATTAATTTATCTCTGGAAATTAGTTATTACTTTGTATACAATATGTCATTGTAAAACTGTGTATATAGCTTATTATTTGACTTGTAATTTAATAGTAACAAATCATTGGTATATTTTCTTCTTACATGAGCACAGTAACCTCTCAATTCCACATTTTCTACTATGTAAACAAGGTATCTTTAACCATTATTATCTATATCCTATAGTATTGCATGTTTTGCAGATATTATGCAAAATTTAGGTATTATGTTAAATAGTAAATATTATTTTGTAAAGTCATGCGATATAATTAGGCATAACATTTCATTGAACGCTGGTATAGTGAATACATCAACCAAAATACTGGTTTCAAATAAATTTGATGTGGAAAATTAGGGTTGATAATGCAACATCACTTATTGAGGGGTGTTTTTGCAATCCACGGCCATAGGATTCCTACATCCCTTCCCAAGCTCATTACATGCTCTCTTCTCAAACAGTACCTCCCTAGATAGAATGGAATACATTACCAAAAAAAACACAAAAGTTCTTGGAACCCACGGCTATAGGGCCTCTACTGTCAACTCTGGTGAGAATTTTCAATTTTTCATTTGTTTTATTTTCAACTTTATCACTTTGTTTTCCCAAAAAATCCCCAACTTCAATGCTCTAGGCTCACCGCTCACCGCTCACCGCTCACTGCTCACCGCTCTAGGCACGCAAAATAGCTTCGTCCGGCCACCACACATTGGGTCCGGGGGAGGTTTTGATTTTTTTTATAAAATTATAGTTTGTGTAGGGTTGTGATTATTGCAATGGCCATTGATCGTAATACTGGAAAGCGGCCCGCGTACGTTGATTTAGATGCTCCAGATGCATCTGAGCTTCCACCTACTAGCGTTGCGGAGTCGAGCCGCAATCCTTCCGATGCACCGAAGGCACCGTCGAAGAGGGCGAAGCAAAAAATGTCCGCGCACGAGAAGGATGCCGGTTATCCACCAAAGGAGTATACCGCATTTCTTTGAGGTGTGGCAATACAATACTACCGTCGATGGTGTGAAACTGACGTGGTGCGATTCCGTCAAGTTTATTTGGAGAAGGGAGAGCCAGGAATCATGTGCCTACAGGCTGACCTCCACTCAAAATTCGAGCGCGCTCTGGAGAGTTCTGAATCGTTCAAGGATGCATATGGCATGTATCACTATGCCTCATTCATGGAGAGAGTAATCACTCAATGCACGAGTAATGCATCGCATGTATTCGATTGTGAGGTGAAAAAACCTCGCGGGGGCCACGGGACTTGGAACTCCGCAAGTTTCTCGAAGGTGTGAAGACCACCATCGGCTGGTTTTCAAGCTCTCGTAGGAGATGTATGCCTTGGAATGAACAAGCGATGAAGTCAGCCATGGAGGCGCATATGTTGCACAACGTGCAATTCCTTCCAGAAGATATCGGAGTTTATGGACTTTCCGGATATGACGCCGTTGGTGGATACGGAAAGGTTCGGAAGGTCCGCATCGTGGGTGTGCGAGCCATTTCGGCATACATGGAGTTTGCCGGGAAAATGCCAACGGCGTCTCATCCGAAGGAGAAATTTAGACAACAGTCTCATGAGGCCATGATATGTCATGTTGCACACCGAGGAGTTATAAAGTTTTGGGCGGAGAATACGAAGAATATGGAGGCGTACACATTGTGGTGGAATGGTGGTAGCTGGGCCCATTTTAAAATCGTCGATTCAAAGGCAAATCCGGCGGCTTCGAGCAATTCAATCCTTTCAGCTCCATATATTTCGGCGGAGGATACAACACAAATCTTAGCCTTCCGGAAGAATAGAGCAAGACTTGCCTGGGCTTTGATGTGCACCATGGCCCAAGTCCACAAGGCAAATGTCATTCACAATGACATCGCTCCCACAAACGTGCTTCTCCACTTTCCTCCAGAGAAACCAGGGTCCGTCTTCATTGGCATTTGTGATTGGGGAATTGCGAGCCGAGTATCACACGAAGAGCCATCAAAATATGGATTCCGGACAGACACGGAGCTAGACAATCAACGCCATAGACGACATTGGGTAGCTCCAGAGTTGTTTTACAAATTCGGCCCACAAGATTCGGAAACGGCATTGGATGTGATGCAACGGCGTCACCAATACACCCAGCTCGCTGATTTATACTCCGTTGGGTGGATGGCTAGAGCGATTTGGGAGAAAGAATCTTACTCAACATTCTTCAAATCAACCGTCAACTACGCAACTTTTCAAGTGAAGATCGAGAAATTACTGGAGCGAGATCCCCTCAAACGTCCAATACTCTACAAAGTGGTTGACGAGCTAATGGCTAAACCATTCAACTTTGAAGTTAAAAATGCTTGCTTCCGCTATGAGATATAGATATTTTGACTTAGCGTATTGATAGTGAAGGTTTCAATTGTTGATCATTTTGCAATACATACTAGCATTGTGATGTAACGGTGCTTTTTGCCATCTCGTGATAAATAAAAGATTAACATTTTTCATACACATTGCGACATGAAGCTCATGCATGTTAAGAAGTGAGAGAGCGCGCGCGACCCCTGAATTCAATACCCGTACGCGCGCGACCCCAAAGATCACGCGCCAGGCCCAGCCCCCTCCACGAACGCGCCCAGTCCTCCCCCACGAACGCGCGCGACCTTGGCCGGACGCGCCAGCCCCTCCAAGTATGCGCCCGGCCCTTCACCGCGCGCGCCCGACCACTTGCAATACGCGCGCGGTCCTCCCTACACGTGCCCAGCCCCTCACGGTACGCGCCCGGTCCACCCTTGTACGGGCCCGGCCCAACACGGTACGCGCCGGGTCCTCCGCTGTATGCGCCCGGCCCCTTCGGTGCGCGCCCGGCCCATATCCGCACGCGCCCGACGCCTTTAGTATGCGCCCGATCCATCTCCACACGCGCTCGACCCCTTCACGCGCCCTCTTCCCTGTCTGCACGCGCGCGACCCTGTTGACGACGTGTTAGCCACGTAGTCGCCTTCGTGGCAGTGGGTAAATTGATTTATCTCGAGTCATGGTCATACTAGGGTTGACCCTTATCGGACGAACAACAGCCAATACCGGACGGACATCCGCACGGACGGACACTACCGAACGGACGGACGGCCAAACAACCCTGATCCCAGATCTATCTATCCTACTTCAAATTCATTTCTTGATATACAAAAGCCCCATGGCCTCCTCTCAGATCCGTCTAGCCCTATTCCGAACCCATTTGAGAACAACGTAGAGCCTCATGGTGTCTCCTCAATGCCTCTTGGCCTCGTTGAACCTCCAAATGAACACCTCCGAAGACCAAAAGCCCATGTTCCGTTTTCTTCCGTTGATATTGCGAACCCGCCTGCCAACATTGGAATTCCCGTTGTTGGTGTTTGAAAACCCCATCTGAGCACTTCAATCCAGACTATAGACGTTCCAAACCAGAGTTCCTACGTTGCAGAGCCGAGTAGGCACGTTCTCAGCCTTGGCCTCGTTCCAAAACTGGACGAAGTTTCTGTTCCTGGCCACATTCCAGACGTTCCTAACCCTAGCCTTACTCTCAAAACAGACAAAGTTCCATTCCCTGGTCATGTTCCACCTGTAGTAGACACAAATGGCACAACACCTACTGATATTATCAACAAACCTTCATGGAGGAATATTTACAAAAAGGTTCATAAGACTGTTCAATTCCCACCACCTGGACCTTTCGACCGAACATATCTGAAATGGAAGCCTAAGATAAATCATGGAGGCGGAATACAAAAAACCGTTCAGATGGCCACAATACGCTGGGACCGACTTCAAGATTTTGTCGAAGGGGAAATGACTAGAAGACAATTTCCGTGTATGTTCGTTGAGGACAGCTACAACAATTTGAAGGACAAGGAGGGCATTGAGAGGACACAAGTGCGAACTAAATCTGCCCTTCAGGAAATCAAGTAAGTTGTCTTATCTTTTGTATGCTTAATGGTAATACATGGCTGTTATATGATTTGAAATAATACCATTTGTATTTTTTGTTGAAGGTTTTCCTACCAATACGGTCCAGAGGACCATTCAAATCAGTACAAAGTAGAGGTTCAAAAGGTATTTGCCCACACTTTGATGCTGCGGCGGAATTCTATGAATAGGAAAAAGACTCTTCAACGGGCACAAAAGCTGGTCGACAAGTCAGCGAAGCTTGCTGCCAAGGCAACAAAGCCGTCGAGGACAGAGACAGAGCTAGACCTCAACATTGAAGTGGTGGAAGAAGACGTTGATGAGATGAGTACTATCCATGATGCCGAACTTAGACTTCTTGAGGCTCAGAAGTTGATTGATGGGGCGAAAACATCAAGACGCAGCAATCATATTGGAAAAATTCAAACCGGTATGTCTATCAAACGCGGTTGTCAATGTTATTTCGTGGCCAAACAACTTATACTTGATGAATCCTTGTGCAGTATCCACTTCCATTGCATGGACCACGTGAACAAGGATGGGAGACCATGCCACGGCATCGAATTTGGCGGCCAAAGAGCCGGTTTATCCGGGCGGCTTTCAAAGGCCACCAAGGACTGGATTCTAAAGGCATTGAAGAGTGGCAAATCTCCACCACAAGTCATGGCAGACCATAAGATTGAGGTACTTCGTTGTGCACAATTGAACTTGCCGGCCACAAGAGATACTTTCGTGTTGCTTGTAGATGTCCACAACATCGCGAAGGGGCTAGCAAAGGAATTATGGGAGAAACATCCTTGTGACGTCCTAAGTGAACGTATGTGGAAAGAGGCCAACCCGGAGTCTTTCTATCACTACAACAAGTTTGGCAAAATAGATCTGAACGATCCCCCTCCTAATGACGATCCGTTTTGTCTGGCCATCCAAACAGAGTGGCAAATAGAAATGATGGTCCGTCATGGCCACCAACGAGCTCTGTCTATTGATGCCACGTTTAGACCAAACGAGCCTAAGGTACCACATCCTTTATACTATGTGCATTTCAGGCTCGATTTGGTGAACATTTTTCTGATCTTAATTTTGTTCTGTCCAATAGTACCCGCTCTATAGAGTAATGGTTTTCGACGACTGGGAGCAAGGTATTCCTGTGGCCTTCACGATACAGGAGAAGTCTCGCCAACAAGACGTTGCCGTATGGCTGAAAAAATTGAATGCTCGATGTGTGGCCATTAAGCCAGATTGGAGACCGAATGTTGTAGTTACAGATAATGACCAGGTAGAACTGAATGCCATCAGGTAGGCAACTCCCTTGCACTAGTATTGCTGTGACCTCCAAGAAAGTTTCATTTTGAATTTGTCCTCATTCAAACCGGATGTTTTTCAGGGAGGTCTCGCCTCTTATAGATGGCGTCCAAGGACAGGGGGACGAAACCGTCAAAATCTACCTATGCCTTTGGCATGTTCGGAAGGCCTGGCTTGAACAAGCCATACAAAAGATTAAGGCCAACTACGTTTGTACGTTGGTGTTGCAGGAATGTGCTGATCTCATGTACGGTACTAGCATATTATAGGGGGAAGCAGCTGTTCACGCATCTTTTGACAGGTTTCAGGGCTTGCGAACCAAGTATCCGGGAGCAACCTCTTTCCTCAATTACTTTGAGAAGCATTGGATTCCAAAAATCCATATGTGGATTACAGGGTATAGAAATATTCCACATGCTAACCAAGATACAAACGCCGTAGTGGAAAGTTATCACGGGAACTTGAAGTCCATCTTGGCAAGCTCTAGGTCACGCTTTGACGGGCGTCGGATTTGACTGGTTGGTCTACCATCTAGTCAAAGATGTCTTGACGCATTATTAGTACGTTGTACAATGTTAGCTCTTCGGATTTATAAAAAACGGCAAGGCAGAAGGCATGGTCGCTAGTGCTATAATTTGGGCACGCGAAATCCCTGACGACCACATTTGTATTGACCGGGAACTCGACATTGCATATGTCGCGAGCCAAACGAACTTCCCAGCAATTTGGGTGGTGACAAGTGCGAGGACAGATTGGGCACAGTGCTCATGTCCATTGGGAATGCGTGGAAATATGTGCAAACATGTTGTGAAGGTATTTAAGATGATTCATGCTGGGGTGGAGGACGCAGCAATAATTAGGTATGTCGGGTCTCTACGGGGTACAATTGGTCTTGTTCGCAGTCCTGCGGGTCTTACCCTAGCGTACAGTGATGCTGCAGAGCAGAAAGCTAATGTGCTTGACAGGGTTTCCGGTGTTCACGACACCTCTAATCTGCAGAACATGCTTGCAGACATCAAGAGTGCCTTGCAAGAAATTGAGAAATTGGCTATTGAAGACGTGGAATTGAGGTCACATATTCTTGCCAATGTGTAAGAGGCAAAAGGGAAGGTTCTGAATTTGAAGGTATGGACTGACTCCGGCCTACTACACCCGGCATCTCAAACTTCGTTTCAAGCCAACGAGGGAAGTAAGAATTTGAGGTGTTTCAAGGCTTGTAGTGAGTTTGGTAGAGAGCGGGCAGGGTCTACATCTAGGAGAGGTCAAGGGCAGGCAAACAGGCCTTAGATACGGCCATGCACCAATATGATTTTATCTCATCTAAAGCAATTTAGGGAGGCTTGACATTTATGGACAGTTCAGCGAGGTTTAGAGTTTGGACCAAACTATTTTCCTTATATACTAATGTTCACATGAAGTGTTTTATCTATGTCAATTTCCATGTTTAATGGTGTCCTCTATGTTCAACCCCCCTTATTCAATGGTGATCTCAATTTAATAATCTAGGTTATAAATTGTGATTGATGTTGAATAATGAAAAAAATGAATGATAATATCTTCATTATGGATTGTAGACATTAAGAGAAACCAAAAAAGGGCAGAAATATTGGAACCCAAAAAAGGAAAAAAATTAAGAATTTGAAAATAAAAATAAAAATTAATAATACATATATATAAAGCAAAAACAGAATAAGGTTATGGGCAACCGAATGTGTTTTTGCTTAGAAACATAGTCTCAAATATAGGATAGAAATGGGGAAAAAAACCTACAATATTTATGAAGGAAAGAAGAAACATGAAACATAAATGTATGATTGAAAGAAAAAAAATTGAAATTAAAGAAAGGACAAAGCAAAAAGGAATATGGCGTATAAATATAGAGTCCTTTAAAGAAAAGCTATGGTGGAAAAACCTACATATATAAATGAAGATGAGAAAAATCTAACATATAAAAAAAGAAGATGGGGAAAAAAAACATAGCAATAGAAAATAAAAACAAAAAAATAAAATGAAAGAAGCCTTTGAACAATGGAAGATTTGAGAAGGAATTGAACAAAACAGGACAAAGAGACAATAAAAGGTCGATATGGCAAAATATTGAAAAACTAAATACTTGAATCTACAAATGAAACAAAGGAGAAAAACTAGCATAATCATGAAAGAAGAAGAGCCAACAACACTACGATAAAAGAAAGATATAGTCCTTAGGGGAAATGCTATTTAAAATCATACAAAGACAATTACAATCAATATTAAAGAACAAGTAATGTAACTGTGAGAAATACATAGCAAATATGTAAAATTTTCATAAAGTGCACAATATATAGGAAAATGTATGAGCCTAACCACATATTATGGTGTACAAACCACGAAACCCTGATGAAAACATGTCTAAAACAAAACTCATGTCAATGTCTTTGAAAGGCTACTATAAAAGTCTAATCGAAACATGTCTAGAACAAAGCTCATGTCAATGTCATTGAAAAGGTACCTAAAGGCACCTTCAAGTCTGAAATACTAACAACTCAACCAACCTAGTCATTAACATGTCCAGCTGAAGGCATGCCTTGTCCTCCATGTAGAACCGGCTGCCCTCCATCTCGCAGAGTAATTGTCTCATCTCCAGTATCCACCTCAGCAGATCTTTGATCTCCACACTCTTCCAAAGCAGCTTCATAAGGACAAATGTCCTCCTGAAATTCTGTAGAGAGAGGAGACTCCTTGAAGCCAGAGAAATCAGCTCGTGAGTTGTCCACTAAGATGCTCTCCAACAACAATTGAAGAGCAGCCTCACTCTCAGCTGCCACCTTCTTTGCCAACTCAAAGTGCATCTGGCCTCTAGGAATCCACACTCCCAAGGTCTCCAAACTCCCATAAGTATAATGTAAAGCAACATTTTCTCTTGCGAGGAGAACATTCCTGAACCTTGTGCTATCCACCTCCTTGACCACACCATCACTTGGAGTAACCCACAACTCCTGCAATTGATCCTTCATGTTGAACTGGAGCATATCACAGCAGGCGTGAACAAAGGTAGTTTGACGCCAATGGAAAAACTTTGGAAAAAGCTCCCCAGGTCCTAGGCCAGACTCTAACACTGCACGAAATGTATTGAAATGGAATTCATCTGTATCCATAGTAGGGAAAAGGATCCGACCCCACCGCATCATAGACTCCATCGCAAGTATAACCTCCTCAGCACGTGCAGCCAACCTCTCAGGCCCAAGACCTGTAATAGGACATATCAAAGGGACCTTGCAACCGTATGCATTAACACAAAGGAACTTCAAAGCCCTAGTAAGAGGTGGGCAATAAAACTTTAGGACATTCTTCCGCTCCTCTTCCAACATCCATGCCACGAGGACTCTAAATTCAGTCTCAGTGTGTTGGAAGGGCCACTGTAGACACGGTGGCATTGGTACCATGGACATGGATCGAAACAAGCTTGACCACGACTACGCTACATCCTCTGCATCCATAGCCATCCCTAGGTAAAAGGTCTCCAATGCAAGCGCAACCTACTGAGCACGTGCGGCAGCCACCTCCTCCAGCCTAGAATTATAGTCCAGAACCCAAACGCTCAAATCGTGGACATACTCGTGATGTCTTACGAATGCCTAGATTGCCTCGCACATCTTGTGTTCATTTTTGGTCTGGAATACGTTCATGTCACCTCCAAGGGCCTCCAAGTCACGTGCGGGGTAGGATGCCTACAAACAAAAAGTCCAAGACAGTTCTTAATCAACACATGTTAAAAAAATTAAACAGTAAGAAACTGAATCAACAATGACTTAACGTGAAAAGACGATCATCTAAAACATACAGCAGGTGGTCCCAAGCACAAGAGACGAGCTGAAAGGAGGAAGGCCACACACATGAATATCAAGATCAAAATGGATAGCACCTCCCGCATAGAAAACCTTCTTTGCTAAACGGCCCCCTATATGTAGAGCCTCCATCACTAAGGCAGCAGAGTTGGGCTTCTGAGATAGGTCAATAGAGAAGACATCCTCAGTGAGCTCCACGAGAAGATATAAACCAGAAGGGGATCCAGGCCTAATTGGCATGGACGCCGGATCCACCGCTAGAAATTTATCGGTTGCCTCCGCGATGGCATTGGCTCGATGTCGGGCTTGGACATCTGTATCCGCAATCATAGGAGTCCCCTGCGGAGGTGCTGGGCTTTCAGGAGGGGGCGAGGGGGGGGGTCGGAGGGGCTGGGTTGTTCGGAGGTGTCGAGCTGTCCGAAGGTGCTGGACTCCGAAGAGATGCCTCTCCAACAAGTGGACTAGACACCCCAGTGACATCAACGCCCTGCTGCTGCGGCCATGTGGTGGAATGACCAAATTGGCATGCCCTTCGGAAGGATCCAAAAGAGGGTCTTCACATCCCAAAGGACTCTCCGTAGTGTCCCGGACAGCAGCTGCAGCCATGGAAGAGGTCTGGCATATAAGACCAACCACTGCTTGAGTTGGCCCAAGAGGAGAACTTCCCAGACTACCGTGTAATCGCGTGAAGGTCATCCCAGATCGCTGTAGATGTGGTTGAAGTAGTGGGCTTGCCTGGCTAATGCGTGAAGGTAGGACATAGGCGTCACTGGAACCGGATGCCGTGGCCGGGGGCCTCGTGAATGTTGGACGTTTCACAACTCGTGGTGTTGAGCTCCCTGGACCGTCCACATCACTCCCTTGATCTGTCCTCTTCAAACAAATTGCGTGTCTTCCAGACGGCGTCTTCCGCGCAAGGTGTGTCAAAGGCTGATCATCATCATCGGAGCTGGGAATGAGGATTGTGTTGTCCTTGAACTGGCTGCAGACAATGGGTGCATTGTGGACAGGCAGAGCCGCCAAAGATGTAGCCGCCGACTTCTTCTTACTCATGGCCTTCAGAAGAGGAAGTCTATATGCCCTGAAGATCTTCCTGGCCTCTTTGTTCCCATCCAAACCACGAGATGAGAAGATCTTCAAATCTCCCAAGTCATCATATGGGTACTTCGTGCACTGCCACCCTTGCCGATGGTAACCTAATGCGGACTTGTCGATAAAGTCTTGGCTGCAATATCCACAATAAAAAGGCACCTTGGTCCTCTTGATCTTTACTGGCGTCCCTTGTGGCCTCCTGCGACGCCAAATGGTGTTCACCTCCACCATGAGGTATTCATACTCACTCCACGTGTATGCAGAGCAATTTGGATCATGTGGAGATGCTTGGATTCGCACACAATGGCGCTCTCCGGCCCAAATTTCCCGTCAATGGTAAGCTTCAAAGAAGAGTAGTGGGTAAGAAGTGATGGCGTCAAAAAGTAGATGTTGAAAGGTGTATTAGGGAGCTTACCCCACGGACAAGACCCGACTGGATCATGTGAATTATATGTCGCCATTGTGGAGGGAGTGAGGACACCTTCAGTATAGTTGCCCGTTGCTTTAACACCTCCACAGCATCATCATAGCACAATTCACCCAGATTTGGCGTGGTCTGACACTCAACCTACAATGAAAACAACCACAACTTAGTACAAATAAAATGTCATTGGCAAAACTAAGTAAAGAAAAAAAATTTAAGTCCCTCCAAATTCTATGGAAAACATAGGAGGGTGTTGTATACTTACAAAGCGGTCTAGGTTCGGAACCATGGTGGAATCATCGTGTCTTCGCTTCAAATAAGAACCCTAAATCTACCGCGGAGAACCCTAATAACAAAGCGTGAACAGTGACCAGCCACAAACTACCCTAAACATCCTAATAGGAGCCTTGAATTCTATAGCTGTATACCTTAAAGCCCAATAAGAACTATGTCGTTGTGCAGCTGGTGTCTTCATGTCCTATCCAGAAGAAATGATGGTATGAAGACCCGGGGGGAGAGATTCGAAGGCAATAATAAGCGGAAACGGAAAACTGTAAATAAATAAAAATATACAAATAAACAAACCCTGAATTGGAAAGGAAGAGGAGGGCAGAACCTAAACCCACAACGGCTACAGCAGGAGTGCCCTCCTACAACGAAGCTCAACCTGGGCTGCTGAGGCAGCAGCTCTAAAAGACGGACTAACTGCCGGTTCCTCCACTCGGAGTCCACAAACGGATCCTCAGTTGCTAAAGTTTGAGGTGGAAACAAAAATCAAAACAACAATCATGCATTATTAAATCATAATTTGATCACTCTACTCAAACACAAAAAATATGCATGAATTCACATAGCCCTCGCCTTTTGAAGCCCAGGAAGTACCATCCAAAAAACAGTCAACAAACTTGTGCCAATTCAAGGGAGAAAGGTTGGGCACATTCTTATCCTAATGCCAAGGATGTAAGAAAGGTACCTCACTCTTCTTGATGGTGCTAACAAGCCCACGAAGTTCCCAGATCGGCAGCATGGCAGCCTCTTGACAAAGAGCCTTCAGATCACTTCCTGAATAACCTATTCAAAACAAGTGCAAAACAACGTGACTAACAAAAATGGTGATTTTGCTAGAGATCCAAGGTGCATGTGGACAGAAGTGTTGACTGACATAGCTCATCGAACCTCAAATGAATCACTTCTAGGTAAGGAGAAAGCTTACCCTCCAACATAGGATGTATACATAGGAAGTTCGATATTTTAGTTTGGGTTCATTCAAAAGTGATAGAAAGAAAAATAGAGGTTGAAACCATGACTTACTATCAGTTTCGCAATCAAGCCTCTCCAGATCATCGCCTGGCAAAGCGAACACAAGTCAGAACTCCAACTTCAAATATTCAAAGCAGCATGATAAATTTCATTTCATAAATTCTACAAAATCGTCGATCAGCAACATTACCTTGAAGGGCATAATCATCCCCTTTCAAGAGTTTCTTCAAAAGAGCTCTCCGAGCTTCTGCATCGGGTTGCGCAACCACGACGCGCTTCTTCGCCGGAGGCGTCACGATGCTAGCCAAATACGCAAGCGCGACGTGGTCACCAGCATGAACTAGTCCGCGGCCGGTCGCCACTCCATCGCCACAGCCGCATTGCCCACCTCACCCACCGACAGCGACCTCAAACACTCAAATCCCCTCCTCCTCCTAAACCTCAACCTCCGACACCGCCGCCGAGCTCCAAACCCTAACGTTCCATGACAGTGTGATAATCGTCCAAACCTTGCAAAATTTGCTACAACACTACAAACCCATCAGAGAAAATCGTAAGCGTTTTTAAACCCCAGCCGCGCCTCCTCCCGCAGCGCCTCGAGCCGCGCGCCGCATCCAAACTCTAAACCTTGTACCACGCCTCCTTCCGCAGCACCTCATGCCGCGCCAAAAACCCTAAACCTCAAACTGCGCCTCCTCCCGCACCACCTCGCGCCACGCCTCCTCCCGCAGTGCCAACGACGCTAGAATGTGAGCCTTGAGCGGTGAGCAGTGAGCAGCGAGGAGGGAGAATAAAAATGGACATGAATATTCTAATTCTAGGAATTTTTTATAAATGATATCTGGAATTTTAAAAAAGAAGTAAAATTTTGCAACCTATTACCGTGGTTTACAAATGTCTTCTGTGATTTTTCACTTACAAATAGGTATGAAATTGCTTCACATGAAAATAAATGTTGAAATTTTAGGGACAAACCTAACCAAACTTTAATATGGAGTTGGCTATTTCTCGTCATTAAATGGATGAATAAGTTTGGATGATATATTTCATGGATGGACAGAGTTTATGGATGAATGAAGTTTAGGGCATCCATTCAAAATCTCATCTAGTTTTATGAAAATTTCTCTATGAGGGACATGAAATTTAATGGGAAACAAAAACTATGTTAGTTTACAGTGCTTCATAATTCATGCTGCATAAAAAAATATACCTTTCAAGAGTGAATATGAATCACTGAACTACTAGATTTTAAAGAAGTCAAAAGAGGTTCTTCTGTACCAAAGAGCCTACTAGGCCCATTTTTTTTTAAAAATCGTCTAATTTTTTATATTTTTTGTCCCATTCCCAACAACGGGTAAAACATGTTTCAAAAAAAAATTCCTCAACAAATTCTACTATTTCTACAAGTGAAAATTGTTGAGCTTCACAAGTTTTTTGTGAAGCCCAAAAGAGTTCCTCGGTACCAAGGAGCCATTTTGGCCCTCCAAAGTTTTGTGTAGTTTCAAAGTTAAACTATAAAAGAGGCAATAACTTGCCATAACTACTATGACCAAAACAAGAAAACTTAGAGATTACTATTGCGGAGTAGGAGCTATACTTCATTGAAACTAAGACTTGGTGCATGTATTTATTTGTCGTCTTCCAGGTTTGCCTTGCACAAGAATCTGTATACATAATACAAGTGATTGCAATTCACCCACGCTTTGCGTTGGCCTAATGCTGCACTGTGATGAAGATTATAGAGGAAGCAAGAATTTGAGTGTTTAAAATTACATAAAATTTTGGAGTGCCAAATGGGCACTTTCGTACCAAGGTGCCATTTCCCCCTCACTCAAATTGTAGTGGAAGCAAGAATTGTAAAATTATGTAAAATTGTAGTGGAAGCAAGAATTTTTGTATTCAAATATACGGAGAAGTTTGAAGTGCCAAATGGGCAATTTGGATAATCCCTTTAGGAGAATTTTTCTTAATGGACAATAATTATTAATATATATATTTTTTGTATTTTTGTATTTTTTTTTGGTTTCCCTTGGTTTCGTCCTCAGGGCACTCCTCGGTACCAAGGAGCCCCTTGGCTATTTTTTTATTTTATTTTTTTGATTTCGCCTTCATGGCCCTCCTCGGTACCAAGGAGCCCCAAGGCTGGTTTTTTTTGTTTTTTTTGTTTTTTTTTGTTTCGCCCTCAGGGCCTTCTTTGGTAACGAGGAGCTCCTCGGATGGTTTTTTTTCGTTTTTTCTTTTTTTTACTCAAATTTTAGAAGTTGCTATATTTTTTTAACTATAAGCTGAGAAATCATTCATCTTCATTCATCTATCTACATTCATCCATATATCTACATTCATCCAAATATCCTCCAAATAGTTTATTTCCGGGTTTTTTAATCCAACTTTCTTCCATTTTGAACTTTTTTCATACCACAGAAATATGTCACCATATAAAATTGTTTCTTGTAAATCATCCCAAATCTGTGGTTATAGGGTGCCCAACTGAAAAAAAATGATTGCTTACTACTCACTGCTCACCGCTCAATGCTCACTGCTCACTGCTCACATTCTAGCATTCTTGCCCGCAGTGGCGCGCCTCCGCCCGCAATGCCTCGCGCCGTTCCTCCTCCTACAACGCCTCCCGCCACGCCTCTTGTGCCCTCTCGCGCCGCGCCTCCTCGCAGCCCTCACAAACACCTTCCCTGACCCGCAACACTTAAACCCCACCCTGAAACTCAAACCCGTGCATCACTCAAGGGAAAGCACAGCGGAGGCCGTCTAAACACACAACTATCACATGCGATACAACAAATCCTAAACCCTAAGGTGCACACAACGTTCAGCAAACCCCAAACCCTAGGCTACACACAACCTTCAGCAAACCCCAAACCTAAGGTGTGAGAGACGTTGGGAGAACGGGCGACTGGAGAGAGGAGGAGAGACCGGGCGGAAGGAGGGAGACCGGGCAAGCGGGGTCACTTCGTTGGCGGGGATTTTTTCCTGCTCACGCCGGGCAGCGGGCTGGCAGGCTGAGGCCCGGCTACCGAGCCTCTCACCCCGACGAGGCTGCGGGGTTGACCCACGCTCGCCGGGGTGAAATAACGCCACCCAGTTTTAAAGGGTGGCTACCTTGTGCCAGCCAAAAAGACCCGGTGCAACATCCTTTAAGGACCTTGTGTCTTTCTCTATTCACCAAAGCAGGATGAGATTTAAATACGACAATATTTGTAGGGTGAAAATTCTCACCCTCCATATTTAATGGGCCACGCGCATGGAACAAGCTAATGTAACCAAATTAGTAATTTGGAGTCACCAATGCCACCTTGCATCTATGTTTGGACGGTGATTGTGCCTAGATGATTAACCCTGTAGCATGTTGGTTGGCTGACAAAGGACCATAATTTATGGAATAAACCCCAAAGTTAACCAAACCACCATGTTTCTCCAAAACAAGTGGACTTTCAGGTGTACAATCCCTATCAGAGTTTTGGGGTGACAGTTAGGGTTTAAACCCTGAGTACTTTCAGGAAAACTCTATTGCCTCACTAATTGTGGTAGGATTGCGTGGGACACGATCCGCACAACCAACTCGGAGATGAACAGGTTCACAGCTGTGATCAATTTTGACTCCAAGTGGGGCTGCGACAAAGCTCTGTGTATGAGACCGGACAACCGGGTGGTGTGGGTTAGAGAGTTTCATTAATTGTTATTTGGCTCTACGTTGCCGGTCGTGGCGCGCCTGTTTTTCTGTTGGTTCCTTTGTTCTTTGCAATTCAAAATTCGTTTTGTTTTTGTGCCAAATATATATATATATATATATATATATATATATATATAGGTTGTACTAGGTATTTCTGGGAGTAAACCTATCCCCTTTTGATGCGGGATCAATTTAACCTCTAAATGACCAAGTAACCCTTGGGGCAATAATTTAGATTGTGGACAGGTTCCTAAAAAATTCTGTAATTTTTTTAATAAAAGAATGTCCTTGATAAGAACTTCGTGGAGGTTTTTATTTTTATTTTTTTGGATTCATGGTTTGAAAGTTAGTACGACTTGTAGTTAGAAATGGGGAGTCCAGGTAGCTCCAAAACTTTGCTAGAAGTTTCTATTGACATTGAGATTTTTCATACATATAGAGAATACTACCTTCTTTGAAAATGTAAAAAAAAATTCTTCTCTTTTGTGTATTTTAAAAAAAACTCAAGTCAAACATTTTTACACATTCTGGGCAAGAAACTAAAACATGAATTGATAATTTTTGAACCTCCACTCCTTGTACACTTGTTTGGAATATGCTACACCCCTTCTCTACCTCTTAAACTTTGTGTATGAAGGACTAACATCATGCTGAACACAATGATAAAAGATTTAGACCTTGTGTAGTGCAAAAAATGGATACCAAGTGAAGTCAAAGTCTGCAAATCCGCTCAACGCATGAAAGAAAATGAACCATTTGCTTGACTTCAAACGCTATCATCTTTCAATCCGTGCGGTCAAAGTATATAAATATTTGTAAGCATATTACAAAGTAAGTCTTAATTGAGATCCTACGGTCAAAACAAGAAATATAAGGTTCTCTCTCCTTCCTTACTCATTGCACTAGAATCAACAATTTTGAAGTGTTTTTGGTGTGAAATTGTCACGGTCCTTTAGGGAATAAAGCAATTTGGGGCCTCTGAGAGTAATTTGGGGCCGCATGCCACAAATTTTTCCCAAAAAATATTTAAAAAGCCTCTAGACCCCCTAAAATGGGAGGGCCAGAAAAATGAGAGGGTGCCATTAAGACAAGGGCCCACCTACCCAAAATACCTTGTGCAGCCAAAATATTGAGATCGAGACTACAACATGAGATATAACACAAGTCAAGTTCCGGGGCCGCTGGGCATTGTGAACCTACTCTCCGCACCATGACCATGCCATTTCAAGCTTCCCGAGACCAAGTCGCTCCTCCTTTGCGCCCCGGATTTTGGCACCTCAATGTAGCTCCATTAAGTGCTTTGGCGTCTATGCAATAGAGATAGTATCCTCCTATGGATTCACAAAGTTTTGTAGGAATGCTATGGCATGATTGTTTTGGCTATGGTGGGGAGGTTTACTGTTGCTAGGACACTACAAAGCCCGCTCCCGTGGAAGTTGGAGTGCGCGGTGCAAATGCTCTTACTATCACACCTTGATTGTATCACCTAAAAGTGAGGATAGATGTCCCTAGTGTAAAATGACCCTTTCAATACCCCTATCACCTTTTTTTTTTTCCTTTTTTTATATAAAAGTAAAGTGTATGTGTGACATTATTGAATAAAGTAGGTGTGAAAAGGGATATATTGTAGTAGTTTAGGATCCTTCCTCTCTTGTATTTCTTATTTCTATACTATCTTCTATTTGGAAATATTCTAAAATATAATCCACAAGAATTTGTAGAATCTCTAGACAAGATCTAAAATTTGAGGATTTTGCAAGTGTTTGTATAGATGATATTGATGTTGTTACAATGCTAGCTGATGTCAATGACATTCAACTTAAGGTTTTGAAATTAAAAGGTGCTTAAGCATTTGGAAGAGATTTCGTCAATTTAATGTTAAGAGTGGATGTCAAGTATTTACTACCACAAAGATTTTGCGTACAAATGGAATCTATGATAAACTTATAATACCGTAGGTGAACCTCTGGTCCGGCATAAATTAATTAGAAAAGCCCATGCCGAATTAAGTGGAAAATAATTTTTTGAAAATGCCGAAATTGTTTTAAATGTATATTTATAGATTTTGGCACATGGAGAGACATCAAAGGGGATTGAGGCTTGGAAAAGTCTTGATCCATGGCATTTCATGTATAAACACTTGGGTTTGGAATCCCAAGGTCTTGAGTTCAATCCCCATGGGTGCCAAATCAAGCCAAATATAGTAGTCTTTGATTTCTTGCCGGAAATAACATAATTGTTATTTTGAATGCCGAATGTCATTTTTTCACTTTAATTAATTATTCAGCATTAAGGTGCCAAACCAGAGGTTCACCTACGGTAATGCGTATTGCCCAATCAACATTTTAATATGCAAAGCAACATTTGAAGTTTCATTACTTCCAACTAGTAGTCTAGATGATTTATGAATTAGCAAGTAAAATAAAGTACAATTAATATTTATATGTGCATGTGACATTTCAATTTCATTTTTTGCACCATTTCACTAACTATCTTATTAATGTCACATCATGTCATTTTATGTAGTGTCAATGTGATATTATCAAATACATCACATCTTGATTATATCATATATTTTGTGGGAACCAAGGGTGTGTTGTTAACGAGGTTGAAGTATATCACACTTTTCAATTGAGAAGATGTTACACTCTTGAATCAATTTTTAACAAAGTAGCTATGTCACACTAAGCCATCAACACCATCTTTACAAAGTTTGGCAATCATTGGTGGACATGGACTATTTTTCAATAAATACACCATTCTCTTATTATAATGTGGACCACAATAGTTCAAGATTATAAACTAATTGGAAACTTACATGCAAACGTCGGGTGGTACACACTTGCTTGCAAACAAATGCCCAATCTGAACTTGACATGCATGAGGTTAATGTAAATTAGTGTAGGTAATCCACATCAACAATGAATCCACACTATATTTAGTGAACGGTGTAGTGATGGTTTAGGGTTTGTTCAAGGAAGCTTCTCACAAGATCTATGTGTTGGTTCAAGGAGGTGGTGGATCAATCCTTTAACGCCTAAGTGCACTACGAGAGCCTGAGAGAATCTACATGTGATAGTTAATTCATAATTTCTTCTACACAATAAGCACATTTCATTTTAGTTTGGCAATGCCTGCATTGATTAGAGATGAGACAGATTTGTCAGAAATCTAACAAGTAGCTCAAAGTGAGTTATGAAGACAAGAGAGACAAAGGTTAATTTTAGAAAGAGTCAAATCAGCACCAAAATCAACTCTCCCAAGGCCCCGTAGGTGTTAAATGGTTAAAGGTATTTAATGATACTTATGCATCAACAAAAGTCGAGTACACGTTCAAGAGGTCGAACACAAATTATATTAGTCAAAAGTTGTAGCTAGGTCCAAAATGCAATACCGAAGCAACATAGTAGATATAGTCATAGAATGATTATGAAAAGAAAATAAAATTGGAACATAAAGTGGGTCCAAAAACAGAAATAAAATAATAGCAAATATGGTACAATTTTTCTTTCTCAGGCCCATTTGAGGCCATTTTTCTCTACCATAGAAGAGACGTTTCCTTAAAATAATGATTTTACACCTCACCCACATTAACTCAGCTCTACGTCCACAAAATCAGTATTGTTCAGCAGCTGTGTCAATTCTCATTCTCTGTTATGAAAGTTTAACATTTTTCAAGAAAAAAAAATAGTCATTAAATTTTTTTGTTCATGGGCACCTCACATTATGGCCATTTGGTCTTTGAACTTTGGACAACTCCACTTGAAATTGGGCACATGCAAATGTAAAAGCTCACTAATTTATCATATATATATATTTTTTATCTTTCTTTTTTCTTTTTTCTTTTAATTTTTTTAATAAATTTTAATAAATTTTTTATAAATTTTTCTTTAGCCCGTCATTGGGTGAAGGTCCATAAGCTCCTTTGGTCATGGTCATATCATGTGCAAGGATCCAATCCATTTCACAGTGTTTCAAATGTCACAAACAAATGATAGTATTTCCTTTGAGATAATTGTCCTAAAAAAATTCTCTTGAATCTAGTGTGTTAATTCAATTTAACCCTTGAAGGCCGAGCGACCCAAAATGGGTTGCTAACTACAAATAGCCGGCTAAGGCGGTATGTAGTTCTTTGTTGGAAAAACTTTCAACTATGGAAAGATTCTAAGGATCTATGCGCTTCCAATGAATGCGGTGATAACGTGCCTCGGAGTCCAACGAACAAACTGTAGTGATTTCCGTGGAGTGGGGTCGCAATGAAATGTACCCACTGTATAGAGGATGTTCTACATGATTTATTACACTCGTAGATTCTTCCTAGGCCTCATGAGCTTGTAGCCTTAAAGGATAAATGCAAGTCAATCATTTTCATACATTTGTTAACCGGAGAAATGGGAGTTTTGGGGTCAGGTAGTCTAATTAAGTTAGTTGGAAGAGGATTAGGCGTTGTAGATGAAAACAAGGTTGAAATGGATGAAATTGATTGGATGGATGCAAATCTAATTTTCATCCATTATGGTGGATGAGCAGAGTTGGGGTCTTTGGAAGAGTATAGAGTTCGGCTCTAGGCCAAGAGCTCTCTCTTGAGTGGTGCACTTGTGTATAGGTTGTGAAAGAATTAGGACAAGCAATGTGGTTAGAGTGGTTGGATCAAGACTAGGGTTGGTAGGAGGTAGGAGGTAGATACTGAGCAATTGTTAGAAAGACTTTGTGGAGAAATTATAATCTAAGTTGAAACCCTAAGTAAGTGAATGAGTAGAGGCTGAATGTATGGATATGAGATCTTGCTCTTAGAGAGTGGTTTTGAGTAGGAGGCTCCTCGTGTTATGGAGATCGGGACTCCCGTCACTAGATCTAATCTAGATGTGGTTGATCAACCCACCTCACCATTTTCGATCACCACTAGACTACAAAGAGTTCATGTTTTTGTCTACATTAATCTAAACTTTGGAAAGCTCTTCATTTCAATTCAATTTTGCCCCATATTTTGTCAAACACACTTCAAGTCAAAACCCTAATGGTTTTGGACCTCGTCCAAGTACCGGACAAAAGGCTAATATTCTATTTTTCCACAAAATGCTCGATTCTAGTATTTTTTTTAGTTTTCAATTTTCTTCTATGAGATATGATAGTACATATTGACCATTTATTATTGACCATTTGGATTCTCAATCTATATCAAACTAGTCACACTAGTTTCTCACAAAAATTAAACATGCATAGGATATTTTTGAACCTTCTCTCCTTACACAATTTATGCTTCATCCATCTCCAACCTCTACAAATTGGTGTAGAAAGAACTAATTTCATATACAACATGATGGTATAGACCTTGTATAATGCAAAAATTATACACCAAGTAAACTCAATATTTGTTGATTTTTTTATAAAAAGGAACAATAAGAACCTTATTTGTCACGTCAAACACTATAATGCAGTCAAATGTTAGTAAAATTTTGTGAGCATGTTACTTTAGTAATTTGAATAAAGATCCTTACATATAAGTATTGAAATAAAACATATTGATTTGCACTTTCCACTCTTTATACATGAAATGACAATCTTGGAGTATTTTTATGGAAACTTGTTATTTTCTTAACCAAAAATTGGGCTTTCATTCATAGCTTGCTCATTTTCTTGTGAAGTGGAAAATTTTGTGGCATAATAATCACTACAAAGTCACCATTTTGGACCAAAATCTCCATCAATTGTTTGCCTCTAGTGTGAAGCCAAGAGGTAATTTTTTTTCATCTCCACAAATCATATTGTTAGAGTTCCTTGTCCATTCAAGAATTGGCCATAGTGTGAAGTGACCTTTAGATCTGAGTTTGTGAATGAACCAATGGAACATTACAAGGATTAACATCCTAAAATTAGTCAAAGTCATAGAAATCCAATTATTTGAGAATGCAAAAAAACGTTTGAACGAAGGGTATGTTGATTGAATATAATGCAAAAAAACGTTTGAACGAAGGGTATGTTGATTGAATATAGATGCAAGGTTTATGTAAATCAAAATGATTCTTATGAAGTTATTAGATGAACTTGAATTAGTATGTCTATAAATTTTATACAAATTTAAATAAGTTTGATCTAATGTAATGATTTGTCATATTGTAATCATATTTTCTAGATTTCATCACACCAAAACAGTATGAAGCAAAAAAAACCAAGAATATATATTCAAATATCATAATTAAATGAATTTTGGACTTATCATTTCAAATATTAAACTAATTTTGACCTTTGACCAAAGGATTTTCTTGACTTGTATTTATGGAAAGTGTGTCTTATCTTGAATTACATCCTTCCACGTTTAAGATGAATTTTAGACAACAAAACTCCTGCATGTTGTAATAGACTCAAAGGCTTTTAGTCACTAAAAGGTATTAGAACCATAAAAAATATCAACACCATTGCCATCCAATTTGCGATGTCCATATCTCTACACAAACAAAAACAAAACAACCAACCTCTTCTTGAATCATAAGATATCCCTTAAAACCATTTCAAATCCACATTTAATTCTTCGCTGATAAACTTTTGGAATGGATCCTTTGTATCTATGGTTTATCTTTGGTTCTATGTTACTTGTTACTTATTACATAGTGCTTATCCTCAAGAGGAGGGAGTAGTTTCATACTACTAACCTATGTCCAATGGACAAGAACTTAGTGGTGGAACGAACAAACACTTTATACATGCCGGCCCCCTTTGAAGACTGGAGTTCTTTTTGTGTTAGAATCATGTAGGTTGTGAGTAAAAGTGTTGATGTCCTATACTTCAGCTTAGAAATGTTCATTTGCGAGGAATTCAACCAATTAAAGTAAAGTGACACTATTTTCATTAATTTATGCCATGCAACGTATTACTTATAATAATGCTCTCCACAGAACAATAATATCTACACTTAGAAGTTTTAAATGAGAGCTCATGTCCATTTTTTACTTTGAAAATGACTTGTTATGATTCTCTTAGAAGTCACGAATCCAAGGTTGAGTCTCTGAAAGATCAAGAATATTGATGACGTTGGGCTCACTTGTTCGAGTATTGACAAAATCCTTAGTGAGTCCGGTTCAATCGTCTCAAGATTCCGAGGAAGAAGCCATTCTCTAGACCTGGACAGATGAAAAGGCGTAAAGAGTTTGCTTAAAGGCGACGCCAATGGGATTTGCAGTAGTGGGGACCAATGGTGTTCACTAACGAAGCGACAATTGAATATGATCCTTACCCAACTCGGAAGAAAGTGCATGTGAGACTTGGAGAGGAGTTGTACGAGAAGAATTTGAAGCCAAGAAAGTGCATGTGAGACTTGGAGAGGAGTAGTGCGAGAAGAATTTGAAGCCAAGTTTCAAGTCTGGGAGGACCAATGTTGGGGTTTTTGCATGTATAACAAAAGGGAGCTACAGAGTGTTGATTTTGGTGAGAAAGAGGACTGAGATATAGCGTAGAAGTCCTCGCGATAGATTGGGCCTCGATGCTTTCCAATTTGCGAGTGAAATCCATGAATGATGGATTTTAATGTTGGAGGGGGCCCTTATTTTTACCAAAGTTGAACTTCCTGAGGTAATTTGGGACCACATGGCTTGAATGTGGCACAAAAACTTTCCAGAAGGGTGTGGAAACCCCCCAAAATTAGAGGGCCAAAGAAGCGACCCCATATCAACAAGACAAATCCCACCCAGGTTGTGGCATGGTGCAACGATTGCTCATAAATAGAAGGATCCCAACAATATCTTCCACCTTATTGATATTAGAACCATAAACTTTGGAAAGGTGTTCAAACCAACCTCTGAACTTCATAAAATACTAACAAAGATGTACCATACCATACACACCATGCTTTAGAATGTCCACAAATCATACAAACATTTAAACCTAAAACGACATAGAGTGTCACTGGTGGCCACAAAGTTCTCCATGTATGGTGTTGTATTTGAACATGATAAGGCTCAGATTGGTTGAAATGACCTCCAGTTAAAGATTCTTCAATCCAAAGGTGTAAGTCTTGCTAAACTTTAACACCTTTTTTTTAATCAAAATACGTGCCTTGCATATGCGGTTCCCAACTAACGTTTAAGGGTTTAGTCACTCATGTAAACAACAAAAGGCAGACCATTTCCATGCTCTCGCCACATACATCACCAAAACCGCACATCACATACCAACTCTCTTGTCATCAACGCTGCTGCCATGAAACATATATATTCCATTAATTCCAAGCAAGCTGGAGCAACGATCCTTTTACATGAAGCACATAATTACACACTACTACTGCAAAGACTTCACCCGAGGTGTGCTGGTTCAGAAGATGAGAGTACATCCATGTACATATCCCCTTTTCTACCATCACTGCAACCAAGCAGTTGCAAATCTACACAAGTGGAAGCAAATGTATGTCTCACCTCTCAAGTTCAGGGCCTTTCCCAGGTCTGATGGCTTGTGAAGACATCCACCCTTTGGCACGCCGAAAAAGTGACCCTCCTGGAAACACAAATCATACAACAACCATGTTACAAAAACCATTGCACAAACACAAATCGTACAAAAACCACCATACAAACACAAATCATACAAAAGCCATGTTACAAAAAACCATTGTACAAACACAAATCCTGGAAACACAAACGGTTCCAATGGCACGTGAAATTGAAGTGATTTTTTTGGTTTGGTGTTCTATGATGAACAGGACATGTTATCACGTGATTAGAAAGGAAAAAACTACAACCTGGTCAAAGACAGATAGCAATGTGAAGACCGACAAATCTAGCCCCAAAATCAGCTCCAGAATTACCTGAATTTTTCCGTGACAAAGTCCTGGTGAGCGCTTGCGCGCTCGACATACTCCGCAAGAACATCACCGCAGGTGCACAGCTGGGCACATTCTCCTTCTCAGATGATAACGCCATTCCCTGTAATTGAGCCAAGCTTTCTTCATTCTCACGAGAGTCGGGCTTCACCATCTCCATCAACACATTGGCATGAGAGTCAGGCTGCTTCACCACCTCATTCTTCCTCTCCATCATCACATTGGCATGAGAGTCACGCTGCTTCACCGTCTCGTTCTTCCTCTCCATCAACGCAGTGGCAGGAGAGTCAGGCTTCACCATCGCATTCTTCCTCTCCTTCATCAGAGGCCTCGGTTTGAGAACCTCAGACATGGTTCTGTGGGGCAACATCTTCCTGATCCCGCCAGCTTCTCGTTTGAACGTCGCCTTGGAGAGGGAAGTTCTGACTGGGTCTTTGTCCGAAGTGGGCATGAGGAGTTGTTGGTTGGGCAGCAAGCTCCGTCTCCTTCCGCTTGTGGGGGATGGCCTGGGGGCTCTCGTGGGAGAGGTGCACAAGTAGACGGGGTTGGAGAACAGCACGCCCTTGGTCGGTGTGCGCTTCCACGGCTTGCCAGAGAGGCCTCTGATCTCGGACGCCCTCCTCGGTGGAAACGAGAGCTCGTCATCCGCGTCCCCGGAGTCCCTGAAACTCGACTCCGGAGTGACGACGAGTTGGCGCTGCTGCTGCTGCTGCTGCTGCTGCTGGTTCCTCCGGGGTTTCTGTTCAGGGCTGTGCACAACCCGACGCGGCGGAGACAACGAATCAGGTGAGGATGAAGAACTCTCTCTTAAAATCCTTCGCTTGGAGAGTCCGGATTTCGCAGCTGGAAGAACGAATCTGGCAGGATCCTTGGATTTGGCTGCAGATGGAGCTACTACTCTGAAAGCGTCCTTGGATTTGGTCTTGATGCTGCTTGGGAATGGGGTGTCTCTTTGCTTTCCATTCTTGCAACTACTTCGGTGGTTTCTGGGATGATGATGTGAGCTCTTCTGAGCCGGGGCTTCTTGGAGTGCTTCTGCAACGAGAGAGGCGATTTGCTTGGCGAATTGGCTCGCCACGAGAATCTCTGAGATTACGTCGTGGACTTGGTTGGATGGTGACGAGAGGGCGCCTGAACAAAGATGATGATGAGTTGTTAGGAATGCTCTGATCAGCGATGGAGAGAAAAAACTTCTAGATGTGTTAGAAGACAATACACATCGGATTGAAGGGAGATTGTTGGTAATAATAAGACCTCACTGTATGTCTCAAGAATGGCCGATTAGCCGAGATATTGTCTGCATCATGCACCGCGTACCTTTGGATTTCGTTGTTCGTTCATGAAGTTGCGCCCTGCTGCCAGATCTGTAGTCTCGCAACACATTTCGCTTGTACTCATCTGTTTCACAGATTGGACACACTGTCATATGTTTTGTGACCGCACCACACTTCAAAACGGACACGTCTTGGGATACCGAAGTTACAAGCAACCGTTCACATTTGTCTGGATGCAAGTACACACTAATATCCACTAATCCATTCGTTCGAGACTTCAGAGAGCTATGAAGAGCCTGGCAGCATGTTACCTCGATGTTGACTGGAGCCAGCAGCTCCATCCTTGATGGAAGTAGTCCGTTCCTTGGAGCTGAAGATTCTGCACGAGGAATGAATTCATCAGTTAAAAAAACTGAACATGATGTCACACGAGCCTGCTCAATGTGGAAAATGCGATTGAAGGTATAATTCTAGGCACTTATTCTTACACCAGGATATGGATGTGACTACCCTTTAGGAGGAGCAGGAGTGAATATACCTGTTGGTGGCGTTGGACGTTCTAGATGCACGAGTGTGCTTGGGATTAACAGGGCTCAAGTGTAACCCTGAAATGGTCGTCTGGAGGTCTTGTAAACGCGCCACCACCTGCTCAACCTGCTCAACCCCAGCCACCAAAACCATCTCACTTGATCATCATCTCACCGAACAGGGGTTTCAATTCTTTGCTGCCAAGAGCCTCCTCGTGACAATGCCCACAACCCTGGGAACTGGGTGCTCGTAATTCTCTTCACAAACCAGTCCTAACAAGAGGTAGAGTTATCACCTTGAGAACCGCTTCCGTGAGCACCGGCGACGGGTGCAACGCCAAGTCCGGCGGCGCTGGCTCCGACTCCATCCGTGCCATCTATCCAACTCACTCCACCAAGCGCAACATAATTTCCCAAACTCACTCACCGAAGAACACAATGCTCCGGGCTCACAATCACCTAACCTCACACTGTAACGCACACGCCATCGCCAGCTCCCAACCTCACAGGTGCAACATTACGAACCTATTCTGCTCACATCAACTGGAAATGCTCTCACAAAACCCATCGAAAACTTGCCGCCCCTCTCTACCGACGAGTAACTGCTGCATGACGTGCATGCAATAAGGGATTCTGGAGCGCACTCGGATTCTCGTCCGTCTCTCTCCACCCCAAGCGCCGCGACTGCTGTGGTCTTCGAGAAATGGCGAGGACTGGATTTGGTACCTGAGCGAAAGAAAACGCAGGGCTCGAGGAGAAAGAGGGAGCGTCCAACGGAAAGATAGGTCGTGGAGCGGGAAGATGAAAGTTAATGCCATGGGCTGCTGTTTGAATCCGCACCTGCAACGGTCGAGTTTTATTGGTGGATGAGAACTGGATGATAGTAATTGAAACAGTCACATATTAAACCTGACGTTGTGATCATGTGATGTTGGAAGTTGTGAAGGTCAACAACCGAGGTGATTCTCTCATGATTGTGGTGTAAATACAGTAGTAGGCGAAACTGTTTGTACTTGAGAGTTCACCTGAGGTTATCACGGCACAGCAGACGAAGAAGCAGAGGCAAGAAGATGATTCGAGGCTGATCGGTTACTTTTCTTGCAATTTAAATCTCGATTAAACCAAAAACAAAAAAAAAAGGCTGATCGATGACGACTTTCGAGTTCTCAGGTGCCATGTAAAGTGCTCTGACAGATTGTTGCAACGGTCAAGCAATCAAGAGATTGAGGGTAATTTCTTGCGGCTACCATTACCCTCTGATGGAGCAGCCCTTTTCTTTGGGAGTCACAGAAGTAAGTCCTTCTCTTCTTCGTTAACTTCGGAGACTCGACCTGATCACCGGAGTCTTACGATGTGCACTTCTGCGTCTTTAGAATCTTTTGAGTCGTCAGGTTCAGGGTTTTACCGAGAAATTAGGGTTACCTGGAGGAGCGAGTGTTTGTTTCATTCCCGCAGCAGCTCATATCTTTTAGATAATCGGCAGTCGTCGGTGCTCGTGCTCTTGTTCAAAGGCCCAGTTCGACCGACATGAAAGGTTTTCGGCCTATTGATGGATACGAGCTCAACTTGTCTTCTTGACGATCGTCATTGCTTGTTAATTACAGTAGTGTATATAGCGCATCTCCAGTTTCTATTACTCCAGCACTGGTTGTAATATTAGCGATAAAGAACTGAAAGGGCCTGGGTAAGCGCTGCTCATTACTTTTCCTTATGTGAGTGGCATGGTAACGGCAGCGAAACCCCACCAAGGATGCCCCGCTGTATGCTAAACCCTAAACCCAAGGACACCACCCTGAACCTTAAAACCTAGGTCGCGCAGAGGCTACACCCCACCAGAAATGGGACCCTGAACCCTGAACCCTAAACCCTAAAACCAGGTTCACGCATGGCACGTCGATTGGAGAACAAACCAAACATCAAACCCTAAGGTGAATGCAAACCCTAAACTCACGTCCAATTATCGCTGGGGCAGTCAGCCACCACGACCTGGGTGGGTATCAAACATACCGATTAAGACATCCTTAGATACCCGCCTTAGTATTATACGGATATCAGTCGATACCCTACTATGGAATGAGGCAGGTATTGGGGGGTCAGAAATGGGAGGTGCCCCTGTTAACAAGGTATGGGGGCGGGCACCTTTCACACAGACGCGTGAATCCTCCATTCATCATAATTCTGTAAAACCAGAAGGATCTGGAGTTGTTAGTTCTTCAAGTGGTACATGTAGGCTTCCAGATGCTTCCGTCTGCTCATTCCTTATGGGTTTATTAATTTCCAGGGTACAGCATTTACTCTTGAGGGTCTGTGGGGGACCGTATATACAGCCACGTATTTTCTTCAAAAAACATGTACTAGAATTTAGCATGACAGAGAAGAGAAGAAGAGAGAGAAGAGAAGAACGCCGGTTCCCGAAGGGAACCGGCGTGAATAAAGTGTCTGTTCGTTCCACTACTAAGACCATGCCCACTGGACAAGGAATTAGTAAACTGGAACTACTTCCCTCTCTCGAGGGTAGACACTCTTTAGCATGACATACACCTTTCGTTTGAAGATTCATCAACTAACATCTTTCATTTGGAGGTCTTTTCAATCAATCTGTATCTTATTATGTTTGAATATGACCCCATACATATGGAATACATGATCATTTTGCAACTTCTCAAGTATGTAGTAGGAGCATTTTTTTTTGATGGTGGGGGGGAAGAAGATGACTAGCGCGTGAGCTCCGTATTTCCTAGTGAGGGGAGGAGGGGACTTAGCCTGTGAGCTGCTTTGACGTGCGATAGGAGGTGGCTGACCCTATTGAGAGCCTTCGTAGTGTGCAGATCAGGGGTAGTATGGTGAGATTTGTGATGCAAAACAAATGTGTTGAGAGGCTCACACAACAGATCTGAGGTGGGGAGTTTGAAGAGGCCCTAAGTAGTAGCAGATCTGTGCAAGTTTGTCTGAAGCGGGGAACTTAGTGTTGGAGCCAGATCTGTAAACACTTAGTCCACATAGATAACAATCCACCCGAGATCTGGAGTAGTAGGACTAGATCTGCAAACCTCCCCATCAAGTCCCCCCTTCCTCAACCTAGGAACTCAAAACTTCAAGATCCCGCGAAGACATCACCGAATACTGCTGCAGCGCAGCTTCAACGCTCCATCACAGGCTACCCCTCACCCTCCCATCTCTTGCAACTATTTGTTATTTACATTAGATCTTGTTAACAAAATACATCACCCTCCCATCTCTTGCAAATACTTGCTAGTAACATTGGATCGTGCTAACATAATACATAGAATTGTATACACAGTAGTGTGTTTTATTAAATGGACCAGCTGCAGTAGTAGCAGAGCTGCCCACTGCGAAAACAAAGGACTAGCAGCTCCCAGAACGTTGCAGAGGGCATCTTCCAAGAATCTGGCCGAGCTCCAAGCGCGCACAACATCAGGTCTGCACAAGCAACTCATAAAATCAGCTCTACCGGATCTAGGTAAGTTTCTCACCAATCCACTCTTTTATTGTTGTAGCAGCAAAGTTATCTTCAGCTTACAAGCCCATACCTCTACCTCTCTCTCACTCAAGCAAAACCTAGAATACCCCTCCCCCCCTCCACACACATTACTAGACAGACACAACACCGCAAGAATTAGATCCACACCATACTTGCATACCTTCCCCCACACCCCACAACCCAGATCTACCCTCCTCACGCGGAAGCGCTCCCAACTTTTCTACAGAAACCAAGCAGGAAAACCACAAAACCATCAAAGGATATGTCGTGCACAAATACATCGTGCAAAGATAACATCGTGCCAACAGGTGAGAGCGCACAATTAGAGGCAAACTCGGAGCAATGGTGACTATACTATCACCGTTGCCTCCGTAAACAACGAAAACAATAGTTCACAAAAGAAACTATCAACCTCCAACAACCTAGGCTAGGGAAAAAGAAATAAATACCCAGACCATAACATTTAGTAATTGGTCTGCAAGGACCCCTTTACTAACAAATAAGTGATAAACACTCACAAATCACAATAAGTCGAGTCCATGCCACTCTTCAAGAGTGAAAACATGATATGGATGAGGCTAACGATGTGCAACACGCACACACCTTCACCTCATCACGTGGGAGACTCAACTTGAGAAAGATGAGTCTCCCTCAACCACACGTGGAGGTCACCCGGGTTCCAAGTCCCGAGATGAGATGTCGAAAGACACCACCGTTGCCCTAGCCGCCACGCGGCACTAAACCTAACCCTAATCTCCCATTAACGCTAAGTCTTGGGCTCTCCGGTAACTCCACAACTCTCTAGATGGTTTCTACCCAAATACCATCTATACAAACACCTCCATGCGCCGATCCTGACAGCTGTCGTGCACAAATACATCGTGCAAAGATAACATCGTGCCAACAGGTGAGAGCGCACAATTAGAGGCAAACTCGGAGCAATGGTGACTATACTATCACCGTTGCCTCCGTAAACAACGAAAACAATAGTTCACAAAAGAAACTATCAACCTCCAACAACCTAGGCTAGGGAAAAAGAAATAAATACCCAGACCATAACATTTAGTAATTGGTCTGCAAGGACCCCTTTACTCGCCCCCTTCGCCTGTGCTGAAGCCCCTTTCACACCGGCGACCCACACAATTAACGTAAAGTGTATGAACGACCGAGCATGAAAACCTCTCAAGTCCAGAAAAATCAAGGTGACCTATAGAAAAGACACTAATAGACCGTGTAGACAAAGGATAGGCCGGGTGCAATGAGAGCCCCATCGTTAATCGCCTCTAACACTTTTAATGGCTAGACCTTATCTACGTAGACCCTTAATGTGCTAAACAATTTGGACACGACCATTGACCCACTGGTACCTCTAGAAGAGGTGGGGTTAGACATTCTAGATGCCACCCCGTAGAACACAAGTCACAAATGACCATTGTGGCTGCCCGTTTGGCACTACCACACAATTGACATCGCAATCCAGAAGAGATGTGAGAAGTACCAGGGTTTACCGTTCCATCAATGTGTGGTAAATGGCAAGGAGCGCAATTGCGCGTATGATCCTTCCATATTTTACCATCACGACCCTCCAACAGTAACACTCCTGAATTCTTCACTTCACGAACTCGCAAGATCACCCGTCCCGCTGTCACATCCAAGGTGGTGGGTGCTGCTTGCTGCAAATACACATAGTCTCCAGGAGTAAACCGTCGCACTTGCGGTCGGTAGCCTCCTCCCCGTATTGTAGCATAACGCAACGTATCCCGATGTTGAGCAATGGAAAGATTCTCCAATGCCATAGGCATCACCCGTTTGAACAAATCCGCACGTTGCTCACACATTTGAGCCCACGAATCTGGATTGTCCATGTTAGCCAACACGGTGTCAGCATCTGCCTGAATGGCCTTCGGTAACACCGGTTGCCTTCCAAACAACAAGAAGTAAGGAGAAAAGGACGCCAAAGATGCTTGCTTGCTAAACCGGTAGCCCATGGCTATCCACGGTAATTGCAAGTCCCAATCTTGATGATGTCCCTTCTTCAAACTATACTTCCGAAGCCCCCTCTTGACGGTTTGCACCATGCGCTCCGCCAATCCATCCGCTTCGGGATGATCCCTCGAAGTAGTGCGGTGATCTATCATCGCTTGCTCGCACAACGTTTGAAACTCACCCAAGAATTCCCTTCCTTGGTCTGTGAGAACTTCCGCTGGAGCTCCAAAGCGACTCAACACACGATCAACGAAAGAGTAAGCGGCACCCTCACTAAATTTGTCAGGCAACGCTATCAACTCTATCCATTTCGAGAAGTGCTCGATCATCACCAACACATACTTATTGTGTCGAGGTGTCATTGGCAATGGACCAGCAAAATCTAAGCTCCACCTATATCCCAAGCCCATAATTGGCAATGGTTGCAATTGTGGCATCGGAGCGTTAAAAGACGCTCGTACCCGATCACAAACCATACATCGGGCTACCAAGGCTTGAACTTGAGTTTGCATTCCTCGCCACCAATAGTGAAGCTGAAGCAAGCTATAAGTCCTCCGCACTCCAAAGTGCCCAAGGTCTTCATGCGTGTCCTTGATGAGCTTCACTCTCTCCAATGGAGTTGGAACAACCTTCCGCGTGCTATCCGGCCACACCCTCAAAAGGTGAGTCCTCTCCCACACGAACCGTTTGGCTCGTTGTGAGACCCGATCTCTCTCCTTAGCGGACCACGTAGGCACCATTTCTCCATTCTTCAGAAAAAGCATCACGTTCGTGTCTTCAAAGATGTCTTTGGCGCCCCTAGATTCTTCACCGCCATCCTCATCTACCGTGGCCACAGTAGAAGCTCCGGTGTCATCTCCACGCATCGCCAATACACTTAGAAAGGCCAAACAATGCCAACTTGGCAACGGATCGGCTTCATCCTCCCCGTGCCACCTAGCGCCCGTAACATCCGCTTGGTTTGGAATTGGATTGCGGCTAAGGCCATCGGCATCCATATTCACCAATCCCGCTCTGTGCACCACCTTGAAGTCGTATTCCATCAACATCAAGGCCCACCGCGCTAGCTTACCTGTTAGTTTGTCAGATTCCATCAACCACTTTAAAGGTTGATGATCCGTGACTAACAAGAACTCGTTACCATAAAGGTAACATCGAAAATGAGCAATTGCCCATATGGCAGCCAAACACTCCCCTTCATACGAGCTATACTGGGCCTCCGCATTATTGTTGGACCGGCTGGCGTACGCAATGACAAACTCCTTCCCGTCGTCATCCATTTGCGTCAACACCGCACCAATTCCCAATGCGCTCCAATCTGTGTGTAGCTGGTATGTCCTTCCGGCTATTGGCCTTCGAAGTATAGGTGCCGATGCCAAGCGGTCCTTCAACTCTTGAAAGGCCACCTCTTGTTCATCTCCCCATATCCAAGGTTGATCATTCCTTGTCAACATGGTTAATGGCTTGGCAATAGCACTGAAAGTCTTCACAAACTTTCTATAGTAATTACACAACCCCAAGAATGCACGTAGCCTACTAATATCCCTTGGTCTAGGAATAGACATCACTACTTCAATTTTACTAGCTACCACACCCAATCCACTTGGATATATCATGTGGCCTAAGTACTCGATGCGGTCAAAGTAGAATCTGCACTTACCAGGGTGCAACTTCAAACCGTGGAGCCTCAATCTAGCAAACACTTCCATCAAGTGTAGCCTATGTTGCCTTCGATTCGTGCTAAAGACAACGATGTCGTCAATGTAGCATCTCACGAAATCCAAGCCCGAGAATACTCGGTCCATAACCCTCTGGAATTCGGCAAGAGCATTCTTCAATCCAAATGGTAAGAATTTCCATTGGAACAACCGGTCCTTTCCATCTTTGTCAATGCCCCAGAACGCGGTCTTCTCCTTGTCTTCCTCTTTCAGTCCAATCTGGTGGTATCGAGAGCGCAAGTCCAACGTACTAAATACCTTGGCGTGACCAATAGTCTCAAAGTTCTCCTCCGGCGTTGGCATCGCATAACGATCCGACTTGGTGAATTTGTTAATCCTCCTATAGTCCCCGCACATCCTCTTCTCGGTCCAATTACCGTAGATATCTTTCTTGGATGGCATAACCGTCGCCGATGCATACTCGCAATCCGGTGGAGCCAACTCCACTAGCCCCGCAGCCACCAACTCCTCCGTACGAGCACGTATCATCCTCCGTTCAACGTCGCTATACTTGTACGGCTTCCGGTATATTGGTGCTTTGTCCGTCAAATTGATATGTACTTCTTGCCCCTTCAATACTCCAAGATCTTCAAGACTAAAGGCAAAACAATCTAAGTACTCCCTGAGGAACTCATGTTCCTCTCTCTCAACTGCTCCATCCGCCAGGCCTACCATCGGTTTCCAAGTATCCTTGGTCACCGCCTCCTTCGGTTCCTTTGGAGCAGGATTCTCCTTCCTTGGTTGCTATTGGATGCCATGCGAAGGAGACTCTTCTCCCTCCACATCTACCAAGCTTCCAAGTCCTTCCAATTGGCTTAGTTTGCCAATTGTCTCCCTTTGCTGAGCTGTGTGTTCTCCCACGAACATATTCTCCAGAGCCTCCTCCAAATCCTTCATTTGGTGGGCCAATTCCCTACTTCGGTTCCAATCCTTCATTCCATGAGGAGGATCCTCAGTCTTGGGTGTAGCGAAAAGGTTCGCGGAGCTCCACATATTCCATGGGTGAGGTGCCAAGGCCTTCTCGCCCCCAACCACTTTGCCTGTCACCTTGACAGAGACAAATGGTTCTCCGGCCGCCCGCAACTCATAAGACCCCATGTAACCAGTAAAACTAGAAGCCAACCGCTTTTGTTCTGCCACTAGCAACGAAACGATCCACGTCAAGCAATTTAAGTCCATCGCTTGTCCAAGTAAAAATTGACGTTGTTGCTCCGAGATCCCGGGCGCATCGGTAGTGCCCATGGAAAATCCCATGGCTCTCTCCCGTTCATCCGCATTAGGCTCCACCATCTCTTGAGACAAGGAATCCCACACAAGACCCGGGCCGTTATCCTTAAAGGCATACGACCGAGCAAAACTAACCAACGTGGGCAGTGCCCTACGTGGTTCTCCTTTACGGTTGACGACCGCCAAAGGTGTTTGGTCGTCATGATAAACGCGCCGCGGTGCCCTGTGAGGATCCAAAATATCACTCACATAGACATCCGGCCGTTTAATTCGACCCACAGCGGACTATAACAACTCTTGAGGTGCTAAATTTGTCCACCACAATCGCGGGCGATGTGCTCGCGATCCCACCGCAGCTGCATCCAACAATACGGGCATACCCAGAGTCTGGTGTATGCGGTGCATGCCCTCTAATGTCCTCGACCTCGAGCTACTCATCACTAGTACATTCTCCACAATGTAACCTGGTGGTCGCTTCTGAGAGGTTTGAAGCAAAGACAATACCCGAATCATATCATGAAACCGCGAAGAACGAGTGTCTTTCAATCCGTTTTGATGTCCAGCCATTGACAATCCTTGACATGGCCATCCCGCGATGACAAGGTCCACATGGCCAACACGTTGAAGTTCCTGTGCTGAAAGCAAAGCAATATCACCAACAAGAGTAGAAAATGAAGTCTTGATGGCACTAGTGGCCAACAAGTTTGGAAATTGGGTCCTCAATCGCCGTGAATGCCGCTTAGCCACGTGCCTTGCTGCCTCATCAACATCTACGTAGATGTAGCGTTTGACCTTCATCCCTGCTTGCAGCATTGCCGCCAAGCCACTTCCAATCCCTCCGAACAACTCCAACAACACAATACCATCCTCTGGTACCTTCCACGGAATGGTGGAAGTGTCTAGACGTGGGCCCAAGTCTTGGTCCACTCGAGAATCATCTTCCGGTTGTGGGTGTATCGAATGCTGCCAAGCATCTTCAATGACCTGTGCCGCATCCTTCTGAAGTTGAGTCGTGGTCCTCCACGCTGCTTCTATGCCAGGTTGATACGTCTCTGTATCTCCACCACTTGTGTCACCCACTTGGGCATCCATCTCGTGAAGTGTAGGAGTATCCATCGAGAAAGTATCACAACCCTTGTGAAACCATGATGGTCCCACATCCATACCTCCTGAGAAGGCAAACACGTCTGCAAGATTGCCAGTCAGAACTCGAATAAAACGAGCTGGCAGCTGAGCCTTCCGCCCATCTCCTGCTTGCCATCCTGGTCTATAACTTGCCGTTTCCTCCCAGAAATCCAAGGTGAACCCCATGGGGTATAGCACCGCCGAGCCCACCAAGACATCGTATGACTTGGCCTCCGTTACTATAGCTTTCACCTTCATAAAGCTTGCATCCTCGACATCATCTTCATTGAGTCGTAAAATCAACTCCTCCTTTGTGATGCCTGTAGCATGCTCCGTACCCCCCATGGAAGTGCTAATTGTCCATAGACACCTCTCCAAAGTGTCCCCAGTCAAACCCAACCCCTCACGGGCAGATGCTCCCAGCATCAATGGTTGAGCTCCTGAATCCAAAAGCACTCGTCGAGGCACAAATACCTTCCCCTTGGGTCCAATAAGTTGGAAAATCCCCTGGGAGTTGTCAACCACCACCACACCAGGTGTAATGGATGACCTCTCGATTGCAGGTCTGGCGGCCATGGTCTTGACACGCATGGCTGCTGAAAGCAGCGCCTCCACGTTGTCTTCTTGACTCTTATCCACCTCTCCTTCAATCACTTCCGTCTTCAACGCATTGACGCCCGTGGAGTCACCGGACTCACACATTTGAGCCGCCATCTTGAAGACCGCCGCTGCATTGAAGCCCTCTTGTGACATCAATTTAGCAGAAAATAGTGAAGCCTCACAAACCACGTTTGCCGCTTCTCTCACCACCGTACTAGATGGCTCTACAATCCCAACGCTAGGGCGAGTAGTTGGCACCCCCCGACGCGTTGGAGGCACCATGGAAGATGTTGGCACCATCTCCTCCAACGTGAAAGACTCGGGCAATCGAGCTTGCCGGTTGTCCTTCCCATGTTGAGGATCCAAGGTTGGACTTGCTCCACGTGGAACCTCCTTGGTCACCGGTGTTTGACTCCGCGTAAGGGCATAAGCCTCCCGTGAGCCTTCCGTGATAGCAAGTGCCATGCCACTTAGCATATAGTCCCCGAATTCGTCATCTTCGGGCCTAAACCCGCCCCCAGCATGAAAACTAGGAGTGACTTGAGGCTTTTCACTCACTGAAGCAGCATTCGCGCTCATGGCCGCCATCTTGGCCTCCAACTCCGCGAATTTGGCCTTCCAACCTTTCTTGTCTCCTCCCGAAGACTTGGACTCCTTCTCCTTGTTGCCTGCCTTGGCTCCCTTGCCTCCAAAAGGCTTCAATTCGGGGTGAAGCTTCCAACACTTAGCCTCGGAATGCCCCTTGGCACCACAACCAGAGCAATAGCCACCAATTTGAGGGTTAGAGGACTTGCTTTCCTTGCAATCCTTCCTCAAATGCCCCGGTTTGCCACAACTAAAGCATAATGCTTCAGTGTCGGTGGCATAGGAGGGAACCGAAGCCTTGGCCACCTTGACCTTTTCAGGAATCTTCTCTTCACGTTTGAGAAATCCCATGGCCGCTTTCTCTTCCAATAAATTGATCTCAATTCTCTCAGAAGTCTCGAATACAAATCTCAAAGTCGGTGGCTCACCCAATCGCAATGCCTCATTGCGAACTAAAGTCTTCAACTCCTTCTCTAGGATGCTATACCAGTGCTGCACCGCTTGCTGCTCCGTGACTCCGTGAGTAGCAGAAATCAGTCTCCGCAATCTCGCATGAGCTTCTCGCAAGGATTCATCTCCTCCTCGCGCAAAAGACCTCAATACCTTCATCTTATCCGCCCGTTGACCTTGATAGTCTCGACGGATCTGTGTGAAGAACATGGCCGTAGGGTTAAACGGAGGTGGAATAGCCACCGTTTCCATCGGTTGGCTCAAGTCCTCGGCACTACTCGTGCCCTCCTCCTGCTTCCCCTTTCCCACACGTGATGGAACACTCGGCGCTCCGCCGAATACATCCGCGTAATTTGGTGCATAGAAATCCCTCCATGCCAATATCTCCGTGAGGTGAGCCGCCTCGAATTCTCCATAATCCGCTAACGGAGCTCCTTCTAGACATCCAAATAACGCCCTCCACACCATGTAAGGGTTGAAGTTGGGGTTGCGAGACTTCTGGAGTTCACACCACATGGTGAACTCCCTCTTGAAGTCATTCGCTTCGATAGTGCCCGTGGCACCCGAAAACCGTCGCACCCCCCGTTCTCCTCCTCCTCCATATGGTGAAGCCATCTCCTCCCAATCAAAAATTGATTGCAAAGGCTTGCTTGGTGGGGAACTTGCACTACGTGCCAACGATTCTACCACAAACTCACGTTCTTCTACTATCGCTTGAACCGTATCCTCCTCTTCCTTCAATTGAGTGGTAACTTCCTCCACCACTCGTTCACGAACGCCTACCGCGAATGGGGTGTTTCTCCGAGTGAAACCGGGCCCCTTCCAGGTCTTCAGATTGAGAATTGATTGGCTCAATCAAAGAAGCGCCATGCTTCATGAGTGCCCTTCTTCTCCGGAGCGTAGATAGTAGGTGGTACTTCCCAATCGAGTAGCTCCAAGGTGAGTGTGTCCCACACACTACTGGCCCGCTCTCGCCACGTACCCATTTCCCACTGCCACGTAGTATGAAATACGAAGCCTTCACTCTCAAACTCGGTGAAGATGAGGGAGAACTTGCGCAATTGATTACCTCGGCGGAAATCCACCACCTCTACGGTGTATCGTGACCCAACGTTCTTTAGGACAACGGCCTTCTCTCCAACCACAAGATCCACGGCTTCAACTTGGCCTCGTGCACGACAAAGAGGAGCTCGAACACCCTCCTTGGCCCGAAGCGTTCGTACTTTGCGCACCCCACCAAGTGAAGTCCAATACTTCACGGACTCTTCGCTTAGCACCTTCGTGCCTGGCTTTCGCAAGTCTTGAGTCCCGGTTCGAGACTTGGCTATGGGAGATAACTCAAAATCCCTACCACTAGAGCTTGCCTGGGAAGATGAAGATTTAACTTACAAATCTTGGAGGCAAGTAATCAATTGACTAAGGGTCTCGGTGCTAATCTCTACCGTGGATGCACTAGACTCTTTTGATTCCTTCTTCTTTCCTCCACTATCCATGTCCCATATGCTCAATGCAACCCACTCTTTTTACGTGGTTGTATTAAGTGGGCTCACAATGGATGTTAGGTGAATGCTAGATTAGGGGAATGCTAGAATTTCTCTTCTTGTTCACTATCATATGCCACACTTAGCTCACGTGATGCAATATATCAACGGTGTGCACAACAATTTGATGAGAACAACCCAAAGTCTAGCCATTCATGAACCCCATAATCCAAATTCCTAGCCGAAGTACAAGAGGCAAGCGACAATGTCACTCACCATCCCATACCTCTACTAGTCACTCCCCAAAGGTGGCAAAGTGCAAGAAAAAGGTGACTATGGCACCCAATATCCCACAACTCTCCCAATCACTCTCACAAGCAAATTGGCAAGGGTAAGAAGTGGGCAACAATGGTACCCACTATCCCACACATTCACCTCTTACAAGAATGACGAAGAGCAAGAAGAAGGTGATTATGGCACCCTCTCTCCCGCACTTTCACCACTTACTAACAAGATACAACATACAAATTTGTCACTCCCCCAAGCAACCGACTACCCCCTCCCAACGCGGGTCCGGATACGTTACCTTGTTGAAATAGTCTTGGGCCACCGAATAGCTACCACTAGCTGCTCTTAAAGGAAACCCTAAGTCTAATCAAAGCCTTATAATGCCACATAAAAGTAGCTGGCTTTTCTCTAAAACCACAAAGTTCTTAGGATAATACCATAAAATTCTAAGTGATCAAAATCACTAGAAACGGGCAGCTCTTGCACTAGAATGTGCACAAAGTTAACATGTGCTCAAGCGTATATCATTCTCCCATGGAGACAATTGAGTAACCTTGATACAATTGCACTATGCAATGCTAACAGAACTTTGGCAACGCTTCCGCATCACCAAGAGCACCACGAAAATCTACACCACTACAAGTGAATTCAATAAAGATTTAAGAAATTCACAAGTATCAACCACTCACCCGGTTGCAATGTGGATGTTGCAAAGGTAAATCAGCACTTCCGCGCTTCATCCACCCACTTCACACGATGCCCGATCACCGCTCACGGACCTTTTCGTGCCAAGGACTAACCAAAACTTAAGCAAGCCACCACTGCGCCGAACACGTCGAGTATCAAGATGGCTAGAATCACGGCGCTCATCCAGTACGTCCACTTCCACTCGGAAGTCTCCTCGTCCACCGTCTCTCGTAGCGTCGGAGGACTCTGCCAGAACCTCTTCCGTGCTCTGCACTTGACTCTCAAACGCCCTGTTCTCCTCCAAGCAGCAAGTTCCTCGCAAGCCTCCGCGAACTCACCCTCGTACCAGCATCAACCTGTAAACCGACAACTCGTCCGGCTGCAGACCTGCACCTTCTTGTTTCTCCAAACTAACACTGGATTTGTAGAGAATTCAACCACACGAATTCGGACCACTTCAGATATCCTCCAACGTTCAGAGATTCAAAATCAGATTCCGCTTCTATACTTATTGAATCGCATCTGCAGCTTGATATCTCCCTATTGGTGAGTGAACAATCCACCACTTGGTGAATTCTGATTCACAATGCTAGGAAGAGCCGACATCAAAGGATCAAACACCAACGTCCTTCGAACGCTTGGCTGTCACAAGCCAATTTTCTGTTGGGGTTCGAGGGTAAAGCAGGTCGAGGTCGTTGGTTGTTTTGTCTGCGAAACACATCGTTTGCCCGGCATGTGAAACCCTCGCCTTCGTGCACACGCTCTTCTCCACATCCACCGAGCCGATCCTCCGTGACTCCAACCGGCTTGTTCCCCGTTGCCGGCTCCCGCCTCTACAGCAGATCCTACTCGCTCGCAGTAGCATCCATTGCACTCTCTCCTTGCAAACCCTTGCCCAGCCTCTCCAGCACCTCGTACCGCGAGTACAGCTTCGGGTTCGTCCTCACACCAAAGGCTTTGAGCCTGGTGCTCTTTCTGGGCGCAGATCTATTTCAGCACGAGTATGATCTTCATGACGTCATTTTCGAGCGCAACGCATTCCCGGACTTTCCGCAGCACCAGGGACTTCATGCAGCAGAGTGGTTTGAGAGGGCAGATTAAGGACGCCTCGTCGAAAGAACGCCTCGTTTCTACGCGAACAGGAAGTTCCTCCGCTTTTCTCCGCATCAACCTTCCACAACGCACCGACCTCCTCCTGAAGCTCCCGCCTCCACCGACACTCACGTCATCGCCACACTGCGTCGGGCGTGGACTCTCTCCGCAGAGAATACTCCGAACGGAACCTAGCTTCTCCTTGGCGCACTCCGTGAGCAGCACGCCCCCAACGGTCTTGGCCTCGGTCTCCAGCACGCGCACCAATACGCGGTCACCGGCGGACTACAAGTCCTTGTTGTCGTCGTTGTCCAGCAACCTCACGACGTCCTCCTCCTTGAAGATCACGTGCTGTTAGCCCTCCACTGCGACCTCCGTCCTCGACCACCCACCGTCCTCGGCACCAGCTTGCTTCCCGCAAATCCGGTGCAGGATCGTCTTCGAGCACTCCCGCTCCTGAGGGTCCTCGCTGTCAAACAGGTCCAGCAGACGCTGCACAAACGAGTGGTCGACGTCCGCCTTCGCTGCGTCCAGCTCCAGATTGTGCACGGCTCGAGCGAGCTCTCCAACACGTCCGCCACAAGACGGACGAGATCCAACTCACAAAAGGGCGATGGCGAGACGCTGAACTCGCTCCTTCTAAGGATTTTTTTTTTTTTTTTTTTGTGCACTCTCTGCACAGTCTCCGTGCTTCCCCTGATCACAGAAAACTCTAGTGCGGGTGTAGGGGTTTTGAGCAACGCCCACAAAACCCTAGTAGATGTATAATAATGTTGTGGTCACACCCATTTCCACAACATGATCTTTCTCAAGTAACAAATAAGTGATAAACACTCACAAATCACAATAAGTCGAGTCCATGCCACTCTTCAAGAGTGAAAACATGATATGGATGAGGCTAACGATGTGCAACACGCACACACCTTCACCTCATCACGTGGGAGACTCAACTTGAGAAAGATGAGTCTCCCTCAACCACACCTGGAGGTCACCCCGGTTCCAAGTGCCGAGATAAGGTGTCGAAAGACACCACCGTTGCCCTAGCCGCCACGCGGCACTAAACCTAACCCTAATCTCCCATTAACGCTAAGTCTTGGGCTCTCCGGTAACTCCACAACTCTCTAGATGGTTTCTACCCAAATACCATCTATACAAACACCTCCATGCGCCGATCCTGACAGATAGATCCAGAAGACACAAGTTGGTGCACACGAAAGGAGCATCCGAGGACCTGCGCGACAACACCAAAGCCACAGAACCTCTCTCCTCTATGACCTCCCTCTCTGTCCATAGATTCCCCTCCTCCCAAAACTACCACAACCTCCCACACCCCCTGTACATCCCAGACCGCGAAGGAAACACAACTGCAAACAAAGACAACAAGCACACGAAACACGCAGACAAAGACAAACTCAAGAAGGACGCACACAAAGACAGAAGACTAAGAACACACAAGATCCCAATCCACACGCACAAAGAAGAAGCATAGCAGGAACCAAGCAGACTCACCGAAATTCCAGCAGAGGAGGACTCGATGCAGTGAGGACCATACGACCTCCGCGACCTTCTTCATTGAGCTCCGAATCCTCGCAGGCGGACTCCGCGATCTCCCCCGCAGACTCAGTGTTCTCCCTCAAGGACTCTTCGCTCTCACTCACGGACTTTGTGCTCTCCCCCGCGAACCCTCTGTTCACTCTCGCGGAGTCTACACACAGACACGCCGGCGGAGAACCCGAGACCTCAGCGACAGACCCCCCCTTCCATCTTTCCAAACCCCCCCTCCCATTTGCCCCTGATCTCCCCCTACAGAACAGAACCTTACTCTCCCCTCCCGATCCTCTTTCGGCAACTCTCCCCACCCCCGCCCCACCCCAGACCCTCACATTCCCTCTCTCCTCCCCTCCCCTTCCCCCCAGTCTTCCTACTTCTCCCCTCCCTCGCAGCCCCCTTGCTCCTCCCCCTCTCCGCCCTCAGCCTCTCAACCCCCCTTCCCAAAGCTTCCCTGTCCCTAAATCTGACCTCTCCATAACAACTGCACAGACCCATCATCCCCCACTCAAACCAGTAGCGACCCTCCCACAAGCCTACAGCGACCTCCCACTAACTCACAGCAACCTCCCACAAGCCCACAGTGACCTCCCACAAGCTCACAGCGACCTCCCACAAGCCTACAGCGACCTTCCACAAGCCCATAGCTACCCCCCCCACACCCTTAGCGACCTCCTCAAAACCATAGAGACCCACCAATTAACCAAAAACGACCTTCCTCACACCAATAGCGACCCCCCTAAACCAGTAGCGACCCCCCTCTCCCCCAATAGCGACCTTCTCACCCCCCTTAGTGATTCCACTGAATCCACAAAAACCCCCTACATTACTAGTAGCAACCTCCTTAATAGTCCCTCCTATCAAAACACCTCCTCCTTTTCAAAAATGTCCAATGTGGACCACAAAAGAAACTTATTCAATGAGGAAGACATGGGAGTAGAGTCCCCGGCAGCAATCTCCACCACAACCATGAAGGAGAAGTTTGCAAGAAAACCAGAGGAAGCGACCAGCAGCTTCAAGAAATACAAGAACACCCCAGAATGAAGAGGTAAGTCCTTCACACTCGAACCCTTGAACATGGGCTTTAACTTTTGGTTTGGTTTTGCGGTAATGGAGAATCTTGCACAAGAGGAGGGCATGGAGGAGCTTCCCAGAAAGGAGACAGCCCAAGACTTGATGGTCAGGGGCCTCAAAAAGGAAGAGGCAGCGGAAGCAAGCAGTTCCAAAGTTGCCTTCCCAAGAATCCCCCAACAACTGCACCCGAGTACAAGAAACGGCGTGGAAGGCCAACACTTCAACATAACCCAGGTTCCATGTGACATTGTTGTCAATAATGCCTCAGGTTTGGCACTAGATTTCCAAGTTGCCATTTATTTTGAGCCTCTTTCCTCCCCCATGATACATGATAAAGTTAGAAGCATGGTTGTTAAAAGACTTGAATTTATGAAAATTGAACTTGGTGAGGACCTCATTGATCCAATTTCTATACAATGTCTTAGTATTAAAAAAGGTGGAAAGAAAGGAGTATGGGCGGGTATCATTAAATTGCATCTATTAAAACCAGAAATTGACGGTATTATGATGCTCAAAGGTATTAGGCCCTTTATACTCAAAATTGATGGCCATAACACCATAGGCAAGGTTTGCAAGAGTTTCCATCACATTGCAAGTTCTAACCTTTCCGTGAAAGTGAAAAGTGACTCCATTATAGGAATTTCAGCACAAGCACTCTTCAAGGACATTCTACACAATAGCTTCACAAGAGGGCAAGAGATCGAAGTCACGGGAGTACACAAGCTTAAAGAGGACTCAGACGCGTTCATCATTGCTACGACCCCGGAGCAAGCCAAAAAGATCAACCTCCACCAAATTACAACTCAACATGAAGTACTTCATGCCAAGCACATCTTGGAGGTCGAACCACGCATACCTCCAAAGCTAAGAAAGATGCTCTAACCTTAACCCTCTCTCCCCTACCTCTCTGTATGAGCGTCATTGACACTACCAATATAATCCATAAAATTATAGGTGCAAACAACATTGAAGAGACTTGGTTCCACAAAGTGATTGGAACTAGACACAATGGTAGTGTAAACGTACATTGTGCTAACTCCATTGTATACCGTGAGTTTGTGGGGAAAACATACACCATTGAAGGGAATTATGTGGACTTTGCAACACATCGTAGGAGCTTGGAAGGAGAGGAGCCGCCCTCACAAGAACAAATCAAACACTTTGGCTTCGACGACATCAACTCCGCCATGGTCAACACGGTGGCCACATACAAGATGAAAGAAGCACCCTCCTCTTTGACAAAGAAGGATATAGTGGAAATTGTGGAAGAAAGCAACAAGAAGATGAGGTTGGAAGTGAAGGAGTATGTGGATGCAAAGAATGAAGAACTAAGGGTCCAAATGCTAAGTATTCAAGAATCCATGGGAGCCGCATATGCAACAATGCAAGCCATCACGAGCTCAATTGGCAAACCAAGCTTGGAAGGCAATCCGTCAAACATGTAACGACCAAAGACTACAAGGTAACTAGTATTTTCATCATAGTATGTGATAAGTATGACAAATTAGACTACTTTATACACAAGACCTACACCCACTGTATTTCTTGCAAAACTAAATACAAGCCTATATACTTATACATACAAAAGTGTACAAACATACATACCACTACATACACAAACACAAATACATTCTACACAAAAAAAACTACACAAAAATTATACATATTCAAAATAAAATCTTATTATACATTTCCCAAAAATCCTACATAGAACTTGAGCTGATACTACACTATATGACATACATTACAGAATACTATACGGATGCCGGTACAAATACTGTAGCTTACACGCATACTTATACAAATAATGGCACGGGAAATAATACGAATACTAACACAAATAATGGTAAAAATACAAGTACGAACACCTACACCGGTTCGCATACCAATACAGATTCAAAAATAAATACTAAAACAAATATTAAGGATTATACCACCACAAACATATGTATAAATGCCAACACAAAACCAAATACAATGGCACATACACACAAATATATAAAAACAACTACACACCACACATACGCACACACATACATAAATAAACACACACAACCAAAAACGAACAAAATAAAATGCCAAAATATTGACCTTTATACTAGTACAAATACGAGTATAAACACCAGTATAGATACTGAAATACACAATAATACAAACATCAAAACAAACACTAATATAAATCCTAACATATATACTAACACAACTACATATATAAACACACACAAACACATACACCAAAATACACACATAAGCACATATACGGGAAAAAACCAAGATACACAAAAGAAACACAAACCAATAAACCCTCAATGGACTAACCCAAAATCAAATATACTCACCAAACAACACAACCTTCCCAAAAAACACATCAACAACCCACACTACTATAAAACACCCCTAGAAGAAAACCAAAACAAAACCAAATATGAAAAGATATATGAAACCACACAATGTTGGGACTTACCACTAACATACATACAAAAAATAAATATCCTAAAAAATAACACAAATTTAAACATTATAAACTACTACTAACCCTAGGTGGTGACATAGAAACCAACCCGGGACTCATGCCTAATATACTAAAAAGACACACGAATACTAATACAAACATCATTACTATGATAACCGATAAAAATACTAATACGAAGGCTAGTACAAATATTGATATGAATACATACATAAATACTAATATGAATACCGAGACAAATGCCATGGAGAATATGGAGGTGCGTACAAATACAAACATACATATAAATACTAATATAAACACAACCACATATACGCACACAAAGACAACCACACACCATCAACGAAACACATACATACACACACACACATAGAAAGACGAATACATACAAACAAAAAAACATAAAATAAAATACCAAAGTTACATACAAAAACAAAAAATCCTAAAACAAAACAAAAAACCTATCTACTGCAAATTACTAATATTAATTGGAGGGGACATAGAAACTAACCCAGGACCCATGCCGAACGTATTAAAAAAGCATCCCGCTTCGCACAAAAAAAATGCTAAAACATATTTCATACCAAACACCATAAAACTACAACCCGAATACGAACACATTGCCCAAAAATTTGCCCCCCTCTTCAAAACCACACATATATCACATCAACAACATAATAACACATACCCACACATCGCCATATATATAAACCAACATAATGAATACCTTCCATCCCACATTCTATATGCCCTAGTCATTACTATACACCCCAACATAGACCTCTGCAATCAACTCCTAAACACACAAAATCAAAACATAACTCAATGGACCAATACGCTCCTACACACTCTACATAATCTACAAAACCCACCCCAAAGACACATTAATATCCCACATCCTCACACAACATTTCTTGAAACTAATTTAAACATCATAAACCACAACACATCGATAAACGAATAACTATATTACTTTATACACAACCAAAACACACCTCCAACAAATGACATGCTAAAATAAAAATTCCCTTACCTCCCTAACACTATCATAAATGAGGCACTAAAATGCCTAAATCCCCTCCCGGAATACACTCATCCACCCCCACCACCGAACCACATCCCACCACAAAACCATAACCCACACACGAACAACAACACAAACATAATAACATGGAACGCCTCATCCCTCAACACCGCGCTCCCAAACTTACAAAACATCGTTATATACACTAACACACCACCAGCATTTATAGTCATACAAGAAACAAAAATATCGGCTACAAATCCACAAAATACATACAAAGGCTATTCCCAGACTACAAACTTATCTTCAATAATACACATGCCCTAACACGATGCATACAACAAAGAATATCATATACACCGGGCCGTGGAGGGCTCCTCACTCTCACACACAAAAATTACGCCTTCACGGGTAATGTCAAAAAATTTCCCACCCCAATGAAAATATCCCCATACCTACAAAATATAGAAATTTCCAATCACCCACTACAACCATGGCAAATCCACCACTTATACATGCCATCCCACCCCGAAGACATTAGACTCACCGTAGACATCAAAAATAACATCACCACCCATATTACCAACAACCCCAACCACAACCACATCTTATGTGGCGACTTCAATAGAGACATTGCCCTCATAGGCAGACAAAACAGAAATCAATACACACCACCACAATTAATAGACTTTCAATGGAAAGAATTTACAGAAAACCTAAACTTTAACTATATTCCCACAAACACTACATACTCTAGACAAGGAGGATACAATTATAGCAACTGGACCCTAATTGATGGATTCTACATCTGTGCAACTAACCATACCACATTTACATCCACAACAAATAATAACATTCATCTAAACTCATATCACTCACCTATACAACTCCACATCCCAAACAACACATTTATAAACCGTACACCAACCAACACAAACAAAGACCACATACGTATCCTCAACCCCATCCCACAAAACAACATAGAATTATTTAACATAAAATTCTTCGAAGAAAACTCACTACGCATTGACTCCCTAATAAACGAATTAGAATCTAATAACCATCTCTCCCAAACGCAATGGCAAGAAGCTAGTCACACTCTAGATACACTCATCAACAATATATCCAATATAATTGAAGAAACCTGCAAAGCCCAACCCATACCACAAATGACAAATCGAACATCACAATAAGGTGGATATTTACCCCGCAAATTATCTAAAACATGGAAACAACATCTAACCATTTACCACACTATACGAAAAACCATAAGAACCGTAAATAACAACCCCCAATGGCGAAATCACCCTATCCTAAATGAACTCCAAAACCTACAACACACACAAATCCCTAATCCACCCCCCATACACCTACCTCACGACACATGGATAAATGACATAGCATTAATTGCAAAAAATGCCAACATACAAGCCCAAAAAATCACCTCTAAGCATACCCAAAAAAACATCCGAATAGTCATCTCCAAATATAGACAACTATATGAAACTAGCCCCAAGAAAATAAACAAAAGAATATTCAAAAACATGGAGTCCCCACCATTAGACTGCATCACTGACCAATATAACAATATACTAACTAGCCCAGAAGACATTGCAAACGAAATATTTAACCAACAAACAAAAAACAACACACCCACGATAAAGACATGCAACTATCAACCGGACCACCGCACTACATACACATGCGCAATACGACAATATCCATGGCATGACCTAGATGGATTCACATTAGAAGAAAGAGGAGACCCGGAAACCCCACTACACACATACTTTAATCAAGCTATATATGACACTTGCCTACGTAACCTAGGAAATAATAAAGCCCCCGGACCAGACCGCATACCAAACTCTATCCTAAAAAATATGCCCCCAAGGTTCAACAAACTACTAAACCTCTTCTTCTCCCATTGTTATAAACAAAAACAAATCCCTGCTTCATGGAAAACAAGCGCAACAATCCAACTATACAAAAAAGGAGACCTGTCCATGCTACCCAACCATAGACCTATTGCATTAGCCAATACCATCTATAAACTATTCACGAGCACATTCACATCAATACTATCATCATATGGCGAAAAACATAAAATACTGCATGATAGCCAAGAGGGGTTCCGCGCAGAAAGAAGCACCGCTAGACAAATCCAAACAATAATAGCCGCATTAGAAGACGCACGATTTACAAGCCAAGACATATTTATACTATATGTTGACTTTAAAAATGCCTTCGGCTCCATTGACCACGCTAGACTTTTAGCCAAAGGTGCCACCGCACTAGTGGAAAATATATACTCTGAATCCTCAACCTCCTACATAGGAGAACACTTTGGTAAAACTAAACCCATAGCCATCCAAAGGGGAACAATACAAGGAGATACCCTAAGCCCATATCTATTCATTATATTCCTAGAACCACTACTTAGATGGCTAGATAGAGGCAACAATGGATACACATTTGGGACATCAAAAACCACCATCAACTCCACGGCATACGCGGACGACCTCGCGGCCATAACCAACAAAATCAACGCCATAAAAATACAACTTAACAAAATAGATAGGTACTCCAAATGGACAGGTATGGATGTAGGGGTCCCAAAATGTGCCGTCACTGGATGTCCAAACAAATCAAAAATAAACCCCACTGCATTCAAAGCCCTAATACAAACCTCTAACATTAATTACTGAAACCAACAAATACCCGTACTACACCAAAATGAACCATACACATATTTAGGAATAAATCTCGTCGCCTCCCTAAAATGGAAAACTCAAATCCATGCCACCACCACAAAATTAATCAAACAATGCAAAGAATTAGTAGCTTGTCCGGCCACTATGAAACAAAAAATAAAAATGATCGACACGGTTCTGAGACCAGGCGTGGCATACAGCTTCTACGCGGTACCATACTCAATACCAGCCATCAAAAAACTAGACCAAAAAATTACTACCACACAAAAAACCATATGCGGCATGCCAAAATGCATGTCTAATATAATAACCCAACTCCCACACAACCTCTTTGGACTAGAAGCCTTCTCACTAAAAAACGCATACGTTAGATGCATAGGAGAACAACTACAGAACGCTCTAAATGACAGTGGCAGAATTGGGAAAATATACAGGGGCCTAACACATCACATCCTTGCCCAATATGGGGGGGCCGAAAACATACCTAGAATAAAAAAGACAAATTGTACAAGATCACCAATAACACGTACCTTCTTCTTACTAAAACATGTAGCAAAAGTCCACCTAAAAAGTACTCTCCCCAACTTTTTATAGAACCAACAACATTAGAAAAAACTTGGACTCTTGAAACACAAAGCCATAATACACTCAACACACAATTATCCCAAAAATTATTCCAAAAACTCCTTTCAAAAAACATCTACGAACTAAAACAAATCTCCCTACCTAATGGAACACACATCATGAACAACGAAGAATTTAAAACTTACCACTTCACCCCATCAAAACTAATTAAAAGTGCCCTCAAAATCGCACGGCAACTCTTTTGCCACCCAATATACCTCCCTCGACCCAATACCCATACCAATACAAATATATACTCCCATACACTTAAAGACCCTTTCATCACCATAAACAACGACATCATCCCAAGAAACACCCCCCCACAATCGATACACCCTCCCCACTCCCACCCACACCACCCCCTCCCCCCAAACCACATCCTAAAAAACCCCACCACATATCCAATAACAATATCATACACCACGAATACAAGGAAAAAATAGATAAAAACCAAATCGAAAACAATTACACTAGATATCTATGCCAATGGACTCACAATAACCTCACCTACAACAAATGGCTCCCCCAAAGAAACCTCTTCCCTAGACACAACCAAAACTCCATTACACATAATACAAATAAATTAACACAATACTACCAAAAAATTCAACACCAATTCTATACCGAAATTATCCGAGCTCACCACCCACAAAATCAACCACAGGACACAAGGTCCATCACCCCACCCATAATAATCCCCCTACTAAACATCTACACAACGGAATGTAACCCTGAAAACGACATTCTCACCACATCTAACACAATTAAAATTGACAAAGACCAAGCACACTTATACAAAGAAGATGGACGACACCTCTTCACCATCCCAATCATTAGGCTCACATGGTTATGGAATCAATACAATATTAAACTACAAATCCCTACAAACATTGAACCAACAACCCAACCATTTGAAACCGAAGTCATATGGCTTTACCAAAGATACAAATATAGAATACCAAAAAATAACCCCCTTAAACTTACACAATATACACTACCTATACCTATATTAAACTCATTAATCTCCACATTCAACATCCAACACTCATACTTCTCCTCTCCTGTCACATGCCCCACCAAACTCAACAAATTTTACTCCCCCTTTGAAAGAGACAAAATATTCAGATCACTAGGTAAAGCCTTTGACCACAAATGGATAGGTAATGGTATGGCCCACCCGCACAATGAAGAGGAAATACAAAAAGCACTACATTGGGCCCGCCTCGCGTCCAAACATGATCCAAACCACACCTCCACTTTAATCATAACCCCTGACAAAAACTGGTATAAAAACCCTAACCCACACTCGGGCCCCTTTTCTCACACACACATCATTGCACTATTTGAAGCGGACTCAATAACATACGAAGAACCCACTATCCCACTAGATCTAAAAAAGCCCAGAATTGAACCATCTACTCTACAAATAATATGCATCCACCACCAAAATCAAACTCTGGGTACACAAGAACAACTAGAAGAACTCTCCTCCATAGCAAAGACTCTAAACATACACCGGATACTCACAAAATTGGCCCCACCAACGCCAATGCAAACACCCGTCAACAGAAACAAAAAATGGTCAAAACTACACTACAATAACAATACACTAAACTACACCCTAACACCCCCATCCCTCCCGGAGTATCAAACTAACACCTTACCTAAATTTAACCCCGCTTATAGTTACTATACTGATGGCTCCTTCAAACCGCCAGAACAAATTAGCCCGGGATCATGGCGCAGAGAAAAAGCCGGTTATGGAATATACAACGCTACGAAAGAAATCAAACTAGGCAAAAGATTACATGGACTGCAAAATATCCTTAGAGCATAACTAATGGCTATCCATAAAACACTAGAGATCGTCTCAACAAAATACAACAATGAACCGGTACACATATTTTCAGATTGCATTAACGCACTATATTTATTAAACACCCAAATAACACATCCTACCCTCCATAACAGTCACCCCGACCAAATCATACTAGAATCAATGGTCCAAATGATACTAAAACGACGACAAATCACAACCCTCCACAAAGTCCGAGCCCATGCTAATATTGATGGCAATGAACAAGCGGATAACCTTGCAAAAGAAGGAAGAGAAAAATCACATAAAAATGCTAAAGACCCACATGAACACGCCCACGCCACCCCTTACTATTTCCAAAAAGAAGATTGGCCCTCCAAAGAAGATAACCCCGATAAAGGCCCGGTCAGATTCCTGAGTAATAACTCAAAATACAAGACCTACATAACAATCTTGACACAATCACAGACAACTTTCCTAACATAGAAAAGTGGACTAACAACAATGACATAGACAATGAACTTTCTACAATTTTTTGGAAAAATTCCATCATCACCGATTCACAAATAACATGCCTTATCAAATTCCGTACTGGTCAATTCATGGGAAACGCCCATAAACAACTCTTCTTTGGAATAGAAAGATTTCCATCCATAACATGCCCCATATGCCCCTCAACGGACCCCGACACATGGCTTCATGTTCTACTCAAATGCCAAAACCACCACATACACTCCCTAATTGTTAAAAGACATAATAAAGCGGTATGGGAAGTCCAAAAACTAATCACCTCTTACAATAAATCGAGATATTTTATACTAATGAACGCCGGCACTTTTAATAACAATCCACAAGAAAATATGGTCCCCCCTTGGCTACTCCCATGCTCATGTATGACCCAAAGATGTCATTGCAACGCTAGGCTCAAACCGGACATCCTTTGTGTTAAAGGTTTACCATATAAGGATCCACCACCCGTTAATATTAACCAAGACTACACCATTCAATTCATTGAATTTACATATTGCAACAATAGATTTTCCCCGGAAACAATCCAAAATAAAATAGATAAATACGAACCCCTTATTGACGACATCATCGCCCTTGGATGGAATGTTGACCCCCTTATTGTTATCACATCCGGCGCTCCTGCCACCACCTTCATTCCATCTATGAAAACTCTAGAAGACACCTTCAAGATACCCATTGAAACAATTAAAACCTCCTTTAAAAACAATAACACCATAGCTACTCAATATGCCATGTCCATTCTTCTACATAAACGCAAAATCGAAAACAACCAAGCCCCCCCCGATACACAGGACCCCCCTTAAATTCTTCCCCCACCTTGATTTCTCATGACTAGTTGGTTTTGAGGTTTTTTGACTACTTGCTTGGTTTGTGGTTGGTTCGTTGGCTAGTTGCTTGGTTAGTGATTCGTTGGTTGGTTGGTTGGTTTGTGGTTCTTTGGCTACTTGTTACATAGTGTCTACCCTCGAGAGAGGGAAGTAGTTCCAGCTTACTAATTCCTTGTCCGTGGGCATGGTCTTAGTAGTGGAACGAACAGACACTTTATTCACGCCGGCCTCCTTCGGAGACCGGCGTTCTTCTTCTTCTTAGTAGGGGCATGATCTAAATTAGAATTGTTATGTGTCATTGGATTGGGCTCAACACAAATACATACTCTTGTAATTGTTGTATACATCAGTTCTTACACCTTGTATGTCAGATACATCAATTCTTACACCCTGTATGTCAGATACACAGAAAACATCATGTCACAACCCAAATGTGGCTTCTCAGAACCTTTAAGGGTCAACCCAAATGTGGCTTCTCAGAACCTTTAAGGGTTAACGCTTGAAGGTATGGGGACCATAATTACAGTCATGTATTTTCTTGTTAGAATACAAATCATGTACCAAAAATCTAGCAAGACATACACCTTTTGTTTGAAGATTCTTCAACTACCATCTTTCATTTGAAGGTCATTTCAGTCAATCTAGACCTTATCATGTTCAAATACAACACCAGACGTGACCATTTTGCAACTTTCTCAAACATGAAGTAGGTGCAATAATGATCTGATATGAAATAATGTGTGTCAATACAAATACAAACTTTTGAAATTGTTGTACACATCATTTCTTCCACCTTATATGTCATGTTGTAACACCATGTTGTAACCAAAATGTGGCTTCTTAGACCTTTAAAGGTTATGTTAGTTAATTGGAAAGAGGAGTTTTTCAAGACATGTAGTAGCAATTCTATTTATTTTCAAGAAGTAATGGGTTTTTGCACACCATACTTTGTATATTGTTATTTACCTCCTATACATGTTAGTGGGCATGGTCTTAGTGGTGGAACGAACAGACACTTTATTCACGCCGGCCTCCTTTGGAGACCGGGGTTCTTCTTCTCCTATACATGTTATATAGTGGGGTACCCTAGGTTTCGCCTTCACAAGGTATCACTTGTTTTTCCTCTTCCAAATAAAAGATGAATGTCCGTCCAGTAAAGCGTATCTATGTTTTTGGAAGATTTTGTATCTTTACCACAATACTTTTACTTTATATTCCTAAACAACATGGATATATAACGGGTATCTAAAGTAAATAACGGTCATACGTTCACTTAACTAGGGATTGCCCTTGGCGTGTTCGAAAGTTCGAGGGGTCCACTAGAACAATAGAAGTATGGTTTGTTTTTGGTCAAGCTTATTTACATTTTTGGAAGATTTTGTTCTTTAACTTTTATACATTTATTTTTATCCTTTTTCTTTTAGTCGTCTACTTGTATTCTTTTACTTTTAGTCATCTATTTGTATTCTTTTACTTTTAGTCATCTATTTGTATTCTTATACTTTTAGTCATCGACTTGTATTCTTTTACTTTTAGTCATCTACTTGTATTCTTTTACTTTTAGTCATCTACTTGTATTCTTTTTTACTTTTAGTCATCTACTTGTATTCTTTTTTACTTTTAGTCATCTACTTGTATTCTTTTACTTTTAGTCATCTACTTGTATTCTTTTACTTTTAGTCATCTACTTGTATTCTTTTACTTTCATCCTTTTATTTTTTTTATCCTTTTGCTTTCATGCTTTTACTTCAAGGAGATTATATAAATGAAACTAGTAATGGTTATTGCAATTATATTACAGCAAATTATTTTTTTGTACAATTGAGACGGAATGGGTAAATCAGGTGAAGCGCCCCCCATGAAAAAGGATCCCAAACCCCTTTGTAGCTATCCATATTTTAAAAAGGATCCCAAACGCAATCATCCTTATATCGACAACATGAAGAAACCTCCACTTGAGCCCATTGTCTCAACAACACCGATGTCAGAACTTGTAAGAAAAGCAAGAGAAGCAAAGAAAGCAAGAAATGAGACATCAAAAGCTTCAGAAGATCAAATCATGCAAGAAGAAGAAAGTAGCATAAAAAAGGCAAAATTTTATTATTCATTTTCTGAATTTGCCTCAGTGTACTCGAAGATGAAGAAGGAAAAACTTGCAAGTAGAGACACCCACTATATTTTGGTTTAGGAAACGTCTTTTTCTATAGGGAGAGTCTATCTTCCATTATCTACAATTATGGAAGATAGTTATGGAAGATAGATAATTATGGAAGACTTGTATTCCACTATCTTTCCTTTTATCTTCTTCTCTGTTGATATCGGTAGTACTTACTGCAAATTATTTCAAAATAAGTCAGTTTGTTGGACTTTGTTTTCACTTTGCGGTTTTAGAATATAAGTTTTACTTTGATCTCTTAGTTTAAAATAGGATCTATATATCAGATAAATGTTGTAGAAATCATTTACGATAGATCCTAGCATTGAAATAGGTCATAATGTCAACCATTGAAATAGGTCATAATGTCAACCATTGAAATAGGTCATAATGTCAACCATTGAAATAGGTCATAATGTCAACCATTGAAATAGGTCATAATGTCAACCATTGAAATAGGTCATAATGTCAACCAGTGGCTACTACTATGGTTCATCCAAACATGATGGTAGATATTAAAACCTTGTTATGTGGGTAGATTCAAAAATGTTTTATGGGAAATGAATATGTTCCTTCTTCTATACATACTTAGTGGTAGGCTAGGCAATTGTAGGATTCACCTTTGAAAGGAGGAAGTGAAGAGTTGTGCTATTTAGTCCCTGATGCTGCACTATCTCAATTAACGGTTTATACATACAAGTCCACAAGTTTCAAAAGATATCCCTCTTTTAGTTTATTATATTTCTCTTTCCTCACTTTATATAGTTATTAAATCAAAAGAATACCTAAAGGTGTTACAATGAGTACCATGTAATAGCTTGGTGGTCTCTAAACTCAAGTCAAAGTAGTTATGTTGTCTGTGAAACTCAAGAAAGAAACTTCATGAAATACCCAGAATATTAGAAGTTTCATTAAAGTATAAGGTTGAAGTGAGACAATGAGTTGCTAGAAGTTTACCACAGTATCCAACCAAAACCAATAACCAACACTTGTAAAATTGGGATATATTCAACCCACTTCTGTCCAATTCCCACCCATTCACCCTTCTAGAATTAAGGTAAACCCCCCAATAACCGACAAGTTAACCCTTTAACACCAGAGGGTTTCATATGGCATGAGAGAATCCACAAGTGTACTTGATCATGCACAAACAACTAGTAGATAATGCACATTAGTATCTACACAGAGGGCACACTTCACATTGTCTCCACGTCACAAAAATCATTGTAACTCTCCAATGCTTGCATGAATGTGCATGGGAAATGTTCCATTTGAATCGTATGAACTAGTGCGAGACACGATCCCAGCAAAAAAAAAAAAAAAACAAAACAAAAACAAAAAAAACGAAGAAAGAATCAGCTCAATAGGAATGGCAAAAATGATACTTCTCTGTAAACACTAGGCAAACTCGGGATGTGAAAAACACCAGATCAAACCGTCTACAGTGAATAATAACAAGTTGCCAGTGGCTTAACAATTCCAAATTTGTAGAGCCCCCCAGTTTGGATAAATGACATTTTCTGTACGGACGCAGAATACGTTGCCTTGAAACAACCAAAATATATATGTATATTACATCAATGATCTCCAGTAATGTCTCCTGGCAAAACAAATAATACTGTGTAAGATTCAGCTCAGCAACCAGACCAACCCTAAAAGGTCTGTGGGGGACCACATACGGTCACGTGTTTTACTCTCTAGAATACCAAAAATAATATCAAAATTTAACAAGACTTACACCTTTCGATTCAAGTAACATCTTTCGTTTGGAGGTCATTTCAATATCTCAACCCTATCATGTTTCAAAAAGACACCATACATGTAGAATACACGACCATTTTGCAACAATGATGTAAATTTGAAATATCATGTGTCATTCAAACTTTTGTAAGTAGTGTAAACGTCGATTCTCACACAGAAAACATCATGTTTGCAACCCAAATGTGCCCTCTTGAGGTTAATCACCCACACACAAAGCTGCAGCTAAGTCACATACCTTGTCACGTGAAGAGACGTCGACCATTGATGATCCATTCAGAGACGCGCCAGCAGCAAAATGGAAGTCATCCACCTTCGACCAAAGCTCGCTCAGGCTTCACTCTAGATTCTCTCTGTAGAACGCGGAATCATGGCAAGAGATTAATCTGCCGCTACGTCGATGAAATGCCAAACAAGTTGCAGTGCTTGCAAACAATCATGAGTAGTACGTGAAATCACCGAAGAAATGCATGGCAAACGATGTAGCATCATCGACAAAGAAATTGTAAGCATCAGCTGATCATACACAAGCAGCAATGAAATAGCAAACAAGTTGCAGTGCTTGCAAACAATCAGGAGTAGTACGATCACCGAAGAAATGCATGGCAAACGATATAGCATCATCGACAAAGTAAATGTAAGCATCAGCTGATCATGCACAAGCAGCAATGAATAGCAAACAATCAGCACAACAATGAGCTCGATTGGAGAGATGGCAAACGATGATGATGAGGAGGAGGATCAGAAGACGTACCAGCGCGTTAGAACGGCAAACTCTTGGAGCTCGTGCATGAGGAGGAAGGGCGACGCACATGATCCAGAGCTGGCAGATTCGCGCGACGCACGATGCGCTCCAAGTTGCGCTCCAAGCTCTCGCGCACCATGTGATTCACGATCTTGCTGCCTGAAGCTGGGAGATCATGCACTAGTTTAGCAGGGATAGAATCGGAGTGATTGTTTTTATGTGGATGGGGAGGAGTATGGTGGGCGTGACCCATCGGCGCCGACACGGGTCGGAGTGACCGATTTTCCTCGCGCAGGGACTCCAGGACGCGCACCGCGCGCTTCTGCGCCAGCGCGCTTCCCAGGAGGGAGACCTCCAGCAGGGCCGGAATGGCGCGCCGCAGCTCCGCTATCTCTGGGCTGTGGTGCGCGATGACCATGAGGATGTAGGAGGCGCGTTCCTGGCACTTGACGGAGCGGCCCTGCAGAGCGGAGATGAGAGGCTCGACACCTGACGACGCGACGCTGTTCCGGCCCACGGGCGTCGCGACCATGTTGCCCAGAACCGCGAGCGCCTTCTCGTGGTCCGCTTGGTGCATCGTCAGGGTGCCCATCACCGCGGTCGCCGCGTTCGATTCCACCAGGACTTTCACGTTGGACTGCGCCAGGGAGAGGTTGTAGAGCGCACGGAGCGAGTCGCGTCCGAGGCCGCGTGCCACCAGGGGCGGGATTGCGGATGCCAGCAGGGGCTTGTTGCGGTCGAGCGCGGAGAGGCTGACGATGTTAGCGACCACGAATTCTTCCGCGTCCGTTTCGTCTAGGATTTGCAGCATTTTGGGGATGGCACCCGCGTCGACGATGGCGGCTTTGTTGGGGTCGTTGCCGGACGCGAGCGCGTGGAGCGCGAGGAGCGCGGCGGAGCGGGAGGAGGGCGAGTCCAGCATCGCGACCAGTGGGGCCACGGCGCCCAGGGATGCGAGGGTGGCGCGCGCCACGGGGTGGGTCGTGGCCAGGGCGCGCGCTTCCACGGCAGCGGCGGATTGATCCTTGTTGCTGCGCAGGTGCGACGCCACGCTCTTGCACTCCTCGATCACGCGCTGGTCGGGTGGAATCTCGAGCTTCATCTTCCTCGTGGTCTTCCGCGTTGGCTCAGGACGATCCACCGTTGCTGTGAAGTGCACGGGCTCTAAGACTGGTTTGATCAACTCGTCGTGGCCGCATCGATCCTTTTCGCTGGAGATCACGCGCGAGAGATCTTCGCAGGAGACCCATTTGTATTTCTTGCTCGGCTGTGATCGGACCTTCGAGCTGGGTTTCGCGTTACCCGCGCCGCTGATCTCTTCGGGCACTCTGCTCTTGCCTGCAATTCGTCCCAAAATGCGCGCCCACAGCGAACCTCTTCCCCTCCTCTCGTCCTTGTCCTTGCTGATCTCGCACTCGACGCCCCTGATCGTCGTCGACTCATGGCGCCGGACCGAGTGTTGTGTTGATTCAACCCTGGTTTGCTCGCAGACCTTAGGGTGCCAGTGGGACCTGGACGACGGGACCGTCGATGAGTCCAAGCTCGCGCCGCGACGATGATGTGCGGTGCTGCGCTTGGAGTAGAAGATGGAATCTAGGCTGTTCAAGAAGCGGCGGCTCTTGCTGGTAAGACAAACCTCCTCTCCTGTGATCACATCGCCGGGCGGCATCTTGCAAACCTTAGCAAACACTACTGCTCCTTCAATCCTCTCATCTCGAAAACCGATCTGCAGATAGCTCATCACACGTTAAACCCACTCATCAACGTGAACTCATGTCCAGGCATCACATCCAACCATGGGCCGAAACCTAAAAACTTGAAATGGAACAAGTCATGGAAGCCAACTACAGCAACTTTCTAACAAACAACACCTCCTTGGTAAACTCACAATGCTTTAACAACTCCTCTCATTGCATCTTCAAACCTCGGAACCAGCTGATGATGTGTCTAGGCATCAGATCGAAGCTCCCAGGCTCTTCACTGCAGCAAAAGCCACCACCTGAAACCATGAAACAAACAACAAAACAGATCACCATCGATCCTCTGTCTCATTGCATGTCCAAATACTCAACTGATGAAGCTCACACTCCAAAACAACCAATGCAGCTATGGCCGAACCCCAACAACTGTGACAAACATGCAACACACTCACAAGGCTTTTCATTTCCTTAACAAAAGTACAGATGCTCACCTGACTGACACTAGGCTGCAAGCGATACATGACACCACACCAGCTGCGGAAAATCTGATGACAACCGGGCTCGGACACTGCACCGACGACTCAATGAGGGTGCGGAGTATGATATTCGCGAGCGTAAAACTAGTCACATGGAGATGCACACAAACATGCGCAGTTTGAGGGGACATGATACATGACAATGTGATTGTGCGATAATGAGAAAATGGCCTCGACCGCTAAAGAGGAGATACCATACGCGTGCTGAATGTGATGATGGCCATGGCCAGAGCTAGGCAGTCCTCGAGTGGATACCTATTTGCACACAAGATTGATGGTAAATACAATAGAGCCTCAACTACGACTGGGCACTAACTGCGGAGGTGAGGAGGAATAATGGCTCGACACACAAAAGTTGCGTGGAATATTTGCATGGTTTGAGGGTTGACGATTGTAGAGGTTTGAGGTGTGAGATGAGATGGCATGTGTGTGAACGTGGCGACATTGGCCATGTGCACGGGGATCAGCTTATGATGTAAGCTAGGGGAGCTGGTGTTGAGTGGGTTTTGCCTTACAAGACAGCTTAATGGGGAGGTGCAATGGACAGGCTGCAGGACCATCATTTAAGCTGGAAAGTGCCCTTGCGGGCAGGCGGCCGTATCCAGCTAAGTTACCAGTCCCAGCCCCGGTGAGATTGGCAATAAGTTTGACAGTCTGCGGGAATTCTGCGTGACATGGTCGTGCGAAAGCAATGAGTTAATTACACTCCAACCTCTTTTTGTGGCACATTCTATGAATCTGAGATCCGAAGGGTATCCTCAGTAACCCTTCTACATCAGCTGGAACTGTCTACATAGGCACATATTTTACTCTCCAGGATACAAAAATTGTATAAAAGTTGAACAAGACTTACACTACGGCTTCTTTTTTTTTTTCAATTCACGGTTTTAGCAAGAGTGGCGACACAAATTTTCTGGAGACTACACATGTAGCGACACAAAGTTTCTCCTTAGACCATTCAAAACCAAGTTTTCTCCATAAATATCTTTTTCGGAGAATCCATCTCCATAAACATAGATTTGTACATCCTTTTTGGTGACAGGATGGAGTCCCTACTATTCATTAGTAGCAATATGGTGATATGGAAACGGCCATCAATGCAATTTTGGCAATATAAAATCATAATTTTCCCACTTTTGGGGGAATATTATTTTTTGGGAATTTTTTTGCCATACGGCTTCAAGTTGCCAAAAAAAAGCCTTGTCTTACACCTTTGGATTGAAGATTCTTCAATTAACATCTTTCATTTGGAGGTCATTTCAATATTTGAACCTTCTCATGCTCAAATATGACACCATACATGTAGAATGTTGTGGCCACTGGTGGCACCTTCTGCCGTTTAAGGATGAACGCCTCAGGAACCATGATAATTAGGTTTTTCCACAACCACTCCAAAATTTTCCCTCGTAGATGAGATGCTATGAAACTCATTCAAACATCTTTGAACTAATTTCGATCATAGGATCTATTAGTTAACTACTACAAGAAGACACTTGAAAACTTCTATAAATTTTGACCAATCGGATTTAAATATACTTGTATTTGAAGCTTGCAATGTAGTTATTATGCAACTATATTCTACCATGTTTTAAGTCATTGCATGCCAATTAAAATGACATTCACAAAAATTAACACCATTGCTATCCAACATGCCATATCCATACTTCTCCACAAACAAAAACTTGAAAATAACCAACTTCTTCCATTATTATATGATACCCCTTAAAACCTCTCGAAAACACTCATTTAACATGTTTCTGAATTGACCCTGAGGCTCTAGTTGGTCCTAGGTTCTTGGTTCCTAGTTCTTTGTTACTGGTTATTGGATATTGGTTACTGGTTACAGGTTACATAGTGTCTACCCTCAAGAAGGGGGAGTAGTTCCACACTACTAAACCTATGTCCGGTGGACATGGATTTAGTGGTGAAACAAATAGACACTTTATTCACTCTAGCTCCTTCAAGGACCGGAGTTCTTCTTTTTCTTCTTGCCAATCATCACAAGTAATGGAAGGGTTTATGGTAAGGAAACATGCTTTGCAATGACTAGAGGTATAGAATGCGGCCATTTCCTCAGCAAAGCGTTATTGTTTTTAAAATAAATGATTAATTGTTGGACCTAATACCTAAATTGTAGATGAAAGCATCATGCCTTATTTCTCTGTAAGGAAAAAGTCAATTATAAAAATAAAAATAAAAAATCCTAATTTCTATGCATTTTAAAGTAAAATCGATGATAATTGCCAAGAACTTTCTGTCACCGTTGCCTACCTCAAAAAGTTTCACTATTCACTTTTACAGTAGAAATATTCAACTCTATATGACCCCTATCCAATTACCCAGAAGTCTAACTTTTGATATTTGAAGTGCCATAAAATTTCCCCTATGAATCTAAAAAATAAAATAGAAATACCCTCATGAAGCTTATCAATATTTTTATTCTCTATAGAAATTTCAAAAATATATAGATTAAATTAGATTTTTAGAAACCTGACCAAATCTCATTTGTCCCCCAAAACAAACACTCTTTTCGGAGTAAAGGTGGGTCACGAACATTCTGAGTTGGTTGAAAATTGTTCTTTAATATAACATTTTCTTAACAGGGACATGTGACACTCAAGCCTTTTGGACTTGAACTTGTGATAATTAAAAGGTTCTAGTGTAAAAATATTTGCAATGTGGAATTTGTACCATAGCACCATAGCTAGCTTGTCACCCTAATAATCAATATCTTTTTTTTTTTTTTTAAATAGTTAGTCCTTCAAAAATGTGAATTTAAAAAAAATCTACCTACAACTAGTAAAATCTTTTGAAAATCAATTTTTTTTTCTGCCCATATAAATTATGGTTTCTTTTCTTTTCTTTTCAGATTATAGTTTTTTTAATTAAGAGGTTGTCCACGTGCATGTTATGGTAACCTCATGATTGAAAGTCAAATGTATGGACATTGTATGGTTGCTATGCTTGTGTTCAACTTGAATTTTGAAAGTAGGAGAAGTGAATCTAGATCTTATTAGCAGGGAATGGATTTGGCATTGAGCACTTAGGAATTTGTTGCGGTGTGAGCACAAAGGTTTTACTGATTTGAATGTGCCTATCCTTCAAGCCTAGCATCTGTGAAGAAGTAGAATGCCGGCAGTTGCCATCAATGCAGGGGAGCTGCTCCAAACATTTCACGAGCATCAAAAAGAATGCACCCGACAAGGTTTTTAAAGCCGTCAAATCAATTTTAGGCATGCAGGATGGTTTTTATACTTGTGTTTGTTGGCTGCAACATGGCTTGCAAACAAGAGATTAACCCTTTAACCCCTAAAGGACCACGACCACTTTCGCTCTAAAACCAGTCCAAAACTGCCACTGCCACAAAGAGACATGAAAATCACATTTTAAAGTGAATTTTGAATTTCCAACCGTAAGATCTTGAAATAGATTTCTATATAACATGCCATACAATTTTGGTTGCAATCCACCACACGATTGATAGATTTTAGTGTTTAAAGTCAAAATAATGGTTCATTTTCTTCCCTGCGTTGAGTAGATCAGCAGACTTTGACTTCACTTTGTATCAAAAAATTTCATTGTACAAGGTCTAAATCTTTTACCATTGTCTTAAGCATGATGTTATTTCCCAACACACCAAGTTTTAGAGGTAAAAATGGGGTGTAGCATATTCAAAACAAGTGTGCAAGGAGTGGAGGTTCAAAAATTGCCATTTCACGTTTTATTTTTTTTGTGAGCTACATATGTATTCGAATGATAATCCAAACGGTCATTAAGAGTTTTCGCCACATATTGTTGTTGAAAAAGTAAAAAGTGAAAAATATGAAGATCATTAGGTTTTATGTAGAAAAGATGAATTTTTTTCCCCCGTTGCCTGACAATGTGTGAAAATGTTTGACTTGGAATAAAATGCCTTTCTACACTAAAGACAATATTTTTTTTGAAAATTTCCTAGAAAGGAATTATTCTTTATATGAGTGAAAAATCTCAATGCCAGTAGAAACTTTTGTCAAAAAAAATGGAGGTGCCCGAAGTCCCTACTTTTGGCTTTAAGTGGTACTAACTTTCAAGCCACAAATCCAAAAAGTAAAATAAAAATATCTCCACAAAGCTCTTATCAGAGGCTATCTTGTGTAAAATTTTCAATTAAAAAGGGTTTTTTTTCGAATTGTAGGTACATGCCCAAAATCCAATTTGACCCCGGGGGGACGTTTGGTCTTTTAGGGGTTAAAGCCGGGCTGGCTATGGCTGATGGTCGAATCTACAATCGCAATAGACTCTGAAGAATATCATCTACTACACTCATAGGTTTTCAATGAGCCATAGCCAGCCCGGTCTTAAAGGGTTAACACCAATTTAACTTTGTACAGTGGGGTCCAAGAATAATTCGATTTTTTTGCTTTTGTATGTTTCCACACTACACTACTGCCAACTTTGGCGCCCTCCTAAGGGCTGAAAATTTGTCAACTTACCATGAAATTTTTGGCACAAGATTATCTCTATGTTAAAAAAATGTGTGCCAAATTTCAAGTCCAGATGATGAACACAAAAAAAGATATTCAAAATCTACCAAGATGTGTAGTTGTGAGCCATTCACAGCTGCCAACTTTGACATCCTCCCTAGGGCTGATTATTTTTTAATTTACCTTGAAATTTTTGGCACAAGATCATATCTATGTTTATAATAAGTGTGCCAAATTCCAAGGCCAAATGAAGAATACAAAAAAGGATATTCAAAATTGTTTCTCATGACTACATATTTTGGTAGATTTTGAAGGCCAGAAGATATTTGTATTCATCTTCTGGCCTTGAAATGGTTATTTGTATTCATCTTCAGGCCTTGAATTTTTGCACACATGTCATCAACATGGAGATGATCTTGTGCCAATAGTTTCATGGTCAATTAACAAATTTTCCGACCTAAGGAGGGTGCCAAAGTTGGCAATAGTGAAATGGTTTCCCTAATTGTTTCTCACAACTACACATGTTGGTAGATTTAGATTTGTTTCTTTTCTTTTGTGGATCTTTTGGACTTGAAATTAAACACATGTATAATCAACATAGAGATGGTCTCATGTCAAACATTTCATGGGAAAACACAAAAAATTCAATCCTTGGGAGTGTGTCAAAATTGGCCACGAGTGAAATGTTTCTCACAACTACACATGTTGCTAGATTTTGAATTAGTTTTATTTGTGTGAATCTTTATGACTTGAAATTTTTCTAATATGTAATCAACATAGAAGTGGTCTCATGCTAAAAAATTTATGGGCAAAATTAATTCTTTCAATCCTTGGGAGGGTGTCAAATTTGGCAGTTGTGAAACTTTTCTTACAACTATCCCATGTTGGTAAATCTTGGATATCGTTTTCTGTATAAATCTCTTGGCCTTGAAATTTGGCGCACATCTTTTCAACATAGAATTGATCTTGTGCAAAAAATTTCATGATAAATTGACAATTTTTCAACCCTCAGGAGGGCGCCAACATTGGTAGCAGTGTAGTGGATACGTACATAAGCAAAAAAATTCGAAATATTTTTGGACCCCACTGTACATATGTCACACAACCAAATGATGTTATACTATTTGTAATACACCTTATTTACCTTTCAATGGATGACAAGTACCTTCTTTTTACTGTGAGTTCTTTGAAAATTTTCACCACAATAATCAAGTTTCCCCTCTTCTACAACAAACAATTTTGTTGAAAAAAATTGTGTAATTCAGAAGATAATTTGAATGACAAACTATGTTTGATATTGCACTGATTGTTCCTTAGAGAAAGGGGGAATTATAGTGGAGGGAATTTAGTGAAGGCAATACTTAATTTCCTTTCAATGTAAATTAGTATTATGTATGATACATAGTTTGGGGGTCAGAGGCATCTGGATGACATGTGTTTGCTCATATGAGTTGCTCACTTGCAAAGGGCTTGTGGTACCACTACACCTATTTTGGTATTTAGTTTTATGCATAGTAAATGACTTGTAAATGCTATAAGTTCTTACTTTATATGAAGATTTTTACTAAGAGCACAAAAATCTATACTACTCAAAGAAGGGGATCATTGGTAAAAATATTCATCCAGAGTAAATACTATTAGCATTTACAAGTCATTTATCGTGCATAACACTAAATACCAAAATCAATGTACTATACGAGGATACCATAGCAGCTTGGATACCATTGATTAGAAAGTAGTACCATTGAGTAGAAAATCTAACCCTCAGTAATTTTGAGATTTTGAAAAATAGAGAGTGCTTTGGGAATTACGGGCGGTTTACACTACGGACCAAGAACTCCTCCCATGCACCTCTAAAATCTGTGATTGGCTCCATCAACTCGACTAGCCAATCACAGATTTTAGAGGTGCATGGGATGAGTTCTTGGTCCGTAGTGTAAACCGCCCCTAAGTCTACCAAAGGAAATTAATGCTCTTTAATTTGAATCCAACATCTTAATTCAGAGTCTATTTGCTCCCTGACAAAATTTATCACACTCTCTCATTGTACTGCATACATAACTAAATCAATTCTCATCACAATTACCCATGCACTAAATTCAATATCCAACTCGAGTGATCCAAGACATTATTTCCCGTCGAATTAAAAGGATTGCTCTCTCAACTCTAGAGCCAAATACATGTGTGCCCATAAAATGCGGTCGTTCATCGCTCAAGTACCAGGATATTTTTCACACAACCCTCACAAATCTTGACTCTTCCTAATTTCCCTCCAAAGCCTGGGATTATGATTTCCAGCAATCTTTTTTGGTGGTTGTAACAGTGGGTTAGGTGAATGACCGCAGATAAACTGGACGTGATGCAAAATTTCACAGTGTAATTTACGGGTGGGGTAGTAGGACAGACAGAAAGGCCTCTGTTCCTGCTCTGAAATGACCGAGCTGGTAACCTGTCTTAGGACGAAAGCAAAATTTGGCCACTGACTCTAGCCCAACTGCTTTGTCTGGACTCTATCCTTTGTTTTTATCTACATACCACGTAGCAAATGGAGTTTTTCTAAAGGTTATGGGTTACTGGACAAGAATCATGAGTGTGGTTGTGAGTTGGTGACTTCTCTTGTGTTGCCTCAACCCTTAAACGTTATATGTAGGCACATATTTTACTCTCTCAAGTACAAAAAACGTCTTAGCAAGACTTACACCTTTGGATTGAAGATTCTTTAGCTAACATCTTTCATTTGGAGGTCATTTCAATATCCAAACGTGATCATGTTCAAATACAACACCATACATGTAGAATATTGTAGCCATCCGTGGCACCTTCTGAGGCTTTAGGGTTGAGGTTACCCCCTCCCCTAATTGACAAGTTAACCCCTGAAGGACAATTTGTCTGTGCGGGGGACAAATCGGTTTTGGGCAAGTTCCTAAAATCCAATCTTGAAGATAACTTCTTGATTTTATTTTTATTGCGAATAGGAGTACAAGTTATCTTTGAGGGGAATCTTTTTGGGACTTGTAAGTAAAACATTACGGTGCTTCAAACAATAAAAGCTCAACTCTTTTGGCAGCTCAGCGGGTACTATAGAGATGAATAGGGCTACTGTAGAGTTGAAAATTGCGCTTTTTTGAGGTGGGTAGCGTAGAAAGAAAGCTCTTGGCAACCTTCATTGTTTTCACTTTAAAACACATAGAAAATAGAGATTTTAAAATAAATTTTTGAATTGTTAGATTAAGTCATAGAAATTCTATTCACCATTTTGATTTTAGATCCAACAATTATTGGATCTAAAATCAAATATGATTGCTTTCCTAAGTCAGGAGCCACTTTCTATACCCCTAGTCATGGCAAGTTCATTTTTTTCTTATCGTAAATACCTCCATTACTTATGATTTTTGGCATGCGATGACCTAACACAAGGTAGAACATAGATCCATTGAGTTTATACCATGAGTAGTACAAAAATTTGCCATTAGCTTGAGTCAAAGTACAATGAACATGTCCGAGCATAGTAGAAAAAAACAATTTTGCACTCTTTATATATCTTTCAATCGTACAGTCAAAGTTCATGAAAAAATTAGGGTGTCTTTTTATAGTAGTTAGCTTGAAGATCTAATGGTAGGAAATAGTAAAAAATTGGTTGAAGAAGTCTAATAATATCTCATCTCAAAGTGGCAGTTTTGGTGACGCATAAGGCGCGGTCCTCTTGGGGTTAAGCAATGTGCATATATGGAGAGAACAAATAATACACATAGTTTTTTTAAAATCAATAGCCAATAGAATTACAATTTCAACCCATTGAGTGATTTCATATTTTCCATGTTTAGCCCATGGCCGCCAATAGGTATCCCCTACAAGCACCAACCAAAAGTAAAGGGTTCTGATTGGTAGCAATCCTCCATTTGGAACTGAATGGGTGGTATTGGAATGGAAGTTGGTTGGATATATTCTAATTTCACAAGTGTCGATCATAAGTTTTGGTTGGTTACGGAGGGGGTTACCTTAGTTGCTTTAAATGTTTTCCATGTTGCCTTACATGGTACCATACAACCCTAGGTTCAAAGATATCCTCAAAATTGTGATATTACAAGGGTTACTAAGTTGTACATCCTCTAAATGGAGACATGTGTGGTGGAGTCCTTGGGTCTCAAGCTAGTAATGATAAAGAGGTCTAAGGGCCGCTTCACACCTAACGCCCGAGTCGAGAGTCCGTCGGTTTTCACCAATGAGATTGCTTGAATGGCCAAAGTCCGGCCTCTCGGCCTTCACACCAAAGGCCAAAGTCCAAAGTCTGTCATCCTCCAATGTGCGTACATGGCAGTACTTTTGGAAAGTTTTGGCGCCAAGGCGACGAACTCTCGAGCAAAACTTGGGTCGCCATTTTTAGTTGACCCAAACTTCCTTTAAGAGTCTGTCAATTTTTTAAACAAAATAATCAAAATCTGACAAGATCTAGACCGTTAGATGAAAGAGGCCAAATTTTTTTGGTGATTTTTTTGGTTGATTTTTTTGGGTTGATTTTTTTGGCATAATGATATGAGAATTGGACTTTGGACTTGGGCTTTGGGGCTTCACACCACAACTGCCCAAAGGCTTCAATATGTATATTTTAATGGTTTTTTTAATCCAAAAGTTTGGACTCTTGCCATAGTTTGGGCAAAAATTTTGACGGACGGACTCTAGACTCGGCCTAGTGTGAAGCAGCCCTAAGTGTACAAGCAAACTTTGTTGTTTGAGGACTATCAAAGTTAGAGTAGATGTTGATAGTATACATGGGTAAGAGTACATCATACTAATCCTTTGTCCAGTGGGCATCGTTTTAGTAAATGGAACGAATAGACGCTCTATTCACGCCGACCTTCGTTTGCAAGCCAATGTTCTTCTTCTTCTTCTTGATAAGAGTTTATAGAAGACGTGATTCTATTGTTCATATGCCTTTGATTCAATGCCTTTTGAATGGTATAGTTGGCTCCCTTTACAACAATCTTGTTTGTTCTACTTATAATAGAAAGGGTGGGTAATGAGTGTTATATCAAGTGTTGCTATTGTAAAAGAGCACTATTCCTGGAACTTCATCTCACAAGCACCTCATTCATGTGCCATGGTGGTGCCTACCCACCATATTCCACCTAACTATGGTGGGGGGTCTCAAGACATTGTTGTATGAGTATCCACAAGCCCTTTGGGGGATGATGACATGTTGCTTGTCTCCAAGACACTTAGTATAGAAAAGTGTTTAACCTCAAAAAGGGGGAGTAGTTCTATTACACTAACCTATGTCCCGTGGCCATATGCTTAGCAAACAACCAATATATTCACGCCACTCTCCTTCAAGAACCGGAGTTCTTAAAAAAAATTAATATTTTTTTTACATAAGGCGAGTTAATTTACATACAACTTCTGCGGGTCTTTAACCCCTAAAGGACCAAGACATTTTCCCCTCAAATTCACTCCAAACCTGCCATTTTCAGCCCATTCAACACAAAATGATACAAAATGTTTTATCTGAAAATTTAACCGTAGGATCTTGTACTTGAGTTGTATGAGAGTGTGTGGTGAAATTTTTTGTAAGTTTGATCGCAGGGATTAAAAGAAATTAGCCTATGAAATGAGACATAATCTCTTTTTGAGGTCATACTAAACACCTTCAACAAACTTCGACCACCTTCTATGGCAACTTTTTGCACTACGGGCCGTGAATTTATTATGTTAATTTGAGAAGGATCATGTTAGGCACATGTGCACAAAATTTTAGAAGTAGAAGAGGTGTAGAAGATGTCCGAAAAAATCCTGCAATGCAACTATGTACTAAGAATCAACAATACACTTATATTTTGCAAATATCATATCCTTCTCAAATTTTTGAAATTCACAAATCCGTACAGTAGTTGCAAAGATCTCAATTTCCTTTCCTAGAGGACATTTTTTTCCCTTTAAATGGACAAAAACTCAAATTTCTATTGAATTTAGAAGTTATTAAAGTTTAGTGACAGTATTTGTGATATGTCACACTAAACTGCTGCACTATTTGTATATGTAAGTGAAAATAAGTTGTAACTTTTGAACCATAAGTCGGAATTCTACAAAATTTGTGTCTACGCAAAGCTACTCAAAAGTTGTCCATTCAATAAAAAATCTCAGAAAATAATGCCTAGAATTGAGAACGTGGTACCTTACCCAAACTCAAAATGTCCCCCGAGGGGACTTTGGTCCTTTAGGGGTCAAGGGTTATACCAACATGAATAGTGTCCCTTACTTTGCATCCACGGGTATATTACATGAGGATATCCTATGAAGTGACCATGTCATGACCGTCAATCAATCGGATTGAGGCCTGAATTGAATTTTCAGGCGTTCCAGGCTCGTACAGCCATATGATGCCAACAACCGACTTGCCCTCCTCAACCTTACGGGATGTGACCGGCTTCCTCACACACATGAGGTGAAGTGTGAGAACAATTAGGTCAGGGATGGAGACTGGCAATGAATGGTGAACGTGCCCTTGTCAGTTCTCTTTTAAAAATGAATAGAAAATTAAGCTTCTTCCGGTTGTACTTGTTGGGTCAAAAAATTTAACTTTACATTTGGTTTCTGTTTTCGGAAGAAGCTAGCTTTGTCAGGCTATGATTCAGATGAGGTTCATTCATGGTTCAGTGAGACTGCCATGTTTGTGCTTTCTACATCACCATATGTCTCATTGATTAATGGTGAGAACACTATTCCTGTTAGTCCACCCTTAACCCTTAAGCCTGTAAGACAGGGAGAGCCCAAACAGGGTCGATCCTGGGTATATTTGGAGCAGGTCCGGCCTTAACCCCCTAAAGGACCAAGGCAATTTTTCCTCAAAACCACTCCAAAACTGCCATTTTCAGCGCATTCAACACAAAATGATACAAAATCATTTTTTTGAAAATTTAACCGTAGGATCTTGTACTAGACTTGTATGAGAGTGTGTGGTGAAATTTTTGGTAAGTTTGACCGCATGGATTGAAAGATATTAACCTTTGAAGTGCGACATAATCTCTTTTCCAGGTCATACTATACACCTTCAACAAACTTCGACCACCTTCTATGGCAACTTTTTGCACTACAAGCCGTGATTTTATTGTCTTAACTTGAAAAGGATCATGTTAGGCACATGTGCACCAAATTTTAGAAGTAGAAGAGGTGTAGAAGATGTCCTAAAAAATCCTGCAATGCACCTATGTGCCGAGAATCAACAATATACTTTATATTTTGCATATATCATATCCTTCTCAAATATTTGAAATTCACAAATCCGTACGGTAGATGCAAAGATCTCAATTTCCTTTCCAAGAGGACATTTTCAGTCTCTTAAATGGACAAAAACTCGAATTTCTATTGAATTTAGAAGTTATTACAGTTTGGTGACAGTATTTGTGATATGTCACACTAAATTGCTGCACTATTTGTATATGTAAGTGAAAATAAGTTGTAACTTTTGTACTGTAAGTTGGAATTCTACGAAATTTGTGTCTACGCACAGCTAATCAAAAGTTGGCCATTCAATAAAAAATCTCAGAAAATAATGCCTAGAATTGAGAACGTGGTTCGTTACCCAAACTCAAAACGTCCCCCGAGGGGACATCGGTCCTTTAGGGGTTAAAGGGTTAACCCCTAAATTTCCTTAACAATTTCACACCAAAAACACTTCAAAACTACCTCTGTAAGATGCAATGTTGTAAGATTGATTGAAACAACTTTTTACTACTTTCAAATGTAGGATCTTCAATATAACTACTACGAGGTGACACTCAAAAAATTTCATAAACTTTGACCACACGGATTGTAAGATACATGCATTTGAAAAATGCAGTGTGGTTTTTTCTTTTGTGCGCGGACAGGGTCAATGTACTTTGACTTAAGATATTGGTATATTTTCCACTATACATTGCATAAATATTATGAATCTATGTTCTACCTTGTGTTAGGTCATTGCAAACAAAAAAAACCACAAGCAATGGAGGTGTTGAGGATAAGAAGAAAAAAATTGTAATGACAAGGGGTATAGAAAGCAACCATTTACTTAGGAAAGCAATTTTATTTTTTAAATAGAAAAACATTTTTTTGATCTAAAATTTGAAAGGTGAAAATAACTATCATGCCTTCTTCTATTAATAGAAAATATAAATCCTCAATTTCTATGTGTTTTTAAATAAAAACAATGAAGGTTGTCAAGAACTTTCCTTCATTGCTACTTGCCACAAAAAAGTGCACTATTAAGCTCTACAGTGGCACTATTCAAGCTCTGTAGTGGTACTATTCAAGCTTTACAGTAGTATTGTTAAGCTCTACAATACCCTCCCCGCCCTGCGCGTTTCAAACTTTGAACCTCAATAACTTTAGTTTTGTGAATTTGTATCTTTTTTCTTACAAAGCTATTACTTATACACATCAATGATAAATATTCCAAAATTCATGATCTAAATTGATAGTGGTGTATGCTACCTAAAATCACTAGAAGCCCACCTTGGGATTTTTTGCATTTAGGGGTTAAATGTCAAATGGTGCCCAACGTTTTTTTTGGCTTTCACGATTTTAGCCAGAGTTTTGATACAAAGTTTTGGAGACCACACCTTTTGCGACGCAAAGTTTCTCCTGAAACCATACAAAACCAAATTTTCTCCATAAATACCTCTTTTAAAGAACCCTTCTCCATAAACATAGATTTGTACATTCTTTATGGCGACATGATGGAGTCCCCATTGTTCATTAATAGCAATATGGTGATATGGCAATGGCCATCAATGAAATTTTGGCAATATTAAATCATAAACTTTCCACTTTTTTTGGGAAAAAAAATTCATCATTTGGCTCCAAATTGTCATAAAAAAAGCCCTTAAGGTGCCACTTGTGGCCACAGTATTCTACATATATGGTGTCGTATTTCAACATGATATGGTTGAGATATTGAAATGACCCCCAAATGAAAGATGTTAGTTCAAGAATCTTCATTGTAAAGGTGTAAGTCTTGCTAAACTTTGATGCATTTTCTGTATTATTCAAATTGAAATAGGTGCATGTATATACGGTTTCCAATTGACGTTTGTGGGTTAACCTTTAAAGACATAATGACCATTTTTGGGTTGTTTAGGGCACATTAACCTTTGTAGCAAGCACTACATACCATTTCCAAAGAAGATATAAAGGCATAGCAAGATGAGCATCAACTGGGACTGTGTTAAATGGGGATTTCACCCAAAGATTAGGTGAAACATCTTCTCTATGCTCATTCAAACTGTAGTTCCAAGCCATAAGACACAAGTCAAGGATCTGACTTGTACTGAATCCAAAACCTCCGAATCGACCTAGATCTAAATCTAGATCTGAGTTCAGAGTTAGTTGGGACTTCGTTTCTGTGGTTTTTCTTACGTTTAACGCACAGATCTGAAGTTTCCGTACGCAATTACAGTAAATCAGACCATACCCATAACAGATCCGGACTCGATTCTAACTCTAACATGCTGGATTTGATGAGGGTTTAGTAGATCGAGCTAGATCTATACCAAATCTAGTGCATTTAGGCCAGATCTTCAATACCCACAACCAAATTGCACTCAAACCCTCTTCTAACAACAAGATCTACTCACACATTCACAACACCAACACCAACACGCAAGAGGTAGTATCCAATTCATGCTTTACTTCCTCAAACCTCCACAAACCTCTTCCATTCTTCCTCCTCTTGCTGCTTCTGGTTGTGGCTGGGCTTGCATTTTTCTTCCACATAACTCCCTAATTTGGGGTTCTCCAACTCCAGTTGACTAGTGTCCTGCTGATTGTTTTTTGTCAGTGTTGAGGTAAACACTGGACTTTTCCAATTGCCATGATTCCTTAGAACCACTTTGTGGTACTCGCTCGGGTTCCCTGTGTTTTCCCTATCCTCTTCAGATTCTACTTCTGCAAACTCCAGACATCCTAGTCCCTCCTGGTTCATCTGACCGTTTCGACCATCATGTTCCACCAATTTTATCTTGTCTGGACCATTGTGTTCAGGCAACTCCCAATTGTCTGAACCCTTCTGTCCGAATGACTCCACATTGTCTTCCAAGCCTTCCCTTCCCAACCAATCTGTTTGGACTGTCTGAGCCATTCGCACTATCTGGTTTGTTGGGACTCCCGCAATATCTGGATTTCGTGGGAAAGTCGGAGCCTTCTGAACTTGGTCTTTAGGATCACTATCCTCCTTTTGCCGCTCAATCCGTCCCTAGATTGAGTCATCCGAAAGAACTGGGGATGTCTGGTTGGTCTCATAGAACCTATATGGCTTGAGTTTGTTGATGTTGACCAAAATTGGGTTTGGCTCAAAGTTGTCCACCTTCACCAGAAGAGTGGTGTTGTTCGGTAATCTGTATTGGATCCGGTAAGGCCCAAACCACCGGCTCTTGAATTTACCGGTGTGCTCCTTGTGGCCCTTTGGGAACCATAAAACGTGATCTCCAATCTGGAAGTCCTTCTGCTTGTAATGTTGCTGACTCCAGAGTGCTCGGTCCCATTGCCGTTTGCCAACCTGCTCCTGGGCCACTGTCCGGTAAGTGTCTACCTGCTCCAGATCTGCAATCCGAGCTATCAAAACCCGTGTAGTTGTATAGTCCAGAGATCCTTCCGATGTCCGGGTTGGAATTATGTACTCTGTGGGCATCATCGGATGTAAGCCATACACCAGCTGGAATGGTGTATGTCCAGTTGACACCTTGTATGCTGTTCTGTAGGAAAACAACACGGTATGGAGATGTTCGTCCCACTCCGTGCGCTTCTCATTCACCAACTTCGTAAGGAGTTGGCCAATCACCTTGTTGGTTGATTCCGCTTGACCATTCCCTTGTGGATAGTATGTTGTAGAAGTTCGGTGCTGGAGGAGAAAATGGTCCACCAGATATTCAATTGCTTCATTGATAAAGTGAGAACCTTGGTCGCTGACAAGTGCCAAAGGACACCCGTACCTGGTCAATATTTGTTCATACAGAAATCTTGCAGTGACTGCAGCAGAGTTCGTTCGCAAGTCCCGAGCCTCAACCCACTTGGTAGCGTAATCGGTTGCCACCAAAATGTACCGACACCCTGATCTGGACGCCATGGGTTTGATGGGTCCAATAAAGTCCAGTCCCCACTTCATGAAGGGCTCCGCGGGCATGCTGGTAACAAGTGGAGCAAGTTCCGTGGTGGTCATCCCTCCCACCCGTTGACATTTGTCACAAGCCCGACAATACTCCGATACGTCTTTGTGTATGGTGGCCACCAATATCCAGCATCCAGAATCTTTCGTGCAATAATGTCTAGTGAAAAATGGCCGCCTCCAATCCCCATGTGTAACTCCCGCATCACCAGTTCGGCTTGACCGGGGTCCAGTACTCGACGGATAACCAGATCCTGCCCCCTCTTGTGCAGCACTCCCGATATGAGGGTGAATGGAAGGGATTTGAGGATGAGCTTCCGTTGTTCGTCCTTAGTCAATTCGGGTCGCAAATGTCCGGTGCGGAGGTAGGTTGTCACATCCTGTAACCACTCTGGGTTCACATAGAACAGACCGGCATCTCCAGTTTGATCTTCCACTCCAGTTGGGGGTTCACCATTGGGTAATCTGGACAACGCATCCGCGATTCCATGGGTCTTGCCTGGTTTATAAACTACAATAAAATCGTATTCTTGGAAAAGTAAGAGCCATCGGGCGATTCGTCCAGACACCTGTGGTTTATTAACCAGGTACACTAAAGCCATGTGGTCAACAAAAAAAATAATTTTATTGCCCAATAAGTAATGTCGGTACTTACTCAGAGCATACACCATCGCCAGAGCTTCCCGTTCAGTTGTAGTGTAGTTCTTCAGAGCTGAATTCAACAGTCGAGAAGCATAGGAGATTGGCTGGTCACATTTCCCAGTGGGATTCTGGGCCAGCATGACGCCCACAACAATGTTGGAGGCATCTGTATGTATATGGAACTCTAGATCCCAGTGTGGTACAATGAGAATCGGGGCATTCTGGTACCTCTCCTTGATGTCCAACCAAGCCTTCTCGCATTGATCCGTCCAAATGAACTCCTCAGTTTGGCGCATGAGTTTGGTAATGGGTTCCATGATGTGTGCATAGGACCGGATATAGCACCGGTTGAACTGGGCAAAGCCGTTGAACACTTGGACGTCCCTAGGTTTGGTCGGTCTTGACATGTTGGCAATGACCTCGATTTTCTTCGGATCTGGAAATTTGCCTTCTCTGGACACGACGTGACCTAATATGATTCCAGAGTACACAAGTAGTGCACATTTCTCCGGGTTCAGACTAATGCCGTACTCCCGACACTTGATAAAGCACAGCCGAAGCTTCTCCAGGTGAGTGAATATATCACTGTATATGCTGAAGTCGTCTAGAAACAACTTCATGAAGTCATCAATATACTCCCGAAATGCTTTGTTGACTGCCCTCTGGTATGTGGGCGGAGCGTTCTTGAGTCCAAATGGCATAACTATCCAGACAAAAGCTCCCCAGTCTGTAACAAAGGCTGTCTTGTACCTGTCCTCCGGAGCAATTTGGATCTGATGATATCCAGAGTATCCGTCTAGGAACGAGTACATCTCATGACCCGCCACAGTATCCAGAACTTCGTCTGTAACAAGCAATGGAGGTTGCTGCGTTCAGCTTCCGGAAGTCTATGCATATGCGTAACTTCCCATTCTTCTTGGGCACAATGACTATGGGTGATAGCCATGTAGCATCCTCCACTGGTGCGATGAATCCAGCCTGGAGCAACTTGTCCAGATCACGCTTGACAATGCTGGCGTAGTTTGGATTCATCTTGTATCGGGCTTGATGGGCTGGAGGTATGTCTTTCTCCAACTCAATCCGATGTTGGACGATTGAAGGAGAGATCCCTTTCAAATCCTTGTATGTCCATGCAAAGACATCCTTATACTCCCGAAGGAGTGTCTCTGCTTGTGCAGCCAAGTCTGGGTCTAGATCAACATTTATCCGCAAATACTATGGTTCCTCTTCTGTCCCCACATTGACCTTCCGCAGTTGTTCTGACTCAGGAAGTGTCCAGGCCGCCACCTGCATGTCCTGGACGTTGATCCGCACGAGAGTTTCGTCTACCTCGATGTCACCTTCCATGAATGTATAGAAGTGCTCCGGGTACGTGGCATGTGGACTCTTCTGGTCCTCTGCAGCAGTCTGTGCGCCTGGCGCTGACTCTTGTACTAGCAGAGTATCTGGTACGGGGTCCGAATCTGGACCGACACCAAAACTAGGTGAGGTTACGGTTCCAACAACCAAAACATCTAGTTCTGTATCCAGCCACCGGGTCTCTTCTTCTTCTGTCAGCCCAACTTCAAAGCTGTAGGCGACGACGACCTCTGGCAGCTTAGGTCTAGGGCCTGTGCACTGGTTGACTCGAATGGTCTTGACAGTGCCGCCTCCACGAATGGTCACAAGGTTGTTGCCCCAATCATGCTGGACTTTGGCATCTATCAGCCATGGTCTTCCCAACAACATGCTGTAAGCTTCGTTAACCTCCTTGTTCTTGATGACCGTAAGACTAATGAGGTATGGAATACCATGAATGTGAATCTTGACATTCCGTATAAGGCCCACCGGTTCCACTACCGTTTGATCTGCCATACGTAATCTGTACGGTGCGGATTGTGGGTCTCTGAGACCCAAACGCTTCCGCTCCTCTTCTGTGATGAGATTAACTCCAGAGCCTCCATCCAACAGAACATTTTCCAATGTGCCAGTACCAATTTGTACGCGTAGTACTGTTAAATTCCGATCTACATCTACCGCAGCACTAGAGACTGGACTTGGTACCTTGGAGGTATCGGGGTCCATGGTCGGAGTGGTACTCTTCTCTGGACTTGCCCGTGGTTCTGGAGAGGGGAACAAGTGAGTCCTCATAAAGTCACTGAGGTTGGGGGCCATGTGCAGTAGCTGTCTAAGAGTCACCGTCACTGGACTCTGTAATATCTTCCGCCCCACTCCTGGAATGATATTTGTTGGGCCTCCTGACTGAGGTGGTTCGCTCGGTGTGGCCTCCTTGGGGTGGACTGGACTTTCCAGGACATCAGAGTCTGGAAAATCCAACCAGTCTTCAGAAGAGGAAGGTACAACTTCCTTGTCTGGGTCTGGAGTGGGCTGAGTAGAAGTTGTGCCTTGATGAGCCTGCTCGTCCTCTTGCATTTCCTTGATAGTATCCATCATCGCATTTCTCAATCTTTCTTCTTCTTTCCAATCTGCCCGAGTCCACGTACTTCGAGGTTCAGGTGCTTGGTCCTCCTTGTCTGGTGCTGCTATCCCCTCCTTGAGACGCTGAGCTCTTGTCAAGCTGGCTACTGCAACTGGATCTTCCTCCTCCAGTAACTGGATCTCCACGTTGCTCACGTGGTGGGCAGGATGAGCCTTGCTCTTAGCCGTCGTGGCTAGAAACTCTTCCCACTCCTTCCTGCACGGACAGTTGTATCTCCGGTGTCCCGATTGACCGCATAAGTGGCAAACCTCTGGCCTGTTATAATTGGAGTCGCCACCTCCAACACACGAATACACCGCTCTGGAGTAGCTTCCGGAAGAATTCGTTGTGGGCCTTGGTCTGATTCAGGCTGGATCCAGACTTCATTTACATTCACTGATGCTCCCTCCGTGTTTTTTCGAGACAGTCCTTGTGGATTATCGGGATTTAACCAGCAATCGGGCTCCAGATATCCTGCACGTTTGCAGCGGGTGCAAAATTTCTTGGGCGCTTCTGGAGTGGCCGCCTTACTCGTGGTGCCTCCACCCTTGCCACTGGAGTCGTTTCTTCGAATCTCCATGCCTGTTGTTTTACCATTCAGGTCCGAACAGTTCTCCTCGCATCGAAGTGCTGCATCCAGCAACTCTGTCAAAGTCCTGGCCGGAGCAGTGCTGGTGGTGAACTTGATGTACTCCAAGAGTCCAGTTCTGAAGTTAGTTATTCGGAAGCCCTCTCCTGGATCCGACTACAGACATTTCATCAATGTCATGAACCGGTCATAGTAATCCTGGACTTTTTCTCCCGCCTGTTATGCGAAGGACTTCAGTTCCCTGTAGACGGCTTCATCGGTAGTCTGGCTCCGGTAGCGTTTTCGGAATGCCGCCTTGATGTCAGCCCATGAGCAGTACAGGTGATTCTCCAGATATGTTTTATACCAGGCTCCAACTTTGTCTCCCAAAGTAGTCCCAAACAAGTTGATGATCACTTGCTCGTCGGTTTCTCCATTATGCCACAATGTCCTCTCAAACTGGAGTATGTGAGCGTCTGGATTACTCCCCTCTTTGTTCTTGGTGTACGTCAGGGGTTTCCTGTTCGGTACTACCGTCGAGGGTGCTGCGGTTCGCCAAACTGGAGCTGGTGCTGGGGGTCCAGCTGAGTAATCTCGTGGAGGATACGTCCGAATGGATCCTCTGTACGTGGTCTCTCCAGGCGGCAACGGTCTGTCGTCTATCACTGGTGGATAACTGGAGCTTGGTTTTGGAGCCAAACCCGGGGGTGGGCCCATACGTACAAACTCTGGAGCCCTGGATCTAGGTCCTGGTATAACGACCTGAGGTGGGTAGACCGTAGGATACGTACCCACATACGGCTGCTCCTTGTAGTGCACCGGTTCCGGTGCCCTTGGTAATGTTCCAGTTGGATGGACTGGACCTCCTGGACCTGCGCCCCTGTCGTCGGGTCTGGGCGTTGGCGTGGCTCCCATTGTCCTGGAAGGCCGCCGATTCATGTATCCCCATTCTTCCGGGCCTGGTTGTCGGGATGAGTCTCCCAGCCGCTCTGTAGGGCCGGTCTCTGGGAAATGTCTCCATCTTCCCAACGGGTCTGGTTGTGGTGCTGCCGTTGATGGCTCCGCTGCACTCTGCCATGCTTCCCACCACTGGAAAGTCTGCTGTCGGGCCTCGTCCTTCCGCCTTTGAATGTCTGCAACCCTCTGGTCCTCCAACCGTCGTTGCTCTTCCTGCCATGTCTTCTCTACATCTTGTCGTTGGGTCTGCTCTTGCAGTAACCTCATGGCTTCCGGGAGTTCAGGTCCAGCTTTTGTCTGGTAGTCCCACTCTCTTCGGTGCGGTTGTACTGGGCCTCCTCGTGTCCTTTGGCGTCTTGCCTCCATCTCCGCCCTCTGTAGAGCCTTAAACTCATCTAACATGCGCCTTTGTTCAACAATGAACTCTAGATCATGGTCAAAATCGTCCTCCTCCTTGAAGTGGACTATTGGTGTCCTTCGTACTGGTGGTAATCCTTGATCGCCCCTGTACTGGTCTGGTCCTGGACGTCCGAGCTCTGGACCATATCTCTAAAGGTATCCCTGTCCCAACCTCTGGCTCATCTCATCCAAACTAGCACGGAGATTGTCAGGAGTTTGAGCTTCATACCTTGGGGTTGGTGGTCTGTCCCATGTTCGGGGATCCATCCTCTCTTTTGGGTCTGGATCATTGACCAACATGCTGACATTTGTATGAACCGGCTCCCATTGGTGGTGGAGTGTGCCTTTGTGGACTCCAAAGTCCCTCCGGTTCATCTCTGGTGCTCCCTCTACTTCTCTGTTGTCCTGCCTTGTCCGGATCGGGAGCTCTCCTGGATCTCCAAGTCCGTCTGGTCTTCTCTGGGCAACTCGTCTGCCTCTTGTGATGAATTTTCTCCAATCACCTCCATGTCGACTGGATGTCTCCAGTTTGCCGTACTCTCCTCTGAGCTTGGGTTCCAGTACCCTGTAGTGTCCTCTGCCTCTGCTTTCTGCTCGTGAATCCTTGGTAGAATTCGTCTCTTCTCTTGCTATGCTTGGAATCTTGCTGCGAGCTCCATGTCCAGACCTTCATGGTCTCCCTCCATCCTGTAGCAAGTGTTGCCCCTGTATGTTATGACTTCTCTGTTGTATCACTCCAGTAGTGCGCATCTCCAGTACTCCAGTGTGTGGTCCTCCAGTTAGTTACCTCCTCCGGTACTGCCTTTGTCACCTGCACCTGGTCTGGTCTTTTGCCACTGTCCTGTTTCTACACCCAGATCACCCCACTCATACCAGTGGTCAGTAGTACATGCTCGTCATTCAGGTTAGGTCCTTTCTTGGTTCTAGATCATTTGTTTCGCCATCAAATATTCTTTGCCAACATTTTTCCTCGGATAACACTGGTCCAACCACTGCATCCTCCTTTGTTCATTTTCCACTGGATGTCTGGATCTAATTTCCAGCTACACCCTTTCTCCTTACCTAATTTCAAGTTTGAGTTTTAGGTCCCCATTCTGCCCTAACTGTTCTCAACTGATTTAGGTTCTCGTTTCTTGATTTTCTTCCCGCCATACACATTTGTTGTTTTTGTTGTTTTGTTCTTCCCTGTTTATGGTTTTTACGTTCTCATATTAATTTTTGTGAATGTCCAGATGTTAATACATATCTCAGGTTACATCCAGTTCATGTCTAGTTTTGTTTGGATTCCTTACTGATGTAGCCAATAATTGTCCAGATTTTTTTTTTGTTAACGTCCAGTTACTGTCTACGTTCAGTTACTGGTAGTTGTTTACATCCATAGATGACAATCATCCAAACAACATCCCCATTCCATTCAACCCAACTGCAGAATTTTTGGATTTGGAACTTACCTTACTAACACTGGACTATCCCCCTTTTATCGTGGGATCAGTCCTCTGATTCAGAGCTGGTCATGTGTTGGCTGCACTTTGGCGCCTCCAGATAATCGTCACCTAGACCACTGCTCCAAGGTTCCAGTGCCAGTACTCGAGTCACGACAGGGGTCCGAGTGTCATAGGTAGGGATATTGGGGGCATTACTGCTCTGCTGCGGAGGTGTAGATGCAGACGTTGAATGTGCTAGTGGAGAGTCCAAAGGCAGGCTTCGGAAGTTGTGCAACTCGAGTTCCTGGACCGTAATCCTGGACGTTTCCTTGTACCGTGGGGTAGGTCTGGGAAGACTCTGACGGGGGTGATATGAGTCTGGACACTCCAGATGTCGCAGGATGCCCCGCTGAAAGTCTTCAAGTGTGAGATGATCACAGCTGGAGGGGCTGTTTGGGGCTGTATAGAAGGTTGCGTCCTCCTCCAAGCCCTGGTAGCTGCGGTTGCCCACATAATGGTCAAAGTTCGCAATGGATCGTTCCAATGGGAGCTGCGCCTCACTCTTGAACTCTGTGCTCTTCCTTGACCCCATCCACCTGGACTTGGTCAATCTTATGGGGCTGCTACAAATTCTGCAGAGACGTCACCAATGTTGAAAAAATGTTGTCCATTTCTGGACTAGACTGTACAGTAGGATCTGGTCAGGGTATCCGCCGGACTTCACTTGAGCAGTGTCTCTTCAGGATTTCGATGGATCTTCACTACTGCAGGGTATCTTCAGGATCTCTGGTGATTTTAACTGTTGCAGGGTATCTTCAGAAGCTCTTGTGGATCTTCACTACTGCAGGGTATCTCCACGGTATCTGCCGGACTTGACTCCAGTAGGGTATCGACGGGGTCTCTGCAGGTCTGCTGCTGCAGGGTAGTGTCCGGGTCTTTGCTAGACGTCACTCGAACAGGGTATCATCGGGTATCTTCTGGACTCACGCCAACAGGGTATCGTCAGGGTATCCTCCAGACTTCACTCTAACCGGGGGTCGCCAGGGTATCGTCCGGATCTCGGCTAGACTGCCCTTCAACCGGATATCTACAGGATCTCTCCTACACGTGACTACAGCCGGGTATCTCCGGGTCGTCTACCGAACTTCACTGCTGCCTGCAGGGTGTCGCGAGGGTCTCTGCGGTTCTTCTACTGCAGGGTATCACCGGATCTCGGCCGGACTTCTTCTGTCTGTGGTTGTCTGTGGCCTGTCTGTGTCCGGTCGGTACGTGTCTGCAGCTGGTGGCACTGGTTTGCTGCCGCTTCATCCGCCGCTTCCGGCTACCGTCCAGAACTCTGCTCGCATGCGCTGCGGGTCAACAAGAGCCACTTGGTTCGAACTTATGCATGGTCGCCAATGTTAAATGGGGATTTCACCCAAAGATTACGTGAAACATCTTCTCTACGTTCATTCAAACTGTAGTTCCAAGCCATAAGACACAAGTCAAGGATCTGACTTGTACTGAATCCAAAACCTCCGAATCAACCTAGATCTGAATCTAGATCTGAATTGAGGGTTAGTTGGGACTTCGTTTCTGTGGTTTTTCTTACGTTTAACACACAGATCTGAAGTTTTCGTACCCAATTACAGTAAATCAGACCATACCCATAACAGATTCGGACTCGATTCTAACTCTAACATGCTGGATTTGATGAGGATTTAGTAGATCGAGCTAAATCTATACCAGATCTGATGCATTTAGGCCAGATCTTCAATACCCACAACCAAATTGCACTCAAACCCTCTTCTAACAACAAGATCTACTCACACATTCACAACACCAACACCAACATGCAAGAGGTAGTATCCAATTCATGCTTTACTTCCTCAAACCTCCACAAACCTCTTCCATACTCGCTACAACTACAGATCCGCACATTTAGCTCCAGATCCTAACTCTCTAACCACACGTCTACATTCTAGTCTAACACATTACGAGCTCTACACACACACACACACCAAGAGAAGAGAGGAAAGAGAGAGAGTGAGCCTCCAACCCAAGAGGGCGGCTCTCTACCCCCTCCAAACCCTAACCTGCCCTAATGGATGAAAGATGTCCGGATGGAATCCAGGTCCGGACAGTTTCATCCAAAGTACAGACAGTTCATCCACTGTCATTCAGGACAGTTTCATCCACTGTCAATTCAGGACAGTTTCATCCACTGTCCAGATTCATCCACTGGTTTACTTTTTAACCATAACTACTTAGTAACTTCAAAAAAATTACTACCGGGACCTTGTAACAAGCCTAAATCTCCGGTTAACAGACTGGCGCCACCAAAATTCATGCAATCATTGGCAAGCTACAGTGGTTTCGGTGAAGTGGGGTTGCAATGAAATGTACCCCATTTGTAGATGTTGTTCTACATGATTTATACATATTGATTCTCGTGGAACTTGTGAGTAGTTTGGCCTTAAAGAATTAGAACTCATTGACTATTTCATATTAGAAGACTTCAAAATTGTCCATTCTAGTGTAAAGAGTGGAAATGGAGGAACTAAGTAGTTAACCATAAGATTTTGAAGTGAGCTAATAAAATAACATTCTCCTAAGATGTCACAAACTTTGACCACACGGATTGGAAGCTAGCAATGTTTAAGTGAAGAAAAGTATTTGTCTTCTTCCATGCTTTGAGATGTTCAACAGATTTCAACTTCCCTTCGTGCCAATTTTTGCATTATACAAGGTCCTAATTTCTACCGAAACGGTTGTGTTCTGCATGGTGTCAGTTGCTTGTACAATAATCTTTAGGAATAGATGAAAAATTAGCATTTTAAAAACAACTAAATAAAGAAACAAGTTTCTAAAAACGTCTATGGAGACTTTAATATATCAGTGAACCAAATCTTTTATACAATAAGAATCCAAACAATCAAAAAGAAAGATTATACGACATTTCAATGTATTCTAGAAAAAAGTAACTATAAAACAATAAAATCTCAAGCTTTTATATAAAAAATAAGATGTCCTTTGGTACCTTGCTCAACAATGTGTGATAATAAAATATTCACACAAAAGATAAGATGCTTTTTAACAATCTCACAATAATTATATAATATATGTGTTTTTATAATATCTACCTATATAAAAGGCGTCAGTATGTGTGTCCGCCGCTCACTGTCACGTGACCTCTCTTTCTTGATTTTGACCTCTTAGATGTGAAGGATGAGGCACGGTGATGCACTCTTCTTGACTCTTAATATTAGGTAGTAACCTAATGACTCTTGATTCCGACCTCTTGATGTGAAGGGTTTTCTCCTCCTATATTAGGCAAGTGATACTTACGTGCACAAAGGGTCGATCAAAATGCAAATGTAAAGCAAAAAGTACTTTATTTTTGGAGTGGATTTAAACTAGGGTAACATTTACATGCACTCCAAAAATATAAGTACTTTTCTATTTAGATTCAATTTGAGCTTATAGGTTTTAAAATACAAAACATACAATCGTAAATTTAACACACCACCCTCCGCTCTACCCGTCAGAACACGACGGGTATCAACCCTAGTATATATATATATATATATATAATTTGAATGTATGTAGAAGGTCGTAACAAAAGTTTTGGAGTTGCTTGGAGAAGAAAGTTCAACAATTTGCATTTACATTAGCTAAATTGTTATATTAGAAGTCCAATGTGTAAACAATTTATATTCCTATGAAGCAAATACTATGGCTTATTGTTACAGAAAATACAAAAATATGTACTTAAAATTAGCATTATTGGAACTTTTCAAAAATGGAAAATGTTCCTCGAGGGGCAAAATTTGTTTTGGGATTAGGCCATGCAAAACACTTATAATAATGGTCTCCGCGATAAATTAGTATCCACTCTTAGAACTTTAAGTGAGAAGCTTAAATCCATTTTTCATCTTGAATTATGAATTGTTATGATTTTTCTTATGAGTCATTGAAGTGAATTTCTATAGACCCTATAGTTGATAGTAGAGTGATACATTCTTGTAGAAGAAGAAGATCAATATTGACCTTATTGGCTCTATGCCCAATTTGAATAAAAAGCCTATTGGAGGTAGCCTTACTACTTAGGTCACCAAGACCTAAATAATGCATACTTACAAAATTAACTCAATAGCTTGGAGGCACAATTACCAAGCACACCTAATGACTACCACTTTGTACAACCAGTTTTTACATGATAAACAACACCACTTCTTTGAGGTTCAGACATGATCATCTTCTTCACATAATAAACTTTTAATGCTACACCAAATTTCTTGTAATTTCTTCAACACATCTTTTTTGTTAGTGACTTTCTTCTTAGACATTCGCATGCAACAATGTAAGTCTTTTATTAACAATCCCTTCTATAAGAAAAAGTTGTATCACATATTTCACTAAATCTGGAAAAAAAAGTTCTAAAATCATTGTGTACAGTCTGCCAAGAGTTATTGGCAGTCTCCTAATAACAACTCATCAACAATCCTTTGAAGAATATAACTCACTCAAATTTTATCCAAACTTGGCATATGAGGTGTTTTTTTTGACATCTATGAAAAATATAAATGTAAAAAACACCTTCCATGCCCAATTTGGCCTCATTTTACATGAAATTAGAGTTTAAGTTTTTTTAACCCTTTAAGAACACTGTCCAAATGTGGTCCTCAACTATTGTAGTTTAGGCCAACATAATATATGACATGTGAGGACCAGATTTGGCCATCATCCTCAAAGGGTTGAGTGTCTAAAAATCACCATTTTTTGAGATCTAGTTAAAAAAAATCCAATCCCCCTCCCAACTCACCTGATTCCAAACCATAATACTTGTTCCTCCAAATTGGAAGATAGATTGCACATGTTGGTCCAAAAAAAATTCTTTACTCTTCAAGTAATATTGCTGTCCATTTGAGTCAAAAATATTGATCTATGACTCCTTAAAAAAAATGACATACCTCCAATCCATCCAAGTTGCATGCTTGCACTTCTTTGTCCATCAATATCAACGCACCTTCTGTTTTTTTATTAGTAACAAGTTTTGGTACCCGTCGTTCCGACTAGGGAAGATTTTTTATTAGTGCTCCTCAGAATAAATTGACGTATTATATAGGTAGATTGCAATTTGCATTCCACATTTTACATCACAGGATCCATTGATCTTATGTGCGGCATCAATGGCCTTCAGCACAAGGCCTCCTCGTATACAATGTTACGCATAAGTTGATCCTCGGTCCCTTCAACTGTTTCTGCATCGAGAAGAACAGTGATGTTTTCGGGATCCGTGGCACGTGAGAAAGCAACATACAACTGACCATGGGAGAACACGTTCTTCGTGAGGCAAATGCCAACCCTGGGAAGCGTCTGCCCTTGAGACTTGTTGATTGTCATTGCATACGCAACTCGGATCGGAAACTGCTTGCGTCGCACTGGAAACAGAAGCCTAGATTGTTCACTGATCAAGGGAATTTGCGGGATAAAAGCAACGTAACCGGCACGATCTCCCGTCAACACTTCTGCTTCGATCACCCGCAACGCACATCGTCGAACAATAAGGCGCGTGCCATTACATAGACCGCTGGTTGGATCTAGGTTCCGTAAAAGCATGACCGGTGTTCCAATTTTGACCGTGAGCTTGTGCGGTGGCCATCCGTTGATTTCAAGCTTGTTGAGGTACTCCACGGGAATCAAGTTGGCACCATCCTCGCTGTCCACCTTATCTGCGCTCAGAAACTCAGACGTATCGCCTTGTACCATGTCAAGCACGGCTGCATTGATCCGCGAAACGTCGTCATTCCGTGCGGCAAGGATGGCACGACCGCTGAAGTACTCGCGTGCATTTGCTTCGACGTCAGCAATTCCTCCATAGACGGCATTGATCAAGCCATTCAAGGTGTGATTGCCGACAATCATCGCCCGTGGACACCTGATCATGTCATCCTTCACCTTCTCTAACTTGTCCTCCCCCAACGCCAAGAGCCACTCTCGAAATGTACGGTTGCCCAAATCCACACGGCGTTCACCAACAACAGCGCGCATGTTCCGGCGAAGTCGACAGACGTGCACTCGATTCCACAGATGAGATTCTTTGATGGATGCTGCAATGATATCTGGCCGGAGGCCCTTGGGCACCACTGGCAGGACTTGTCGAAAATCACCACACATGACAAATGTGATGCCGCCAAACAGCTTATTGGGACGATTGGTGATATCCCTCAGCGTGCGATCCACCGCCTCGAAGGCAAACTTCCTCATCATCGGAGCTTCATCCCACAGAATGAGCTTTGCACGGCAAATCGTCTCTGCGAGATTGCCTTGCTTGCTGAAGTTGCAGACAGATGTGGGACTAAGCTGAATCGGAATCTTGAACCTTGAATGTACCGTCCGCCCAAGCTTTAGAAGCAACGCTGCAATCCCCGACGAAGCGACTGCCAATGCGATCTTGCCCTGCCCTCGGACGGCCTTAAGGATCAGGTTCTCAAGGTATGTCTTGCCTGTCCCACCGGGGCCATCAACGAAGAAGATCGTGTCGGCAACATCGCGTTGACAGGAGTCCATAATCTGGTCGTAGATATCCCGCTGCTCCTCGTTCAACGTCTCAACCTCACGCTCAACTTCAGTCCTCAGCTCTGCAGCGTTGAACGACAGCTGCTCGGCCACGAACCAATTTCCCTGCAGCTCCTCCATTGCAAACTCAGGCTCCAGTAGGTTGAAATCCGCCAGAGTCATCTCGCTGTTCTGAAGGATCTACGCAATCAGGTTGAGGGCAAGGCTGATAATCTGCTGTTGGGATGGATTCTGCAAGCCCCCGTTCTGACAAACCCGATGAGCACAATCATCAGACAGGCTTGCGCTCAATTGCTCCCATAGTTGCCTCGGATCCGTTGGTGGGCCATGGGTGAGGATCGTTACAAAGAGCGATCGCAGTTGTGCTCCGCTATGCATCAACGCGGCTTCACGCAAGCAGTGCTCCTACTCCTTGTCATTCTTGTACAACCCGCGCGCCACGCACGCCGCCTTGAACGTCGGGTGTTGGACATCCTCAAACCTCCGAAGCGCCTCTGGACTTGTTGCACCCTTCACCACCGTCAACAGTGTACGCATGAAGTATCTCTCGCCAGCGTTTGGGCTCACAAAATAAAGCCGACCAATACACATTCCACACTTGCGCACAGTCCACTCCTTCCTCGAGTTGTTCCACACAAAGCGTGATGGAAAGTCGAGGTATGAGGTGTCACATGCGCCTGACAAATTTGTGCGATTGGCCTCAAACCACTGGGTCAATGTCGTCTTCCGTACTCTCTCCGCATTCACGGCCTGTGCCAAGTCTCCATCGGCCCTGAACGTCACCCGTTGTTGGTCTGGCAGGTGAACTTGGAGACGTTGGATTGGTGGTGTATGGTCGTGCATCCTGAAGCTGAACAACCGCCAAGCCGCCTCCGGAGCTGAGACGTAGCGCGCGTCAATGTACTGTTGGATCTCATTCACGTCCCCGATGACCACGGTTGCCCGGTCATGGCCCTTGTACACGTACTTGAATAGGTACTTGACGGCGGAAATGGATGAACACACCTGACACGTGAAAATTGGTGAGATTGATGCATTAATGATGAAAATAAAGATCTGCTGCACACCGGGCCACCCTCTCACCTCGACATTAATATGTGCGTTGAACTTTGAACTCAGGTAGAGGTTGTGTGGGACGATCCATCGATTGTCCACGCGCCGGCCTATCGAGTCAACAAAAGAACGTCCATCATCCCGCCGCATGTACTCGGGATAACCATCATGATCTGCGATTGTCTCCTCTCGGAATGTCTTTGGGTACCGCTTGGTACATTTTCCCTCTTCCATGCATGGCGCGTTCGGGTATTCTGCCCCGCACGGTCCATGAACCAAGCAATGAGTGACTGTCTCGTATGCATCCGGATGCGTCTCCCGAACAGGAATCTCTGCCGAGAGAGCAGAGTTGATCTCGTCAACCGTTCTCCGCTTCGAATCTTCGTCTAGGATCAGCAGGATGTGCGTGTGCGGAAGGCCTCGCTTCTGAAACTCAATCACCCAGGGGTATCTGAGCACAGTCCCAAAAACTTTCCAATCCTTGAGGTCGGTCATGAGCTCCTCAAACTTCATGCTGAACACACGCGCCACCAAATCCGGCCTATCCTGCGCCGTCTGCCGCTCTTCTAGCTCTTCCGTGATCTCCGTCCACTTTGGATTGCATGTAAAGGTAATGAACTGGTCAGGCTTCCCAAATCGTCGCACAATGGCCATTGCATCTTGGTAGAGTTGATTCATCTGCCGGTCCCCCCCGGAAAACGTTGCCGGCAGAATCATCCGCTGCCCAACTTGTGCTGCGTCGTGGTCGCCAGCATTCAAAGCGTCCATGACTCCCGAGTACAGCTCAAATCGAAGATCTTGCTGATTCTCCGCAAGCCAATTAAGCCTGTTCTGCTCGGCGCACGCCCACCCATCCACCATGTACTGTTGGAGTAGTCGACCAGCTAGGAAGATGTGCTCGTCGCGCTCACGTGGGTGCAACATGTACGCGTAGTATTGCATTTGAGACACACGCATCCCGCCACCACGGCCCCGCACGGCATCTTGATTGACATTGTTGAACTGTTGCGCATCCTCATCATACTCAAATCCTTGCAGCGGCATGGTTGTGGTCCAACCTTGCCGCCCATCAGGAAAGAGCATGACATAATGGAGCGGAGTGTATGTCGAATGAAGAGCCGAAAGGCGTTGGAGCGGTCCTCCACGGAGCTTGACAATGACGTCGCGATCAGTCATGCTGCCGTCGTGACCATCTCCCACCATGATCCCCCCAATCTCGTCGACTCTTGGCGTGTTGTACCGACGCCGATCTTTCGACGACAAAGATAACAACCGAAGTTCGAGCTCTGGTGCAGGCTGGTTTGCAATGCGCTGTTGTACTTGTTCGTACACCTGTGCATACGGATTGCACTCCTGCAGCATGGTCTAGAGCTGGGCCATCGTCCGTTGATCAAGGCTGCCAAAGACATTCATCCGACCGTCGAGTGCGGTGCTGTTGTCGGTGATGTACAGTTGAAAGAACTTTGGAGCTTCCCCCACCTCCGGCAGTAAGCTTCCCATCCTGTGATATAGGGAACCTTGGAGCTGGAACGTGTACACCCCGCCCTGTGTGAACCGTTCATCAATCTTAGCGCCTAGTGACGTGAACGACAGAGCGCTATTGTACGCTCGGATGTTTGTTCGAAATGCCTTTGCCACGGGCGTCTGGCTGCTCAGCAGGGTCCGAAGAGGCTCAGGCGGCGCCGCCAGCAGTTCGATGTTCGAGACCTTTCCTTGGTCGCAACACATCGTCAAAAGCGGCTCTGCAATTGTCGACCCGTGCCCCACAGCGTGCTCCTCCAACCAGTGAAGCGCAGGACCTGCTCGACAGCGGATGTTCATGCGGCCAAGGACATGTCGAAGTACACCCATAGCTGCATTGAATGCTTGCCGCGCAAGAGGGATTTCAGGATTGGCTGCGCGTGCCGCTCGATGTACTTGTCGATCCTGCTCACGCACTGCCGCTGCCTGCTCCTCAGGTTGAGCCACCCTCTGAGTCGCATGCGCTTCACGATCAATCCGGAGTTCCTCAAGCCGTTCCTCAGCTGTGCGTACGTCACGGCGATCCACCACTCGCTGCCGCTGCCGCTCACGTTCTCCTTCTTGCTCCAGCTGCCGAGCACGCCTCGTCTACCGTGCGGCGTTATCTGTCTCGCGTTGAGCTGCACTCCGATTGGCACGACGCTCGCGAGCAAGGCAATTTCTCCGTGATCGCGGGCTTTCGTTGACCACCGCGTCGGTGGCCACGGCCTGGACGACTTCTAATTTGCAATGCAAAGTGTTGTCAGAGATGGGCCATTCAAAGTGATAGCAGACATACGATGTATGCCTCCACACATCTAATACCCGTCGTTTTGACCGGGGAAGTATTTTGATTTGTGCTCCTCAGAATAAAATTTGTTTGAAGTATTATATTTTAGATTTGCATCCCTCGTATTTCAGGCATACTTTCATGAACATACCCATCGTTCCGACGGGTTGAGGTTCGTGCATTTATTTAGCATTGCACACAGCACATAGTGCCCCCTCACGGTGCTTCCGTTTGCAAAACGCTGGAGCCACCCCCTGCCACGCACTGTCCCCACCCTGCGTTCGCCGAGTGCGACGATCCTGCCCATTGTAAATTGTTTGCTTTTATTTTAAAGCTTACTATGGAGATCCTTTTGTTATTGAATGTTAAAATAAGAGACCTAGTCACTGGCGTTGAAGGTGAGGTAGTTCAACAAACGCCTTCAATTATATTATACTTATCCATGGTCTCCAACTGATGGTGTAAGTTTAGATAAGTTAACAAAATCACGTCCTATCCATTGTATAGGTTTGTAGAATGAAAATAAAAGTAGAGTAAAGTAAAGTAAAAGTAAAAATAAAGTAAAAGTAAAAGTAAGGGAACGCTCCAGCTATCATATTTTTTATGAGATTGATGCGATTTTCATTCATAAGATTGAAGTGATTGCCACAACTCGCAAACTGGTGCACATAAGATGGTGCAGGGTATCGAAACACAACAAAAATTTGATAGACGAAAACAAACCAACAAAATTTATGAATGGAATGAAGCTATAGAATGCCGACGCAACGTGAAGCGCCGCTCCAACTTCCAGATCTTCTATCAACTTCTGCTACCTCAAAACGGAGACTCAGAGTTTATGGAAAGAAAATCTTAGAGTAAAAATTTACTCATAAGAGAGTAGAAATTATTATACACACTATTACATAATATTGGTCCTGAGAATAAAAATCAACTGCTCTAGTCTGAATTAGTTCTACCATTCATAAAGACTACCATTCATGTGCTATAATCATGTACCTGATTCCTAAAACCAAACACAAACGCAATCAGCACATCTACAACCACACATGAACATAGATGTGCTCAGGAACAGATTATGATCGTGGTCCTGGCAACAAATGGGAATCAAAAAGCACATCCAGTGCTAATTTATTAGTTCCAGCCTCTGATCAATTGAAATCTCAATACACTTACTTTGCGCAATTGGTCAAGACTCCTCGCCTCATTCTCCACACGATTGAGTTGTGCCTGGACTTTCTCTCGCACTTGAACCTTCCGCTTCTCGATTTCTTGCTCCTTAGCATGCACTACTCAAAAACGTAGTACTTGCAGTCTTTGGTACGATCCCTACATGTATTAGTAAATTCACGCAACGTTTCAATAAGATACCAACCTCTTTCTTCTATTACTGTAATCACCTCAACATACTTCACAATTAAATCAGCTCCAAGGAGAGAAAGAATCTCTGATTAGTTGTATTTGTAGGATTTATATCAACAACGTTCTCGAACAATCTTACACAAAATGACATTGTACCTCAAAATTCATTTACCAACGATGTTTACAATGGTTCCCCTCGTTGAATAGTATCAATAGTTGTGCTCATAGTAAAAACCTTCATCTAAAGTAAAAACTTATAGCATTTACAAATTAATTAGTGTGGTTACACTAATTCTCAATTTTAGTGTACTGATCACTAAACACAGACTTTTCAAAAATGCATTCGAGTTGGTGAGCATGGGATAAAATAAGACATGCAGGAAATGCCATCCATAACGACATGCCATCCATATCAGCCTCACTCCCAAGGCACCACATGTTTTACCACATAAGTTGAAGATAGTTGTACTTACTTTGCGCAATTGGTCAAGACTCCTCGCCTCATTCTCCATACAACTCAAAGCATTCAAAGCGATGAATTCAGTGACAAAAAAACGTTACCACTTACTTGATCATATCGGTCTTTGAGCTACGCAATCTGGTCGCACCGAAATCATCTGAAATTTGACCTAAACCCAGAACCTCGTCTCCAATAAACTCCACACCCTCACCTCGACAATCTTGTGTATATGGATATATGGATCAAACGGAGGTGGCGCTGATGAGTTCAAATGAAGTATGCTACTGATGAAACAAAACATTAACTCAATTCGAACTGGTTCCTCGTCCAGATCGTCAAGAACATAAATCAAAAAGAAGCTCATTCTGAAGCATCAGCCTATTGTGATCACCTCAACAGCTCAAGAATTTGAATAAAGCATGCGTTGTAACAAAATCCTGAACAGAATTGCACTAATCACTGAAATTCACGAAAACCCATCACCGTTTTTTGCTGCAAGTAAGTTCGCCGCTCTCTCTTGACGCTCCTTCCACTGCTAGGGTCGGTACCCGTCGAAGATGTGTCACTGCAAGGTGTGCGGGATGTCGAAGGTGTCACTGATGCTGCGCGAGTTCCGGCGCAAGAACCCGTAGTAGTCGTCGATAACGAACTTGCGGAGGAAGTTGGACTCGCGCTTGCACTGCAGCTTGGTCTCGCCCAGCACGTACATAATGCCGTGCTGCTTGGCTTGCTGCAGGTGCTGGACCTCGCTCTACACGCGCGCATCCACCTCGGCGATGTCGATGGTGTCGCTCGACCGGCCGCCCGTCACGAGGCTGCCGCCCTCCGACGTGCTCGTGTGCGCCGCGTGCTCGGAGTTGGGGTTGGACGCCAGCTCCAGGTACAGCGCGCCCGCGGCCTCGACCCGGAGGAACTCCTCCAGGCTGCTCATCAGCAGCTCCTCCAGGTCCCTGTCCTCTTTAGGTCCAGTCGGCGCGAGTTCCTCTTCGTGCAGCGCTCTCGCCGCTCTCTCTTGACGCTCCTTCCACTGCTAGGGTCATCTTCTTCAAATAACGTCTTGTCAGCCCATTCACTCGGATCGTCTTGTTGTTCTTCTTGGTCCGCTGGTGTACCGAAACTTGTGTTAGTCTTCTTGGTGTGGTGGTGTTGTTCTTCTTGGTCCGCTGGTGTACCGAAACTTGTGTTAGTCTTCTTGGTGTGGTGGTGTTGGTCTTCTTGGTCTATTGGTGTTGGTCTTCTTGGTCTGTTGGTCCTCCAGGAGCGGCGGTCAGACAGACTGCCGCCTATTACAGTAGTAGATGGCTCGTTTGTCTTCACACGTGCTTATAGTCCTTTGCTTTTGAAGACTCTTTCTAACCATATCATCACTAAATCCAAGCTTCCGTATTGCGACTCTCTATCCATTGCTACAATCGTACCATTAGATGAATCATTCAACACCCTTTTGACCTTATAATCACAACATCCATCAAGAATTCGATGTCCACCATATTAATGCCTATCTCTCAAATCACTTTGATACAAAACCTTTGCACAATATCCTTACAAGTGCTACGAGGATGTCCAAAACTATTGAAATCTTGGAACAAAGAATTTCTTCTCCATGCCAATCAAAAATTGCCCTATGTTGATCCATAGGCCTTCTAGGAGCCACAAAGGACCAATTGTAATCTCTCCTTGAAACCTATTGCAAGCTATGAGATTGATTTCGCAACTCATGGTTTTAGTTTTCATAGTATATAAACAACAAAATTATTTTTGCATTAAAGAGTGGTACAATTATATCATGTATTTCATTCTTGGTCAATCTTTCAATTGATTTATTATTATTATGAATAGTGTGCTATATGCTTGTTGCATCAATGAGATCTTTTGTTAAAGTTCTCACAGTTGAATGATAACGTAAATATGATTACTACCTAATAATTCTGATTAGGGTATACTATCCTATACTTATACTAACCATTGTATATCTCTTCTTCTTGCATCTTTCTTCTCTCTCTTCCCTCTTAGTAAGTGTAGTAGCCTTGCCACCTGTACTATTTTGGTCCTTGCGATGAAACCACGTGGAGGAATTATGGGGACTTGATTGAGGACTAAATTTAGGACTAATCTAAGAGATATTGGGCGATGTTTCCAAGGAAGAAGACAAGGACTTAATTGGGGATGGAGGCTTGACTGAGACTTAATTAGAGACTTATCTGGACACTATCCATCGTCCATCGGAGACAATAGAAGGTCCACTATAAAAATGTATATATATTTTTTATATAACTTCTTCTTCCTACAGAATAAAAGTGATGGACACATTTCAACATGTGTCACGCCGTTCACTCCCACCTCACTGCCACTCACTACCAAATATCCTCTACTTCCCCCCTTGACCAGCTCCTCACCACCACCTCTCCATCAATCGACAATGATTTTGTGTCAATAATTTTGAATCAGCCCACATTGTTTCTAAGGAACATGATGTGATGTGGATTGAGAATTGAGGTGGACCCAATGAAGGTTGTCTACATAGACGGAGAGGGGCCCAAAGACAGTGAACGGACGGACGGACGGACATGATGGACAATACTTTCTAGTGCACAATTGCGTATAATTTTTTTTTACAAGTTCTAAACCAAATTTACAACTTATACCATGGTAAAACACGTTTGCAGACACGTCATACCACTGTCCACATTAAGTCATAGGGTTCGGCGCGCACGCACCTTTGAGCCTCGCACGTACTATTCAGGGCCTAGCGCGTATCACTGAGGGTCGGGCGCATATCATTAAGGGTCGGGCGCATATCACTGAGGGTCGGGCACATACCATTAAGACTCGGGCGCGTACCGTTCGGGTCTTGGCGCATACCATTGTGAGCCGCGCGCGCATCTACTTGTTGTACGCGTACGGTTAGGTTCTGGGCGCGTATCAATAGAGTCGGGTGCACACGCATAGAGGGTTGGGCGCATACGCTTGTAGGGTCGCGCGTGTGCGCGGATTGGAAGTTGGGTTCTTTTTGGACATGAACTTCACACCACTAACACCACTAAATGGGTCGAGAGTGTACCTAAATGGGTCAGGCGTGCGCGCTCATGGGGCTGGGTGCGTACCAATAGGGGTCGGGCGTGCAAGCTTGCAAGGTCGTGCGCGTACGCCGATTGGAAGTTGGATTCTTCTTGGACATGAACTTCACACCACTAACACCACTAAATGGGTCGGACGCACACACATGGGGCTGAGCGCGCACGTGCCTTAGAAGTTAGGTTCATCGTGGATATAAGCGCCACTCCATTTAACACCACTAAATCGGTCAAGCGCGTACCGATATAGATTGTGCCCATACGAATATGACTCGGGCGCGTACCTAAATGGGTTGGGCGCGCACGCATAGGGGGTTGGGCGTGCACGCTTGTAGGGTCGCGTGCGTGTAAGGGTTGGAAGTTGGGTTCATTGTAGACATGAACTTCACACCACTAAAAACATGTCCGCCCCTTGTACGACAACCCGGCGCAACCATAAATTTCTTAAAGAATTCAAATCCACAAATTCTATCATTTTGACTAATTTCATATATTATATATTTTCTAGGACAATACACATGATATGTAGAGTACTTATTAATCTGACGCAAGATCATTACAAAACAAAAATACAAGATCAATGGTACATTTATACACATTTTTTCTTTAGGAATTTCATAAAATTGGTATATTTTAAATAAATCTTTTGTAATTTTATGATCTACTTGGGGTCCCCAAGTGGCTCAATGGGGACCCTAAGTGATCAAAGATTTAGGGTTTAGGATTTAATGTTACAAAGGCATCTTAGGATTTAATGTTACAAAGGCATCTTAGGTTTTAGGGTATAGGGTCTTGGGGAGATCTTTGAACTTTTGTTCTAATTTTTTAGCATTTTGAAATCATAGTCATGGAGAATCCTGTAATTGGTTCTTTGTTTATAAATGGCTTGAATTCTTAAAAATCTTATATCTAATTTTGCTACCTATGTAGAAAATCTGGTTAGCGAAGGAAATAAAACAATTAAAGAAGTAAATTGTAGAGTGCGTTATCCCTCTCTTTACACTAAGCCAAAGACTATAATAATCCTAATCAATTCAAGCGCTTTGATTATTTTTTTAAGCCAAATGGTTGCATTAATTTGGTTCTTTAAAACTTAGTTGCATTCCTTATCTATTTTAATGTTTTGCCATGAGAATGTACTTCTTGTCATCTACAAACACAATCATAAGTAAACTACATGCTTTTCCTACATGCTTAATTCATGCACGTAGAGAATGCTTATATTCCAAAGTTTCCTAAATATTTCACTATAAAATTATTCAAGAGTTGTCTTTTTTGAGGGGGAATAAAAGAGGAGGAAATGAAGTGAATAACATCATTGTTTGCCACAAGATGTTGACATAGACTAATAAATGTGATTGTAAATGGAATATAAGTTCTTTGTTTTGTTATATGAAATTGTGGAATTTAATAAATTGGAAATTTGTAAATTCATATCCATGATGTGAATCAAGTTCTAAAAATATATTTGAAGTAACATCCATAAACTCCAACAAATGTAGCAAGTTATCACATTGCAATGCAATCTTGGTGATTGAACCACTATAAGACATTGAGATCGAACAAAACTTTGTGTATGTAAGGAAATTTAATAAGAATTCTTATACATCATAAATGATAGCATTGTACAATGTATTAATATAAACCATTTGGATTAAAAACAACAATCAAAGCTCTTGAATTGATTCGAATCATTACAATTTTGGTCTTAGTGTACAAAATAAAGAAAAGGGTAACGCACTCTACAATTTACTTCTCTAGATCATTTTATTTCCTTTGCTAATTAGTTTTCCTACATAAGTAGCAAAATTAGAAATAAGATTGTAAAGAACTCAAGCCATTTATAAATGAAGTACCGGTTACAAGATTCTCTATGGCTATGATTTCAAAATGCTAAAAAATTAGAACAAAAGATCTCTTAGGGACCCTAAACCCTAAATTCTAAATCCTAAAGCCTAAGACGTCTTTGTAACCCTAAATCCTAAATCTTTGATTAGTTGAGGCCCTAATTGAGCCGCTTGGAGACCCCAAGTAGATGACTTCGGGCCCCCATTGAGCCACTTGGGGACCCCAAGTAGATCATAAAATTACAAAAGATTTATTAAAAATAGACCAATTTTATGAAATCCCTAAAGAAAAAATGTGTATAAATGTTCCATTAATCTTATATTTTTGTTTTGTGATGATCTTGCGTCGGATTAATAAATACTCTACATATCATGTGTATTGTCCTAGAAAATATATAATATGAAATTAGTCAAAATGATGGAATTTGTGGATTTGAATTCTTTAAGAAATTTATAGTTGCGCCGGGTTGGCGTACAAGGGGCGGACATGCTTTTAGTGGTGTGAAGTTCATGTCCAAGAAGAATCCCAACTTTTAATTGGCGCACATAGGCGATCTTGCAAGCGTGCGCGCCCAACTCCTATGCGTGCGCGCTCGACCCCTATTGGTACGCGCCCAACCCCCTGAGCGCAAGCGCCCAACCCCCGTACGAGTGCACCCAACCTCCCTATGCACGCCTGACTCAAGTGCGCATGCGCTCGACTCTTGTTGATAAGCGCCCGACCAATTTAGATACGCGCCCTATCCATATCGGTATGCACCTGACCCGTTTCTCGTGTTAGATGGAGTGAAGCTTATGCCTACAATGATCTTAACTTCTAACTCATGGGCGCGCCCAACCCCTGCCTCTTCACACGTGCCCAACCTAGACAGCATGCGCGTGGCCCCTGTTGATATGCACCCTGCCCGGACAGTATGCGCTCGCCCCCTTTACGCACCCATCCCCTTTCTGCACGCACGCGACCCTCCAGTCTACGTGTCAGCCACGTAGTTGCCTTCGTGGTAGTGGATAAATTGATTTACCTATTGCCCTGGCCAAACCAACATTGATCCTTATCGGACGGACAACAACCTCTATCAGACGAACAATGGGACGGACGGACACTACCGGACAGACGGACGCCGGGACAACCTTGGCCCAATCCGAGATGACCTAAACTACCCATTGGGTGATAATATAAGATACCCAAAGACATGAGGTTGCAAAATCAATCCTTGGCTGTAAAAATCTTCTCACTCGACAGAAATTGCCTCAAAATTACCAATATAGCAACTAGCATGTGCCAAAACAAATCAAAATAGAATTGACGTCAGGGTATCCATACCCGACTACCCATATCCAAGGGCCGGATTCGGCTAAAAATAATTTCTATAAATAGATGCCAAATTTCTTTTTCTAAAGCTTCAATGTTTTTAACCCCTATAGACCCAAGTCTACCTATTGGGTACAAACTTTTTAACTTTGACTCCAACCACCTTTCAATCCGTACGGTCAAAATCCACAAAATTTTAACCACATCATCTCATACAAGGTTAGAAGAAGATCCTACGGATACATTCTCAAAAAGTTCATCTTGACAAATTATAAACAGCGGAGTAGAGATTCCTCTCAAACGTCTTGGGCCTTTAGTGGTTAACATGGTGAAAAAACAGGTTTTTTAACATTTTTTGCACTTTGACAAACTTCTAATTTTTAGAAATAAATGATTATTCGGCCCAATCCTAGGGCCTAGGGTGCAAGGGTACTCTTCCTCGCCGCGCCTTGCCGCGGCACTATCTCCCAGTCAAATTGGGGGATAGTGCCGCCTGCGCGGCTGCCATAGCTGCCCGCCTCTCCTTGGGCCTCCTACGCTCCCAGACGCTCCCTACGCTCCTCAGCCTTCCCGCTTCTTCCTGCTTAGAAGTTACGGTAGTCTCTCCTTCCTTTGCAACAGCTCTCACTCTGCTCCAAAAACCAGTAACCCTAAAACCCTATGAGTTGCAACATGTACTCGTGTTATGTACTTTGAGATGCAACAAAATATCCGGCCAGAATTGAAACCAAACCAAGTATATGTTACAAAGCCACCACTCCTAACTACAAAAACTCTAGTCCCATTTCTAATGAATTGACCTCAATGAGGTGCCAATTGACTCAACCACTCCTACGTCCAAGAAGAACTCTAGTTTCACTCGGAGGGCGACGTGAACAAAGCCTGTTCATATTACGCCTTGCAACAAGAGGAGTATTCACAACTCACATGGGCTACTCTCCATCAAGCAGCCCTACCCCGTTGTGATGGTCACCGACAATCAAAAGTACTCAAAGTACTTGAAGTACAAATCACAAGTACATAACATATGAAAGCAGAAAAGAACACGAGTTTTGAGAAGATTTACATCATGGTGATTGGTTTCTGCAGATATCCAATGACATGCACTTTGCGATTTAGAAGTTCGCTAATGGCAAAAAGAAGTGTACACACATCTCGAGATGCACATAATTGTAATCAAACAACATCACACAAGGTTTTAGAGTGTCAAGAGCACTTATTTCATCACATGTGTAATTATGCATGCTCAAGTTTGCAATGTGAAAAAGTGAGGGTCACTGGACTGGTTGATTCTGTAGTTTCATCACATGCACTGTGATGGAATGATGTGCACAACAATTTCAACATCAATTTAAGGTGATGTGCATTGCAAATACATCTGTGAGGAAATCATTCAAATTTTAGGGCTGTCAAGGACACTAGTTTCTATGGTAATTATTGCAATTTCTACACAATGTACACACAATTTGCAGCACAATATGAGGTGGTGTGCACGGCATCAAGGTCTTAGGGTCACTGGTTTGTGTAGGAATCCCATCACACGATGTGCACACGAATTGCACACGAATTGCACCGGCGCCCTCTGAGTGAAACTAGAGTTCTTCTTGGAGGTAGGAGTGGTTGAGTCAATTGGCACCTCATTGAGGTCATTGAGGTTAGTCCATTAGTAATAAGGCTCGAGTTTTTGTAGATAGGAGTGGTGGCTTTGTAACATATTCTCGATTTGGTTTCAATTCTGGCAGGATATTTAGTTGCATCTCAAATACATAACACGAGTACATGTCGCAACACTCATAGGGTTTTAGGGTTACTGGTTTTTGGAGCGGAGTGAGAGCTGCTGCGAAGGAAGGAGAGAGTAACTTCTAAGCAGGAAGAAGCGGGAAGGCTCGGTGAGACTTTGGGAGCGTAGGGAGCGTCTGGGAGCGTAGGAGGGCCAAGGAGAGACGGGCAGCTATGGCAGCCGGGCAGGCGGCACTATCCCCGAACTTGACTGGGAGATAGTGCCGAGGCGCGCCTCGTTCGCATCGCCTCCCTCGCTCGCTCATCACACCGCCTTCTCGCTGCCATCACTCTCGCCATCGCTGCATTCCACCATGGCTTCCTCCTCTTGCACCGCATTGTGGACCACTTCCACATTGCACCTCAATCCTCTCCCAGGTACACTCAATCAGCAACAACAGACACTCTGAATGCAGTTCGCAATTGCAGTTTTGGTGTGAGAGGAAACATGATTCCTGTTTTTCTAGTTGGGGCTATGGGGAGACCAATCTAGCCTCGAAGTTTGCGACGAGGGTTTGGTTTGGGGGTTTAGGTTTCAGACACCTTTTTCTGCGATCAAGAGTGACTTAGCTTTACAGTAACAATGTAAACATTCTGATGAGTTTCGCAAAAGGAGTTGTCTCCATTTTCAAATTGCCTTCGCTCTATTGGGTCAGAGTACAAAATTAAAAAAGTGCTGGAAAACCTAGTTTTGGATGTCTTTATTCCGAGGAATGAAGATGTGATTGCCTTTCAGGTGATTATGTGGTTGGTGTTGTTATGTTCATGTGCAATGTATGTTGTTGGTGAGCAGGTGCTTCTCAGAGGTCTTCACTCCGGCTTTCTCAGCTTCGACGGATCTGGCCATCGCAAGTCTCTGGCAAGCGAGCCCTTGTTGCTGCTGAATACAGGTGCATGCCCCATCATCCTATTTAGAACATACTATCTAATAGAGTTCAAGCAAGGATACCCAGAGTTTTGACCTCTATTCTCATTTTCAAGGTCAGCCCTAAATTGCTCTAGATATCTATAATGATATTGTATCCACAACAGACTTTGTAAAGATGTTAGTAACTAGGATAATCAGTGTAGGGGATTGAGAACAAGGCCTACCTTGTTGCCTAGTATCCTAGACATAATCTGTTTGATTGAATGTGGAGGTCTCTAACCTCTAGTGTATTATATTCTGGTAATTTTTGAACAGACGAGGAGGTGGAGGTGACTTTGTGGCTGGTTTCTTTCTGGGCGGGTTAGTCTTCGGTGCCTTAGGCTATGCGCTTGCACCTCAGGTAATCTTTTCATAACATTATCTTGCTTCTTGTATGATGTGTAGGAATACAGTTCCTTCACAGGCATTGTTTTCTTTTGGGGTTCGTGATGATTGTTGTATAAAGCCAGCTTTTTCATCCATGTCATTTATGATAAGGAACAAGAGTAATTTGGGAGACATGTTCATGGAAGTGACTGATTTTTCATCTTCATTTGATTGTCAGATCACCAAGTCTTTGGAACGGGTTCAAACTGGAAAGGAAGATGAACTGGCATCGAAGATGGAAGATGATGAGAGCCTTGAGGTGAAAAAAAAACTAAAACAACCAGAACTCATCCGCGTTTCTTACGAATTTTTGTTTATTACAATACTACATTTTCGCTCATTATTTATTTATTTATTTATTTATATATGATTCTCATGCAGAGCACGCGGAGGAACTTGAATGAGCGGATTGCGCAGTTGAGCGCCGCCATTGATGATGTGTCTGCACAGGTGAAGAATGATGGCTTTGCCAACATCAACAACGCGGTTGAGCTCGAGTCGCCTGCTTGATCATATACATTTCTTAGAAACAAGGGGTATATTCATTTGTGAACATTTTTCTTTCACACTAGGACTCTGGATCAGAGAAGTTGCATTGAAGGCGTCAGATGGAAGATTACTTTCACTTCTGGTAATAATAATAATTTTGACCTACTTTCTCAGTTGCAATGATGCCGCTCCATCTCAATGTTTAACCCTGAAACGTTAGTCGGGCTCCTGCGCATTTTACTTTGTAGAATACATAAAGTATATGAAAGTTTAGCAAGACTTACTAAACTTGTTTGGATTGAAGATTCAGAGGTTATAACTCACCTATCAGTGAGTTATAACCTCTGCTAGCTTATGACCTCTACAAAATCAATGTTGTTCCACAATGAAGTTATTTGTAAAGTAAGGTGGGTTATGACCTCCTCTCTCATTTAAAATCAGCCCTAAACAGTTGGAAATCAGTCTAGAATGAGCTCAAGGAAGAAAAAAGTGGCTATGACTCATGGTACAACATGGCGTCTCCTTCATTCTCAAAGACAGCCACAACTACTTTAAACTCTAGTTTAGAGACCACCAGGACCACTTTGAGCTTCATTGATCTAAGGAGTGAAAAAAGAGATTTATAAATAAAAAGGGAGGGGGTATAATTGGGACTTTGGGTGACTTTACAAATGAAGGAGAAAGAACGACTCAATACGTATAAATTACGTGGAAATGGTATAAATACATGATGATTCCTCTTGGTGGTGGCCAAAGAGACTACCTCTAGCATGATCAGCCTGGGGCCGCCTCTTGATCTTTCATGTCCAGCAAAACCTGCCTGATGCTCGTCCGCATCGCCATGGCAGTAGTGGAAGCTGGTCCAAACCATGAATCTGTGAGCTGTTGTGACATGCAAATGCAACATTAGAATCATGTGACCAAAGAGATGGAACGAGGATGTCTAAAACATCATGTAAGCCCAGTACACTTACGAAGGGGAAGCCTGTACTCTGTGCCAGATTGAAGGTCTCGGGTCCATTCTTGAGGAGAAGCTCCGCGTATTGCAATATGAATAAACCAGCATCGTCGCTATTTCCTTCTTGGGGAACCTTCAAATCATCACATCATCAAAAGAGGTCATGCTCACTTTGCAAATAGTTTTAGTGTGAGAAGATCTCTAATATATGCGCAATTTGGACAGTTTCGAAGCCTAGAGAGGAGATGTCTAGATTAATCATCAGAAATCAAGGTTGGGCTGGGCTAATGATCTATCTTCAGGTTTTAATGAAACAATTTCGTGAAGTTCTGCTTACCACGACTGAGTGAAAGGGAATATCTGATATCTCGTTTGGGACACAAGTGCGTCCACTTTGCCAAGTCCACTCCATGAGCAGTATGCTGCAAATCAACCATAAACTTCAATCAGCAAACATGTGAGAATAACCCCCAGAAACTCTGGTCAGAATCCTATTATCATGCGAACAACAAATAGCTGATGCTACATGATTGGATCGTTACAATCTTATGTGTCTCTCCAAATCTCGGTGAGCCTTCTGTCTTGATGGATTGAGGTGCAAAATGCAAGGCGCTACTACTCGTGACTCCAATACTTCTGCACACCCACACCACTTTATAATGTTAACCTTGCTGGAAAGAAAGACTATCTTATTTTTCACAAAGGAAGTATTGGTTGTGCACAACCTCAGCCAGAATTCAATGAGAGAACCAGAGGACACGTTCATGATTGTTACCTGCAAGAGGTCTTCCGGGGAAACATATGATGACAAGACTCCACTGTTCCCTATTGTTTGCGCAACCAAGAAACACACAAGTGTAAGTAGGTGGCCCTTTTGGAATTGAGGCATTCTTGTGAAGAGTCCAGCAGGAGAAAAAAAAAGGGCTCAATGGAGTACAGAGACTTACTCTTTAAAAACTGGGATCAAAACATAGCTCTTGTAAAAAATGCTTCTCATCCACTGTCGTACACTCCCATACTTGAGGGCATTTAAATTAGCCGAAATATTCTTTGTGAAAGGTTTGAAGATTTGTACATCTGGAATTCGTGTGTATTTACTATGAAGATATCTGCAAGATGACAAAACGGATGTGCTAAGATGGTCGGCCTACCGCTACCTAGACTGAAAGTAAAGAAGTTACATTGTAAGGGAAATAATATAATTTTCAGAGGGAGTAACATGAAGAAAGATCAACAACAGTCATTCAATCTAAGCCCAAGCCTGCCAGAGCTCTTTTTCTTGCACAGCAGGTGTTCATTTTCTGCTTCTGACTGAGCCAAGGTCTGCAACAAGTAAGCAATTCTCTAGATTGTCAAATAGTTGTCTTGGAGCTAAGACCTCTGCTCATGAAATTGAAACAACTGTAATAACTTGAGGAAGAATTAGTACGTGCTGATTTGGATCAGAAGATGTCACTCACTTCAAATAGAAGTTTACAATGTTGTCAGACAACTGCTCTCCCGGCTCTAGAGACTTCACATCGTCAGGTAAGACAATCACAGGATCTGAATCATCTGGCGGCCACACGACCTTCCTGAAGGTCGATTCAACTGTACCATTAAACCTGACAAACCTCACAACAATAGATTATCAAGGCTCTCATAAAGTTTTTCTGTCACTTCAAGACAAAATTACCAAGCCAAAACTGTTCAACAAGGTGATTTCCAGAGCCAAAACTGTCATACAATCCTTAACTGGGCAGATGAAAGCACACCTCGGTTGCTGCCTTTCCGAAAAAGCACGCACATTATGCTCCACAAGATTCAATTCACGCTTGTCTATTTTAAGAAGGTATGACTCTGGAAACCAAAACCAAACAAAAAACACGGATGTCCAATCCAGGTTTCAAACCATAGAAAAAGAAGCATATCACAACCAGTTAACTCCTGAATGTACACATATTTCACATCTGCTACCAAATGAAAAAAAATACACCACTTACCTGAACTTGTAAATTCCGAAGCACTCTTCAAAGCAGCCAACACAGACTGCAAAGACGCAACCACCTTCACCTTGGCATCAGCTACTCCAACGTTGCCATTACTGTCATCAGCACATCTCAACTTATCCTGATCTTTCCGGCATGAAAGAATACACTCGATATCGCTGATCAACGTCCCAAACGCAGACGCAATCTTTCCAGAAGTAGTCTGCGCTGGACTCACTTCTAAGTCACTTGGCCTGAATTCAACCTCCGCAGAGAATTTTTGATTTGGCACCTGGAAGAAATTATCTTCTAGAGAGACTTGTGCAGGTTGAGGTTTCGGCAGAAGTTCGCTGGTTTTCTTGCCCCTTCGCTTTCCAGGTTTGCAATCGGCGATGAGTTCATGCCACTTGTGAGTGTATTCTGAGGGGATGAACTTGAAGAGGTCGCGATTAGCGTCGAGGACTTGGGCGTAGGTTTGGTGTGTTTTGGAGCAGTGTTCTTCGATGTCCATGTAGACGCGTCGGAGCGTGTCCCAGCGCTCGCCGACGTGCTTCCCGGATCGCGGCGTGAAGCTGAGCTGCTTGAGCTGCGAAGCGATCTCGTCCCACGCGCTGGAGCCCTTGGGGCACGCCATGCCCTTCGACTCCTTGCCAGGCTGCAGCTGCGCCTTCCGCAGCACCAGCAGCTGCAGCGTCTCCGCCTCGCTCCAGTTCGACGACCGTTTCCGCTTCCGCTGCATTCCGCCCTCTTCCTCCTGGCACTTGCTGTACGCCACCTCCAGCAGCGGAATCATCGACAACGGCACCACCTCGCCACCGCCAGTACTTTCCATAGCCAAAGCTCCTCCTCTGAAAGAAGGAAAAAGAAAGAATCCCCCGTCTCAGCCATTGCACAGAAAAACATCAAATGAAAACCACGTGAAGAAACCCATATACTAACAAGTGCTTGCATCAATTACGAATCAGCGAGAATTGGATCAAACCACCCCGGACCCAAGTAGAATTTCTGTCAACCAGTTACTCTCTTTCAATTCCAAGCACAGGAACGTCCACCATCGTCCTGATCCTAGAATTCGGATCAAATTTACTGAACCCTAAGCGGAATCAGACAACCCTAAGTCCACACAAGAAAACTAAGCACAGACCTTCCATCCTCCGCTGCACCCAATCTAGCACCTCAAACGCGCCTCACAGCTTGAATCACACAACCATAACCCATCGCCCACCAAAAAAAAAAAAAAAAGAGGAAAAACTACCAGATTCACAGGGTTGATAGATGTTCTCCGCAACCCTACGCTCCGCAGCAGCTCCTAGTGATCATGGATTTGCCATCGAAAAGCGCCACCACGCATCTCAGACAGGCTCCACGCGCAATCAGAACCTTGACGCATTCCCATCCGAGCTCCAAGCTGCTAAAGCCGGAATTAATCTCTTGAGAAATCGCAAAACCCACCACAGGCAGCGCAAACAACGACAAGTCACTGAGACTTGTTCTGAGAGGCGCCCTGATAGTAGCTGGCCCAGTGACACACATACCCGGGGCGAACCGGCCCCGCCGGGACGAAGAGAAAAACCTCGGATATCATAACCTTATCTCGAAGAATTCCTGGCGATGGAAGCGCTCATTTCAGATTGAAAGCCCTTGAATTTGCGAGACCCATCTCCCGTTCGCTAGAGTTATTTGCAGCCATGGCGTCACTCGTGTCCGCTTCGTCGTCTCTGCGCTGCGCGTCGTCTGCGTTCCGCGCGCCTTTGGTGGGCGCTTCTTCCTCGACTCAGTCTGCGCGCGTTTCCTCGTCGCCTGCGAAGATTGTGTGCGGGCGGGGCGACAAGAGAACCGCCAAGGGGAAGCGTGCGCGCGGGTCGTTCGGCAACTGCCGGCCCAAGGACGCGAGCAAGGGCACGGGGCTGGCTGCGACGCCGCTCCCGCCGCGCCCCAAGAAGGACACGGAGGACACGGAGTACATTCACGTCGACATTGACGAGACGCTCTTCAACAACTAACTAGATGCTAGATCATGCGTTGCTGTTCTCCCATTCTTTCCTTCTCTCCCATGTCGCTTGTACTTCCGACAAGACTAGGTCTCCAGCTCTGTAATACCTTGACGCTCTAGAAACACGAAGAAGCTGAAAAATTCTGCGCATTCTTCCATTCGAGTTTCTGCTTTCTGCTTCATCGTTCATTGTGTCAAACTGAGCGTTCTGTGTGTCAATCTTCGCTCTAGAGTTCTCGTTCTCCGAATCCGGAACTCCACCATTGCACGAAATATTAGGTTTTAGTCAAGGGAAATGCACATTCACCAGTTGTGCAATTGGCATTGATGTGTTGTTTCGTGTGACTGCCTTGCTTGTTTCGAGAGTTTGAGCAAACACTCTACCCTATGGCAAGGAATGGAGTCGTTGGGCAACATTTTAATATCACACAACTTCCGTATGACATCAGCATCAATCAGACCACAGACCTCCAAGAGTAGAAACCCTTTACCACTGCATCTGAAGTCCTAATCTAGTTGGTCTGGACAGCGTTTCTGTCATTGTGATAGTGGTCTCGTTTGTTGCACCTGCTTGTGTTGTGATTCTGGATCATTGCATGTGAAACCCTAAACCGCCGTTCCGCATCCTCAGAAAATGATTCTTGAATACAGAATTTTGAACTAAGTATCGAACCGGGGACAGAATTAAACCGAGGGCACAATTATTCTTGACAAGGAGGTATTAAACTGACATACCTTCAGAACTCAAGGCCAAAATCGTTCTGAAGAGCCAATCAATTGATATTCAAAGTTTACTGAGCACCGCACGAACGTTTATGCCCCAGACTAGACATTGCGTTACAAAATCAAAAACTCATCACTCCTGATCTAACGCTCTCTAACTAAACAACAAAAATCCAAAATCCGAATTGATACTTGAACATATGAGACTAGGCTCACCTAGGACTCTCCTAACATTTGTTGCTGGTGTGCTGCAAAGTCGACCTCTTCCACAAACACCTCGTCCGACACCCGCTTCTTAAAAGCGATATAGAAAATCTCCTCCCATGCGCTGCGATATGATCCATGTTGCATGCCTGCAATACTCCCGACCACCTCCTCAGCTGGCATATTATGAATTAAATCATTGAATTCATATGCACCATCGGCAAGGAGGTCCTTCACGAGCTTCTTGGTGACACCCACCGCACTCCAGTCTGCAGCTGAGAAATCACATATGAAAGCCAACCATGTATCGCTGTCACTCTTTGTCCTGCCAACTGCCGTCTCCACAGCTGTCCTCGCAAGGGTGAGCGCCACCCTCTTCTTGACGTTGTTTGTAAGCCGCAATCCCTTCTTCATGTAGGTTTGAAGCTGGTGCAGGTTGTCGCTGAGGGACTGGATGGTGTTGTTGACGGACTCAATAGTCTGCTTCTGCTCTAAGCAATCTTCCTCGCTGATGCGTAGGCGATGCTGCAACTCTTCAATCTCTCTGCAAACATTCGAGTTGGCAGCCTCTCTCTCTCGGGCCAACTCCGTGTCAAAACGGCGCTCCATCTCCTCAAATCGGCGCTCCATCTCCGCCAATCGCTCCTCCATGGTCAATCTACTGGCACTTGCCATAGCAAGCTGGCCAACGAGACCCTTATCCACGTGACCCTCCTTCAGCTCAACCACCACGACGCCTTCGCCAACGGCAACATCGGCAAAGGACTGCGCTGCCTCCGGAATCAAGCGCCCGGTGAGATGGGCAGGCTCCACACCACTCGGGAGATGGTCCCGCCATGCACCATGAGCATCCTGCACACATCGGCGCAACCAATCCCGAGAAATAGGGGCGCCAAAAGGCACCCACTCCACCCTCTTCAACGAGGGCTCAACATAAACGACCTCTACCACTTCGTCCTCGGGACCTAAAGAGAGGTCGTCGAAACCCTGGCCGATGGCGTCGAGGTCCAATGCAGAACTACCAGCACCATCGCTAGGGTTCCGAGCATAGGAAGCACCTGAGCCTCCAGCACCCCTCTTCTTCTTGCTCTTCTTCGGCATGGTACTGTAGGCAGCGCAGTCTCTACAGTAGTAATTTCAATGTTGGAAATGTCAGAAGACAGAGTAAAAGACAAAGAATACTACAGTGAAGGTTAAAAAAAGCACCTCGAGCCGAAGCGAATCGAACCTCCGTCGCCACACCGTGCCAGGCGCCTCCCGCAGCACGCTTCTGAACTTGGTGTTAAGACAGCACAGGTATTATAAAACCCTAATTTAATCGGCGGGCGGAACACCCCGGCGCTAAGAGCTCCTCCGAAAGTGGTAAAGGAGAAAGCATAAAATAAAAGCCTTACAGTAAAAGCATGAGATCTGTGTCCGGCGTTGTCAAGTGAAGTTTGCATGTGAGAGCTTCAAGAAAATTGCAAAATCTGCTCTCATCTCCCGTCTCTTCCCTTGATCTCTCTCCACGGCCAGTAAAACCTCTCCTTCTTCTTTCTTTTGACATCATTTGTGGCCGAATTGTCCAACTGGTGAGTTGTGGCCAACCAGTTAGGGTTTGGTGGAGAAGCAGCAGGTTACCCCGGAGAATTGCTGATTTCCGGTCTCTTTCCCTGATCTCCTTCCACGGCCAGAGAGACTTCTCCTTCTTCTTTCTTTTGACGTCATTTGTGGCCAAATTGTCCAGCTGGTGAGTTGGGGCCAACCAGTTAGGGTTTGGTGGAGAAGAATCGAGCAGCAGCGATGGGCGTGAGCAAGGCGGAGGTGAATCTGAAGCGGCTGCTGCGAGCGCAGGGAAACCAAACGAACGAGGCGAAGCTGGTGCACTATGTGGCCACCATGCGGTCGCTGCTGGCGGAGCTCACGGGCGACCCGGCGCACCAGGACCAGCTGCCAACGGTCCCCGCTTCGCGTGCTCGCGAGTACGCACAGCAGATCGATATGGTTGCGCAGAAGCTGCAATCACGCGGAATTCAGGAGCAGCAGCAGCACATCGAGGATACAGCAGCAGCTCCTGGCGTTGAGTGGGAGGAGCCAGTTAGGGTTTCTAAGGGGGATCAACAGCGGATGCCGACGAGCATGCGGAGGCGGCTTCGGGCGGACGACGTGAAGTCTGGTAATGAAGGCGTGCGCGTGGATGCGTCGTTGCAGACGCTGGTGCAGCGGCACCGGGAGCTGCAGGAGGGGCTCACGGACGAGATGGTGGTGCTGTCGGCGCAGCTCAAGGAGAGCAGCCTGCTCATGGACCAGGCGCTGCACGAGACGGACGCGGTCCTGGAGTCCACGGAGGAAGCCGTCGAGTACAGCCTCGCGTCTACCAATCGCGCCAACCAGAGGATGGGCACTCTCTCCAGCCAGAGCTGGAAGACCAGCTGCTTGACATGGCTCGTGCTGTTCGTCGTGTTCGGCATGTTCATGTTCATGGTGGTGTTGATCAGGGTTACTTAATCCACAGATACGTTTTCAGGTACGTACTTAATCACATCTTATAAAATTGCTTAAAGGTCTGAAATGAGCTTCTTCCACTCCAAGTCAATGACAAAAAAGAATTTGATGTTTTGAGGAGCAAACTGTTCTGTCGAGGTCATGTCAGTGTTATGATCTGCGAGATCGTGATACGGCTTTTTATTAAGAAAGTGCATATGGTACGAGACCCTACTTCTGATGGAATGTTTTTGAATTTATGATTCAGTGCCAGAACGGTCAAACTGCCTGCGCAAACTGTTGCATATTGCAGCGTACGAGAAAGGGATACGCCCTTCTTGGAGTGGCAACCGATGCATAGTTGTTGAGAACATCATCCAATTACTGGAAGTAAACTGCAAGTTTGCTTCTTCCATCGTTTAGTAGCAGCTTGCCATCACGAAGTCAGGTCTCCCCTTACACGTTCGAAATAGTCCTCTCGTAGAACTGCAGCAAGCTTCTTATAAAATAGAGACAGGCGATGTGTGTCATAGTCAATATTATGTTGTAGTGCAGGCTCCAGACTCAGAAGATGGATGCTTGCTTCTTATTGATCAGCAGTTTGACCAGAAGTTTGGTAGATTTACCTTTCCCTGCACCTCCTTCCATGTGGACCCGTCAGTTGAAACAGAGAGACGTGGAAACCTCAAGGTTTATCACTCCAGAGAGGGCTGTAGCTGCTCCACGGATCTAGGTGCCCAGTTCTCAAGGTTAGTTCTACTGTTCTCCACTGAAACTTTAATGTGAAAAGTCTTTATCTTGAAAGGGTTGCTGTGTACCTTCCGATTGAGTAAAGGTCTTATCACGTGTGGATCCGGTGTTGCACTTAGTGAGCCTGGAGGTGTTTGTAGGAGGGTCCTTGAACTGTTGGAGTAGTACTATACTCAGTCGGGGAATCATGGTCCAGGTCACGTGTCGACGTGCTTGAATTTCTATCGGTTGGGTCCACTTTTGTCAACTCCGACAAAACTGATGGCCAATTGTTTTGCAGACAACAGCTGGACCAAACCTGAAGAACATTACTCAGTCAACAATCAATTTCAGTAAGTCGGCTTCCCAATTCGAAATCAATTTGTAAAGATAGTAATCCCTTTTCTCATTCATTACACTACTCTTTCTCTACTCTTAATCGCTGTAAGATCAATGGGAGAGTTTGGTCAACTCTCTCGACTAGAATCCTTATTAAATATTGATGTTCCATAAACTCAAGTTAGAACTAGTTTTAGCCGCCTTTGAGACCATGTATCTAAGCTGCCTTTTTCTCTTCTTTGAGCTGATCATAGATTAATTGAGAGATGATTTTATTTACTTGGATTTGAAGTAGCGGTCAAAACGCATGCTGTCTTTGCCAGACTTTTCAGATGCTTTCATTGAATTGCCGTCCCATCTCCTTTTTTTACTGATTTCTCTACCAATTTATCCCGACTAAATGAAGGACTAGAAATAGCACCCCTGGTATCTAAGATCACACTTCCTCTGTCGTGTGCTGCAGCGGACTGTCGGCAATGGCGTGCTCCAAGCTGACCACGGCGATCATCAATCGCACCTTGCAAGTGCTGGTGCTGAAGGTGGGCAACCAGAACTGCTTCGCAAAGCTGGCCACGGTGGGCGTGGGCGGCGAGCACAAGGTGGAGATCGATGTCAACTGGACGTACCAGGAGTTCTCTCTGGAGCCCATCACACATCCTCACAAGAAGATCATTGTCAATTCGGACGACTGCTGTGACTTCGAGCGCATCACCATCACGGAGTCCCTCCAAGGGAACCTGCAGGCGGCCAAACTCCCGCGAGGTGATCAACTTGTGAAGAGCGCTGCTGCCAAGAGTTGGAGATCCTACTGCTTTGCTTGGAGCCCCAAGCTCAGCTGGCGCTTCTGGCTCTGGTGATGAGACTACGCTTTGGGTAATGCTTCTTCTTGTTTGATCACCACCAACTGTTTTTTGGATGTTGCATTGAATTTTCCAGTTTCCAAGGCGGTTTTGAATGTGCATCATAATGTGTATGATTGTGTGAAGATGTATGTCATGTAAGATTCTGTATAGTAGAGAACTTTCATCAGAATTGTAGGAATTGACCACCTTACGAAATCAACAATAATGAATAGAGTTTGATAGGCAAAGTAGTTGGACAAAAGACTGGAAGCGGAGATTAGTGTATTAAATTGTAGTAAAAAGTATATTATTGACGTCATACTTACCTACCACGTATTGAGAACAATATTGGCCAGCTTGTTCCACTGTAAGACGGTTGTGCGGGACAAACTCATTGTTATGTGTATATACATTATGTATTAATTTGTAATTACTTGCAACTACCTTTTCAATCTTGGCAATACCATTAAGCCTTAACCCTTGGAACCGTATATACAGGGACGTATTACTCTCTAGAATACCAAAAAAGTACTAAAGTCTAGCAAGATTTACTCCTGTGGCCTGAAAATTCTTCAACCAATATCTTTCTTTTGGAGGTCATTTCAATATCTCAACCTTATCATGTTCAAATAGGACATTATATCTGTAGAATATTGTGGCCACTAGTGGCACCTTATGACATGTAAGGGGTAAATGTCAATCAGGAACCGTATATACATGCATGTATTTTACTCTATAGAATACAAAAAATCTGTTAAAGTTTAGCAAGACTTACACCTTTGGATTGAAGGTTCTTCAGTGAACATCTTTCATTTGGAGGTCATTTCAATATTTGCACCTTATCATGTTCAAGTATGACACCATTCATGTAGAATAGTGTGGCCACCAATGGCACCTTATGATGTTTAAGGGTTAACCCCCAAAGGATCATTTGCTCCTTGGCAAATGTTTTCCACTTCGGGCACATTCCTATGGTTTCAATTATGATAATGAATTTCTGAAATTTGTTGTGAAGATGCGGCATAGAAGTACTGCTCTAAATATGATATTTAATGTATCCACACTAATTGATTTACATATGCTATAAGTTCTTACCCTTGGTGAATATTTTTTCCAACTACATTTACAATGATTTCCTTCGTTGAGCAATTTCGATACTTGTGGTCTTAATAAAAATCTTTGTCAAAAGTAAAAAAATGATAGTACTTCCAAATCATGTAGTGAAGCTACACTAAATGTTGCATTTAGTGTACCTTTGTGGGAATATGTTTCTTTTCCACACTCGACCTCAAGAAAAAAGTTATGATCTTCTAATGCAAAATTGGGGATTTCTGAGCATGTCCAACTTTCTAGTGACATTAAGATTTTCATGTAGATAAATAACATATAATTTTATTTGATATTTTTCCCCAAAACAAAACCTTGGTCTAAGTTTAGAAAAACATTTGAAGTGCAATCAAATATTTCCCACATTGTCGGGCAAGAGGTACCGAAAGAACTTCTTTTCCACAAAAAACTAAGAGATCTTGATTGTTATTCAAACAAATTCTGCTATAAGAAGTTCTCTAAACCTTCTTATTGACCGTTCGATTCTCATTCAAAAAACATACTCTGTGATTTAGACCCCATTTGGCTTAAAACAACACTTTAGGGTTGCTCCACCTAACGTATGAAAGAATGGCTAGTTTCTGGTCACTAGTCACTGGTCACTGGCCACACAGTGTCTACCCTCGAGAGGGGGGAGTAGTTCCATACTACTAAACCTATGTTCGGTGGACATGGATTTAGTGGTAGAATGAATAGACTCTTTATTCACTCCGGCCCCCTTCGAGGACTTGAGTTTTTCTCTCTTTGAAAGAGTGACTTTCCCTTGTTTTGTTTCGTTTTTTGCTTTTTTTTCCTATTCATGTGTTGAAAATTAAAGCTCAAGTCTCAAAGTCAACAGATTACAACTATTACGAGGTCGTTAATTTGGATTTCTTTTTTCTTCTTACCCGTTTTATCCTTTTTAGAAGAAAATTATCTTCATTGTAGAAAATTCTAATTGCTCACCTCTTGGGCCATCTGCAGCTGATTTTTGCTGATTAGAGTTAACCGTTTTAAGCCGAGCAACCCATTTTGGGTCGTGTTGGCATGATAATCTTGATAGCAACCGTTTCTCGCCACCTTTTTTAAAGAATTGTACTATGAAAAAAAGAGGTGGAGGAAGGTGGGTAATTATTGAGACCATTGCCACGAAAATTGGTGCAAGCATTGGCAAGCAACAATGATTTTTGTGAATGGGGGTTGTGATGAAATGTACTATATGTGTTGATGCTATTTTGCATGATCTAGAACACTCGTAGATTCTTGCAGGCTATAAAAGCTCATCGGCCTTAAAGGGTTAATGAATTATTCAAAAAATATTTTCCTTCTTTTCTTCCTTTTTTATTTTTATTTTTTTCCTTGCACCATCCTTGGCTCACCAATGCATGTCCTTGGCTCACCAATGTATAGTAAGGTAGAAGTACCCAATTCCAATCACTTAAGCCAGTTGGGGACTCAATTGACAATGTATGTCAAAATCATTTATGAAGAAAGATGCAGAATTAGGAATGAAACTCAACAAAACAAAATTCAAATTTAATCTCAAAGATTTGCAATTGATATAGAATTTAGAAGCCCAAAAACCACCAGAGCCCATAATCAAACCATAGAGTAGGTGAGATTTGGTGCCCTCCTTTGCCCTATGCCAAAAAGTGAGAGTGAGTAAAAAGAGAGAAGACATGCCATGGATAACCAACTTATGAAGGTACCAAATGCTGGCTAGCCTTGTTCAACTTTCTAGGCAAGGCCACCAATGAGAGCTCAATTGAGATGGAGCAACCCAAAATTGCACACTTCATGACTCAATGCTGATAATGATTCGAGTTTTCAGATTTTGAGTTATTGGTTTTGGGTTGCTTCATGCACCATTCCATGCATACTCTACTAATCGGAATTGGGTGGCCGATTGGAATTAGGTGCCTCTACCTTAGTTGATTGAAGCTGTACTTTCATCTTTTTCTTTTTGGTTTTTAACTCATTGATATTTCTTACAATTGTAATCTCTATGATTTGTACATTTACTCAGTGATTTTTGATTACGTTAATTGAAATGGTTTGGTGGTAAAAACATTTTTACACCTAAGTAAAAACCAACATGAAGATGTCACCCCGCTAAAAAGAAACATTAAGATCTTCAACATGGCCATACTTAACCCTTTAAGCGCTAGAAGACCAAAGCATTTTAGAGGAATTCCTATTCCCTTGATTAGCAACCGCCAAGATGAATTTTGTGAGAATATAACCATATGATCTTCTTCTACCCTTCAATATAAGATGATGTGGTAAAAGATACGGATTTAAAGAGAGAATTGCAGTCAAAGTGAAAAAAATTGAACCCCACAAGTACACTTGGTTGTTTAGGGGTTAACCCCCAAAGGGCCAAGTGTCCGTTGGAGGGAATTTTTTCTTTCACTTCGACTGCAACTCTCTCATTCAAATCCGTAGGGTCAAATTTCACAAAATTATAACCACATCATTTCATATTGAAGGGTGGAAGAAGACCTTATGGAATGCATTCTCAAAAAACTCATCTAGGCAATTATTAATCAATGGAGCAGAAACTCCTCTAAAATTGGGCGTGGTCATTCAGGGATTGAAACTTGACCTCTCTTTCACCCTCATATGTTTCTAGTTGTTCCCATGATGTTCCCAGTGCATTTCTAATATGTTCCCAATGAATTTCTAATATGTTCCCAATGAATTTCCAAGAAGTTTTCAATATGTTACCAAGATGTTTCCAGCGTGTTCCCAAGACGTTCTTGGTCGTTCGCACAAAGTTCTCAATGAGTTTTCAAGGTGTTCCCATATGCAACCAAAATAAACTTTTCAAATAACATCCAAATTTACTTTTTGTTGAGTGGGGGCCCACCACCACTTGTTGTGCCCCAACGCAACCCCATCCGAGATGTCTATAATTTGGTCGTACGAGCTTCTGGAGGAGGGGGTGGGGTAAAACCTAGCCCCTATTTTACTTTTGGATGGCGGGACCAAACGGGGGCCTCTAAGAAGTTATAGAAAAAAGCCTCTAGAGCCCCTAAAACAAGAAGGCCATAAAAAATGAGAAGGTGCCATTAAGACGAAGGCCCACCTCCCCGAAGAAGCTCGTACAACCACACAAAAGAAATTCCCCATCCGCACTCATGTGCGACTCACAAAGCCCTATCCAAACCCATGATCACCACATATCAACCGGCCACATCCGGGAAGCCAAGTGTAAAAACCGACCCACTTGGCACAAGCCGACGTGGACCCACCTTCTGCGACGTGTCGCACCCTCAGGCATGCCGCGCTCCAGGTGGCCTCACGAGGAACGTCCATCGTGTCAGTCAGCCAGGTAAATACCACCGGAACACAGCCCACGCCATTCAACCAGCATTCCACTCTCAATCCCCTTCTATCTATCTATCTATCAATCTCTCTCTCTCTCGCAGTCGGTGTGTGGACGTTGTAGCATCCTCAAGAGTAAATAGCAAACATGGTAAGTTGCTTGGAGGCCAATGCGGCCGGTGATGTGAGGTGCTCGTGTGGTTGCATTGGTGCTGATGGTGGATTGATTGCAGGCGTCGAAGAACTATGAGGGGTCGGAGCGTGATATCACGCAGAAGATCGACACGGACGTGCTGACGACTGAGGATGTGCCCACCACTACTGGCAATGACGACAAGGACAACTACGTGCGGGACGCGTCGGACACGAAGCGCGAGGTGAAGAACTTTGAGGGGTCGGAGTTCGACGTGACTACGAAGACGAGCGCGCACGAGGAGAAGCACACATACAGCAGCCGCTCGGGGGGCGGCGGGGGTGATTCTGGGCGTTTCCAGTCGTCCGGGCGGTACCACGTGAAGACGGCGGACGAGGAGGTGGAGGACGCGCTGCGGGCCGCGCGCGGCGAGCTTGGGTCGGAGGCGGACCGCGCGGGCGAGAAGGCGCGGGAGGCTCGTGACAATGTGGCGGACAAGGCGGGTGAGGCTCGGGACAATGTGTCGGGCAAGGCGCGGGAGGCCAGGGACAAGGCGGGCGAGGCCAGGGACAATGTGGCGGACAAGGCGGGCGAGGCCCGGGACAATGTGACGGGCAAGGCGCGGGAGGCCGGGGACGCCGTGAAGGGCACCGCGGGCGACATCAAGGGCGAGGCGGACCGCGCGGCGCGCGCGCACCAGCCGCGCGTGGAGGAGGCGCAGCAGGAGGCCGGGCAGAAGTGGGACCACACCAAGGGTAAGGCGGGCGAATTCGCCGGGTCGGTGCAAGACACGGCGGGCGCGGCGGGGAGTGCTGTGAAGGAGAAGGCGGGGCAGGTGAAGGACGCGGTGGGCCACGCGCTCGGAGCGACGAAAGTGAAGGCGGACGAGGCCGGGGACAAGGTGCAGGACAAGGCGTCGCGCGCGGGCCGCGAGGCGGAGCGCGCGGGCAGGGCCACGGAGGACGAGGCAGGCCACGCTGCGCGGGAGACCAAGGAGGGTGCCAAGGGGCTGCTGGGCGTGTTCCAGAACATTTTGGGCGAGGCGTCGGCCACGATCCAGGATAATGTCAACGCGCCCGGCGAGAACATCACCCGGGACTAGAGTGACCGCGGCTTCACGCGCTGCTCGCTCTCAATGTGAACCAGTCTAGTGTGGATATGTACCTATCCTTTCCTGTGCAAATTGTCGTGAAACCTAAGATTTTTTCCTCATTTTTTCCTGGCGGTTGCGATTCTGGAGGCATCGGCGTAAGCTGAGACACATGTGTTGTTTTAAGGCTGTGATTGAGAACAGCATTGTATCCAGAAGTGTGTAATATATGTCTAAGATTTGTGTCGATATGGTGCGTTTTGCGTCTCTTTGTTGCGTTGCAAGCGATGATGAAAGATACTAGTTGTGAGATTTCAAACAATCCGAATATTTGTGCACTTAACATTCATCGTATATCAATATCATAAAAATATAAGAAATAGGGTTTAGAACTGCGAATCATCGAGAATATGTTAGTACAAATATCACGAGAAGGGATAAGTCATTAGTACCAATTCATAAAGTAATTGTCTATACTCAAGTAGATAACGCGCTATTGATATCACACATGCACTTCATGCTGCCTCTCGACGGACTCGCAGTACAGAGGAAGGAGAAAGGGCCATGGCCATGAAAGATTTACAGAAATTGCATGGCGAATGAAGGGTTACTTAGCTGAAAGATCATGAAATGAGGGAAACGACTTGCTAGCTATATCCTCACTGGATATGTCATGTAATATGGGTGGACAATTGTTATCTTCTACCGGAATTGGCATGTACCTTGTGTTTACAGTTGACATCATCTGTAAGCTCATTCAATATTAGAGACTTCAGAAACAGGGCCTTGAACGAAAACTGCGCTTACTCAATGAATACCTCTTACAACATATTTTTCCACACATGCAGCAAGCATGTAATCGATACATTCAGAGACCACAAATCCTAGTACGAACTGAAGTGGACTTTGCAAAATATCATGCTTGTCCAACATCAGCGGTCTTTTATTTCTTCTATTCCACACACTAAATACTAACTCTGTATAGTCACAGAGGTGACTATATTGATCATGCTTATTCCAAACCAGCGGCCTTTCATCACACGAGCGAAGTGAGCTAACCTCGAAGACCGACGCATGAATCTTTGATGTATTGATGATTCATGAAGCTTAGATTAGTCGATCACACGGCATGCCTTTGCAGACATGGTCTTCATCCGGGCGCGAGATGGGTGCCAGAATCACATGGTATGCTGCACCTGGACGAAAATATGACGTCGAGTAAGTTGCGAAAGCTGCAGATCTCCTGTTGCATCTGGGGCACTTGTCGTCAAAACAGAAATGCACATCTGGCGTTGGATCCGGATGCGAAATTGGACCTCCATCAATTGGCTTGAAGCGGGCCATCGGCTGCAACATCTGTTGCAGGAATATCTGTGAACATCTGTTGCAGGAACAGACACCCATGTTCACAGCTGCAGAGACTCTGCTGAATGGGAGGACAAGAATACTAGCAACAGAAAAGCAGGCACAGTGATGAGTTTGGAGATGGTGATGTGCAGATTATATACAGGCCCATAATTAGCTTGAAAACATTATCAGGATGCGTATACCAACAACCAAATTGCGGCTGCGTGATTCTTTGCCAGACGTTACCTAGGAACATTGAATTGAATTGTGATATGTCACATGAGAGATATTGGAGGTAGAATACTAGCTGAAAACTAATTAAAAAGTAGGGCCATTCTATGTCCATGAGATGTTCTAAAGCAAGGTCTCTTTGAATGCCTGTGATGTGATAATCTGCAGTCAACTTGTTGTTATGATTTTCTTGTAGGAATCCTGTCTGCAGCGATTTCCCATCACGACACTTCCACACCCAAACTATGAAAGTTGTTGTCATCACTATTCAAAGTACACAACGCGGAGTCCAGACTGAAAAATCCTCAAAGTCATGAGCAGCTGGTGGCATGCTACTTCAGAATTTTGGTGACACAATATTGCCAACCAGATGAACTTAGCTGCTCACTTTGACTTGGGCTGCATGACCGCCATATCCTACAGACTTGCAGACTCACGTGAGCTTCTTGTCATTGCAGAGTTATGCTCCGCCGAAATCCTACTGTCACAATTCTCAACAAGTAACAAGTGGCATGAAGACTATCACCTTATCTTGAATATAATGAACCTTCGTCCACGTTCAACGCTTTCTCTCAAACGAGATATAAATTGTCTTCTTTTATTCATAATGTCGGTACCTTAGTCGGCACCTCTTTTGTACTGATATTAAGTTTTAGGAGGTATTGAATTCTCTTGAGAGATATTTAGGATTTATTTCTGATAATTAACCAATCTGAATACCTTTGGTAAAGCAGAAAAATGAACTGAGGAAAACGGTGGTGAAGCGTTGAGGAGTAGTCAAGTGCTTACGCCCAAACTCTCATACCATGTCAAGTTTATGGTTGCATATCTCTAATAGAAAAGCTTCGCCTTACTTCACATATGACTTCCGTGAAGTAATATTACAGTCCAATCTCTATCAGCAGTGAATTATTTGGTGAGTGGAATTCCTTGACATGAATGTCTCCGGGAACAACTGCGTAATAGTGATATCCGTCTCCCTGTCCCGGTCACGACACCCTGTCGAGCGCGAGAACTGGGCGGGAGGGTCTCGACCACCCCGGGTATCGGGTGCATTCTTTTCTAGATAGACTACAGAAAAATTATAACATCGATCACACAAGGAATTCCGCATTATCATAGCATCATTTGAGGGTTGTCTAAAAATAAATATAAATAAATAAAAACCATCACTTGATATTTTGTGGGGGCAATTTTTTATTTTTTATACTGTTTCTAAGTCATTTGAGACGGATCCCGTTATCGACCCTGTTGATGGTGGTTCGGGAGGCAAGGCTTGGGGGAGCGCTTGGCTCAGTGCCCAACCCTACCCACCTTGCCGGCGACGTGTCCCCGTCCTGCCACCGTGTCCTCCTCGCCACGTTATCCCCGTCACGTCCACACCTTGCCACGGTGGCCTTGGATTTCCCATCACCGGCGACTGCCAGACAGGTTGTGAGCCGGTTTAGGGTTTTGAGGTTGTGATGTTGAAAGCGGCAACGTTGTGAGGTTGTGGGAGGTGTGGGTGAAGTTGTGAGGTTGTGAGCGGGACATTGAGAGGTTGTGAGAGGTGTGGGTAGGTTGTAATGGAATTGTAATGAGACCCTGATAATGGCAAACTTGGAAGAGAAATATTTATCTAGAAGTGATAGAGACAAAGTGGAATCGTAAATTAATTTCCAATTTTCTCTTGATGTGGCGTTTCATGTGAGAGAGACCTTAGGGGGTTTTGCAGTACAGACCAGGGTCGAGAGGCCAAGTGCTACCAGCAATTTGATTGCAGTGGTCTAGAGCCTTGAATCTGGCTAGGTTGACTCTTGACCTTCACATTGTAGATCAAGGTCGAGAGGATGCCGATGTCAAGAATGTCTACATATGGACACTTTTTAAAAGCTTTTAGTGCCAAGTGTTTGGTCTCTTAAGGAGACTTTGGAACGAACAAGAATAGAATTTGTTAACCCACGAAACGTTAGAGGAGCCAAAAATGAGCTTCTCGGATGACATTTCAAGGATGATCATCAAGTGAATGATCTTTTTTCATCCTTTTTTTTTTGGAGAGTTCATTGAATGTGTAAGTAATAGATGATGATGAAATTTGCCTCATTCAGGAAGTTATGTTTTATCTAGAGAAGAAATCTTTGTGACATGGATTTCAATGTAGTGTATTTTAGAAGCTTCTAGCTTTTTCTCTAAATTTGAATTCGAGTCATTCAAATGATATTTTTTGAATTTGAATCCAACTAATGAAACAGAGCTCATGAAGTCTAGTTTCCATTCCAATATAAAAAATTTGAAAAATATATTAAATTCAATAAGTTATTGCAGTTTGAACTTTGGACCTATGACCATGGTTGACCAATTTATTAATTTAAAAAGAACACGGAAGTTTCATCTACACCCTAAGTTTTGGCACTCTAATGCACACCATTGGTGAAATTTTCAAAAAATTTAGGCATACGTTGTATTTGATGTGAATTTTCACCAAAAAATCTCGGCCCTTAGGCTTTCACACTACATGAATCCAAATTTGGCAAATTGCATATTAAATTGGTTTTTTCCAACTCCAAAACTCGGCCTCTTGGCATAATCTTTGATGGAGTTTAAACTTCGGTCCTTGGTCCTAGTGTGAAACCTTCCTTGAATCAACAGAATCTATTGTCACAAATCTTACTAGGTGCTGAAGCTTCCTCCTCATAAATGAAGTAAATTAATGAGTTAACCCCTGAAGGACCATGGCGTATTAGAAGAATCTCTACTTTATAATTAAAATCTTCCTAGATAAATTTTTTGAGAACATAACCAGAGGATCTTCTTCTAAACTTATATGAAATGATAGAATAAATATTTTGTGAATTTTGACCATACGGATTGAAAGATAATTGCATCCAAAGTGAAAAAAAATTGTCCCATGTACAAACACTTGGTCCTTTAAACCCCCCCCCCCTTCCCTTAGACCGAAGGCTACCCAATTTTCAACACTCCCAACTTCATTGCCGTTTCTTACTAGACTTTCACTAACCCTTTAATGACAAGGCAACCATGTACAAATCTAAAATGTACCTGGTGCAGTCATGTTGTCGTCTCAAATGTACAGTACCCACCAATAAATATACGTTCATGAACGTTTCCACACTACACTGCTGCCAACTTTGACACCCTCATGAGGGCTGGAAAAATGTCATTTTACCATTAAAGTTTTGGCACAAGATCATTTCTATGTTGACAACATGTGTGCCAAATTTCAAGGCCAGAAGATGAATATAGAAAAAGATATTCCAAATTTACCAACAAGTGTAGTTGTAAGCCATTCACTATTGCCAATTTTGACACCCTCTTGAGGGCTGAAAATTTGATATTTTACCATGAAAGTTTTATCAAAAGATCATCTCTATGCTCATAACATGTGTGTTAAATTTCAAAGCCATGTGATGAATACAATAATAGATACACAAGATTGTTTCTCATAGTTACACATGTTGGTAGATTTTGAATATGGGTTTTTTTATTCATCTTCTAGCCTTGAAATTTGGCACACATGTTATATTCATAGAGGTGATCATGTGTTAAAAAATTTATAGTAAAATAACAATTTTTCAAACCTAGGGAAGGTGCCAAAGTTGAAATGGTACCCTTGGTTGTTTGTCACAATTAGCACGTTGGTAGATTTTGAATTTTTTCTTTTCTATCGTGGATATTTTAGACTTGAAATTAAGCACACATATAATCAACATAGAGATGGTCTTATGTCCAAAATCTCATGGGAAAAAATATAAAACTCAATCCATGGGAGGGTGTCAAATTTGGCAAGAGTGAAATGTTTCTCACAACTACACATGTTGGTAGATTTCAAAAATCTTTTGCTATGTAGGTATTCTGGCCTTAAAACTTGGCACACATGTATTTGATATTGAAATGGTTTCATGCCGAAAATTTCATGCGCAAAAACAAAAGATTTAATCCTTGGGAGTGTGTCAAAGTTGGCCAGGAGTGAAATGTTTCTTACAGCTACACTCACAACTACACTCACAACTACACATGTTGCTAGATTTTAAATATGTCTCTTTGTGTGGATGTTTTAGACTTTAAACATGTAATAAACACAGAGGCGGTCCCATGCCGAAAATTACATGGGCAGAAAGAAAAAATTCAATCCTTGGGAGGGTGTCAAAGTTCGTAGCTATGAAACTTTTCTTAGTGCTACCCATGTTGGTAGATCTTGAATATCTTTCTTTTAATTCGACTTCCGACCTTGAAATTTTGCACACATGTTGTCAACGTAGAAATGATCTTGTGCCAAAAATATCATGGTGAATTGACAATTTTTCAGCCTTTAAAAGGGTGTCAAAGTTGGCAGCAGTGTAGAGTGGAAACGTACATATGCAAAATGAACGTATACTTATTGGTGGGTACTGTACATGTTGTCATTTCAAATTTTGTACATTGTCACTTGTTGTGAAAGGGCTACTTATGTTAAAACATATCAGATTCCTTGGATTACGTACTCAGGGCGTACATTACCTAAGAAAATAATAGATATAGCTTGTCATCTACACCTCGTGTCCTTTGTATACTGAATTGAAATCTATTGGGGTTCGTTCGCACTAATTCACATCAAGCCGTGTGTCAGGGTATTTAAGTTTTTAAATTTTTATGCACATGAGTGCCTCTCAAGTAGTTATCAATTGGCGTAGATATTCACGATATCATCTGATCCACTAAATGGCATCACTGTCGTTTTGAATTGAATATGCTCCTTATAACCCCGCCTTAAGCGACAAGTTAAGCAATGTGCATATACGGAGAGCCCAAATAATACTACATTTAATTTTCAGTGGTAGCCAATTGAATTGCAATTTCAACCCAAGTGGTTTCATATTTTTATGATAAGATGTGAATTGATTATGAGTTTTCAAAGTGTGCAGCCATGTTTAGCTGGTGACCTCCGTTGACACGTACTTCTTAAAAGCTTCGAGGATAAGTAAGGGATGGAGAGTAATAGTGAACCTCTGTTTGGATGGTGAATGGGTGGTACTTGGAGGGAAGTGGGTTGAATATATCCCAATTTTATACTCGTTGCTTACCGGATTTGGTTGGTTAGGGGGGGCTTACCATACACCATTTAACCCGAATATGGAGGGGGTCTTATAGTAAAGAAGGGAGTAGTAAATTTCTTCTTAGTATAGAAGTACACTTAATATTACTTTTAATGAATTAAACACTAAATACAAACATGTACACTAATTGCAAACTACACAATTAGTGTAGTGGCAAATTACTATATTAAATGCCAACTACTACAATATTTGGGAATTCTAGTAAAGATTGGAATTAAAAAATTTCTACTTGTGGTCATTTAATGTATCAAAACTAGAAGAGAACTATTTGTACATTTGGAGTATCAAAAGTGAAGAAGAGAAAAAATAAAAACTTGTCGAAAAAGGGATCATTTGAAAAAGGAAAAATTTGGAAAACGAATACTATAAAAAAAAATAAAAAACAGAAAAAGAAAACATTTGAAAAAGTAACATACAAGTAACATGTTGAAAAAGAAAGTATTTTGAAGACAATTAAGTAACCTGTTGAAAAAGTATACATTAAAAATTTTACCATTTGAAAAAATAACATTTTGAAAAAGTTACCATTGAAAAAAAGAACTTGAAAGAAAGTAACCTTTTCTGAATTAGACATTTCAAAAGGAAGCATTTTATTCAATTAAGGCACGACAACCGGTTGGCGGTAGAGTGGGGGTTTCTTTTTAGTTCATTATATTTTTATTGGCACAAGTTGCTTGGGAGTATCATGAAGGCCATGGATGGCTAACTCTATCTATCAACTTTTTTGCAATTAGTACTCTATTTATCAACTTCTTTGCAATTAGTGTACTAGGGTGGGTACACTATTTGTATTAGTACACTAAATGCAATATTTAGTATAGTGTCAAAGTTTGGAGGTCAAAGACTCCTAAGAGCATTCGCACCGGTTGGTCCGGGCAACAAACGGTTGGGTCAAGCAACGTGGGAGACATCCTTTCTACTCCAAACTAGGTAGACGGCGAACAACAACACATCCCTTGGCCCTTAGAATAACCTCCCAACTCGATCAAGTATGGGAGTTTACCATGCCCGCTCTAGCTCAGATAATGAGAAGGATTCTTTCATTGACTTGTGTCAACGTGAGGTGGTGGGTGGATATTGGCTTGCGGTCACTTTACAGGAAGACCTAGTTGTATGGGGATATGTCATTAGACCCGACCTAGCGATGATTCTTGTTACAAGACCCGACAAAACCAATTCACCAAGCCTGTTGCCCAAAGGTATGCCAATGTCATGCAACGGCTATTCATAAGGATGTAGCTCAACGGTATGCTCAGGGCCGCTTTACACTTAGAGGCCGGGCCAATTCGTTGTGTAAGAGGCTTGAAATCCTCACTTTGGATTGGCCGAGAGGCTAAAATTGGCCCGAAGCCCTTTACACCTAGAGGCTGGGCCAATTTGGTTGTCAGAATTTTTTATTTAAAAAAACCATGATCTGACATGGCCCGAGCATGGCCCGAGCATGGTGAATTGGGTGCACCAAGAATGGAAGGCCAATTCTTGGCCTAGGGGTCAATGTCAGATTTCAATAAAAAAAACTTTTTTTTAATAAAATATAATATTTTTCAACAAAGCAGATCTGTTGGATTTTAGAGAAATCTGAACGGCTCTATTGGCCTTGTCTTCTCTTCATTTATGGCTGAAATTCTCTACATTTATTGAGTCGGCCTGACTTCTTGGCCCCAAGGGCTTTACATATGGGGGAATTGGCCCCGGGTATAATCTTATTATAATGACTACTTGAGGTCGGCCTCTAGCCCAAAAATGGGTTGAAATTTTGTGCAATCGGCTTGGAGATGAATTGGACCAGCCTTTAAGTGTAAAGCGGCCCTCAGTGTCATGCAACGACCGTTCATAAGGGGTGTTTGGCTTACATACCATCCACTAGAAATAAGTACCACTTAGTAAAGATTTCAATTCTCACGAGTTTCAAGATTTTGCAAAATAGAGAGTGCTTTGAGAACTACAGTAACCCCCAAGGTGGCCAACCAACCAAAACCTCTAATATTTGGGGTATGTCCAACCCACTTCCATACCATTACGACCGTTTCACACATCCAAACAGAGGATCACCGTTAGCCATGTTGCCTTACTTTTGTTTGCTGCTTATAGAGGATACCTATTGACAACCACCGAATTAAACACGACAACATACTTTGAAAATTCATAACTATACGTGGCGGGACCGTGCTAGTTGCTTTGTAGGTCCCACGGCCAGCCGGCGGGCCCAGTCGACATGGAGTCTTTTCATATCTAAAAAACATGATTTCTAAACTTTACATGAAGGATATCTTTATAGGACTTCCTTCTACCCATGATTTTAGCTGCCCCACCTTTCCTCCACCCTTCATGCCCCTACTTACTGCCCCTTTTCGACACTTGTATTTCATTACTCAACACAGCCACCTAGGCCGCCCATTGTCCCCAACTTTTGACCTTGGAAGGTACTAACCCTCAAACCATGAATCCAAAAAAAACAAAAGTAAAAATCTCCACAAAGTTCTTATCAATGACTAGGCTCTAGCTAATATACAATTTTCAATTAAATTTTTTTTTCCTTCCCGAATTTGAGTCCTTTAGGGGTTAAAGGGTTAACTTCTCGGTTGGGGGGAAGCTTGTGCTAAAAGCCAAGGAGGAAACTGATAACAATGAACGACATTGTGAATCTTTTCCAACGACGCCTGACAAGCTGCAGATTTCCAAAGACACAAACTCTCCCGCCACCTCGGCTGTCACGACTGTCACCCGTACTAGTAAGTTACGATAGTAAGTCGCCCTGAACCCTCTCCTTCCCCGCCAAAGCCCTCTTTCATGACGCCATTTTCATCTACATTATAATATTCACGTCATAAACCTCAAGGCGCTCGAGTCAAAGGATGTGAAGCTCCATCGCTAAATTTTGCACATGTGGTGGGACGAGGAAGCCGTTGGTTACATGAGCGGAATGGTTGCGAGTTTCATGAGTTTGCACATGAGTCGTCGATGTTGCGAGTAGGAAGGCTGATTTAGTGTAGAGAAATCATGCTGCAGGAGTTTCTATTGAGACGTTGCATGTGTCGTTGTGGTTTGGTTCTTCCTTTCTGGGGTAAGTTGATTCATTAAGGGTTTAACGTTGATTAATGCCAGCCTGAGGTGGGAGCTTGATGTTGTTGTTCGTTTTTGGAATGGTGAGAGAATTGGTGGATTACATGTTTGGTTGGAGGAGTTCACGTGGGTTTTTACGAGGGTTTTGAGGCTCCTGCAGGTGGTTGTTTTTATGAGTTTTGAGCCGTTGAGAGGAGAGAGATTTGTGTAGGTGAGATGGAGCATGATTGTGGGAGCTTCCGTGTGTTTTGTTGGATGCAGGGTGGGTTTTGTCGGGGTGAGGAGAATGGTGGGCAGGTGCGAGAGAAGCTAGCGCTGTCACGTGGTGCGACTGGGCGGGAGGGAGGAGATGGAGGCGTATGGAGGCTTGGTGGCTGGTTCGCACAATCGCAACGAGCTCGTTGTTATTCGGCGCGATGGTGATGGGGTCCGTCTTTGATTGCGTCCCTGGCTCTTTGAGTCGTTGTTGTGGTTTGACTCCAATGATTTTTTGCTTGGAGATTTGCTGCGTGCTGGGCAAGAAAACATGTGACTCAGTCATCTTGGACGTTGAGGTTTTTGCATGTAAGAACACGGGCATTGCGCTGCTTCGGTTAAGTGGGGGGCACTTTCGTTTCTGAAGCAGGAGGGAATAGTTTGGTAGGAGACGTTGGTTGTAGACGCTCCCGGGTGTTCGTCTTCAACTGAGACAAAATTCCCTAGGCGAGAGAGAGAGATAGATACAGACTGCAGGGTCCCGAGAGGCAAGAATATGAGCCTTGGCCACAGCTGCTAATACTCACCACAAATCCATATCTCGCAAGCGCGTAATGGCATCTGTGTCCAGAGGAAAAGAAGTTTATGGTCTGAGACTCGGAAGAATGCAATGCCGAATAAAAAATAACGCTCCGTGGCACGAAGAAACTGTGAAAAGCTTGTCTAAGAGGTTCAAATTTGAGGTTGCCTATATATATCACGGATTTGAATCCCTCCCAAGCTTTGTAATCTGCATAGGTTGTGCGGCCCTTAATCGACTGGTTCTCCTACAGCAAACTCGCTGTTAATTTTCGGGGAGGGGTTGCATTTCGAAAGTCATGGTCGATTCTTGTATTCATTTCGAATGACGGATTGCCGTTAGACTACTGCCATGGCTTGGGTAAGAAGTGGGAAGAGGGTCTTGGTTTTAGTTCTGACTTGGATGGTGGATTATATCCATGATGCTGCAGCCGAAGCCGCTGAGCAATGTCAACATTCATATCTGTCAAATCTGTGGCGACGACGTTGGGATCACAACCGAGGGCGAGCTTTTCGTGGCCTGCAACGAGTGCGGATTCCCCGTCTGCCGCCCGTGCTACGAGTACGAACGGAACGATGGCAATCAGTTGTGCCCTCAGTGCAGAACTCGCTATAAACGCCACAAAGGTGCAGCGCCACTCACTTGTTTGAATTGTCTAGGATGTTCCTTCTGTCGATAGGATTTAGGGTTTTATGTCTGTCTAGCGTGTCGGTATGACTTGAGATCAGGCCAATGTGGATAGCCATTTCATCGATAACCTCTTTGGATTTTAGAATAATGCTCTGAGAAATTGATTGTGGCACATGACATAATCAGCTATTAATACTACACTATCTTTCTCGGAGCACAGAGCAGCTGAGGTTGAACAAGCAGGAGTTCAACATTCTTAGATTGATTTCTTATTGGTCACATTTGGTTTGCGAGCTTCAGAAAGCATTTGTCTTAATAGCCTGGGATTTGAAGTAAGTCACGGAAGTCACAGTTACTAATGCTGCATCTATGACTGCCGGACGTGTAGGTAGTGCACGAGTAAGCGGAGACGAAGAGGAGGAGGACACTGATGATCTTGAGAATGAGTTCAATTACATTGACCATGATCTAAGCCATGACAAGCATCAAGACACGGATACAGAGGAAATGCTCCATGCCCACATGGGATATGGACATGATAGTGATGTGATGATGACCCCGATACACCCTCAGTATCCCCTACTTACGAGCGGGCACATGGTAGATTGAACCTGTCATTTGTGCTTTGTAACTGTGTATTGATTCTTTGAGTTTTAGAATGTTCGGCAGGATCCGAAGTCTACTTCCTCCCCTCATGAGTTTCATGTTTTTTTACTGTTTTGCTTCTTGAAAGTGGGAATCTGACATTAGTGCTTGTCATTCAGGTGTCCGGAACGAGTGAGGCGAGTACGACTTCACCTGAACATCATGCTATTGTTGTTCCTCCGAGTACAGGAGGTGGGAAGAGGGTGCATCCCATTCCTTACCTTGAAGGCAGTATTCCAGGTATGTGATGGGGTTATGTCTTAAACAGGGGTGTATGATTTTCTCAGTGTCTGACTTGATAGTTTGTCTTCTTGCAGTGTGGACATTGTAATCACTCGTAGAATGTTGGCCTCTGAGTATAACCCTCTTGGATATGTGCATCTTCCTTTGCAATTGTATTTCCTCAACGTACTTGACTCATATGCTGCAGCGGAAGCTCGTCCCATGGATCCAACCAAGGATCTTGCTCAGTATGGTTATGGCAGTATTGCGTGGAAGGAAAGGGTAGAGAGCTGGAGGTTGAGGCAGGAGAAGTTGCAAATGATGATGACGGAGGGAGGTCAATATCAAGGCAATGGAAAAGGTGCTGATAACGATGGTGACCTCAATGGCCCCGACCTGCCAATGTAAGAGTCCAAATTTACCATACATCTTGAAGGGAGGGTCTTATAATCAGGGACTCAGTTAGTCATGATTCAGGAGCCACTTCGAATGAAGCGCGATTGTATCAGCGTCTCTTATTGCTCACTTGCAGCTGAATGATATCTTTTTAGTTCGTGTGGGTTTGCCACATTTGATTGTTTACTTCTGTAGGATGTCTGCACCTTCAAATCTATATCTATATTGTGTAGAGGTATGTGTTTTCTGACTCGATAGGGAATTAATCAATTTCCATATCAAGGGAGATTCTGATTTTTCGGGCAGTGCACGGGACACACTTATAACTGATCTTCTAGGCTATCAAGAATGGCCACTGACATCACGTGGTCATGTACTGTGTTCAACTGTAGAATGGACGAGTCAAGGCAGCCCTTGTCAAGAAAAGTGCCCTTCCCGTCAAGCAGGATAAATCCCTACAGGATGATAATTGCGATTCGTTTAGTTGTGATTGCTTTCTTCTTCCGCTATCGCATATTGAACCCGGTCCATGACGCGTATGGATTGTGGCTGACATCTGTAATATGCGAAATCTGGTTTGCTGTTTCCTGGATCCTCGACCAGTTTCCAAAGTGGTTACCTATCAACCGTGTGACCTACTTGGACAGGCTTTCACTCAGGTGTGTCTACGTCCCTGGCATGATTTCTGTATGATTAGGAGAAGTCTGAAAATGAGTCATGTGATCAGAATTTCCTGGGTTACAATGTAGTTAATGATTCCTCTGTTCTTGATTTTGTGGTTAAGAATGTATTAGCTAGCTTGAACAAGACTTATAAACAGCTTTGAATACGAGGAAGACTCCTGCATCCAGGAGATCTTGCCATTGATTAAAATTCTTAGTTTCTCATGTTGCAAAGGTTGACCTGTTTTCTACATTACGAGAAGATATCACTCAACCATGTCTTACTTATTGAATACCGTAGGTATGAAAAAGAAGGCGAACCATCTCAGCTGGCTCATGTTGATATATTCGTGAGTACTGTGGATCCTACCAAGGAACCGCCGCTGGTGACAGCCAATACTATCCTATCGATCCTTTCTGTTGACTATCCAGTGGATAAGGTCTCCTGCTATTTGTCTGACGATGGTGCAGCAATGCTGAGTTTCGAGGTTCTATCTGAAACATCAGAATTTGCTCGAAAGTGGGTTCCTTTTTGTAAGAAGTTTAGCATTGAACCTCGGGCCCCCGAAGTTTACTTCGCTCTGAAGATTGATTACCTGAGGGATAAAGTTCAACCGACATTTGTCAAAGAGCGAAGGGCTATGAAGGTTGGAATTTACGTTTATCTCTGGCGTCCCTTGTGTTCGTACATTCCTTCAGTGTGCCTGAAGTAGATCTTTTATAAATTGAATCAAACTTCTTGAATTTTTGGCCTTAACTTCCCTTGATAAAATGAGTCGATTTTGCAGAGAGAGTACGAGGAGTTTAAAGTGCGGGTGAATGCCCTTGTAGCGAAAGCCCATAAAGTTCCAGAGGAAGGGTGGACGATGCAAGATGGAACACCTTGGCCTGGAAATAACACAAGAGACCACCCTGGGATGATTCAGGTGAGTTCATAGGTTTGGAGTCGTTCATTGAAGTTCTCGAGTTCATTTTCTGATAAAATTCTCTGTGCCGCCCATATGTTTTTTCTTTCTTCCTTCTAAGAACTTCCTTTGGAAATCCCTCTCTATGCTAATTAAGTGGTTAAGTGGTTTGCTGCATTGCGTATATTTCAATTGTTCTCTATTCTGTTTTTCATCAGGTGTTCTTGGGACACAGCGGCGGACTCGATACAGAAGGAAATGAGTTACCTCGTCTTGTTTATGTATCAAGGGAGAAACGCCCGGGTTTCAATCACCACAAGAAAGCTGGCGCCATGAATGCATTAGTTCGGGTGTCTGCAGTCCTCACAAATGCTCCCTTTTTCCTCAACTTGGATTGCGACCATTACATCAATAACAGCAAGGCTCTTCGAGAGGCAATGTGTTTCTTGATGGATCCAAATGTCGGCAAGAGAGTTTGCTATGTCCAGTTTCCACAGCGATTTGATGGTATCGACAGGAATGATCGATACGCCAATCACAACACGGTCTTCTTTGACGTAAGTAATTCGAAAGATATTTGTACATTGGAGGCTCTATATGATGGCATGAAGGATAGCTTAATTACCATGCGTCACATTCACCTTTCTGTTACTTTGATATTTCAATTGAGCAGATTTCACATCTTCTTTCTAAGATATCGAACTTGTGATTTCCGCACTGCAGATCAACTTGAAAGGACTCGATGGTATTCAGGGTCCTGTGTATGTGGGTACTGGTTGTGTGTTCAAAAGACAAGCTCTTTATGGCTACGACCCTCCTCCTAAGGATATCAGTTCAAAGAAGGGGCACAGCAGTTCATGGTGCTGCGGACCTCGGAAGACTGGACACAAGCAGGCAAATCGTAAAAGAGGTGGAAAATTGAAGCAATCTCCCTTAAAAAACGGCTCTGCAACACCTATCTTCAGTCTTGAAGACATTGAAGAAGAAATTGAGGGTATGATTCAGAACTTTCTGTTAACATCAAATGTTAGTTTCTTTATCTAGATGTTAGTTCTATGGCAAGCACTCCCGGATGCTCATCTCTATTCATTGAACTTGAGACAAGTTCGAGAATGATCTAAATTCTTCACGTATCTGTAGGAGCAGAGGAAGAGAAGTCATCACTAATGTCTATGAAGAACTTTGAGAAAAGATTTGGCCAGTCTCCTATATTCGTTGCCTCTACGCTACTTGAAAATGGAGGGGTGTCTCATGCTGCAAATCCCGGGTCGCTACTGAAGGAAGCCATTCATGTGATCAGTTGTGGATATGAAGACAAAACAGAATGGGGAAAGGAGGTTAAACTCGTGATCTTTCTTGCATTATTTCTTTCTTGGATTATTTCTTTCAAGTAGTGAGGTTGCGCTTTGACTGATGGAGCCTCTTGTTCAAATTCTGTTCCAGATTGGATGGATCTACGGATCAGTTACAGAGGATATTCTTACAGGCTTCAAAATGCATTGTCGTGGATGGCGATCTATATATTGCATGCCCGCACGACCTGCATTTAAGGGATCTGCTCCTATTAATCTTTCTGACCGTCTCAATCAAGTATTACGTTGGGCTCTTGGGTCTGTGGAGATATGTCTCAGTCGACATTGCCCTATATGGTATGGATATGGTGGTGGAAAGGGCGGCGGATTGAAATGCCTGGAAAGGCTCGCATACATCAACACCACTGTCTACCCGCTCACCTCCTTGCCACTCCTCGCTTACTGTGTTCTTCCAGCAGTGTGCTTGCTGACCGGCAAATTCATCATCCCTACGGTATGTATCTTCCTCAATGAGAAGTTTGACAGACTGCATAAAGAATATCACCTACTCATATGTACTGTTGCCTGTTGTGTGTCAAACAGTTCTCTTCTCCTCTCAAGTTAGCCTGTCGTGGTATCGAGAAAAGAATTTCTGTACTCATGCCCTCTCCTAACCCGAAACTTTGTTGATACTCTGCAGATAAGCAACCTCGCAAGTTTATGGTTCATTTCTCTATTTATCTCCATTTTTGCTACGGGTATCCTTGAAATGAGGTGGTCAGGAGTGGGTATAGACGAGTGGTGGAGAAATGAGCAGTTTTGGGTGATTGGAGGCGTATCTGCGCACTTGTTTGCCGTCTTCCAAGGTCTCTTGAAGGTCTTTGCCGGTATTGACACCAACTTCACCGTCACAGCCAAATCTTCTGAAGATGAGAACTTCGGGGAGCTGTACGTCTTCAAGTGGACGTCCTTGCTGATCCCTCCCACAACGCTTCTCATCATCAACCTCGTAGGCGTAGTTGCTGGAATATCAGACGCAATCAACAATGGGTACCAATCGTGGGGCCCTCTCTTTGGCAAGCTCTTCTTTGCATTCTGGGTGATTGTCCACTTGTATCCCTTCCTCAAAGGTTTGATGGGAAGACAGAACCGCATGCCGACAATAGTGATAGTGTGGTCGATTCTGTTGGCCTCTATCTTCTCCCTCCTCTGGGTCCGTATCGACCCCTTCTTGGCCAAAGTGAGTGGACCTAATCTTCAACAATGTGGGATTAACTGTTGATACTCACATGACACTTTGGCATTCCTGACGTCCTGCCAGCGGAGGAAAACGATAGAAGCGGAAAGTTTATGACGCTGCGTGCCTATCTGAAATTTATTCTTACGCTCGGTGTGCAGCTCTCTGTCGAGTAAACGCTTCAAACATGAGGAGTTTGACACACTTTCTTTTCTTAAGCGTTGTGAACGCGGTAGTCATCGGACTGCACAACTTCACATATGGACTGAGAGGTCGAATCCAAACTAGACTAGCATTGTAGCGATGACTTCCAAATACTCACTCTAGAAAGGTTCTCTTCCTATCAATCACGATGAGTTTGGAAATTGTCATCTTTCGAGATGAAAAATTGCACTTCTAGGATTCCAAAAATCCTCATTTCACGAAAACAGTCTATCTTTCCCTCTTCAGTTCAGTTCTGAAATCCTGAATAGACAGGAACGATAATGTTGTGATCTGTATATTTTCGACATCGCCGTCTGGTGAACATTTCTTTAGCATGCTTGCAAACAAGGTAGCACTGACGAAAACATCCACCTTCAATATCAGTAGCAACCAAAATAAAAGAGTGATCAAAAGAGAGTGTTAAGGAGCGAAGGGATCTATGTTCCATTTCACACAGCTTGGCTGTCCATAGTTTCTCCATTACTAATCGAAGCCTGGGAATGAGCAGTCTTGAACCCTGATCCCAACCGCAAGGCTCAGTTTAATCTCGCACACATCGCCTTCTCTCCTATTTTGAACATGCCCTTCTCCTCAGGCTTCGAGTAGGGCCTCCTCGCAGCCGCCCTCACCAAATCCTCCAGCAACAGCACTTCATCGAACATCTTCCTTCCTCGCCCTTTTTTGGCTCCAGACTCCGACAACTTTCGAACATTCGCACACGACACGATGTAGACGCGCTCGCTCAATACTATATCACGATCGCACGCGTCTACTCCTGGGCTCTCCGCCATAGCTTCCATGTGCTTACGGAAGTCAGATCTAACAGCCTTCAAGTACTTCGTCTTCATCTCGTCGTAAACCTTCTCGTACGCAGCTCCGGTGGCGCGCTCAACGTTCTCCTCCATAATCATGTTGTCGATGTGCTGATCAGCCTTGCTGCGTACTATGAAGACCGGTATGTTGAACCGGTGACAGTTCTCGATGATCCCCACGTCGATCCGGGTGAAGCGCACATCGTAGACCATGACGATGAAGTCCAGCACGAACAGGCCTTGGTCATTGAAGTACTGCCAGTCAGGCACAGCAGTCGTTCCCACGCCAGGGATGTCGTACCACACGAAGCGAGCATACGGAACCTCGCTGCGCGAGTCTGGGTAGCGTGTGACTTCCGACGTGGTCTCGGTGACGCCAACCGCGGCAGCGAGGTCTGACCCTCGCTTCAGACCACGGAACGCATTTATGAGCGACGACTTCCCGCTACCGGAAGTTCCGCAGACGCCGAAGTGCAGCTTCTTCGGGTCGTACTGCATCCGTTCCTTGGCGGCCTGGACTTGCGACGTGGTAGGCATCACGACGGGCCGAATACCGTTCAGGAGAGCGGTGCTAGCTTCGTGGGCCTTGACAAGCGCAGCCTCTTCGCGACTTCTCGCTGCGGCTTCTGCTTTTCTGGAGGCATCCTCCCGCGCCAGTGCCTCACGTGCACGCTTTTCATCTCTAGCATGTATCTCTTTGAGGAGACGCTCCTGTTCCTTCGAGTTTTTTTTTAGTTTTATGAGAGCATCCTCCAGCTCCCGCTCCCGCGCCTCGCGTGCACGCTCGTCCGCCATGCGTGCACACTCGTCCGCCACGCGGTTATGCTCCACATCTCTAGCTTGTATCTCGTCTCGGTGACGCTGCTGCTCAGGATGCAAATGATCGTTGCACCTGGCTGCTATCTGCCGCAACGTATCGTTAGATCTTCGAGCTTCCGACTAAACAGGTCGATGAGCACAAGAACTGGACTTATGTGACATCTAGCGTTTTGCCTACCTCCACCAGGTCCGAATGAGAATTACCCATCGCTGCTCCTGCTAACCGAACGTCGTGCTATCTGAGGAGACTCAAACCAAAAAATGGTGGTGAGACAGCAGGGTCGTAGACATGTAAGTTACAACAGAAATCAGAACCGAAATTCATATACATAAAATAGCCACAGTTACCTGCAGACTTTGCTAGAATAGAGAGGTCAATTTGCGAGAGGACTCTTACTGTGATCGACGGCACATGTTAAATAGGCACTGTTATTGGTACACACAGAACATGATCTGATCATGGATAACACACAATTTAACGCATGCGCTACATCAGAACTAAAGACGATGACATCGATCAGATGTATTCGAAATTACCGTCACAACGTGAAAGCTTGCACCTCGAAGTGAAGATGGAAGACCCACCCAGTGGTAACAAGAGCCACGGCAAGGTTGGCAAACCGGGCTGGTGCCTGCAACTGAAGGTGCCAGTGGATGATCAATGCTCTGGAGGTGAACAGCCTCTCACGAATCGTGAACATGAAACGCATACAACTAACCGGTGGTCATGGTTAGCACCTCCTAGACTGTCCGACTGCCAGGTACTAGCCTCACATATTAACGAGCCGATTGCGGCGCTTCGTTGTCAGTCCTTTGGAAATCCAAGAGTAACTCATGCACCTGCACGTCCAGGCATGCAGAACAGAGTCGTGGTGCGTAGAAAGTTGAAACCAACACAGAACTGGACCATTGAATGCTGGATACGCCACCAACCGCCACTTCCGCTTGATCATCATTGAGACTGGCGGCTTGGCTGAATAGTGGCTAATCAATGGTAAATGTAAGTTGCTTGTGAGTTAAAGCGTAGTAGACGTCAAGTTTTCACCTCAGCAGGACGCTCTTTCAAGCATTCAATTGAGCCATCTCATAATTCAGAAGACGGCTATTCAACTTCGGTTGATGAGGTAATTAGCGCGGCGCTCGTCATCGTGACGGACATGCAATCGTCCTTTGTCCGTCCAATGAGTCCTGTGACTATCAGGACTCTAAATTCTTGTGCATATTAAGCAATTTTAATTTCAAGCATATTCAAAGAATAATCATTACTTTTATGGATTATTCTAAGAACAAGTGGGGCAAAAACTGGGGACAGATGCGTTTGTCGCTGTGGACAACCCAGGTTAGTTAGTTACGTGTACCATCTATAATACGGCCCCTCCTCAAGAGCGGCAGTGTAGGGGTCCTCCAGGTTGTAATTTGAAGAGTTTGGGGAGATGACCGGATTGTACAGATTCAGTTCCTTTCTTATGACATATATGGAGTGGTGACTAGAAATATTTCTGTATTACCATATGAAGCAAACAGCAGGAACCACAGAAAAATCTCATCCAGTGATAGAAATGTTGGGAAATTACTTTTTCCAAGTAATTAACGGATGCCAGATTGTACTGGAGAAATAGAATATGGTTATTATACATAGAAATGAAATACATCATGCCCTTAAATATTCTACTAAATCCCATGTATATCCTACTTTGTCACCCATAGTGATGTTGTTACGATTGAGACCTTCTATGAGTGCAAAGATTAGGATGTCTTCGTCATTAAGTTTTGTGCAAGTGAGGTGCTAATTTCTTTAGCATGGTTGTAAAAAGGAAAAAACTGACGAAAACACCAGGCATTATCAGTAGCAACCAAAGTACAATTCTCATAAATAGAAGAAAATTTCGCGGAGCGAGTGAAGTTGGCTCCAGTTCACACAGCTTGACTGTCCTTTACTTCACTACTAATCGAAGACTCGGATTGATCAGTCTTGGACCCTGATGCCAACCGCAAGGCTGAGGTAAAACCCGTACAAATCGCGTCCCTCCCTTTCCTGAACATGCCCTTCTCCTCAGGCTTCGAGTAGCGCCTCCTCGCAGCGGCCCTCACCATATCCTCCAGCAACAGCACTTCATCAATTATCTCCCTTCGGTCAACACCTAACCACCCCTCTTTAGCTCCAGACTGCAACAACTTTCTAACATTCGCACACGACACGATGTAGACACGCTCGCTCAATACTATATCACGATCGCACGCGTCTACTTCTGGGCTCTCCGCCAGAGCTTCCATGTGCTTACGGAAGTCAGATCTAACAGCCGTCACGTACTTCGTCTTCATCTCTTCGTAAACCTTCCCGTACTCAGGTCTGGTGCAGTCAATATCATCCTCCTTGATCATGTTATCAATGTGCTGGTCCGCTTTGCTGCGGACAATGAAGACCGGTATGTTGAACCGGTGACAGTTCTCGATGATCCCCACGTCGATCCGGGTGAAGCGCACATCGTAGACCATGACGATGAAGTCCAGCACGAACAGGCCTTGGTCGTTGAAGTACTGCCAGTCAGGTACAGCAGTCGTTCCCGCGCCAGGAATGTCGTACCACACGAAGCGAGCATACGGAACCTCGCTGCGCGAATCTGGGTAGCGTGTGACTTCCGACGTGGTCTCGGTGACGCCAACCGCGGCAGCGAGGTCTGACCCCCCCGTCAAACCACGGAACGCATTAATTAGTGACGACTTCCCGCTGCCGGAAGTTCCGCAGACGCCGAAGTGCAGCTTCTTCGGGTCGTACTGCATCCGCTCCATGGCGGCCTGGACTTGCGACGTGGTAGGCATTACGACGGGCCGGATACCGTTCAGGAGCGCGGTGCTAGCTTCGTGGGCCTTGACAAGCGCTGCCTCTTCGCGACTTCTCGCTGCGCCTTCTGCTTCTCTGGCGGCAGCCTCCCGCGTCTGCGCATCGCGTACACGCTCTTCAGCTCCAGTTCTTATCTCGTCTACGCGCCGCTTCTGCTCCTCCAGTTCTTCGTTACATGCTGCTATCTGCCGCAATGTGTCGTTCGATCCCTCGGGCCTCATCCCAAACATGTTCATCATGGCGCATATAACTGGACTGAAGAAGCCATGGAGCGCTTTGCCGATCGACTCCCCCAAGTTCGAAGAAGAATTACCCATCGCTGCCCCTGCTAACCGAACGTGGCTCTATCTGAGAAGACTCAAACGAAACGATGGTGGTGAGACAGCAGGGTCGTAGACATGTACGTTTCACCAATACACAGCACCGAACTTCACACACATATGATCGGCACAGTGACCTACACTACGCTAGAATAGAGAGGTTAATCTGTGAGAGGATAGTCACGGAGATATAGTGATCGACAGCACATATCCAGTAAGCGATGTCATTGGAATACACAGAACATGCTCTGATTTCCTGTAACACACAAAACGCTTTCGCTCCATCAGAAAAGACGATGATATCGATCAGATGTGTTCGTGAAATTTCCTTCACATGTCTAGACTACAAAGTGAAAGCTTGCGCATCGATGTGAAGATACTAGGGGACCCACCTGGTGGATGCAAGAGCCACGGCAAGGTTGGCTAACCGGGCTGGAGCTTGCAGCTGAAGGAGCTAATGGATGATCAAAGCTCTGGAGGAGAACGGCCTCTAGTGACTCCTGAACATGAACGCATACAACTGTCCGTCGATCATGGTTCGGCTATAAATATTATGTTATCACGTGTGTTCAGTTAACTAGGATGTCCGGCCACATACTCATGAGCCCATTCTGGCGCTTCGTCTTCAATTCTTTGGAAGTTTAAGAGCGGCTGATTCAAATTTAAGAGCTTGAATCTTGAGTTGTCTGCACATCCAGGCATGAATGACAGTCGTGGTTCTGAAGTTGGTATTCGCTACCTTCATCCTTGCTGTACATTCATCTACTGTTAAGTCACAGCCCACCATCAGTGGACTGTCCAAGTTAGCTTTTTGATTTAGCCTAGACTCATGTGTAGAATCGGGCCTTTTTGGCCTTGTAAAGCATCTTTTGATCAATACGATACCGATGGTGATCCAATCCTCAACATGGTATCAGAGCGCTCTCTGAGTAGTTTTTTAGATCTACTTTCCTCGGCATCCCTCTGGAACCGAACCATCTCCTCATCTAGTAATTGTACTAGCAATAGAGCACGTAGACTCAAGGAGATATACATTTAGGTACTACCCGTTGTAGAAAGCTAACGAGATCGGATATGACTTAGAGGCATCACGTCATCTGGCAGCCCAATCTTGATCCAAAAACAAGGATGTTCTATATACACGAGGTGCAACAGTCCTACAGAGTACCAGCGTTCCTACCATCAAGCACTTCGTCAGCTCACAAAACCTGAGGTTATTTCGATCGAAGTTTTTTTCTGAATTTTTTTTTGCTAAAGTAGATCAATCATTGAATGGATTCTGGAATAGATACTCGCGAAGAATCTATGCTTCAAGGGACCAACAACTATGCAATGTGGTCTCTCAAGATCGGAATGGCACTACAAGACGAGCTATTGTGGCACCTGATTGAACTCAGCTCCCTAGAGGCGTTCGGATCTCAAACTGTCCCTATTACTTCAGAAGATGCCAATTCATATGCCACCACTCCTACCGAGCGATCCACATCGAGCTCAACGCTCCCGCGGCAATCCGCACTGATCCCAACGCTTCCCCGCCAGCCCGCACTGATCCCATTCTACTCCAAAGACAGAAAGTCAGAGCAAGGCGCATCATCATTTCTACGGTTAAAGACTCACTCCTCCCTTACATTATGCATATGAATGAACCTAGTCAAATGTGGGAGAAATTGTAATCTTTGTTTGAATCCAAATCCACCAATAGACGTTTGGCTTTAAAAAATCAGTTTTACAATCTCAGGTTGAACAATAAACAACACATAGAGGAACACCTTAGAAACTTCAATGCAATTATTGCACACCTTGCCAATATTAACATAACCTTAGAAGATGATAAACTCATTGACAGACTACTCATGAGCCTCCCAGATGGTTGGTCGAATTTCTATGAATAGGTTTCCATCAGAGAAAACCAACCAACATACACAGAATTGGAGACTTTACTAATACAAGAAGATGGCAGACGTACTCGGTTCAAAAATCATAATCAAAGTGAGGAGGCATTGTAGGTCAAAGGTGGCACCCAACATGGTAGAGGCAGCAAAGGATGTAACCCGCGTGGCACCGGACGCAACAATGGCGCGCACAGAGGCAACTCCTGTTGAATTCTCCTGCGTCTTCCTTCCTTCATCAACCACTGTAACATATGTAGTTACTATAGTCCACATTCTTGATTCATCTACTCTTGCGGAACTGTATATAATTAGGGCCTTGCCCTTCTTAATACATGCAATGTTAACACACGACTGTGTCACTTTGTTCTTGATGAGTTCAATATGGTATCAGAGTGATTAGACAGATGATCAGATTTTTTAGACTAGACTAGAATAACACTGACTTGTAGCCTTGCTCCTACCCAATTAAAGCAAGAGAGAAATAGTTGCAGAAAAGAGAAAACGCAGAAATGACAGAAAGCTTAGTGATCAGAGAGACAGACAAGCTAAAAGGCTTGTCTAACTATCACATATGAGTACCAAGATGAGAGTGATCTTGAGATCAAAGAAACTTTGGAGTCTCACAGAAAACGAGCGTACACTAGCACCTAATCCGTAGATAGTCGATGTCAATCAAGAGCTAGATGAGGAACTAGAATGGAGGAAGGCAATAGAATGGAGCTCATATTGATGTTTGTATTCTCCATTCTAGTTCCTCATTCTAGTTCTTCATCTAGCTCTTGATTGACATCGACTATGAGCTCATATTGATGTCTGTATCTGATGAGGTTATTGAACTGATTGCAGAATGCATTGACCCGGCTAGCGCTTCGACGACACTACGTGAATAGTATGAATCTGGTGATCAATCAGTGATACTCACACTCACAAGTCAGCTCACCAACATGAAGATGCAAGAAGGATGCTCGATAGAAGATTACCTGAGAAGAACGCGTGAAATCAAGAATCGCTTGATTAACATGGGAGAGAGCATCACAAACAGGAGTATGAAACAAGTGGTGCTCAATGGACTTCTGCGCTCATATGACAGTACTATACAAAACTTGGTACAACAAGATCGAGACATGACGTTTGACTGCCTCAGCTCTAAACATATGTCTCAGTTTTACAGGAGAGAGCACATGAATCTTCTTCATGGAGATGATGAAGCTTTGTCTACTACATTCAAGAAACAAACAAGTATGTTCGATGGTAACCAGGCGCAAGGCTACCATGGTCAAGGACGAGGGCCTTGGGGCCGTGGGAGGGGTCGTTATCATCAAGGACGAGGCAAATAGTACTTTGCTGGAGCAAACTCCCAGTCGCCAAGTGTGAACGCGCAGTACAATGGGAGTCGCGGCTCCCCTCCAACACGAGGAACTCCAGGTCGATGGTCACCATACGGCAGTGGAGGAGGAAGCTTCTTCTGTTACAAGTGTTGCGCTCCCGGGCATTTTGCACGTGACTGCAACATGCCGCGTGTACCACCGACACCTGAAGCTTTCGCAAACTTCGCCGAAATGTTTGATGATTATTACGGATAGTACGACCAACACGGCAATGGCCCTTGGTATCTAGAGACCTGACAAACGGTTTATATTGTTTTCATGAGAACATACAGGCACATTCAGTAGAAGTAAATGATAGTGCAAAGGTGTGGCACAAAAGATTAGGTCACTTAAGCTACGCTGGCTTGAAAGTTGAAACTATTATCATCCTCACATGAAGTGGAAGGTATACCAACTATTGATTGCACAAATCGAATTTGTGAATGCTGCCTTGCTGGACGACAACATCGAGAGCGCTTCCCACAAAAGTCAGATACAAGGTCATCAAACCAGGGGAGTAAGTACATACGGACGTCATTGGACCTATGCCTCATATGTCTCTTGGAGGATCAAAATATACTCTTGTGTTTACTGATGACTTCTCACGAAAGAGTTGGATTTATTTTTTGCGACACAAAAGCAAAACTTTCAACAAATTTTGTATCTTCATAAGCATGCATGAACAACAGACAGGGAATAAACTGAAGAATTTGAGATCTGATCGTGGTGGTGAATATTTATCTCAGCTATTCATTGAATATTCCAACCACGCGGGCATTCAATGTGGACTTACTCAAGCACGCACTCAACAACAGAATGGAGTATCTGAACGGCGCAACAAAACAATTATGGAACGTGCAAGGAGTTTAGCAGCTGACGCAACTTTACCAACATATTTATGGAGTGAGGCAGTGGCAATAGCCACATATCTCATTAAAAGGAGCCTAACTCGAGCCAACTTTGGAACCCCGCCACAAAATAAATTTTCAGGTACCAAATCTGACCTTCATCATCTTAAGATATTGGGTTGTCTGGCTTATGTGTACATTCCCAAGGAAGACAGAAACAATTTGACAGCAAGACACAGAGGTGTATATTTGTAGAATATGACCTTGAAACTAAAGCTTTCAGACTTTATGACCCAAGACGGCGCAAGATTATCTTGAGTAGAGATGTCATCTTTGATGAAGGGAAGGTTGGATACCATCACCTTGACCAAGCATAGGTAGAGACCACGTCAATCTATGACATAGGACCACCATTCCATGCAATTTCCACTGACGCCACACACATGCACACGCTTGAAGTCAGAATGACAGTCAATACAAGCCCCGCCCATACTAATGCATGGTAGGAATCAATTAATGCGGGGGGCACAGAGATAGACTCAACGAACATTGGGATCAGTCCCGGCGACCCAAGCCATGACCTACCTAGCATGGGAGGGCTTCTTTACGGGGAGGGTGGGTAGCCCGAGGGTATACGGCCCATGAGAGGGACAGGTCATGAACTCAAGCCCCAAAACCCCATCGGGCTCCATGCAACCCCGAGACCCGGTCAAACCACGGCCTCCAATCTCGACCTCGGCTTATTGGAAGGAGCCCCGGCAGTACCTCACCCTGTTGCACCATTGTCACCCTCGCAGTTTGATCACCATATCGATTCTCCTCGCCGCAGCATCAGAGACCGGAGACCTTCAGTAAAATTGAAAGACTTCTGGACACTTGCGGCGGAAACACCTTCAGAACCCCAAACCTACGATGAAGCAATTCAAAACAATGAATGACAAACAACAATTGACTACGAAACAAGCTCAATTTTAAAGAACAACACTTGGAAAATAATTGATCGTCTAGTGCACAAGAAGCCTATTACAGCAAAATGGCTTTTCAAACTCAAGCAGATAGGAAATATCATCAAACGCAAGGCACGTATCGTTGCACGCGGATTTGAGCAGCGTGAAGGAATCGACTATCATGAAATTTTTGCCCCTGTTGTTTGTTGGTCCACTATTCGAATAGTCTTATCATTGGCCGCCAAGAACAATTGGCCCAAATATCAGATGGACGTCGTGACTGCATTTCTGAATGGACATTTAAAAGAAGAAGTTATCATCGAAATCCCTCCTGGTTTTCCATCTGCCAATGATCCTCGCAAAGTATGTCGCTTAAAGAAGGCACTTTACGGACTGAAACAAGCATCCAAAGCATGGTATGATGAAGTTGACGCATGGATGCGTAAATAGGGCCTCACACGTAGTGCACACAATCTCAATCTTTACTACACCACTATCGATGGTAAACGTGTCATACTACTTTTATACGCCGATGATCTTCTTATCACGGGCGACAACGCAGTTGAAATCGACCATTTACGAGATGCTTTCTGTAGAGACTACGACATGACGGATTTAGGTCTGGCTCCAATATACCTCAATGCTGAACTCGCACGAACTCAGGCTGGAATCTTTCTCACTCAGAGAAACTACATCATACAACTACTCAAGAGATTCAACATGTCCCACTGCAACCCTTGCCGCCTTCCCATGGATCCTAACCTTCAGCTACAACGACACACTAATACAAGTCTTGTAGACACTTATCTCTACCGTTCACTTGTTGGCAGCCTGATTTATTTAACAAATACCAGGCCTGATGTATGTTATGCGGTAAGCACCGTCTCTCGGTACATGAATGCCCCTGAAGAAGCTCACTATCAAGCTGCCAAAAAGATATTATGTTATCTCCAAGGGACAATTGATTATGGCCTATTCCTACCTGCAGGAAATTCAGACAATTATCACACCTATAGCGATGCTAACTGGGGCCGAGATATTGATACCAGAAAATTGACATTATGACTACTACACAAAATCGGTAACGTAAGCATGGCATAGAGCAGCAAATTTCAACCTATAGTTTCTTTATCCAGTACGGAGGCTGAATATCGTGTCCTCACCGATGCTGCAAAAGATATCATTTACTATCGCAGACTTCTCGGGGAACTTAGATTTGATCATGATCAGCCAACACAACCACTAAGCGACAACGAATTATGTATAAAGCTAGCTCAAAATCCGGTTCAACATTCCCTTACCAAACACATTGATATCTAGCAACATTTTATTAGAGAGGCATCTCACAATGGAGAAGTACAAGTCCTGCATGTTCCCACCACCCTCCAAGAGGCTGATTTTCTGACCAAACCATTGGCATACTAGAAATTCATTGCCAACAGAACTAGTGCAGGCATCCTTTATTTTGCATCTAATCCTATAGTCTATCCTTGACCCCCTGCGGAGTATACCAGCCATCGATCCACAATGCTCGCTAAGTCTTCTTATGTCAAAATTCCGGTGCTCGTGGATTGCTCTTTGTTGCGCGGTTATCATACCACTGAGTCGGATCCTCAAAATACGGCAACCAACAAGACTCAGTCGAAGTCTCCTTGCCCACACGTCCCTCCTGCATCACGACCTCTTCCTCTTCATATGCCCTGACACCTTCTATCTCTTCCAACCGCCTGGCCCTAAACATCTAGAACTAACAAATATCTAGGATCTAATCCCAAAACTGACGCATCAGCAGATTGCACTCTCACATCATTAGAAGAACAATTTGTGACTGCACCCACAAAACCCTCGTTACTATTCATTTCAACATTCCTCCCACAACATGAAAAACAACCACTTACCGCAAAAAGTTGTTCTATATGCTCCTACAAGGTCATCGCAGTTCCTGCTGCTCGTCGCTGCACCCTCACCATCTCTCTCGAAGTTGCACAATTATGAAGTCACAGTCGAGGGAGGATGTTGAATTCTCCTGCGTCTTCGTTCCTTCATCAACCACTGTAGCATATGTAGTTACTGTAGTCCACATTCTTCATTCATTTAGTCTTGCGGAACTGTATATAAATTTATAATCAGGGCCTTGCCCTTCTTAATACATGTAGTGTTAACACACGATCGTGTCACTTTGATCTTGATGAGTTCAACAGCTCCTCCACTAGCAGCAATAGTTCAGCAACTCGTGACGGCAGTCTAGCGTCCGTCACCGGTAGCAACTCGTCACTTGGCTGCAGGCAGTAGTACTAGAGGCCACAACACTTCTAAACAAAGTACCTCCGGAGCCTGCCACAAATGTGGTATGTTGGATCATTGGTCCAACAATTGCGAAATCACACGCCTTGAGGAGCGCATTAGAGACATTCGTTTGGCGAACAACTATCAAAGTTCCAATACTACCTGGAAAAAGAGTTTTCCAGCTTTTGTAGTTGAAAAAGAAACTGAAGAGGAACTTGTAGAAGACTCTATCGAGTACACACAAGATGATCAGGAAGAAATCTATACAACGGAGTTACCAAGTATACCCACTGCTAGCAATTGGTACCTAAATAGCGGCACAAGTGCTTATGCCACAGGTAATTGCCATCTTCTATCTGATTTACATAGTGGACCAAAGTCACAGATTACCACAACAAATGGCCACATTCTTCCTATAAATGTTCAAGGTGCAATTACTCTTCCTCGGAATAAACAGGTCTCAGACATTCTCTATGTGCCAAGACTATGCAAAAATCTTCTCTCAGTGGATAAATTTGTAGACAATTGTCACTTCACCTTATTTGGACCTTGAAGTGTTGGATCTTTGGTAGAAATGATCCAAAAGGGGTCATACTTACAAGCTCACGCACTCACTCCAACAATCTCTGTAGACTCAACACCTCTTTGACAAGGAATGTGGAGCTCACTCTACTTATATCACTGAATGTTGCAGCTATCTCACCTACTGGTTAACATAGCTGTGGCACAAGCGTTTTAAACACCTCAACTTTCAATCCTTTCTAAAGTTTTCTGGTCAAGGTCTTGTTACATGACTTTCTCTTCTCAAGAAAGTGTTTACTACATGCAAACCTTGTATACTTGGAAAACAAAATATTCAAGCTATACCACGACAAAGTTTTCATCAAACTTCTAGATCACTTGAGTTACTACACTCTGACTTATGTGGTCCATTTCCACATCGTTCACTCACAAGTTCAAGGTACGTTCTCACCTTCATTGATGACTACTCTAGATATACATGGGTGTATTTTTTAGTCACCAAGGACAACACTTTCCCAACTTTTCAGAGTTTTCAACACATGGCAGAGAAACAAACTTCTCGTGCCATCTCATGCTTATGTATAGATCGTGGTGAAGTGTACCTCTCAAATGCCTTCAACACCTAATGTGAGAAACATGGAATTAGAAGACATCTAATAAATGCTTCCACATTGAACAAAACGGCAAAGCTGAGAGGAAAAACAGGAATTTATGTGAAACCATGCGTACACTCATATTTGGTGCAAACCTGCCTATATTTTTATGGAGAGAAGCTCTTCGTACATCAAACTATATCATGAATCGCATGCCTCACCGAGTCTTACACATGACTACACCTATGGAGCGCTATTCCGCCCACAAACCTGATGTATCCCATCTACAAGTATTTGGTTGTCGAGCATACATTCATGCCAAGGCAGGTGACAAACTGCAACCTAAATCTCTTCCATCTATACTCATAGGTTATGGCGATCAATCTAACGCAAACAGATGCTTTGACTCCGCAAGATCCAAGATCGTTATCTCCAGCAATGTACTTTTTAATGAAGAAGTATTGGAAATAGTAAACACCCTCTCCATCCACCGCCAACATTCCCGACTTTCAAGAGATCGATGAGTTCTTGCTTTATAATGACACTCCTTTGGTCGCTCTACCTACTCCTGGCAACATCAATGTTGACACTCAGTCTCGACGGTTCGCTACCCCAACTCCCTCCGACGATTCTCTCCGCCATGACACAGGGCCTCAATCCCCGCCCGAACCAGCCCCCTGCCGATCGTTCAAACTTGCCCGAGGGTTCAACCTGGGTCTTACCTTTCCGACTCTTTAGGGACCCTATTGGAGGGATTGTCTGAGGGTATCAACCACAACACCTTACCACGAGTACGCCTACCTAGCATGCGACATGGACAGACCTCCAACACAACTGAGGATTCCCTCTCTGCCACCGATGGCCGCAGCCTCCCACCACACACCGCCACGAGCCATTCCCTACTAACGCCAAACATTGCAGATCACAACATCTTCAACTCCGGTGCGGACACTCAGAGTTTCCCAACACCATCTGCACACCTCATTCCAAAGACGCAAAACCTACCTCATGATGTCTTCCAATATCCCTGCGTTGTTCTACACGCTTTAGAAAGCAAAGTGTGAAACTAGACGACTTTGTTCTATCTGTGATTCCTGAGAATTTTGATATTTATTTATCTAAGAAACCTGATGCTCCTGACTTATCGGGTGATGACATTTCCTTTGATGAAGCATCAAAACACAAAGGTTGGATCAATGCCATGAAGGATGAAATGAACTCTATCCATGGAAATGATGTTTGGGATTTAGTTTTACTCTCACCAAGAAAAAAGGCAATTACTAGCAAATGGGTTTTTAAGACCAAAACAACTTCACTTGGAGAACCACCACGACTTAACCCCTCAAGGCCCAAGGGGCGAAAAAAACGCCCCTGTGGATCAAATTTTTTTAAGGAACTGGGTGGATCCCGCAGTAATCCCTCAATGCTCTTTGCCAATCGGTGATGAATCGGGTGGTGAACACTCTCGGAGTGTTTCGTACTGAAAATTCTGGGCGGTGGATTCTAAATCGAACCCTGAGCGCCGGAGATGCAAACCAGGGACATGGCGGTTGTATTTGTAGTCCCAATACTGACCGGTTGTAGCCGGTCCAAGGCTCTTGGGTTGCATTTGGGCCTTGGATACCTCACACACGAAGAGGGTCCGCATAGGGTTCTGTTCGACCAGCACTCGCGTTTTGGAGGTGGTATCCTGCACTTTGCTCTCAGAAAATGGGCGCAGCTGCAGGACGGATGTGGATTAGGAGGTTGCGCAGCCATATACAATCGGAGTGGAGGGTTTATTGGCAGTTTAGCATCATAGCGCGAGTTGGGGAAGGAGCGGGAAGGACGTCTTTCACGATCGGCGGAGGTAGTTGTGCGCCCTCCATTTGCTGCTTTGAGGAGCGTACGCTGGGGTTTGGGGAATCGTTGGTACGCAGTGAGGCTTCGGTGAAGATGACAACCACACTGTCATCCGGGAGGGCAACTATAGGAGAGTTGCATATTGTTCAGGACATGCTATATGCTTGGGGCTTGTCGGAAGGGGGAACAGAGGAGCTCGCGCAACAAGTCGTGAATTGTTTAGAGGAGTCATTCCTGTTGAGCTTGCCGCCGCCCGCTAGAAACCATTGGTGGCCTGCAGAACCAGCTCCGGCAACTTGGAGGTACATGTTCCATCGCCAAGTTGCTGCATTGCTCGGCTGGACACAGGTGATCTCAGAGGGAGACCCTCGCGGTGTACCGGCTGAGGTAGAACGCTTTCTGCGAGAGAAGTTGTGGCCCAAGGCTGATGATGAAACGCCAAGCAAGGGCGATGGCAGCAGCATCGCTGGCGGCAAGGAGGGGGAGGCCCCATCGAGCTCCAACATTGGTGACGACCGAATCGGCCCAAGGAGAAGACCTGGAAGTGCCCCACGTTGAGCAGCGGCAATTGGGCGGTGAGCCCGTCGTGGAAGACAATCCCCTTACCGTGCAAGGCGTAGAATCCATTTCGGAGGTGCACCCGCACGAGGAAATTCCGAACCAGACACGCCATGAAGGCAGTCCCGAGAGGGTGTCCTCTCCGGTTGTAGGTAGAAACAGGGGAAGGAGAAGGAGAGGCCGTGGTAGATGGGGAGATCCACAGGGCGGCACTCAATTTTTGGATAGGGAAGCAATTGGTCGAATTGAGCATGGGACAGAGCATGCAGGAGATCCGGACTGAGGACGTGACGAGGTTATAGGCGAAGGGCGTGGTTGGGGCAGACGAGGGCGAGGCAAGGGACGTGCTAGTCGGGGCGGGCGAGCTGATGGCGTCGCAAATTCATGTGCGGAAGAGTCAGCAGAGGTTCAATTCACGGCGGGTCAGAATTCCATGAATGAAGACGGAACCTTCCAGCGGGCTATTGTGCCAAGGGGCCGAGGTAGGGCAGTGCGTATGCGAGAAGGAGGTAGGATCGGATTCATACAGCCGCCGTCTGAGATGCTGGAGAGCGAGGAGGCAGGGACTACAACGGGTCGCGGTAGACGGGGTCGAGGGAGAGGCAGATGCGGAGTCGGAAGAGGGACTCCGAGAACTCCCCCAGGTTGGCAGCCTCCTCAGATCGTACCCACATTACGCACGCCTCCGAGGCTGCGTAAACGTGGACTCCCTCACCATGGTTCCCCTACCACCAACACCGTGCCAACGCTCCAATCGCCAGGCACGGCTGCGGTTCATGGTGGTAGGCGCGCATGGAGAGGGCCAGGGCCGAACTCGCCGCTGATTGCGGTGCAGCATGAAGGACCTCAGACCGGAGGTGATCCGGATGCAGATGGCGAGAGGGATGGCACATCGCTCCATTTGGGCCGAGATGGAGTCATCGGCCATCATGTTCTGCGGACACGGGCTGTGCAAAACTTGGGTAGCCGATTTGCAGACACAGAGCGTGTCGACGAGTGGGTCACTGCTGTGACAAACTTGGCATCCCAGGAGGTGCCATCATTCGCACATGGAGACAATCTCACTATACCACATCATTAGGAAGCACCTCTACACAAGCGGTACCTGCTGTGACAATTCCGTGCGTGCCCGGGGGGGTAAACTCTCGAGGAGGATCTTCGATACCTGATGGTAATGTCTGGGTGCCTTTGCGAGTGCTTGGATTTGATCCCAATCAGTGGGGTGGGCTTCAAGACTTCATGGGGGGTGTAGAGCTTGCATATTGGGAAGATGGCATGCAGTATTACGGGGTGGATTTTGCGGATGGTATAGGGTACCCTGTGGTTGTTGTAGGCAACTGCAGAACTTTGGACTGGCGTGCTCCAATCCACGCCCCCGGGATGCATGCCGCAACACCTTTACGGCGTGCCCCCGCTCTGCCACCAGACGGCTGAGTTGGGGAGTGGCAAGCTCAGCGATCGGGTTCCACGAGTAGCGCATCGCAGCGAACCTCGGGCCATGAAGGACCTCAGACCCGTTGCTCTGAGGGCGCGAGGACAACTTCTGCTCCAAACGCCGAGGATCAGGTTGTGCCATCACACTCCGACAGTTTGCCACTCAGCTGTCCGGACCGCGAGAGTGATGATTCGTCAGATGTCAGCTGGATAGGGGAGTACCGCGACTTCTCAGGTGAGAATAATTCTGACGATGCCAATTCTGATTGGGGACTATACAGTGACATGTCCGATGGGCTTTCTGTAGACTCCATGTTTGATGCCGAAAGGTATATGGAGTTCACAGAAGTGGACATAGAGAATCCACAGCCCGTGTTAGGAATCAGAGAGCGTTATGCAGATTCTCGCTGGGGCACACATCGAGAAACTCTGCTCGGCGATAGAGAGAGGTTCAGCGGCCCCGCTCCAGGACCAAAGCAGCGTTACAGACGTAACAAGCAAGAAGCGGGCTACTTCTTCGACCTGTTATGGGACCAAGCCACAGTTGCCGAGATAGTGCGGCAAACCAACATCTACGCAGGACAGGCAGTGACAGAGTACGCCTTCCAACATACAAACGGAGGGCCGCGGTGGACGCCCTTGACAGTGACGGAATTCAAGACCTGGATAGGGGTCGTCATTCTGATGGGCCTGAAGGTTACTCCGACCATTCGCGACTTCTGGAAGCGGCATTCCTTTTGTAGGTGCCCAATCATCTCGAAGGTGATTAGTCGCGATCGCTTTGAGTATATACTCCGTTGTCTACATCTTGTAAACAACGAGGAGATCGTCACTGATAAGCGTGATCCAGCTTACGACAAAATTGCGAAGGTGCGCTGGGTATTTGAAGGGTTTGTAGAGCGGTCCCGAGAGCTGTACAACCCGGACAAGTACTGCACCTGCGATGAGATCATGATCGCGTATCGGGGGCACTTCAGCCCCATACGGCAATATATGCCAGCCAAGCCCACTCGCTACGGTATCTAAGTGTGGGCTTTAGTCTGTAACCCCAGTCGTTACATTTACAACATGATGCCGTATCTAGGGAAGAACGGACAGACTGAGGTCGGCTAGGGTGAGCGGGTGGTGTAGCAACTGACGAGAGGGATGTCCGGATATGGTCACACCGTAGTAGTCGACAACTTCTTCTGCAGTCCATCGTTATTCGATGCCCTGCTGGACCGCCACATATGGGCTACAGGAACCGTCAAAGACTCACGGGTAGGCCTTCCTGATCGCCTCACTGGATTCAAGAAGGGCGAGTACCTGCGGGGCACCTTGTTCTGGCTGATGCACGAGTCAGGCAGGATGGCTGCATGCACATGGTACGATAGCAAACCCGTCACATTTCTGTCCACATCGGCGGACCTAGTTGGCGCAGGCAGCGTCGCCCAGCGGTGGTTGCGGGGGATTAGGAAGGATGTGCCCACGAGTCCACAGCAGGTGGAGTATGAGTCTCACATGCGCGGTGTCGAGTTGATAGACCAGATGCGTCGAGATTATTCTGTCCAGTTCTGGTCACAAAAATGGTGGCACAAGATGTATTTCTTCATTGTCGACTGCTCTCTTCAGAACGCATGGGTCCTCTATCAAGACCATATGAGTGCACGGCGTGAGAAATGCAAGGGCCGGAAGTCCTTCTACTTGGTGGTGGCAATGCATCTTCTCTCACGGAGTGCGTTTCTCCCCGCGACTTGCATAAGGCAAAACCGCAATCCTAACGCTGTGCATGTCAGCGTCCGAAATCAGGGGTGGCCGAGACGCTGCAGACTCTGTAAGAAAAAGCAGCGGCGAATGTGCCACGAGTGTGGAGACGTGTTCATGTGCGACGAGCCTTGTTTTGCAAAAATCCACTCCAACCGGAAGTGGGCCTTACGCTTAGCTACCTAACGGTGTGCGTTCCTTGTGTGGGATGTGTACAGCTTGGTTCATGAACGGTTGGGGTCTGTCACCGGCAGCAGTATCTCGAAGAGCACGCCTAGGTCGTGTGTAGTAGCACATCAACAGCACTCTCCCCTGCAGTAGATCGAGGCGGTACCCCTGTAGCTCCGGCTTTGTTCGTGCTTGGGGATCGGCGTTTTCCTTTGTAGTCCCGAGATGCTGTGATTAGCGATGTCTGTGTACCTGCAGTGGGTGTCCTCTACCTGTTAGGCAAACTGTTGGCCTCATTGCGAGGATTTTGTAATGCTTTGATATTCACCTGCAATGAATTTGTCTTTTTCCGGGCCATATCTGCATCATTTATTCATGGCTCTATCGAGTCTCCGTATGGTGTCACCGCATGTGGCTTCCATGGTAGCAGCCGCAAGGAGACACGTCGACTGAAACCGTTGCTTCAGCTGAACGCTCGCTCCCGTTGGGTCGTCCTGTCGAGGTCCCAAGCTTGCCGGGAACTGACACCCGTCAGCTCTCACGAAGCAGTCGCAAGGGTACAGCCCGTGGCCTCCTTCTCCCGGCTCTCATGCGGTGCCACTTTTGGGGGTTGCTCAGTGCGGAATACATTTTCGTTCAACTTGGAAAAAATTCCCCGTATTCCTAAGATCACTCTTCACTACGTATCAAAATTTCAAAATTTATGCATCGCTGGCCAAGATTGTATTCACTCTCCAATTCCAGGAGGGACCTGAAATTCATGGTCAAACCTGGTCAACCCTCTTGATCAAACACTATAAACTGAGAATCCATACGGTGGATCAATTCCATTTCGGGACACCACCTCAACACCGCAGCTAAGATCCACATTCAGCGGTGAATTTTACGGGAGGTGCTCCCATTACGAGTAAATGCAAATTTAATGAACCTAGGTACAAAGCCAGGGCGAATGGTAGATTTAGGTATGGGCCTTGAGGGGTTAAAGCTAGACTTGTAGCCCATGGCTTCCAATAAAAACAAGGAATTGATTTTGACAAAGTATTTGCACCTGTGGTAAAGTGGTCTACCATCAGAACACTTACCGCCCCTGCCGCCAAGTATGGTCACAATATTCATCACCTGGACGTAAAATAGCCTTTCTTTATAGCACACTCGATGGTGAGGTTTACATGGCACAACCTCATGGTTTCATTGAAGATACCCGGCCAAAAACATCTTGTTGGTAAAATTAAAAAATCTCTATTTGGCCTTGGCCAAAGTCCTCGAGCATGGTAGGCATGTATCAATGCCTACCTTATTTTTCAAGGATTTACATGTAGTGACTCTTACCATAACCTCTATTACAAAGGCCTTGGAGACAACAAAACCATTATTGTTGTTTATGTCAATGATCTCTTTGTTACAGGTGGCAACAAAGCTGACATTACTTGGATAATTTAGCAATTACAAAAGAAATTGACATCACAAAACTTGTACTTGTCAACAAGTATATTGGAGTAGAATTTGTACACTTACCGGATGGGATCTTCCTTCATCAAACTCCATACATGCTCCAATTCCTTGTAGACAGTGGCATGCTTGACTGTCGATCCGAATACATCCCACTTCCTGCCGGTCTTCAACTCTTCACAGACATAAAATCCCCATCTGTTGACTCTACACTCTACTCTCAACTACTCGGAGAACTCATATTCCTCACCACAACAAGACTAGACCTTGTCTTTTTGGTTGGGCTAGTTTCAAAATTTATGACTCATCCTCAACAATCTCATCTTGACACCATACACCACATTTTACATTGTATTAAAAAAATAAAAAATCATGGACTTTTCTATTCTCGCCACAATACTGACTCTATCCAAGGTTTCACTGACGCCGACTGGGCCGCCTGTAGAGAAACCAAGAAATCAACGGGGGGTTACTGCTTTACCTTTGCCGGCGCCGCTATCACTTGGCAATCAAAACGCCAGCCGGCTGTTGCCAAGTCCTCCACAGAATTCAAGTATGTAAGTCTATCAACTAGCGCCTCCAAAGCTACTCGGTTCCGTTGTCTTCTTCACGAGATCCTCCCTTCCTCCTCCCACAATGCCCCTTCTTTATCTCTCTCTCTTACTACACTAAAAATTATGTTTAGTGTAGTGGTACAAATAGTGTACTTACCCTAGTACACTATATATAAAGAATTTGACAATTGGTGTTAGCTACCAATGTCATTAATGTAACCTTCACTCAAACCCCAATGAATCCCCCAATCATTCCAGCCCATGCTTCTCTTCATTTGCAACTTTCAAATGGTCACAACTCATTCAAAACTTGTCCAAATTGGGCAAATGAGGTGTTTCTTAGCGTCTACATTTTCTATGGATGCCAAAAAACACCTCATATGTCCAATTCGGATTAGTATTGAATGAGTTGTGGCCAATTGAAAGCTGCTGATAAGATACTCTGACAGCCCTCGAGTGCTGGACCTTTTTTTATACTTCTTCTACTAATACACTAAATGTGCACAAGTGAAAAAAATAATATTGAAATCTTCACTAAAATCGACAAATAGTGTAGTAGTTGGCATTTAGTGTAGGGTTTTGTCACTACACTAAATGCCTCATTTGCAATTGGTGTATGGGTTTGCTTTTAGTGTATACTACACTACCCATAAATTTTAGTGTAGCTCCCAAATTCGCTCCAATCTACAAGCTTTTCCACCTGTTAGAGTTTTTTGTGACAATCAATCAGCCATTAAGTTAGAAAAAAAATCCGGTATTTCATTCTATTTTTTTATTTTTTTTATTTTTTTGGAAACAAAACAAAACGAAGTTTGATTGCAAAAAGTCACAAGTACAGACCGGGGTGCCCGTAAAAAAAAATCCGGTATTTCATTCTAGGACAAAGCATATCAAGGTCCACCACCACTTTGTGCGAGAACACGTCTTGCGGGGGGAAATAGATCTTCATTATATCTCTACCGACTCACAACCAGCAGACATGTTTACAAAACCGCTCTCCTGCACTAAATTTGAACTACATAGAGCTGCCCTAGGTATCACCTGCCTTTCCTCCTCTACACAAAGAAAATTCATAAAATTTTGAGGATCATCCTAGGTCGAATATATCAGAAAAAAATCATGGACAGACACGTTTGTCGATGTAGACAACCCAGGGTAGTTTGCAAGTTACGTACCATCTTCCCATGTGTCACCAGCCTCAAGAGCGGGAGAGTTGGCATCCCTATGAAATCTAAGTCCGAGAGTTTTGGGTACAGATTCGCTCACAAGAATACTGGTTAATTTTAAAATTTCTGTACTACCATGTTAAGCAAACAGCAGGTTCACATAATAGTGCCATCCAGTGATGGAAATATTGGGAATTCCTAATTTTTCAGAAATAAGTAACGGATTCAAGATCATAAAAGTGAAGCAACAGAATTTGGTTATTTTACATTCGCTGTTGATTGCTACAAGACGTTGGACTTTAAGGAGGTTGATCGGGCGGTCGAAGAGGTGGTGGGATTCTTGCTTGGCCGTGCTTCGGAGTACTGTCCTAGAAAAGCCTGTTTTCCAGAAGATAATGCAACATGAAGCATGTGTACTAGATTACAGAATATATAATTCTTAGTTGTTCTGAAGTGAAGAGATTAACACGGTAGGATGAACCCAAACTTTCGGTTGTTGACTCCGGATCTGGTTCTCTATCTTCACATTCAGTTCTCTATCTTATTGGTTTCACAACACTCAGGAAGGCAGTGACCAAGTAACATGACCTGGAAAATATCCATCTTCATGTCATCACAGGATCACTAGCGATCAATGGAGTTTACACACAGTGAGCATCATGGATTTGGAAGCACTCAACGTCCCAGGTATGTGAAGAAAATATAACAGCTTCAGAATTCGGTCACAGTGACACAATGAACCAGTCTTCTTCATGATTCTGCAAGTAATCCGAGCAGGGGATTCGTTACGTGCTTCTGCTTCGCTGCCAAAAAGTCTGCCCACGAGAAAGGTCGGTAAGGAGAAGGCTTGTCGTCGCTGACCAACTCCGCAGCAGGAACAATGGCAACCTCGGAAGGGGGATATGCAGAGTAGGCAAGAGAGAGGCGTGACCTCTCGCCATTCGAAACCGCTCGATGCTTCACAGCTTTGTAGACTCCATTTGTGAGCACCTGCATAGCATGGAACCAGGATAGCAATTTAGGTGCAAACTCTTGTCATAGTCCCACAGCTTTCAAAAGAAAATCTCGTAACCAACCCATCAACATATGGAGAACTGAAGTACTAGACTAGTTGAGAAAATCCAAAACACTGCCATATGAGAGCTAGCATCTCGAACCAAAGTTTCAAGAGGTGCGAGGAGCTTGGTGCCTGAACAATGGCTCCAACGATGACCACAAGTGCGTCGTATCGGGGCTGGACTTGAATCCAAGAGCCATCATCTTTTTCGACCTCCAGCCCTGCAACATCCGCTGATGATTGATGCAGAATGGTCAGAACGCAGGCGTCGATATGTGGAGGGAGGCCGATACGGAAGCCTGGGCAGCTGGAAATAGGATAGTTGTTCACTCTCAAAGTCCCCGACTGCTCAACCAGATACTCCTTGAAATGCTCCCGGCTTGCCAGCTCTGTGAGTCCATCCACCATGTAACCTAGAATCTCCAAAGATAAATCGTGAGCTGCCGCACTGAATTCCGTCACGCTCTTGCTGGTACAGCACACATCAAGTGAACGATCAGAATTCTTCGCTGTAAGTCGACTGTCAAGGCTTCTTGGGAAAGTCTCCTACACAATAAAGCACTTAACCGAAATGCAGAAGTACTTCAAACAACTTAGAGAGTGGGCATGCAAATCGATAAGAGAATGGCTAGCACTTACCTGAACGCAGGGTTTCCCGCCGGCGGCCAGAGCTTCCCCGCGATCAACTCCGCATCCGAGGTGCGGAACCCGAGAGTGACAGCTTCAGAGCAGTGTTCCACATTCAGAGCCTCCGCGTTCACCACAGCGCCGTTCCCGTAGCCACAATACTCCCCTGGCATCCGCCTCGCCATGAGCTTCTGCGCCGTGGGAAGCGCAAACAAGAGCCGGCTCTGCGCCCTCGCATCGTCGACGGCCACGGCCTGCACCCCGTGATTGATCACCTGGAAGCTCCCCCAGCTCCGGCACGCCGCCGCTACCTGCTCCACGATCCGCTTCCTCCCAGGCTCTGCCATGTCGATCACCGGGAGGCGGTCGCCTTCACAGCTCGCCATGGCCCTGAGACTAGAGAGGTTCACTCGTCCGCCATCGCTATGAGCGCTTAGACTAAGCTTTCACGGACAGTCAACGTTGTTTACTGACAACAAGAACACGATATCACATGGGTAAAAAGTGAATAGTGTACGACTTTTTTCACAAAAATCATTGTAGTTTGTTAATGCCTCAACCAACTCGAGATCACAAAGATGGATTGGATGGAAGAAAGCAAAGCACATTATGGCTTTGATATGTAGTGGCTCCCTATAAACCGGTCTCATCGACCACGTTTTGGTCCCTTTGTCATTATCGGGTTACACTCAGGGTCTATTCGCACCTGGAGGTTGGTAATTGCCACTTGTGGTCCCTATTTTCAAAATACCTCAAAACTTGCAGATCTATTCACACTAGTTAACTAAGAGTTGGTTTCAGTCTTTTCCATTCATTGCTGTCAGGTGTGGTATGAGTGAGCGCTTTCGCACCTCAACCACAATTTCCCCCTCAATAGCTATTTTCACCCATGAGATCTGAGAGGGACGGGTGATTTGAAATTTTGGGCAGGTGGGGCAGATCGTGGCCTCAACGTCTCTCTGCAACCTTGTTCTTCCCCACTTCGACTCGTTCGGATGCACTTCAAGTGCGGCTTTCTTTTCTGAACGTTTTCATCTGTGTGATTGCAGTATGGAGAGACGGCACTGCATCTTTTGGCAAAGAACGGGTGTACTGAAGCGGTGAAGCTCCTCCTGCAGCACAATGCGTTCAAGGAAGCCAAGGCTAATGTAAGGACATATTTATCTCTCGTCCTGTTGTTTTTTGATCTGTTGCTTGCAAGCGTTTTTCTTGATCGATTCTAACCACGGATGGGGCGAGATGACTCCGCTGCACTTGGCGGTTTGGTTCTCTATGCGCGTGGGGACCATGGCGGCCGTGGAGGCGCTTCTGCAAGCAGACGCTGATGTCTGCGCCAAAGATGAGGAGTCGAAGACGCCGCTCCGCCATCTCCCGCCGACACTCAGCAACGAGAAGCTCTGCGACCTGCTGCAGACGTACTTGAACCAGTAGCAGACGACCAAGTTCGTCACCATAATCGCGGCGCTCGATGCGGCGCTCAAGTCTCGTCGGTTTGGAAGGGCTGAAAGGCAGCTCCGGCGCTGGGCCGAGGGCACGGTGTTGGACGAGAAGCGGCGCGCGCACGGTTTAGGGTTTACGAGTGCGCGCGCGCTGCCTGCCTCACATGGCCTGCTCTCCAGGCTCGACTTGGCAACTTGGCCACCTTCAGGGGCGCAAACCACCTTCAGAACGACGACAACTGAGGATAGCAACAGTTCATCCTCGTTCTGGTCGATATGACGGTAAGTCATCTCCCAGCTCTGAAGTAGAATCATTTTCTTTCAGCTCACAAGTGATTGCGAACGGCAGAAACAAGCTCCAAGTCTGGTGTTCGTACGTTGGAATGGATCAGGTAAAGCTACGAGTTGATTGTCAGTATGGTAGAGAGTGGTGTCGTGAATTTTCAAGCGGTGGTTTAGTCGTTGAAGGTTTTTTTGCACCTTGTTTTCCGGGTGGTGCTCGGTTGCGAGAATCAGGCGACGAGTGTGAGGATTTGGCAGGAATACTTGAGGCTTGCGGATTACCCTTGATTAGTATAATTTATTCCAAACTGACGTCTAAGGTTTCTTCCGTTCTCCAATCTGTAAGGTAACGAAACAATTTTAGCAGAGTATCTGGTCTTTGGACAAGACTTGAAGGGGAAGCTGCACTCAGATGTCTGTGTGGAGTCATATATAAAAAGACTTCGATTGGCTCATGATCTACTTTGTAGGGATGGGGACGGCGAAGTTGTGTGATGAGTATCATGCAAATGCCATACTCTACTGGGATTTTGTTTTTTTGGTACCTCCCATAATTTTGACTTGTAACAAATAACTTAAGTGCTCCTCTTGAGCCGAAATTGGTACCTCTCACCTACCTGCAGTGATTCGTAGATTTTGACCAGAAGAATGCTCATTTTAAGAAGATTGATAAAATACGTATATCTCTTATACTTATCTCTAACCACCGCCTTACCTCTACTCTACCACCGTCATCCAGCTCACATTATCATCCAATTTGTCATCCGCCATGTCATTTCTCTATCAACCACCATTTTAGGTGCGAAACCGCACTTTCCTAACACTGCCCCACCGACTACTAACACCCTCTATACCTCTAGGTGCGAATAGACCCTCAGACAATTTGATGAGGCGATGGCAATACCTTGACTTAGCCAATATTTGCACTTTATGCATAGCCTTATCAGCACTTGTACCAATTCGAGCATAGAGTGTCATGCGCTAGACCTAGCCTCGTGAAGAAGACGGACTCGAGTGTTTGTTCATCCTCTTCACTAAGCTTCTGGCCACGAGACATAGGTTGGTGTAATAGAACTACTTTCTTCTTTTGATGGTAAACAATTTTCTACACTAAGTGCTTCTCTACATTGTTCTGAGTGCTTTAAAGACAACCCACGTGTCATCGCCTCCCTAGGACCTTCTAGGAAACCATACAACGTGCCTCTCTTGAGACTCCTCACCATAGTTGGGTAGACTATGGTGGAAGGCACCACGCTAGCAATGGAACTTTAACCTTGTGACAAACAAATTCAGGATACAACCTTTAGACAACACGGACATGTTTTTATTGAACATGGTCATTTGGTTAAAGAAAATTTATAAGTTTGGCCTAGAACATTTCTATTATTAGCCTCTAAAGCCTAACGTCCATTATTGGGTTGTTTAGGCATGTTCATGTATTACACGCAATTAAGCAATTATGCACTTGGCCAAGTGCGCTAATTGGCGCTCAATAACAACAAGATTTTGCGCGGAAATGTCTTTTGGAAGGAAAAAAAATCCGACAATCCCTATTTTTTCTTTGCTATATTTTTGTGACAATTTCATTGAATATTGGTTTCTCAATGTGTACACAAGTAAATCATTTTCACCATTTCGGTAAGATTATGCATAATATATGATTACGGTATTTCATTTTTATTCCACTGACAATATTACATTGACCATGTACTTACAAGAAACTATTCATATTCAATTTGTTGCATGAAATCAATTTTATATGAATTTAAATAAATATTAGTGTCGTGTTACAAATACAATTTGTAGGAGATGCAATGATAAAGCACGCAATACAATGATGAAGTGTGAGGTTTAGAACTTTTATATATATATAAAACCATACATGATATAACTATTGAATACTACAAAGATCATATATTACAATCAAACAAACCGTCTCTAAAGCAAATATACCAATCACACTGTACTAGTCACCTAAACATCATGTATGCTTAGCTACGGTATGACCTCAGAGTCTTCATCATCCTATGGCGATATTACTCCCGTAGCGTGTTCCATGGCGGTATTTACCATTTCAGCCAACTCCTCTTCTCGCACCGGACTATCTCCAAGACTGACTGATGTAGACTGTTCATATCTGTAGCTGCCAGGGTCGCCGTGCCGCGTGTGCCTTACGCCATCTGCATCATAATAGAAGCCATCCCTAAATGTCATCGGTGTAGTGAAGGTCTCCCGAAATTCAGCAACATCTTCCGGTTCGCTCTGTCTTGAAAGAGATGGCAATATTGGTCCAGTGCCACCTCCAATACCTTCAGCGCTCCCATGTGTCGCAAATCCAAGCTCTGATGGAGCACGCCCCAAAGACTGTCCACCCCTACTCAACTCCGAAAAAAACATGAGAGAATCGGTCGTACACTGCTCTGATTCTGACAGCTGAGAAATGGATATGTTCATTCCATCTGTTGGTGCCTCTGAAGGAACATCCAATACCCTGGTATCATCCCCCATTCCAACATGTGTCTCATGTACACAAACTCCCACATGCGGCGGCGCCGTTGTTAGAACCACGTCTCTCCTAGGTGCTCCCCCATCTCCACCTTCGTCTTCCTCTTCATCGTCCTCCTCGTCTTCCCCTTCTTCTGCTTCATTGCTTCGCTATGAGTCGGGGAGCGACTGTCAGGCGTGGATTCGTTCGTCCCATATTCACGTGGCAATCTTTCGTTCAAATGGGTGTAGAAATCCACATCATCGTCACCTTCCGTTCATAAAGGAATCGCATCTTCGGTAGCATCCACACTAGTGGGAGCATTGTCCGTTCCATCAATGTTGTTAGACATCAACAAATGCCCTTGGAAGCTGTTGGACAACTCACCGTATAGGAACAAAATCCTCTCGCTGCAATCGTCAATGACAATGATCTCGGATCCCTGGAAATCCGAGTGTAGTATAGTCGGAATCGTTGTTGACATGTTACATACCACCAAACCCCAACCCCAAGGCAAGTACGAACCCACCAGTCTTGAAAACTCAAATGGAGATCTCTCGAGAGCATCAAGAGCAGAAGGCTCTCGTGCTTCACCACGGTTATCATCAAATAAAAGAGGAAGTTGACGGCAGCTAGTAATAAAGTTCGCCTCAATAGACAATCCAAGTGGGTGTTGGAGACAAATAATGATATCGCCTATTGGTTCAACTGCTTGTTGAAAGCGCCCTCCCTCTATAACGTTCAGAGGATGATCAACGGAGGTATGACCAAATGCCCAACATCCACGCCGATGAGAGAAACTCTCCGGGAGCTTCAACTTCGTAATCAACTCTTTGGTGGCGAACACGGCGGGTGGTAATAGAAAAATGACGTTCCATCGTTCGACGATCGTCATCCATAACGCCGGTTGTGCAAAGATTCTAGTGAATTGTTCATCTTCCCAATGACCGTTGCCATGCCTTCCACCGCCACGGCGACAATCAATAATCCACAGGTATGGCCGTGTCAACTCCGCATACTCTGAACGGAATAGTCCTCTTCTACACGGAATCAGAAGCGGATCATGTGTGTCATTCTCGCCTGGCCTCCGAACATGCAACTGCCACTCCCAATTGGCAGTGTTTGCTACAAGCGATTTATCATTGCCCCATATGTCGTATTACCATAACACTAGAGACTAAAGCAATGCTCGAAAAAACAGAAAAAAATATCATGGTTATTTTACTAAGTCCCTTTTATCATTTGCTTTAACAATGAATTTTTTTATTTTTTTTTCTACGCATCATCTGGATAAGAGATGATGCAAGCAAACACAAACCAAGCAAAAAAACAACTAAAGCCAACACATGTACACAGCATAAAAAAAGAGCCCCATAAGAAAGAGATCCCGCTGGAGCAGAGGGAGGGTTGCGAAATAAGAGCGCTCTCGAGACGAAAGAAGCCTTCGGTTATAAAGTGCAACGAGAAGCAAAAAAAATATGTCTTTTTTTTCTTATCCGCCTCCCCCCCCCCGCTTAGGACATAACTCATTAGAAGGCTTCGTGAAACGACATCATAAATAAAAAATGTCTCAGGTTCTCGTCAGTCGAGTAGATAAATATCGATATATCGTAATAGTAAAGCATGGCAAACTTTGCGCATAGTTAGATACAAAACTATCTTTTGCCCGTGAAACCCATAGAGTATTTTTCGATTTTGAAGTCGCATAAATCACTTTTTATTGATTATCACTTTTTTACAGGATTACCAATTTTGAACCAATTTTTTTATTAATTGTTTTTGTTCACCGTGCAAGCCCGGGATATAGCCTAAGTTGTCTGAGCTATTGTATGTGCTTGCCCCACGACCTTTAGGTCTTGATGGCACATGCCCTGGAAGGGCATAGCATAAATATCTACAATGCAATAAACGACGCACAAAAAAGCTTTCTGAAAAGAAAAAATAGATTTTTTTACGCTAAACGGCCAATTTTCTTTTTTTTTCATTCCCGCCTTTTCTGAAAGTTTTGATTGGTGAAACCAATCAAGGGACGAACCAAGCACAAAGTTGAAATTCGATGATTTAACAAATAAATTCATATAGAAGCTTTGGGTTTTTTGTACCATATTTAGATCTGCCTCGACGTCGACCCGGTATTCCCTGCAAATCTTTAATTCCTCGAATACAATGGTATTTTACACCTAGCAAATCTTTCGCTCTACCCCCTCTAACCATAACCACAGAATGCTCTTGCAAATTATGGCCTTCACCGGGAATGTAAGCAATTATCTCATTTCGATTGGTTAAACGTACTTTGGCTATCTTGCATAAAGCCAAATTAGGTTTCTTTGGTGTTCTTGTCGAAATACGCAAGCATACTCCTTGCTTTTGAGGACATTGAGTTAAAGCTCGAGTACGTTGTGTGCGCCGTTTTGACTTTCTACCATGACGAATCAATTGATTTATTGTAGGCATATTTAACTTACTTGGTTTTTTTTAGAAAGTTGCATAAAAATTTTCCTATTTCTCATGCTTTCTTTGTTACGGGAATGGGGCCTTTGGCCGCTATACCCTGCGCCCTTTCATGCGTATGCTTTCTACGATCTTTATTAATCATAAGAGCACAAAAAAAATAATAAGAGAGGACAAGAACTATAATAAAGGGCGAAGACGCTGAAAAAAAAAGATTTTTTCAATTGTTTGTGTCCTTTCCTTTCTTAGACAAAAAATTCTTACGTGCACTAAAAAGCTCATTTTGCTTAGCTTTCGGAGCATATGTAAGTAAAGTTATCCCTTACGGGATTACCAATTTTTTTAATAATTGGTAAAAACGGAGGCCTTAAGCACGTATGTTACTATTTCTTTAATATCCTGCTTCTACTTTTTATTTCCTTTTTTAAGTTATCAAATTTGGTGTTTTTTGATTCCTAGTTGCTATGAAGAACAAAGAAAAAAATACAAGAGTTAGGATAGAGTGTATCTGGTTGATATGAGGTCGTTTGGATGTTGTGGGACGCAAGTAAGTCTTCAATCTTCAGCTGTGGTGTTGTGTGCTCGTTGGTAGAGTTGGCTGATGCATGTTGTCGCTGCTTCAATCTTGGACTCTGGTCTCTGGCTGTGAACTTATGTGCGCAAATAGACTGGTCTCGGATTATTGCTGTCATAGTGCTGTTCGAGGAGTCCGGTCGGTGTAGTCATGAGGAGTTTTCGTCTTGGGCTAGGACGTTTCCCTACACTAACTGTCTGGATCTGATTTTGCACTTGTGATCTGGTTGAAAGAGTTCAACTTGCGCCCAACACATAGGCCTAGCTCTCTCAGTAATCCTAACGCTCCTTGAATCTAAGCCTCCCAGACACTTTATGCAAGATCAGATCTCTACCAACAGTATCCCTTCCAACACAAAGAACGTCTCTCCCTTAGCCCAAAAAGATCTCAGATCTAGAGTATGAAGGGGGGTTTGCAACAAGTCCAGCATTCTTGTTGCCCTTCCATATCACACAGAGACTAACTCCTCAGACCACACCTAACCGGGTTTCACGGAGCTCACTTCTCTCACTCCATCGTTTATGAGCACACTTTACCCATGCCAGCCCATTTACAATATCTATCAATTTTATTGAGTTGTATTTGGATTGATTTGATTTTGTTAGTTATAGTGGCTAGGTCATCCGCGTATGCGGCGGAGTTTATTGTGACTTGTGATGTGCCGAAAGTATATCCGTTACTGCCTCTTTCTAGCCATCTAAGTAGTGGTTCTAAAAATATTATAAATAGGTATGGGCTAAGGGTGTCCCCTTGTATAGTTCCTCTTTGGATGGGTATAGGTTTTGTTTTTCCAAAATGTTCACCGGTATAGCAAGTAGATGATTGGGAATAGATGTTTCCAATAAGTGTAGTTGCTTCTTTTGGGTAGCCAAGGTCTGTCATTATTGCTAGAAGTCTGGCATGGTCAATTGAGCCAAAGGCATTTTTGAAGTCCACGTATAGTATGTATATATCTTGGTTAGTGAATTTTGCGTCTTCTAATGCGGCTATTATAGTTTGTATTTGTCGTGCGGTACTTCTTTCCGCTCTGAATCCTTCTTGTCTATCATGTAGGATTTTGAATTTTTCGCCGTATGAAGATAGTATGTGGGTGAGTGTACTGGTAAAAAGTTTGTATATTGTGTTAGCTAGTGCAATTGGTCTATGATTGGGTAGCATGGACGGATTGCCTTTTTTGTATAGTAAAATTGTTGTACTTGTTTTCCATGAGTTTGGTATTTGTTTTTGTTTATAGCAGTGAGAGAAGAATAGGAATAGTAGATTATGAAATCTTGGAGGCATGTTTTTGAGTATTGAGTTTGGTATGCGGTCTGGGCCAGGGGCTTTATTATTTCCAAGGTTTTAGAGGCATGTGTCGTATGTGGCTCTGTTGAGATATTTATGTATTGGGATTTCTGGTTTGCCCCGTTTGTCAAGGGTATATCCGTCCATGTCATGTCATGGGTATTGGCGTACTGCGCATGTACATTCTATTGTATGTTGTAGCTGGTAATTACATGTTGGTACTGTTGGTCTATTGGTTTTTGTTTGTTAGTTAAATATTTCATTCGCAATGTCTTCGGGGCTAGTTAGAATATTATTATATTGGTCTGTGATACAGTCCATTGGCAGGGATTCAAGGTTTTTAAAGACTTTTTTGTTAATTTTTTTTGGGCTGATTTCGTATAGTTGTCTGTATTTTGAGATGGGTTTTTTAACGTTTTCTTTGGTGTATTTTGTGATTATTTTCCGGGCTTGTATGTTGGCATTTTTTGCAATTAGCGCGATGTCTTTTATCCATGTATCATGGGGAATGTCCGGAGGCGGCGGAGTAGGGATTTGGATATGTTGTATATTTAGAAGTTCATTGTATATGGGGTGGTTACGCCATTGAGGGTTGTTTTTTACAATTCTAATGGTTTTACGTATGGTATGGTATGTGGTTAAGTGTTGTTTCCAAGTTTTAGAAAGTTTTCGGGGTAAGTATCCGCCTTGTTGAGAAGTTCTATTTGTCATTTGAGGTATTGGGTGTGCTCTACAAGTTTGTTCTAATATATCAGAGATTTTATTGATGAGTTTGTCTAGGGTGTGGCATGCTTCTTTCCATTGAGCTTGTGATAAATGGCTAATATTTTCAAGAGTGTCTATGAGGGAGTCTATTTGTATGGAGTTTTCTTCAAAGAACTTTGTGTTGAATTTTTCTATGTTGGTTTTTGGGATGGGGTTGAGTATGCATATAGTGTCTTTGTTTAGGATTGTAGGAGTTCTACTAATTAGTGTGTTATTTGGGATGTGTAATTGTACGGGTGAATGGTCCAAGTTTAGAATAATATCTTTGTTTGTTGTGGAGGTGTATTCTGTATTGTTGTTTGTATTTATATAGAATCCATCTATTAGACTCCAATCACTATAATTATAGCCACCTTGTCTAGAGAATTGTGTATTAGTATTGATATAAGTGAAGTTTAAGTTTTCTGTGAAGCGACACCATTGGTAATCAATGTTATGAGGGGGGGTGTGATGGTTTTTATTTTGGCGGCCAATTAACGCTATGTCTCTGTTGAAGTCTCCGCATAATAGGTATGTATGATTGGGATTATTATTAATTTGGGATGTAATAGTGTTTTGTATATCTAAGAGAAATCTAGTATCTTTGGGATGGGATGGCATATACATGTGAAAGATTAACCACGGTTGTAGTGGGTGGTTAGTGATTTTAATTATTTGAATGTATGGTGATATGTGCATTGGGGTAGGGATTTTGTTGATGTTTCCTGAGAATGTATATTTTTTGTGTATTAATGTAAGGAGGCCACCTCGGCCCGGAGTGTATGGTCTCCGTTGTTGCATGCATCTTGTAAGCGTATGTGTATTGTTGTTTGTGTTTGTGACTAGAGTTTGTAAGCTAGGAAGGGCAGTGTTTAGTGAGGAGGCATTCCATGTGATTATGTATGTTTTTTCTTGGTTTGATCTAATGTTTTGGTTTTGAGGGGGGATGTAGGGAAGGGGTGGGGGAGGGTGGATGTATTCTGGTATATGGTCTAGACATTTTAGTGATTCATTTATGAGTTTGTTAGGTAGGTAGGGGAATTTTAGTTTTATTGTATCATTTGAGGGTGGTATGTCTTGACTATGTAGGAAGTCGTATAATTTTTTATGTATTGAGTTCTCATGGTTTATAATATTTTGGTTATTTATTGGGAATTCAGTATAAGGGTGTGGAGTGTAAATGTGTTGTTCTGGTGGGTTTTGTAAGTTTAGTAAAGTTTGTAGAAGTGTATTGGTCCATGTAATTGTGTCCAAATTTTGTGGATTTAAGAGATGGTTACATTCATCTATGTTTGGGTGAGTAGTAATTATTAGTGCATATAGCATGTGAGGTGGTGGATGCGTATTTTTTGTTGTATGTATTGGGCAATGTTTGGGTGTGTAGTGTTGTGTGTGTGGTGTAATGTATGTGTGTTTTTTAAAAAAGGTGCAAAGGATTTTGCAATGTGTTCGTATTCCGGTTGTAGTTTTATGGTATTAGGTATGAAGTATATTTTGGCCTTTTTCTTATGTGATGTAGGGTGTCTTTTTAGTATATTTGGCATTGGTCGGGGGTTGGTTTCTATGTCTCCTCCTAGGATTAGTAGGAGTTTGTGATATGTATGTTTAGTGTTGTATTTTAGAGTTTTTATTCTCTGTATAGAATTTTTTTTGGCTATAGTTATGTTGTTAAAGTTTTGTTTGTTTGAGGGGGAGTTGGTGTTGATATTTTGTATGTGGATAATGTGTTTTATTTTTATAGTGGATGTATTTGTATTCGTCTTTATCTTTTTTTGTATCCATATGTTTATTTGCGTATTTATTTTTGTTTTATTAATGTTGTATAGGTGTGTGTATATGTGTTTGGTTTTATGTTAGTGTTCATATTTAGTATTATTATTTTGTAGTATGTGGGTTTTTCGTTGGGCTTGGATCCGGGGTTGATTTCTACGTATCTGTTTAACATTAATAAGTTTTTATAGTGGAAGGGTTTGATATGTTGATTTTGTGTTGTTGATTTGTGTGTGTATTTTGGATATTTCTTTGTTGTTGTTTTTTTGGTTTTTTGTTTTGGTATTTTTGCACGTGTATGTATGTAATAGTAATAATGATATTTTTTTGTGGGTTTTGTTGGTGTTTTGTTTTTGTTTGTGGGTTTAGTTGTTTTGTTTTGATGTATATTTATTATGATTTTTGTTTTGGGTTTGTTTATATATGTGTTTTTGATATTGCTTTGTATGCATCTTTGAGTTTGTATTTTTGTAGGTTTTAGTTTGTGAATGTGAGTGTGTGGGTGTTTTTGTGTGTGTGTGTGTATGTATATATTCACAAAAGCATCATATTACAACTCAAATGTGGCTTCCTTGACTTGTAAAGGTAAACCCCTAATTTTTATGAGTCTACAAAATGTCAATTTTTAAAATCATTAGTCCCATTTTTTTCTTTCCTACTGTGCGAAAACACCCCTAAAAAGTTCAAATCCGAAGTCGAAATTCCAAAAAAAATATTATTTAAGAAGTTATGAGCTCACTGTTAAGTGAATCTGCGGAAATTACAGTTTCATCCATAAAAGATGAAAATTGTAGCACGGATGAAAACACAAGATGACGAATCACAGCTAATGAAAAATCACAACGGATGAAATTCGTAAAAACAATGGATGAGGAGGCAAAACTACAGTGGATGAAAAGGGAAAAAATCAACGAATGAAATGCCAATAAAGGGATGAAAAATAGTGGATGAAATGCCAAAAAGTGGCTTCCGCCCTAAATCTGAAATTAATATGTAATTAAAGAATTATGGACTTGGATAATTTCAGCAAATAAACCACAAAAATATGCCGGAATTTTTTTACAAATTTTTTACAAATTTTTACAAATTTTATTCAAATTATTAATATTTTCAAATTGGAATGGAAAGTAGGCTTCATAAACTTCATTTCATTATTTGGACTCAAAATCACAAAATTTCATGTTAATGACTCAAATTCAGATTTAGAGCTGGAGCTAGAATCTACGAAATGAGAAGAAATTCTGCAAATCTTCACTATAGTGATTTCAGCGACCTTTGAGGATTTTTAGAAAAAAGAGAAAATATCAAAAAAATCCGAAAGAAATTGGAATGATACCTCCAGATTCAATCTACAAGAGATGGTGACGCCGTAGGACTTACATGGATTTTCTAGTCGTGGTTCAATCAAAGTTTTAGGGGATCGCAAATTCTTAGTTGTCCAAACGCACAACTATCGCCATTATGAGTCTTCCAAACGAGTCAGGTGATAGAGTTCCCGTGTCCAGTTTGGCCACGTAGTCAAACCCAAGTGTCAATATTCAAAGCAACACTGACAAGGAGGTTATCTCTCATGTGAATCTCAGGGAGTCAAGTAACCCTTTCAAGTCTCAAGAGTCAATCCATCCCAATTTGTCTACTCCTCTTCCTTCTAGGTCAGAGTTGACATGTATAAAGGATTCTAGGTCAGAGTTGACACGTATTGATTTTAATAGTCTAGAACTCAATCGAGTGAAGTACTTGCCTCCAAAATACAATGGAGACATGATATTTGAAATGCCACTTCTACCTGAGGGGATTCCTACACAGTTTTGAGGGGGCCTGGTGGAATGTGTAAACAGTACAACGCTCACGCGTGGTGCCGGACGATGACTACAAACATTAAGAACGATTTCGGCCTCAGGTCCTGGAAGTCAACTTGTATTGGGCATCTCCAATGCCCAAACTCCACTTGTGACTATAAGTCCAAAAACAAAGGTCGCACCAATCAAACTGAGTGGAGCGGGTTTGCCTTCACCCCGTTTCCAGTCAATGTTGCACCGTCCGATAAGTTGACGTTGGCATGTTAGCTTTGTCGAACTCCCCTAATCTCTCTAGCTCTTTGTGATGCTCATATCTATTATATGACATCGGTTGATCTAGAACGCACTCGTGTGATCATTCATCTTGGGCATCATTGTCATCCTATCTCAAAAAAACTTTGATCAAACCGCGATGGACGTCATGCACAACTTTGTTGCAAAGGAAGTCCAACAAACATCAAAGGTTACCAACTTGGCAATTGTCATAGCTGTAAGTAAGGGTTTCTTCTCCGATTACTTGATCTGTCCGAGCTCCAGATCGTCGAGCCTAGATGGAGCATCTATGGATGTTGTCCTCAATCAATTTGAGACTCTCTCGTCTCCAAACATTAGAAATCTTGTATCAACGTGCAAGAGGTTCTACAACGGAGGAAAGGAAGTAATGGACAACATCATGGACCTAAAAGAGTCGTTAAAGTTTGAATTCATCCATGAGAACAAGTTCATGGGTCAATCCAAAGGTAATTTTTTGTATTTATATTGTCTGTTGATCGTCTAGGTAGTGGCATTGACCTTGTTAACCATATGCAAAGCGGGGGAGACCTTCAAGATTGTTGGCTAATGTTTAAACACATATAGGGGATCAAGGACTGGACTCCATGGCATGTCATTTGTACGACAATAAGTATTGTAGAGTAATGAGAATTGCCATGTGTGACATGCAATCGGAGGATGCTGAAGCACAACAGCTATTTTGGGAGAACCTGAATGATAATAAAGAACCATGCCCTAGAAAAGACAAACTTCAAAGGATTCATGGCTGACAACGTTGGTGCAAACTGGCATGTTATTCGACGAGTTTATGGCAATGGCAACAAGGACAGGCCCATAGAGAATAAAGAACGGATTTGTTTATTCCATTGGAGTAAGTGTCTTCAGTGAGCCGCTACAAGATGCATACTTCGTGGCTTCTAGGAGCAGCATATTGTCCTTTGCAAATCTAAAAAACGCAAAGAGTGAAGAGGAGGCTGAAGCTGAGTACAATGTAATTGGTGGGTGATGGGTGTCTTCTTGTGCAACTACCGAAAGTGGGCGTTGAACTCTAGACAATTGGATGGCTTTTAGGCACTTCCATTATTGACAATCAAGCGGCGCTATCCAATTTGTAACTACTCATCCTTCCTTTTATATATTTATTTGTAGTGCTTACTCAAAGAGAGAGATAAGATTAATTTAATGCAATTGATGTGTCTGCTCAGGATCTCACACTTGATCAATGATCCGACATGCCATTGTGCAACCTTGCGGAATCTGTCCACAACTGTTGGCTACAAAAATTCGGAAATATGATGACGTGTTTGTATACAACAACTGCGAACGACCTCATCTGTGTTTTTATGCAGATCACTTCATATCGTGCATGGTTGAAAGGTGGCACGTCTAGAAAAGGCCCTGACAAAGAAACGCTTCGTTTGCGGTCTATTCAACACTCATGTGATCCTAAATTCATAGATGAGGTTGTTAGGAACTTCTCTGGGGCTAGGGAACTTTTAATGAGGATAGGTGGGTTAGAAGGGGCAGAGATTTTTGAGTCTACCAAATGGAAGTTTGACATGCCACCGGGGTCCAACCACGATTTCCACCCATCTAATGTAGTGAACTACTCTACTTCCCGTGACGGCCGAAGGGTGTCTTGAGTGCATATTGAGGAGGTCCTTAGTGGACAAAACTCTACAAGTGCAGCATACCACATCCATTTTGGAATCATATTTAATCCATCCAAGTGGCACATTGCCCGCCTCCCTAAATCTACTCGGAAATGCCAAGCATTGCAAACTCATACTGGTGGGCAATACAACACTAAAGTTGGACGTGGGAGACATGGAACTCGAGCCCCTCCATATGGTGGTATGAAAAGGAATCAAGGATTACATATCATTGCGGGCTGTGGCTGTTGAATTATGGTTTTGTCTCGACGATATTGGCCGTTGTATAAATGAGTCGAAGAAATCGCTTGTCGTGGATTAGCCAACAATTCCAATGATGTGGCATGTGAAGGTTGATACCACTGTAATAGTGCAAGAGATACTAGCATTGGAAGAAGTAGGTTTCCAGTTGTAGTAGGGTGGAGGTCTTTCATTGTGAAGACAATTCCAAGTGTTTATGGACATGCCACTTCCGTAGTCGCACTTCCTTGTTCCGGCAAATCCAAATTCTTACCACACCTTCAGGAACGGCTACACGATTCGTAGCACCATGGATGTTCCAACGATTGAGCAACGCAAGAAGTGGTCAAGCGCCGCTCTTATAAATAATTGCTACGGCTTCAACCTTTATGCCATGCCGTATCCAGGTTTGAGATACGTTATCTCACTTGACATAGAGAAGAACAAATCGTATTGCATCACCTTCGCGGACCTCATAAGGTGTTCGTGCCTTGATTTTTTGAAGGTGCAATTGGAGGCGTTGGGAAAGAAGGGACAATGGAAGTATTGCAAGCATGTGTATTACATCTTATGTTACCTTCGTAAAATGGATTACAAGTAGGACTTATTCATGCATGCTCCGAGTTGTAGCTTTAACGAAGTCATGCAAATTCTAGTGCTTGCCAACATTGCAGAAAAAGATTGAGAAAGGCGATGATGTTGTACTTTTTAGAAAGATCTACAATCTTTAATTGCTCAGACGAAGAGTTGCAGTGTCATAGACATAGACGTTAATTTGGTTAATGTATCTACTGAGTTTGTTATGATTGATTAATTGGCGTACTCCACATGCACTATCGCACTCAATGGACAATTTCGTACAAATTTAATTCAGAGTAGAAACTATCAACTTTTCCTAAAAATCGTGTTCGGATTTGTGTAAATGATCCCATATAATGCCAATGTGATGTCCCTGTAATACTCGGATGATACCCGGATAATGCTATGGTAAAAACCGTTCAAAACCTAGGAAATATCCTCCTAACACCTATGTAATACCCTTTATTAAACCTTGTGTCCAAGTCACTGGATGTTCATAAATAATAAATTTGGCCAAGCCTAGACAAAAAATTTAACCTACCAAACTTAGCACGAGGTAGAATTTTTGCTGAAAATTATATATCTTTTAAACGAAAATATGCCCCATACAAATGTAGATCATTCTGAATTTAATAAAATTAGACAAAGATTATAACCAAAGCACGGGATAATAAAAACGACCAAACTAAAAAAAATTATATCAAAAGTGACCACAGTTATAGGCTATTTGCTTATAATTATTTAAAAAATTGGAGAATTCATAGTTTTGCCAAAATTGCCCACAATTTCACTTCGGAAACAAAAATAGTGATTTTTTTTCCCGTTTTCAGAGTTTTTTAGGCTCGCCACTAACAAGATAGCTTGACTGCCTTTTGTTTCAATGAAAAGTTTGATATTAACAAGGTGTGACATATTTGTCATTTGATAATATCACATTTGAAGGATTTATGCATAATGTGATATTATAAGAAAAAAGTAGAAAAACAAAAAAAGTAACAAAGTAACCAAATAACCAACTCTTACAATGAATCGCCTCCATATTGCACTTAAACATCTTGAATAGGCAAAAGATATTTGGCATACCATTTTTGTCCACTCTCATTGAGGAGGGTAATTTCCTTGTTTTCATAAGAGGAGAAACTTGTTGCAAAAGGTCTACAAAGTTTTTGCATCAACCAAATTACCAAATATAAAATATAGACTACCGGGATTCATTCTTTGAGTTCTTTGTGCAAAGAAAATCATACAAACACATAAGAATTTATTATGCAAGACTAGTCCTTGTTGATGTTATTTATTGAGATGTAGATTCCTTTGAACACACCCTATAAAATTGATAAAAAATCAAGATGGTATCATAGTATCAAAGGGCTAATATTTTGAAGCATAAAAAAATACATATACACAAATGTAGAAACAAACGAGCAAAAACAATTAACTCACCAACATAAAACTTGACTTTTGGTTATCACCATCATTGACGTTTGTGATGATAACTTTATGAACTTTGTGGTGATAACTTCTGTGAACTTTGTGGTGACTTATTTCGTATTGCTATGAGGTGCACCAAGTATTGTTACACACTTAACGTGCATCATCTATGTCACCTTTGTCATCCGGTCACTTATTCATCTATTTGTCTTGTTATTGTCACATTTACACTACACTTTTTGGAAAAAACAAAGGTGATATTCTCAAGGTTGATAGGGATATTAACAAGGGAGTTTTGAACTAGGAAAATTGGTTTTAAGGTTTTGGGTGATAATACCAAGGTGTTCATTAACAAGGGTGATATTATCAAGGTTAGAGCATCTCCACCGGGGTACAAGGTTCCGGCAGATTCCCCAATTTGTTGTCTTGGTGAACCTATTTTCTCCTACCGCAGGGACATGCACGGTAGGTTGGTCGACTGAGCTAGTGGACGATAGCTTCTCCAACACCAAATTGCCGACTTTTTCCGGGCGTGTGCTAAAATATGTGAGGGAGACACATCAAATAGTCGCTCGCAGCATGGCGTTCATCACATTCAGTTTGCTTTAGTTCTCGTTAGTTTGATTCAGTTCTCATTAGTTTGCTTTTGTTTGGATGTAAAGTTTAGTTGAGGGTACTTTCTCCGTCTTTCACCACCCGGACCAATGGCGGTGGAGCTCACCCACGAGATCTCTATTCCGGGCTATGCTCCCCCTGGGCGTCCCCAGCCTAGCCGTGTTGGCGTCATGGGTGGAGATGCTCCTTAGACCGTACACTAATAAAAAAAATTACATGACTCTTTGACTCCCACACACTTGCTTGAAAATGAATACCTATCCAATCTAAAAATTGACATCCATATCCATCCATGTGATTGAGGTAAATTAGTGTAGATGATTCACACCAACAATAATACATCCACATTGTACAAGGTGAACGGTGTACACTCAACCTTCTTTAAATGTTTATGGTCGTGAGCCAAAAAAATCATAACACACATCAAAAATAACATTTATAAGACCTCCAAAAAATCTATAACACATATCAAAAATAACATTTATAAGACTTCAAAATTAAGTTTATAACATTTATCAAAAATAGCATTTATAAAAGTTGAAAATTCATAGCACATGTTGAAAATCACATTTTTAAGACTTCAAAATGATTTTATAACGTATATAAAAGTGAATGATGAAAGTACAATAAAATATAAATAATAATTCAACTCAGCTAATTCAAATAAAGAATCTATTGTGGTTTGACAAGATTCCTTTGTACGCCAACAATAAACTTATTTTGAAGTGCTCAAATGTTTATGAGATGTGAAAGAACTTTTGGTCTTTGATCCAAAAACTTCTTCAACGTCTCAAGTACACACTCTACATCATTGAATCTTATAACTTCTTCTACCATATCATCAGATGTCATCTACCATAACCTCATCCTTATCACATTTTTTATATTCAGAGGGTAGCAAATCTATAATATCCTCATCAGTAGGTTCATAAGGATGATTTAGATTAAACTCTAGCTTGTAATTGATAAACTCATTAGCCTCAATAGTGTCATTTTTCACAATGTGAGATGATAACAATGTAAGCTAATCCAGTAAAGCCGCAACGTCATGACTCATGAATCTCTTTTAGACACCTAGTTTCTCCCCACTCATTTTCAACAAGACATGAAAGAATACATGTATGCTTTTAACAATTCTGAATTGTTGATACAGTAACTCCACTATGCCATGCTCTCTCAACCATGATCAGAGCTTGATACACATCAATAGCAATATTATTCTTTGCCATGATACAATCTATTTGATGTCGAATCACCAACATCCGGTGATGGATTTAAATGATGCAATAATGCATGCATCCATAGGTTCAAAGCAATTGGTGGTATTTGGGGGTAAGAATAATAATTGTGTCACCTTCAAACGTGAACCTACATTTCGCAATTGATGTCCAGAAAATTATCAACAAATAAGAGAATTTTCTCTTTCTCTGCCATCACCATCGTGTTCTTGAAATCTAATATAAACCGCTCAAAAATCTCTATAGTCAACTATGCTTTCTTATAAGCAACCCATATAATACCCAGGTTCTCTAGATTCTGAATGTATCTGGAAGTAAAAGCTCGAGACATAAAATATTGATTTATAATCAATGGAGGAAGGCAAAGGATTCCATCACCATTTGTAGTCACTACCACCACAATGCACTCCTTCTGCTTCTTCTTCCTAGATACTTGCTTTGTAGCTAAAGTGCAATTTAGTTCTAACCCGTAAAAGATACAAGTCTCGTCCATGTTAAAAAAATCACCAATGTAGTACTAAGATACTATGGCCTTAACATCCTCCATTTGCTTTAAAATCGCTTCAAAACTATTTGCTAATGCATCTTCTCCATGGCAAATATAACTTTCTATTTGAAATCTCTTCTTGAACTTCTCTACCCACCCATTCAAAAATTGAAGCTTCTTCTCACTTGCATCTCTTCGTAATAATGCTTATAATCTATCCGCCGCAGCTATCACAAGATCATCATATAAAACAACCCCTTTCTCCTACATTCTAGTGAACCAATTGAAAGTAGTTGCCTCCACTTTTGGACATTAAGCCTTTCTCATGGGCTTCAAATCATCCAAGTTGCCTACATCAATGACCATAATAACTAATCCATTCCGTTTCGACAGTCTACCAATAGTCATCCGAGAACCTCAAGCATTGCACTTAGCATTTGCCCACTCATACAAAGCCTTGTTAGTAATCTTGTGGCTTGCAGCTAATACCCCTTGTAATAAATAATAGTTTTTTGTTGTTTCTGCAATGTCAATTTGCAATCCTTGCCCATTGCAATCCTTGACTGAGACTCAACAATTGAAACATGGAAACTCATATTCAATTTTGAGGTAGATCTCTTCTCACTCCATTACGTCAATTTTGCCTCAAAGAAATAAGAACAAAAGAATTTCTCGATGCAAAATGAATAAAAAGATATTTAAACTCTCAAATACTTCCCCTCAATCTATGTCCTGACTCCCCTAACTCCTTGTCTCTACTCCCCTAATCCCTTTCCCCAACTCCTTAAACTTCCCTCAACCTTCTCTCATGACTCCCTTAACTCCCCCTAATCCTCTTCTTCTACTTCCTCTCTCTGACCTGACAATGTCCCCTCTCTCCCTCCCGACTTGTCCCAACTCCCCCTCCCCTCTTCCTCCCGACATGTCCTGACTCCCCCCCTCTCCTCTCCCTTCCCAACATGTTTCGACTTCCCTCTTCCCTGCCTGTCTCAACTCTCCACTTCCCCAACTTGACCCTCTGTGACCTTCTGACCAAACCCTCTTTCACCCTCCGACTTGAAGCTCTCCCTCGACTGCCCCCTTTCAATTCCGACTTTGATCCTCTTAATCCCGACTCCCCTTCTCCCCAACTCTCCCAAGCCAACTCCCTCTTCCACTAAGTTACATAACAATGTCCCAATTTCCTCTTCTACTCCATTTTTTAATTGAAAATGCAAATAAGTTAATCCCTAAGGCCCAATGTCCCCTCTAGGTACATTTTGTTTTGAGTAGGGTACCACGTCATCAAATTTGGGCATGATTTTTTGAGATTTTTTTTATTGAATGGGCGATTTAAAGTAGCTTCATGTAAACATAATTTTGTAGAAATCTGACATATGATTCAAAAGTTATGATTTTTTTTCAATATCATATGCAAATAGTGTAGCGATTAAGTGTGACATATAACAAATAGTATAGCAATACTTTGATTAACTCTAAATTGAATAGAAATTCGAGCTTTTGTCCAGTTAATAATTTTAAAAATCCTGCTGGAAAGATAATAGTAATCTTTGCATCTACTATACGGATTTTTTTATTTCAAAATTATGAGAAGGATATGATATATGCAAGACTTGAAGTGTATTGTTGATTCTTAGCACATAGTTGCATTGGAGGATTTTTAAAGACATCTTCTACTCCTCTTCTACTTCTAAAATTTTGTGCACATGTGTCTGACATGATCCTTTTAAGTTAAAATTAGAAAACCACAAACCATAGTGCAACAATATGCCATAGAGGGTGGTCGAAGTTTCTTGAAGGTGTTTAGTATGACCTCAAAAAGAATTTATGTCTCACTTCAAAGGCTGATATTTTTCAATTCGTGTGGTCAAACTAAACAATTTTTTTACCACATGCACTTGTACAATCCTAGTACAAGATCCTACAATTAGATATGTAAAAATTGAGTTTGTTTGCATTTTGTGTTGAATGCATTGAAACTAGCAGCTTTCAGTGAGTGTGGGTGGTAAAATGCCTTGGGCCTTTAGAGGTTAAGTGCAAAAGATATGGTTTATTAAATAAAAGAGCTTAAAAACTTTTGGCTCCAATGTATTACATGTATAATGTTGTTATTTCAACTTTAACTCTTATAGAGGTGAAATTTAGAAAGGAGGGAGCGGAAAATGTTATAACACTTAACATATAACACTTGAAGCATCTCCACCCCACACCCCCATCCCCCCATCTTGTATGAGGAGAGGGGGGGTGGGAGAGGCACACGGGGAGCATATGGCGGACAACTTCTACACCGTGCTTCAATACCAACCGGAAGCCATGACAAAGGCACTTAAAGCAGTTTAACATGCATAGATAATTTCTGACAAGAACAAGCACATATAAACTGGAGAGAAAGAAAAAAGGTTCTGAACTCCAATGAAATTTGCAAAAAGTAGGCGGAGACACTGGCAACTATCCCCTCGCTTCCACATGGTGGCACGGGAGTGGTGAACGGGCCAGGGATAACAAAGCGTGCACCTAATGTTTCCGTAAAAAAGGTCACGCGGGCGCCAACCCGGCTAGCCCACCTGGAGCGGGATGGTGGCCGCGGTGAGGAGGCACGAATTGTCATGCTCGTCAAAACGGACAGTTCCCCTTAGGTCCAATGCCCCATTGGAGATGCTCTTAGGCCCGCTTTACACTATGGTGGCGAACTCCACCGGCCAAGAATTCAAGGGAAATGGAGCATATGATTGGAGTACAATTTGTTCTTCACTGGATTGGATTTACACTATGGCCAAGACTTGACCGGTGAAGAACTTCAAGCATGGATGAAAAAATGACATGGATGCCTATCTGGCAACACCTTTTTGAAGAGTTCCTCTCCTTTAGATTAGTTTCTTGTCCGACCTCAACCCCCCGGACAAGAATCCAAACCACTGGAGAAGAATAACTTACTTAAAATATTTTTTTCCTCTGCAAATTCGCGCTTCTGTTACAAGTCCTCTGATGCAACTTGCATAACCAGAGAGGTGTTTCTCTTTGGCTTTGCAATACTCTGCAAAAATCTTCAATTACCAAAGCACTCTTTGTGAGTTCTCTAATCTTTCTGCATAGATGGTTAATTTGATGTTTATTAAAAAACTAGACTTTTCTAAACTTTACTGTAGCTCCAGTTCTTGCTTCTTTTTCCATGAGTGTCTATTTTGAAAAAACATTAATGGGTAAGCCCTGCATTTTTGTCTATTTTATGTCATACAAACTTCAAGTGAGTTAGATTAGTATTGAATGAGTCACATGCACTTTAGTGGAAGGGGGTTCTGCAAAAAAAATTCAGAGTTAGTTTTTAACACTGCAACTTTGGCGTGCTGTAACTTTTTGGTGGCAGGTTCTTTTTCAACAATTATTTTACTCAAAGATGCGCATTTTTGTTTTGTTTGTGAAGTACAAATTTCAAGTCATTTCAATTAGTATTGAGTGAGTTTCGTGCATTTTAGTGAAAGGGAGTTCTCCCAGAAAATTCTAAATCAGTATTGAACACTACAACTTCGGCGTGCTGTAACTTCTTGATGGAAGGTTTTTTTTAATCATTTGTTTTGGTCAAAGATGTGCATTTTTGTCTAGTTTATGTGGTACAAATTTCAATTTAGTTCGACAAGGATTGAGTGAGTTACGTGCATTTTAGTGGAAGGGGGTTTTGCATATTTGCAAATTTTTATGGCTCTCAAAATTACATTGTATGTCAAATTCATGTGAACTTTTTATCACACAAACTAGACAAGAAGGGCCATTTTTTCCAACAAGTTTTACTACATTTTTATACTTGATGTAAAATGTATAGATTTTGAAAGGTGATTGCAGCCAAAAACGCATGGGGGACCTTATAACATTAAATAGATGGAGATATCCATCCTTAGTTCAAAGAAATCAAAAGCCAATTTGGAAAATGATTTTTCATCTACAAAGAGTTGGCCCATTGAAGAAATTAAAAGAAAAAGATAAGATGACATTGGCAAAAAGCCGGAAGGAAATAAAAAAACAGCTTATATTGATGGTACATGTTTTATTTAGAATAGTTGCTTTTAAGTTTGACCTTATATTTGGACATCAATCGTTGTCAAGGTATATCTTATCTTTATTTTTATTCTTACATTGGAATCTTTTGAGATTTCTTTTTCACTCTTCCAATGTGCAAAAATCATTTCATTTCTATTGATTGGATCAATTATTGTCCACATTAAAAAACAATGTCCTAATGTTTCATACTTATATATTTTTTCAAGTTATGTGTTATTTTTCATATTTCACTTTCATAATTATTGTATTGAAAACATTGTATACCAACTTCATTTCGTCTTTTTACAATATGATCTCAAGAAGGATCGAAACAATATTGATTTTATGTCAATATTGATATAGAATGCATTGATTATGATCCATATGGAATCTATATGACCATAAGAAACACATATCTCTGATATATTTTACATATGAACAAAAGGGCCTTCTATTTTCTTGATGTACTTTTGGTAAATAAATTTTGAACAACCAAATCAAATTTTTTTGTACTATAAAAATTATAAAGTACAACCCACGGTAAGCACATAGATGTGTTGTTACTGAAACTAATGTCAGCATCAATAAGCCAAATTTGCTAATTGAAGAAAAGGCAAGCAAATAATTAAAAGGTTTGAAACAAATCAATTATAACATGGCTATGTGTGTGCTAACAATATGTATATTGTATTCATGTGATATTTTTACCACACAAACTAGACAAGTAAGGGCTTGTTTCCCAACAAGTGTTACTACATTTGGACATTTGATGCAAAAGATATAAATTTTTGTAGTTCAACGGAGCCCATAATGTACATAATATGTCCACGGGTACCATTAGAAATTGTGGTTTCCATTGGCTAGCATAATCTTTCTTGGTGGTGAAGTTCACCGGTGGTCTTCACCTCATGAAGTTGGCCGGTGGACTTCACCATTGGGTGTTTATACTACTAATTGGTCAAGACTTCTTCATGCATTACTTTATTCTTTTTTTTGTCTTGTCCACCATCCACCACTCGCCTCAGATAACCATGTCTTGACCGAGACTTCTTGACCTGCCGGTGGAGTTCTCCACCATAGTGTAAACAACCCCTTAGAAGTGTTAATTTTTAGGGAGCAAAAATCTTCATATCATTTATTGAATTATAACATATAAAGAGGTAACATTTAAAGTGGGTCAAAAGTACAAGTTTCATGACAGCAAGACACAGAATATAGACAAGTGGGGTAGGAATTCTCAATATAATATGTTCAAGGGGGTCAACATGTAGCTGGATTCCAGGCTTCAATGATAACCCATACCTCCGCTTTCTGCTACCATAAAACTCAAGTCAACCCTGCACAGTAAACTCCACAAATATAGTAAGGTATTTTTGCGGCACGGTTGCGGCTCGTTGCGGCTCGGTACATTACATGGAGTAAACTAATCCTTGAAGGTCTGAGAAGTTGCATTTTCTGTGCATTTGATGTACAAGGTGCAAGAACTGTTACAAAAGTTACCCTGACCAACGCCACCAATGGCTTTTCAAGTTCAGATCATTGAATTGCACCCTCTACATTGGTTGGAGAACTTGCAAACAATGGTCACGTATTCTAGTGCCGTATTTGAACATGACATGTTTCAGATTGATTGAAATGACCTCCAAATGAAAGTCGTTTATTTGAAGAATCTTCCATCCAAAGATGTATTGGTCGTGCTATATTTTAATACATCACTTGTACTCTAAGGGTAGTATGTATATATGGTAAGGGTAAACTATGCTGTTACCTGATTGACGTCAAGGTGATTTACTGGACTTGCCGACTGGTGGCGACAAATCCGTGTAGTCAACTTGTGGCAGGCGCGCCACTGCGGGCACCGTGGACGGCGGTGCCGCTAGCTGCTGCTGCTCCAGTGGTTGTGGGATCGCCCTCTAGATGCGGGTCGCCGTCTTCAGCGGCACTTCCTTCTCAGCATCTGACCTACTCCCTGGCGATGTCGACGACGCGGCGTCTTGTGAATCTCGCTGTGATTGCTTTGCGGCGTGCACTCATCTAGGACAGGTACCACAGAACTGAAGACACATTCCTCTGGACGTGGAAAACACTAGACTGGAAATGGGAGTACTAGATCAGTGAAGCTTTGTTGGCGGTTGTTTCCCTTGTTTTGCAACAGTCTCGTTGGGACTATACTAGTGCATCTCCGACTTACGTTGCTTTACAGGTATTTGCGTGTCGTGCACAGGGAGGATAGGAACGTTTCCCAGTTATTCGAACAGGGGATTCTAAAGTCTTCCCCACTTCCGAAAACATTGTAAGATCTGTTTAAGATAGCGCACCTGCCCTGCAAAAGCATCGTAGTTTTCCTTCTTCACTGATTGTAAAGCAGGGAAGTCATTGCCAACACCAGTTTCCAGCTCTGGTTTTTTATGTCCAGTCGGTGGTTTTGGTTGAGGGCAGGCTGGGCTATTGCTTGTTGCTCGACTAGCGCGTGCACCACAACCCGGTCGTGCGCCATGACGCGCCGCCTCAACTCTATGCGCAAGCTCGGCCGCACGACCGCGCACTGATCGGCTCTCCTCAGGTAGACCTCTCTTTTTCCACTCCATTCCAATGAATCTCCTCGTTACTAGCACTTGTGAGAGGCGTGTGGACGATCGGATTCCCTAACTTCGTGGTGTTTTGTTGGTGCAGGAATATCGTATCGAAGCCACGGTTCCAAAGGTTGGGAATTCTGTCATGTTGCGGAATCAGGGTTTTTTTTTTAGATCATGAGCAAAGTTCGTGGTGGTCGCTGATTTTCGAGATCATTGTCTGTTGTTGAGCTTGTTTTGAATCATTTGGGTGGAAGTTGAGCGATCGTGGGTTTGTGGTTTCTAGGCTTTAGGGTTTATGCTAAGTTAGAAGCACTTGACACTGCTACTGCGTCTACAATCACTTGCGGTTTTCTGCCAATAGAGATTGTAGGTGGCACGAGCCTAGATCCTGTTACTATTCAAGCTACTTACAATCTTAGTCGGAGGAATCTACTGGCATGAAAAACATTTGCCTTCAATGTAATAGAACTGTTTTCTCTCTTCATCTCCTTGTAGAACATGATCTCAATGTTCAATTTGTCATTCTACCTCACCTGATATATGTGTTTCAATGAATTTTCGTACAGGTCTATGTAGACTTGTAAAAGCAAGTCCAGCCACAAAAAAACTCAAAATGGGGTTCTTCGGGAAGATTCAGTTTTTCATGTTAGCAGCAGTTTTTTCGAGAACTGGAGTACTGGCTCAAGCTCCTTCACAAGCAGGTACTCATGTTAATTTCATACTAATTGATTTTTCTTCGTTGCTATCGTTCTATTCTCGCAGATGGATAACCACCATGGTTACTAGTCTTCCTCTCTAGAACCCAACTTTTCATTTTTCGCTGTCTTCCAAAGCTCTGTGTAAGTTTGGTGATGCTCTCTTGCAGGTTTCATAAGCATTGACTGTGGAGCAACAAGCAGCTATGTCGACGCGGTTACTGGCATTACCTGGGCTCCTGATACCAACTACACTTCTGTTGGAGTGAACTCCGCCAAGGTACCGGGAACCGCAACGTTTTCAGCTGCAATGTCCACCCTCCGCTACTTCCCCAATCCACAGAAGCACTGTTATGAGCTGCCCGGCACAGTACCCAATGCTTCATACATGGTTCGTTCAACCTTCTGGTACGGAAACTATGACGGGCTTGACAGGACTCCTTCCTTTCAACTAGCTTTGGATTCATCACAGGGGTTGTCGGTCAATGCGAGTGGTCTCACTGCGCCCTACATCTTTGAACTCATCTACAAAGCCAGAACGACTTCAATCACGGTCTGTCTGTACCGTGATGCTACAAATTCCACCCCCATCATCTCTTCTCTAGAGCTCCGGCCTTTCTTACCTGGAGCATATGAACAGAATATTCTCAAAAGCGCCGGCGCCTTGGGACTTCTATTCCGGTTCAACATGGGAGGAACCTTTGGTAAAGTAATCAGGTACACGTGCTTTGTCATGGAAATGGCCCTGGTTGTCAACTGTCTTCAGTTTGATCTCACCAGTAAAATCATGTTGTTTGCAGGTATCCAGATGACGTATATGATCGCCGATGGACGAGTTGGACTTCGGATGGGGTAGCACTGGAGACGGCCTCTCCGGTGAATTCCAGTACGCTTCCCTTGATGCCTCCATCAGCTGTGATGCAAACAGCCTCGGCCGGAGCAGCTGTGGGACCTCAAGTTTATCTGAGCGATTTCTTTAGTTCGCTCTCGAAACTCACTAATCCAGATTCACTCTTGAGTTTGTACTTTGCCGAGATCAGTCCGACTTCCTCGGCAACTTCAAGGGCTTTCAACATCAGCCTCAACGCCAACTCCTCGATGGTTACGGAGAATCCTTACGTCGATGCAGGCGGCCCTTTCAAAGCTGATGTCAAGCATTTCACTGGTTGGACAGGCACTCCGTCCGTGGGCGTCACCCTCACTCCACTTCCTACCGCAACCGATCCTCCATTGCTGAACGCTGTTGAGGCCTTCGTGGGGTTTACGTTTACTACCCTTACAACCGCTGCAACAGATGGTAAGCAACCCAGGTTGAGTACTAGATTATCTGTGCTTTTTAATTGTTTTCATAGCGAAGATGATATGTTCGTTGGTTGTGTCATCTCTCTGATCATGTGGTTTCTTTCTGGCAGTTCTTGCAATTTCACAAATCAAGGAAGCTCTTGATCTTACTTTGAGCTCCGCTGGGGATCCTTGCCTACCTGTACCTATTGGTTGGATTACGTGCTCTACTGACAGTCCTCCGCGAGTGACTACCATGTAAGTTTCTTCACTTAAGTCATCCAAATTGTCAGGGAGAAGGGATATTCTTGGATGCACCATGCCTTGGGATATTATTCATAGTTTTGCTGCAAGGCTGATACGTCAATGTATGTAAGTAACCATTTCCTGTTGATTTTGCTTCCTCCTGTTCCTTCACTTTGATGTTATCATTCGCTTCTAATACCATCATTCTGTCATTTTCTTCTTGGTGGCTCAACAGTAAGCTATCCAATTACAGTCTCAGTGGAAACATCCCTGCTGCTGTCGCATCGCTCTCAGCTCTTACGCTCTTGTAAGCATTCTAAAAGAGTTCTTTACTTGGTAGGCTTGGTCAATCAAAGGTAATGTTTCCTGTTGGTGTGAAGACTAACCAGTGCTCTCTCATGCTCTACAGATGGTTGGACAATAATGCACTTACTGGAGCTATCCCTGATTTGAGTAAATTGACACGCTTGACGTCATTGTAAGAATAATTGGTGTTCTGCTGTTATAAAGTGCAATGTTTTCATTCAAAAACTTCTTCCCGGGAGCCAAAATCCTCATTTCTTGTGTGTTGTCTTCTTCTTTCGTACGCAGGCATTTGCAGAACAATGCCTTGAATGGAACTATTCCTGCAACCTTGGGAACCCTTCCATTAACAGAACTGTGAGTATTTCATCTTCACGACGCAATTCCGTTGTCACGACTTCCATTACTTGTACTGGCAATCAACGGTATTATACCTATTTAAACACTGAACATGAAAACACCATGAGGAACGAATTTTGTTACGGGATTTTCGGCTAACAATGAATTTGGCGTGGTTTTGATGTTTGTTTCAGGCTCTTGCAGAATAACAACCTTGTTGGTAAGGTCCCTGATTCGTTGATCAGGGCCAATTTGTTTCTAGAGTAAGCACCATCTTCCTTTTGAAACTTTAAGCAGTAACTCCTGCAATAATCCAAGGTGTTTCAATCTGTTAGACGCTTTTACATATGCTACTATAATCTTGATGGTTCATGGACATCCACCGAGAATAGATGAAATGTGACTTTGCCTTCTGCTAGTAAATGTTTTGGAAAATAATAACATACTAGATCTATATGTAAGCTCTTGTATTTGGTACTAAGGAGATGAAAATTGCGTGTTCAGTGTTAGAGGGAACCCAGGCATAACTGATACAAGGGTAGATAATGGCCCTACGGCAGCACCTGCACCTGCACCTCCCATTTTGGGTCCTGCAGCAGGTCCATCGTCAAAGTCGAGCACAGCCCTCATTGCAGGGATCGTTGGTGGAGTTGTGGGAGCAATTGTGCTCATTGCATGTGTAGTAGTCATAATCTGGAGGCAACGGAAGAAGAGGTCTAAACTCAAGGACAGAAAACCAATGGCAGAGTCTTCTCAAGGTATATTACAACGAGAGGCTGAACATGCAAGTCTTTTTCATAAAGTGCTTGATAGTTTATATTGTTTGCCCTCTGTTGCTTACTATCAATTTTGACCGGTAACATCCTATTGATTTCCTTTGTGAAGGTCAAAGTCATAAGCCCATTGAAAGTGGTCTAGTACCGGGAGCACAACGCTATTCGTATGCAGAAATTGTAGCAGCTTCAAATAACTTCAGAGATAAAATAGGCTCCGGTGGGTTTGGACCTGTGCACTATGGAAGGTTGCGAAATGGCCAAGAGGTAGCCATCAAAACTCTAGATGTGAATTCTCATCAAGGATCTCAGGAATTCACAAATGAGGTACGCTTTGATCACACCAAGACTTGAAAAGACCGAGCGTTTTTGTTGTAATTTTTTTTTTCTCTACTGTAAGCTCAATATTCTACTATCTAGAACGATAAATCTGTGTGGAGAGAAAAGAGGCAATCTCGTGAACTGTTGTGTATTATTGGTTGCAGGTGGAGCTCCTTTCTAAGATTCATCACAAGAATTTGGTAAAGCTTCTTGGATTCTGTGAAGAAGGCGAACATCAAGTGTTGGTTTATGAATACTTGCACAAAGGCACCGTGCAGGAACATTTATATGGTAAGTCACAAACATAGATCAGTTAAACGATTCATTCATGCAATCAAAAACCACAGCTGCATTGTCATGTCACGTACAAAGAGTATAATGACTCGCTTGAATGCAGGACCCAAGGCTGCCCAAGAGCCGCTCAACTTGAAGATGCGTCTTGACATTGCTTTAAATGCTGCACAAGGTACTACGCTTTGAACTCAACTCGGAAGAACTCATCGTGAAGTTGCCAACTCGGTCCTTGTGTGGAGATTTGGATGATGTCAAGTCAATCACCTTGTTGTGTTGCTATGGGATGCAGGAGTGGAGTATCTGCACAATGGATGCAATCCGAATATCATTCACCGCGATATCAAGAGCAACAACATCCTTCTCACTGACAAATATGTGGCCAAGGTGGCCGACTTCGGGCTTTCGAAGCTGGGGGGCGCCTTGGACGCCACCCATGTCGTTACAGATGTGAAAGGCACACCTGGATATCTGGACCCAGAGTATGACCACCACTTGACCTGTTGTACAAGCAAGTGAGGATCATGCATGAATGGAGTGATTTTCTGATGAATATGTTGTTCGTGCAGGTACTACGTTTCAAACGCCCTGACGGCGAAGAGTGACGTGTACAGCTTTGGCGTGGTTCTTTTGGAGATCTTGGGCGCTCGGCCACCAATTGTGCCAAACAGCCCAGATCCAACGCATACCAACATCTGCCATTGGGTACGATTCCATACTCCGCCATCTCAACCAGTTCAGCTGCTTGTTGAGTACTCTTTGCTATGGTCCAACCCCTAACGGTACAACTTCTACTCATCGAAAACTAGAAAATTCCTCTGTGCATCCAAACTAGCCCACGTTGTAGGAGAATCATCACTGGAAAGAGGAAGTACGGATCCATGTATGAAAGTTCATTTTTATTCGTTGTGGGCGTTCATGTAGACACTTCCATTGGCATGGGCGCTAGTTAGGGGTTAACTCCTCAACGGTAGTCAGGAACCGGTTATATAGGCACGTATTTTACTCTGCAGAATACAAACCATGTATTGAAGTTTCGCAAGGCTTACAGCTTTGGATTGAAGATTCTTCAACTAACGTCATCTTTCATCTGGAGGCCGTTTCAATCGATCTGAACCTTATCATGTTCAAATACGGCACTATTCATGTAGAGTATTGTGGCCACCAGTGGCACCTTATGATGTTTAAGGGTTAACCCTGAAACTTCATAACAACCCAGTGGTGGGTACAGTATTCTACATGTACGGTGTCGTGTTTGAACATGATAAGGTTCAGATTGATTGAAATGACCTCCAGATGAAAGATGATGTTAGTTGAAGAATCCTCAATCCAAAGCTGTAAGTCTTGCTAAACTTAAACACATAGTTTGTATTCTGCAGAGTAAAATACGTGCCTATGTAACCGGTTCCTGACTGAGGTCGAAGGGTTAATCTTTCCCCATGTTGTGAACTTGTATGAAGTACTCGTTTCTGGATTTTAGAGAATGAGCGTGGTTTCTGTTCTGTTTTCAGGCGCGAGCGTTGCTGCAGACGGGGAGCATTGAGCAAATGCTGGACTCTGTGCTCGTCCGAGAGCGGCCCAACATGGACGTGATCTGGAAGGTGGCAGAGGTGGCCATTCTGTGCGTGGAGCCCAAGGGGAAGCACCGGCCATCCATGCAGGACGTGGTGAAGGAGCTCCGGGAAGCGGTGGCTCTCAATGGCTCTTCCGGAAAGTCCACACACGGCGGTGGTGGTGGCGCAGGCTCCGGGTATGGCTCCTCCAACTCTTCCAAATACTCTCTACCAAATGACAGCAACAACAGCATGGTGCAGCCCCGGGTCAGGTGATTGGAAAATTCGTTTTGCTTTTAGTGTTCTGTACGTCTTCTACAGTTTAAGAGGTTCGGGGAGTGCTTGTTACATCATATGTTCTGGTCAACGAATGGTTTTTACTCCATGGATCTTAATATTGCAAGGTTTGTGGGGGACCATTATACAATCACGTATTTCACTTAGAATACGTAAATTGTACTTCATTCTAGCAAGACTTAGTTCTCTGGGGGTCATTTCAATATCTCTATCTTGTCATGTTCGAATACGACATCAAATATATACAGTACGTAACCATTTTGCCATGAACTTCTCCAACACCCAGTGCGAATTGACCCCCTCGTTGGTATTTACCAGCCCTTTTTTTTAGGCGAATAACAGCCGAATGGTGAAAAAAATTATCTAAGAATAGAACATTCCCGAAAAAAGTGGGAAATTTGTGATTTCACATCGCCAAAATTTCATCAATGGTTGTTGCTATGTCGCCATGTTGCCACTAATGAATAACGGGGACTCCATCTTTTCGCCAAATAGGATGTACAAATCTATGTTTAGAGATGAAATCTTTGAAATGAATATTTGTGGAGAAAATTTAGTTTCGTTTGGATTGAGGAGAAAGCCAGAAGTGCTATTGCTCCCTGGCCTCTGCAGCCATTGTGGCAATCCCACTAAAACAAAAAAAAAACGGCTGGTACTTACCTAAGGGGGCCATGAGGTGGTGGGGCCAAATCTGCCCCTATTTTGTTATTGGATGGGGCCCTATTTATAGCAATCATGGGTCGTCGTGAAAACAATAGCCGCAGGCTCTAAATTTGTCATAAAAAATTCCAAGAAAAGACTCTGAGCCCCCCAAAATAAAAGGGCCAAGAAAACGACCCTATGCTATTGAGACGGAGCCCACCTCGGACAAGTACCAATGAGGGGGTCAATTTGCCCTGGGCCTTCTCCAACATGTAGGGTGCGGACAGGACGTCCCCCACGCTCGGACTTACCCGAGGTGGGCCCTCGTCTTAATTGTATGGGTTCATTTTTCTGGCCCTCCCATTTTGGGGGGTCAGAGGCTTTTTTTGGCTTTTTTGTATACAAAATTCAGGCCTACAGCCCCAATTTAGTCTATAGGTCCCCCTTTGGCTAAATTTAGGCCCCCATTCAAAAACAAAATAGGGGCCAGGTTTTGGCCCCACCACCTCATCCCCCACCCGGTAAGTCCCAGCGGGGGGGATGTCCTGTCAAATCAAACATGTAGTATAGTGTAACCTTGATAATATTACACTTATTAATGTAACACCTTGATATTGTCACCCAAAACCTTTAAACAGATTTTCTTAGTGTAAAACTACCTTGTTAATATCACTATCACCCTTGATAATATCACTTTTTTTTTTTCAAAATCTATAGTATAAGTGTGACAATATAAAAAATGGATGGATGAATAAGTGTTGATGATGGCATATCTCGTCAGAATGTTTTATTGTATCTGCGATTGAAGGTGATTCCTGAATGAAAAATGTGCGCAAATCATAGATTTTTGTGAAGACAAGGGTTCTAGGAAGAGCGAGGGTTCTGAGCTCCAAAAGCATAGAGACTTGGGAGAGGACAAGGGTTTGCTTACTGTTGGTTTCTTTACAAATTTAGTACAATATAGGTCGTTGGGGTGTAAGTTCATTGCTGGAATGGCGATTAATCGATGATACTATATGTGTAATGTGAACCAGTTACACCTTGTCACGTGTTATTTCTCAATGACCATTCGACATGAGGTGAGATAAATCATATGTTAGGTTCCAATGGATTTACTAATTTTTTAAGTCTCAATATAAGATTTCACTAATTCATTTATTTGATTTTGGTGATTTATTACATCTGATGGTGATTGATAGATGTAATAATGATCTAAATTTGGAATATGTAATAATGATCTAAGTTTGGAATGCGATGTGAGAATAAGCTGAACACAAATGCCATCAAAAGACGTGGGCTTCGCTTATAGTTGCAACACGCACGAGGAGTCGTTCAAGAATCTTGAACCAGCAGCAACGGCAGGTATACAAAAACTAATATCTTTCTTCGGATATGTGGACTTCTGCTACTAGAGTGTTCTACTGCTGCAAATTCAATCAACTCTCTCGCAGAATAGCGTGCCATCATCACCGAAATCAACCACATGCATGAGCCCCAACAAGATCAACAAAAGCAATATGGCGAAAAAGAAGATCCCAGCCCTCAAGGAGCTCTTATAAAGTAGTCTAATGACGAACTGTGAACAGGAAGTCAGTCATTCACACTGGCACCTTGACTTGCAGAAAAAACATGCAACCAGAGGCTCAGCGTCATGAGAAGGGTCCTCATTTCAGCTACAGGTGATATTGATTAAGACTCATGGACGTCACCTGCATAGAGAATCTTGAGTTCTGGGGGCACTCCTTCGGTGTGGTAATTGTACAAGGATCTCCGGGAGACAAAACCATGATTCGTTCGCGTATCTGCAAGCCGAGGCATCCAAAGGAAGAGTAAGAAAGGAAGATTTGTAACCGGAAGAACAAATGAGTGGCAAAAGAACATCCGTGGCAATGCACGTAGAAAACAGAACAAAATAACACTAAAACAGCCATTTGGAGGCACGGAGAGTAGCGAGATACCTCATCTCACTCGGGTTGAAAGCAAATGCCCCAGGTTAACAGGTACGGCATACTGGTGGCGGCACAAATGTTGCGCGCTGGCTGGAATATGCGTGTTACGCATCCAGAATGTTTAAAATTCGTAATGACCTCCAAGTTTTGAATTGCAGCGTCGATTCTTGATCTCAACTGCCTCCAAGCTATCTTAGATGAAAAAATTAGTGGATCGAAGTGTTGGGAAGAGCAGTGTGGACTGCTTTGTAACATTGAAGACTGCAGAGAGGAACGTTGGATTTGCTATCACGATATTTATACGAGTTGGGACATGTCGGAGCGGCACACTTTTCTCGTGGTGGCGGATACCTGAAAAGATTCTCTGGATGTTAGAAGTCGAATCGAAAGACATAATAATGATGGAAGAAAAATTCTCGACGAGAAAGAAAAACATGCCACCTATACAAGGGCATGAAGGAGTATGAACTGACCATGAAGGAGTGTGGACTGACCTGATTGGGCCTGTATTGAAGAAGCTTGGAAGTCCGACGTCCTCCGAAAATGAGACAACGGTACCGGAGGGCCCAAAAGTCCAGCGAATACTGTCGGTGGAGGGAGCCAGCTCCGCTGCCTTCTTCCCCTGTTATAAGACAAGGAAGACTGTGAGACTCAAGTTCCATCAAACTGCTGCAACTTGCCATCGACTGTGATATTGATCTCGCCAATAAATTAATTGCAGAATCCTCATTTTGACAAAAGATAGTATTAGTTCAAGTTTCTCTGGCTATGAACTATATACATTGTACATATGGGAAAGAAAAGACAAACCTCTTCAATATCTTGTCTCTGTTTCTCAAGCCGATTTTCTCGCCTTTTCCTCGTAGAATCCTGTCCCAAAATTCTCTGAATTGCAGTTGCCTGTGACACCAAGGAGACCGAACTCTTGTTAGCCAGTCACGAAAACACGCTCAGAGTCGTGCCCCTCACAGTCGTCTCTCAACACACCACAGCAACCAGAGCTGCGCTTTTTGCACCTTACAAGAATAAAAGCCTTGATGTAGACCAGTCTTACGAGACAACTTATAGTTGATCACATGGGATTAACGGGGATTCAGAGCAACACGCAAAGTATGTAGTACCTGAATGTCTCTAGCAGCTTTCTCGACCTGCTGCCTCCGACGATTAGCAGCTTCTAGCCTCTTCACTTGCCTCTCTGCTTCTGATAGATTATTCTTTCCTTCTGCACATTAGATTTGGTACAATCCATTCACCAAAGATCAGGAATAGTAAATGTAACTGATATTTACCTTAACAGACTGATTAATGGCATTTAAGACCAAACGAGGTGACTAGGCACCCTATGGAAAGCCTCATGAAAAGAAAAGATTAAAATAAATTTAAAAAACACCAGAAACCAGCATTGACTGTGTGCCGTGTGGGTTTGTATGACGTACTTTTCGAATTGGGATTGGTCAGACCCTCCGGATACTCAATTAGAGAGGGAGCAGAGTCTCTGTCTGCGTCCTTCGATGACTGCATTGCACGCTGCCTGGCAGTGAGAGTCACACCAGGCCCACCAATCTCCTTCACTGGCCGACTTTGCTGTGGTTTCACTGGCTTGGTTGATTCTGGTGCTTCTTCATCATCCCCGTCACCGAAACCTTCGAAACTCTCCTCAGCCGCAGGTTGACCAGCACCCTCTGAGGATTCCTCTTCCTCGTCTGCTTCTTCCTTCTCTATTTCGTCCTCTGCGATATGTCCACCTTCATAAACAGATGACCAAGGTTAGTATCACATGTCTTTCAGCAAAGAAACATGTAGCAGATGCCAAAAACAATGTATGCTTCTCGAGTATCGACAACCGCATTCTACAACTGGATATTTTCTACGACATGCAAGTTCCACCAAAACACATCTTGTCCAGCATGTGCAGCAGGAAACGACAGCATCCAACACTTTAACTCCAGAAGGAAACCAGAACCCTAAGCTTCAACAATAACATTCGCATTCAAGCATAACTTATCCACCTTTAGAAGATGCTGATGGTCTCTGGAATTCAACATCATCTTCGTCCCCATCCATCACTCTCCTTTTCGGAACACGAGAGCTTTTCCGAACCGCTTGGAGAGAAGATCCAGCTCCAAGAGCCATTGTCTTTTGATGCTCAGACCTGCCGACGGAATTTACTCTTTCACCGTTCTGTGTCTTCTGCACACCCTGTATGGCAAAGCCTGGACTAAAGCTATCTGCCCTCTTCGGTGCTTTCGGAGGTGGCATGTCAAATTCGTCGTCATCCGACTGGTCCTGCAGAAAAAGAGCACAGCATTTGTATGTGTTCAGAAACAGCTTCGCCATACAGGCATTCATACGTGTAGCAAGTTACAAACGTGGAGAGAAATCTGCGGTTAGAAAGAGTGGACTGCAGAAGTACCTGTAATATCAGACGTTGTCTTCTTCGTTTATTTGCGCCACCGGATTCAGGCTCCCGTGCCTTGTTATTGGAATCAGCACCGTCCGCTTTCTTTGCAGGATCCGAAACAATGGTGTGGGTGACTCCACCAACCTTAAGCTTGAGCTTCGTAAATCCCCCCGATTTTTGTTCGGGAGTCCCCTTCTCTGTAGAAAGTTTCAGACTGGACTCTTTTGGTCCGTGCTTCTCCGTAAAAAAGCTCACGCGTTGTGTTGGACCAGCATCACGGGACGCCCTCTCTTTTCCATTACCAAAATCATCGCGCCCTAGAGACTTCCCTGATCTGCTTCTGTCGTTGCCCCGACCTTCGCCCAGGTAATCATCTAAATCATCCTTCATGAGCCTCTCCGCGTCAACGATATCTTTCATACTCTTTTCGAGCCTCTTACCTCTTTCGTGCTCAGGCCTCTTCGTCCCGTTGCTTTCCCTCCTATCTCCTTTCTCTTTCTCTTTTTCCCTCTCCTTCTCCCTCTCTTTCGCATCGTCCTTCTCATGAAACCTCCGGTCACTAAACTTCTCCTTCCTCGAAAAGATTTTATTATCTCTGTAATCATCTCTCTTCGAACCGTATTTTCCACCTTCTTCTACAACTGTTCTCTCGATCCCCCTGCTGCCCTGCCTCCCTTCTTCCCTCCTCTCCCCGCCTCTATCTCTTCCATTGTCCTGGTATCCATTCCCCGCGTACCTATGACCCCGCTCGTCTCTTCCCGACCTCGAATCATACTCCCTCGACCTTCCAACATCCTTCCCCGCCCTGTACTCATCTTTCCCCGCTCGGTGATCCTCCTTACCACCTCTGTACTCGTCCCGTCCCCCTCTACCTTCATGTTCATACTTATCAACAGAGCTCCTGTCCGGCCTCCCTAAAAGCCTCCCGGACGGAGCCGGAGCAGAATGCGAATCCCTGCTGTAATACTTATCGTCCCTCCTCGAATCCTTCCTATCCAACGAAGCCATGTCGGTACGAACCCCTCCCAAATCGATCATCTGCCGCCAAAAACGCCCACAACCACAATCAACTCAAAACAAACCCCACACAAAAGTAGCAGTACACAAAACCAACGCGAACCTAATCCCAAACGCACTCAAACCGCCACCATAACAATCCAACCAACCCTCTCCACAAGCACCATCCCGCCCGCAAAATCTCTACCGAAAGCGCTCCCTTACATCGACGTACTTCTCCCCCGCGTCGCGCCGATCCCGCTCCGCCCCCGCCTCCCTGTGCGCAAGAGCAGCAGCAGCAGCAGCGTGAGAACCATCCGCCCCCACTCCCTGCGGCCGCGGCCTCCGGGCGCCGTCCGACCGCGGCCTCCTCACTCCCCCTCCCTCACCCTCCATCAAACCCCCGCCGCTAAATACCACCCCACAACAAAAGAAGAGCGCACAGAGAGAGAGAGAGAGAGCGCGAGGAGGACGAAAGAGAGAGAGAGAGAGAGAGGAGAGGAGGAGGCGCAAGAGACGGAGGGGCGGGGTTAACTAGGCCCGAGGGCGGGTCAGTTAGGGTAAGAGTTAGGTAAGAGAGTGGACCTGAGGCGGGCGATGGTGGCGACGAAGAAGCAGGGCGGCGTGGGCGTGGTCTGGCAGGAAGAGGAGCAGGGCCCATTCCCACTTCGAGATGCTGCAGCCGCGTTCCGGCTTGCTCCCCTTGCGCTGGCCTGGAAAAAAGCGGAGTGGCTGCTTCTCGAGCTTGGAGGAGGAGGTGGTGGTGGTGGTGGTTTGGGGCTGAGTGCGGCCCGGGAACTGCTGGCTCAGCCCCGCCCCCGCCCCTCCCTGTTGCTGTTGGGGTTGCCCTTCTCTTTCTCTCTCTTTCGACGATGGGGAATGGGAAAGGGGGACAAGTGCAAAGGAAAGGAAACAATAGCCAGCCGTGCCACCTTTCCTTTCTCTCCGCCTGACGACTTCTGCGCTCCCTTCGTCTCTCTCCCTCCCCTCTCCCCCTCGTCCCCGCCTCCACCCCGGGTATCTCCAGGGGTTCCGGGTATCTCCAGGGGGGGTACACAAGTGTCACAAAGAACTCTCTACTCGTGGTTTTTACAGATTATTCTACTACATGTCTGGAGCAAGCCGGGTGGGGTTACAGACTTACAAGCGCAATTTGACCCCTTTCAAATGTAATTCCGGTATTGTTCCCACCGTATAAGGAGGTCCTGTTTCGGTTAACGATCCAGTCATGTCAACCTGCCGAAAATATTCTCTACAAGTTGATACACGTCTGAGTGACGGAGTGTTTTCTTTTGCAGCGGAAACGAAACTCAGGCATAAATCGACTCGGAACTGGTATAGAACATGCATTGTTCGACGACGGAGAGTTTTGCATTGTACCTATGACTTTAAAAACGACAAAACCCGCTACTAGAACTGTGGGTGAAGGGACGTTCTCCATGTGATTCCAGCTCTTGATGTCAATTGGGTCCTTCTTCAAGATAGCGGAGTATGGGCATGTATACGTCTGTCTCCCTTCTGGTGCTGTACTCCAAATCGTAATGAGCGTAGTTGGTCAAGTTGATGAGTGTTGCTTGCTGCTGCAACTGTGACATCAAGAGTGTGATGCCTTGCGGAGGGGCGAACCAATCTCTGCCAGCTGCTAGGATTAGGATCGGAAGCCGGCTTGGAATCGCTCCAACATTGTATGTAGGGGGCGTCGATCGTCCGTATGCCTGCATGTTTCGGGCCGCGTTTCCATAGTCGTACTGAGCAAAGTGGTTCGTCCGTATTCCTGCGATCAACATTACCATATATTCGAGTGGGAATTCAACGAACATCATACAGTTCCACCGCTGGCTACATACCCGATCTTTCTCCTCGAGAAAGTTACTGCTGCCAGGGTCAATATTCACGTGGCTAACGGCTGTTGTAAACCAAGTTTCAAAGGGCAATCAAAATTCATCATCGGTGCTAGCTAGTGCATGATGTTCACCAAGGAGATCACAGTACCTTGCTGCCATTGGAGAAGATTTTTGAACGAGGTTGTTCCATCCCAGCCATTCGTAAATCGGACTTGTGCTGGTCCGATGCAGCAGTTTGGTCCTGCAAAACCGAATGCATCATTGAGGAAAATATTTTGCTAATGTCAAGTTTACTGAGTGAGACTATTATGCACACTAAAGCTTATGGGTTGAAAAATTCATAGCTGTATCAAGCATGTCGGATGTGACACAGTTAAATATGTATTCCCGCATGATGAATAAATCAAGCAGCCTGCTGCAGATCATTGTAGGATCTATCTAATGATGACTCACCTGATATCAGAGCGATTGCTATATTGGTAATTCCTTGTTGAGTTAATGGCCCTGATTGTGGAAACTCCCTGTTGCGTAGTACATATTCGAGGTGAGTAGGATTGATATCAGTAAATAATAAATAGAGAGTTCAAAGAAAAGTAAGTGCCTAAATGGGCATGGATAACAAATGGCTGGTAGACCGGACACGTTCAAGCTCTGGGGGTTATGCAGAAAAAAAACATCTCATGATCTTAAGAGGTGTAGATAAGTCGAGCAGGATTCATGCCAGCAGGAAGATATCTTTCTGAGCAACGCACTTGACATACGAAAAAGTTGAATGACGGCAACTCTCTAAGCAAGGAGAATTGTAGTAGTTCCTGGATCAAAGATACTCACGAGGTATAATTGAACGCTCCGTTTTGGAAGCCCGTAGCGAGGTATTGCTGCTTGGACACAAAAGCAGCAAAGAATACAATGCTCTAAGTTCCGATTGATTGCTTTTCAAGTTCACTGAAATATTCAAATCAGGACGTTCTTATCCATGAAAAACTACACATGAACTGAGCCCTGCGCGGCTTCCAAGTCTACGGTTCTTCCACGAGATTACAGTTATCCTTAGATCTAGGAAATATTTTGCCGGCAGCAAGAAAGATCTATTCAAGTTAGTTTGTTCGTACCGAGTCGAGAGCCAATCCAAAATAGTACGCCCAAGCCTCCAGCAACAACGAGTTCGTATATCCCCGGTAGGATGTAGGGCCGATGAGCGTCAAACTTTGAATCATCTGAGCTGTGTTGTGATTAGTCGCTGCTGCTAAGCCAACTGTTGCAGCCTGTATATATGAAGGTCATTTCGAGGCACGAATAATAGAGGCAGCGTCATGATCAAGTTGACTAACTTCAAGAAGCTTCGGAATACTCGTGATACTCAAGAACAAGTTTAGACTTCGAGTGCAACCAAAATTGAATAATCTACTTATTTTCTACCAACAAACTGTCACAAAGTATCTTCACCTGAGATAAGCCAATGAAGTGAACAGGTTGATTCGTCTCCGTAGAAATGAAAAGCAGCTGCGCGGGTAGGTCATACTGCACATGCTGATCCCACGTCCAGTTCCAGTACTCCTGCATATGTACATTTAGATTTAGTGTTTTAAATCGGATTAGTCCTTCTCATTTCATACATTATAATCACACAAATATAATCAACACCCTACAGCCTTGCCGCTTAGTGACGAAGTGAAACTCCCGTGAGTTAATGCAGGACCCTCATAGCAGCTGGATGCACCCAGACGAATCAATTATGTGACAACATTGATCTAAGATATGCAGAGATAGTTCGGCAGGCCTCGTAAAGTGGATTGTGGCTTAGAGCTTATTTACAAAACACCGGCTCAGTTATCATCATTCACCCATGACTTCCACTCTTCAACAAGCCAGACTCTGCCGCTTCAGATACTCAGGGCCCGATCGATACTGAACAACCTTGAGTGGTGATGAGAAAAACCTACCCGATCTGTGGGCCTTAGTCGAACATGTCCATGGCTCCAGTAAGTCGCACGTTGATGGCCAATCCAGACGTCGAAACCGTCGTTCAAGAGCATAATCGGCAGTAGACTGCTACTACGGTTTTCTGTATCAACGAACTGGAACCAGGTCTCTCCATTGAAGAATTCTTGATGCATAAGCAACACAGGGGAGCCATTTCCAGCCTGCAAACAGTCGAATAGGAGTCTCACAATAATTAGCCTAGCTTGTCACTACATGAGGTGCGATCTAGTAATGAACATGAATGCGTCGAGGAGTAGGAAATTATTGGACTCTGCCATATATATTAGATGCACTCGAAAAAAATTCTAAGGCGTTTCTACAGTCAGTGTAACCTCTATGATTTGGAGCAATGTCATGATATGTGATGAACATAGTTCTACTTGACAAGCTAGGGTGCACACTTGACATGCGAAATATCTGACGGTTCTTCAAAATAACTGATAAAGTCATACATCCTTCGTGGAAATCAATTGCACAGAACCTGGCGCCATGAAGAACAGGTAAAGAGATGTTAACCATACCTCTGGATTTTCGGTGTTGTTCGAAGGAGAACGGCCGCCGGCAGTGGTCTCTCTTTGCTTATGCGTCGGAGACGGCGCTGCGGTTTGCGTGGAGGCTGGAGCAGGACCTGCCGTAACTACAGCCGGCGCAGGTGAAGTAACGTCCGACACCAAAGCATCAGGCGCCATTGGAGACCCTCGCCGCGAGTCATTATGCGGTCGCCGTTTCTGGTGCGTTGCATGAGCCGAATCGCAATGGTGTTCACGATCTCTGTGCTGCTTCTTTGCAGTAGGTGCCGTGTGCGCCGCTGCACTTAGCATTGCGCCTGAATCATCGTCGCACTTTCGCTTGCTGTTACCTCCTGGAATTGTCGTCACGGCAGGTGCTCCAGAATCATCGTGACCGCTCTCCCTCGCAGTCTCTGGAGCAAAGTCAGGTGACATGCGATTCACTGGAGCACTGGCGCGTTCATGATCACCACTCCTTACGAACGAGTTGATCCGGCTCAGTCGGTGCATCGCGAGCACGTAACCATCATCCGTCTCCACGGTGAACTCTGTGCAGCCATAGCCATGCGGCGCCACGACTTTCTCACAAAATCTAGAAGCCGACGCGTTCCGAGCCTGCATGAGCACCGCAAACATCACGCACACATACAGCACCTGCTTCGCCATCCTCAGCGAGCTCTCCATCAACTCGAACCAGTTTTCTGCTCTCTCCACCAAATTGATCAAGAACGACTGCCAATTCCGGAGAAAATTTTCTCTCACGTCGCAAAAACTTCTCTCGCTCGCTCAACTTCGATCTTCCTCCCTCGTACACACAAAGTTTCCGCCGCTCTCTCACCTCTGCACTGTTCCGGCGCTCATCTCTGCCTTGAGGATACGGAGCTGCGTCTAAATGGCGATTAACACTGATGCGATGGCCTGAGGTCACTGTACTTAGCACGAGAAACATCTTCCAGTTATTGATAGATTCCACCGCTGCAATGTTCAAAATCCATGGATTCAGACTGTGTACTGGTTTTGTGCATTTCTTTTCCCGTAGATATTAGGGATGTCATTTAGGCAATAGGTAGATGGTAGTGGGATTACAGTACCGCATCCGAATTGTGTATACGCACCTCATTCAAATGTGCGGTTCTGTGAACCTGGCGGGAGAGCGTGAAATTGCTTTTCAATTAACAGAGTTTGGATGATTTTCGTCGTCTCTTGAGGCTTTCATCTTACCGAGTTTCATCCAAACGTCCCCATATTGATCACGCGTTCTCAGGGGCTGTTCCTTTGTTCCCATTGGTGTTTTCTAATGTTCCATAGACCCTTAACCTTGAAGGTCAGTCGGGAACCGAAGAAGAAGAAGAAGAACGCCGTTCTCCGGAGGAGGCCGGCGTGAATAAAGTGTCTGTTCGTTCCACTACTAAGACCATGCCCACAGGACAGGGAATTAGTGAGCTGGAACTACTTCCCTCTCTCGAGAATAGACACTATGTAACAAGAACCAAAGAACCACAAGTCAACCAACCAACCAACCAATCACAAACCAAGCAACTAGCCAACGAACTAACCACAAACCAGGCAAGTAGTCAAAAACCTTAAAATCAACTAGTCATGAAAATCAAGGCGGGGGGAGAATTTAGGGGGGGTCCTATGTATCGGGGAGGGCTTGGTTATTTTCGATTTTGCGTTTATGTAGAAGAATGGACATGGCATGTTGGATAGCTATGGTGTTAATGTTTTTAAAGGATGTTTTAATTGTTTCAATGGGTATCTTGAAGGTGTCTTCTAGAGTTTTCATAGATGGGATAAAGGTGGTGGCCCGAGCGCCGGATGTGATTACCATAAGGGGGTCGACATTCCATCCGAGGGCGATGATGTCGTCAATAAGGGGTTGGTATTTGTCTATTTTGTTTTGGATTGTTTCCGGGGAAAATCTATCGTTGCAATATGTGAATTCAATGAATTGAATGGTGTAGTCTTGGTTGACGTTATCGGGTGGTGGGTCATTGTATGGTAAACCTTTGACACAAAGGATGTCCGGTTTGAGCCTAGCGTTGCAATGACATCTTTGGGTCGTACATGAGCATGGGAGTAGCCACGGGGGGACTGTATTTTCTTGTGGATTGTTATTGAAAGTGCCGGCGTTCATTAGTATAAAACATCTCGATTTATTGTAGGAGGTGATTAGTTTTCGGACTTCCCATACCGCTTTATTATGTCTTTTAACAATTAGGGAGTGTATGTGGTGGTTTTGGCATTTGAGTAGAACATGTAGCCATGTGTCGGGGTCCGTTGAGGGGCATATGGGGCATGTTATGGATGGAAATCTTTCTATTCCAAAGAAGAGTTGTTTACGGGCGTTTCCCATGTATTGACCGGTACGGAATTTGATAAGGCATGTTATTTGTGAATCGGTGATGCTGGGGTTTTTCCAAAAATTTGTAGAGAGTTCATTGTCTACGTCATTGTTGTTAGTCCATTTTTCTATGTTAGGAAAGTTGTCTGTGATTGTGTCAAGATTGTTATGTAGGTCTTGTTTTTTGAGGTATTTACTCAGGAATCTAACCGGGCCTTTATCGGGGGTGTCTTCTTTGGAGGGCCAATCTTCTTTTTGGAAATAGTAAGGGGTGGCGTGGGCATGTTCATGTGGGTCTTTGGCATTTTTATGTGATTTTTCTCTTCCTTCTTTTGCAAGCTTATCCGCTTGTTCATTGCCATCAATATTAGCATGGCCTCGGACTTTGTGGAAGGTTGTGATTTGTCCTCGTTTTAGTATCATTTGGACCATTGATTCTAATAAGATTTGGTCGGGGTGACTATTATGGAGGGTAGGGTGTGTTATTTGGGTGTTTAATAAATATAGTGCATTAATGCAATCTGTAAATATGTGCACCGGTTCATTGTTGTATTTTGATGTGACAATTTCCAGTGTTTTATGGATGGCCATGAGTTCTACCCTGAGAATATTTTGAAGTCCATGTAGTCTTTTAGCTAGTTTGATTTCTTTCACGGGGTTGAATATTCCATAGCCGGCTTTTTCTCGGCGCCAATTACCTGGACTAATTTGTTCTGGTGGCTTAAAGGAGCCATCGGTGTAGTAGCTGTATGAGGGGTCAAATTTTGGTGAAGTGGTAGTTTGGTAGTCCGGAAGGGGAGGAGGCAGTAAGGTATAATCTAGTGTATTGTCGTTGTAATTTAGTTTTGACCAATTTTTGTATTTGTTGACTAGTGTTTGTATAGGTGTTGGTGGGGCCGTTTTTGTGTATAGCTGGTTTATGTTAAGGGTTTTTGCTATGGTGGTGAATTCGGCAAGCTGTTCTGGGGTGCCCAGGGTTTGGTTGAGGTGGTGGACGCATATTATTTGCAATGTAGAGGGTTCAATTCGGGGTTTTTTTTGCTCAGGTGGGATAGTAGGTTCTTCGTATGGAATTGAGTCTGCTCCAAATATTACAATAATGTGAGAGTCTGCAAATGGGCTTAACTGTGGATTTGCATTTTGGTACCAATTTTTGTCTGGTGTAATAATGAGTGTAAATGTGTATTGTGGGTCATTTTTAGCAGCAAGTCGGGCCCAATGTAGTGCTTGTTGTGTTTCTTCCTCGTTGTGGGGGTGAGCTATACCTTTACCGGCCCATTTATGTTTAAAGGCCTTCCCCAAGGAGCCAAATATTTTATCTCTTTCAAAGGGTGAGTAGAATTTTTTTAATTTGGTGGAGCATGTGACGGGGGAGGAGAAGTATGATTGTTCGATGTTAAAGGATGAAATTAATGTGTCTAGAATAGGTGTGGGTATTGTGTATTGTGCATTTTTGAGGGGATTATTTTTTGGGGTGCGGTATTTATATCTTTGGTATAGCCAAATTAATTCGGTTTCGAATGATTGGGTTGTTGGTTCAATGTTTGTAGGGGTTTGTAGTTTCGTGTTGTATTGGTTCCATAGCCATTGGAGTCTGTCAATAGGGATAGTGTGTAAATGTCGGCCATTTGCTTCATATAAGTGAGCTTGATTGTTCTTTATTTTAATTATATTTGCGGTTGTGATAATGTCGTTTTCGGGATTACATTCCGTTGTATAGATGTTTAGGAGTGGGATGATTATAGGTGGGGTTACAGATCTTGAGTCTTGTAATTGTTCTTGGGGGTGGTGGGCTTGAATGATTTCCGAGTAGGATTTATATTTAATTTTTAGATAATACTCTTTTAGTTTTCCGGTGTTATATGTGGAGGTATTGCAGTCGTGTCTTGGGAAAAGGTTTCTTTGAGGGAGCCATTTATTGAAAGTGTTGTTGTTGTGTTGCCATTGGCATAGGTATTTTGTATAGGTATTTTGTATTCCGTTAGTATCTATGTGTTGTATATGTTCATGTCGTATGATGTTATTAATAGGGTATGTGGTGGGGTTTTTAGTGATGTATGTTGGGGGGCGGGGATAGTATGGGTATAGGGGGGTGGGGGGGTGGGTTGGTGATAGGGTAGTTCTTGGGAGGATGTTGTTGTTGATGGTTATAAATGGGTCTTGGAGTGTGTAGGAGTACTGGTATATGTTGTAAGGGGTATCACTTGTGGTTGTAGGTGGACATGTTGGATGGCAAAAAAGTTGTTTAGCAACATTTAGGGCACTTTTGATTAGTTTGGATGGGGTGAAGTGGAAGGTTTTGAAGTCCTCATTATTCATGATGTGTGTACCGTTTGGTAGAGTGATTTGTTTTAGTTCGAATATGTTTTTTGATAGGAGTTTTTGTAATAGTTTTTGGAAGAGTTGGGCGTTGAGTGTGTTATGGTTTCTTGTTTCTTGCCGCCATACTTTTTCTAGTGATGATTGGTCATAGAGAAAGTTTGGGAGTGTACTCTTCAAGTGAACTTTAGCTACGTGTTTTAGTAAGAAAAGTGTGCGAGTTATTGGTGATCTTATACAATCCGTTTTTTTGATTCTAGGTATATTTTTGGCGCCTCCAAATTGGGCAAGTACATATTGAGTTAGTCCGGTGTATATTTTCCCGAGCTTGCCTTTGTCATTTAGGGCATTTTGTAATTGTTCCCCTATGCACTGGAGGTAGGCATTTTTTAGGGAGAAAGCTTCGAGCCCATATAGGTTGTGTGGGAGTTGGGCTAGTGTATTAGACATGCATTTTGGCATGCCACAGATGGTTTTTTGTATGGCTGTGATTTTTTGATCAAGTTTTTTGATAGCTGGCATAGAGTATGGTACTGCGTAGAAGCTATATGCTATACCCGGGCGTATTACGGTGTCAACCATTTTAATTTTTTGTTTCATATTGGCCGGGCATGCTGCTAATTCTTTACATTGTGCGATAAGTTTTGAGGTCGTGGTGTGGGTTTGGATTTTCCATTTTAGAGATGGGACAAGGTTTATACCTAGGTATACATATGATTCATTTTGGTGTAGTATGGGGATTGGTTGGCCTCGATAGTTGATGTTCGAGGCTTGCATTAGAGCTCTAAAAGTGGTTGGATTTGTTTTGGATTTATTTGGACATCCAGTGGCAGCGCATTTTGGGACGCCTACATCCATACCAGTCCATTTACAGTATCTTTCAATTTTATCAATTTGTGTTTGTAGTGGTTTTATTGTATTAGTTATGATAGCTAGATCGTCGGCGTAGGCTGCAGAATTTATAGTAGTTTGAGATGTACCAAAGGTGTATCCGTTATTGCCTCGCTCTAGCCATCTAATTAGTGGTTCTAAAAATATGATAAATAAGTATGGACTGAGGGTATCTCCTTGTATAGTACCTCTATGGATGGGAATAGGTTTGGTCTTTCCAAAGTATTCACCTGTGTAATATGTAGATGATTGGGAGTAAATGTTTCCGACTAGTGTGGTTGCATCTTTTGGGTATCCAATGTCATTCATTATAGCTAGTAGTCGGGCGTGATCAATAGAGCCAAAGGCATTTTTGAAGTCAACGTATAAGATATATATGTCTTGATTTGTGAAGCGTGCGTCTTCAAGTGCCGCAATTATAGTTTGTATTTGTCTGGAGGTGCTTCTTTCTGCTCTAAATCCTTCTTGACTATCGTGTAGGATTCGGAAATTTTCCCCATATGAGGATAGTATAGAGGTTAGTGTGCTGGTGTAAAGTTTATATATTGTGTTGGCTAATGCAATTGGTCTATGATTTGATAGTATTGAGGGATCGCCTTTTCTGTATAGTAAAATTGTTGCGCTTGTTTTCCATGAGGCAGGTATTTGTTTTTGTTTATAACAATGGGAGAAGAATAACAATAGAAGTTTATGGAATCTTGGGGGCATGTTTTTAAATATTGAGTTTGGTATCCGGTCTGGCCCTGGGGCTTTGTTATTTCCGAGGTTGTGGAGGCATGTATCGTATATGGCTCTATTAAAATATGTATATAGTGGAGTTTCAGGTTCGCCTCGTCTGTCTAGGATATATCCGTCTAGATCATGCCATGGATATTGCCGTACTGTGCATGTGCAATCTATGGAGTGTTGTGGTTGGTAGTTACATGTTGGTACCGTGGGTCTATTGTTCTTTGTTTGTTGGTGAAATACTTCATTTGCAATATCTTCGGGACTAGTTAGAATGTTGTTGTTTTGGTCAATGATACAGTTAAGAGGTGGAGATTCGGATTTTTTAAAGATCCTCCTATTTATTTTTTTGGGGCTGATGTCGTATAATTGTCTATATTTTGAGATGGCTTTTTTGATGTTGTCTTGGGAGTATTTTGTAGTTATTTTCCGGGCTTGTGTATTGGCATTTTTTGCAATAAGTGCAATGTCTTTTATCCATGTATCATGGGGTAGGCCTGTGGGGGGTGGGGCAGGGATTTGGGTGTGTTGAAGGTTCAGTATTTCGTTACATATGGGATGATTTCGCCATTGTGGGTTGTTTTTAACGATTCTAATAGTTTTCCTTATTATATGGTATATGGCTAGGTGTTGTTTCCAAATTTTTGAGAGTTTGCGGGGTAGATAACCGCCTTGTTGTGATGTATGGTTTGTCATTTTTGGTATTGGCAGGGCTTTACAGGTTTTTTCTAAAGTGTTGGAAATGTTGTTGATGAGTATGTCTATTGTGTGGCATGTTTCGTGCCATTGTGTTTGAGATAGTTGGTTATTATTTTCCAGGGTGTTTATGAGAGAGTCAATTTGTATGGAGTTTTTTTCAAAGAACATTGTGTTAAATTTTTCTAAGTTATCTTTGGGGATGGGATTTAGTATTTGTATGGTATCATTGTTTGTGGTTATGGGGGTACGGGTAACTAATATGTTGTTCGGGATGTGGAGATGTATGGGCGAGTGATCCGAGTTAAGAATAGTGTCTTTGTTTGTGGTAGAGGTGTATTGTGTATTGTTGTTAGTATTTATATAAAAGCCATCTATTAGGCTCCAGTCACTATAGTTGTATCCGCCTTGTCTGGAGTATTGTGTATCAGTGTTTATGTAAGTGAAGTCTAGATTTTCCGTAAAGTGGCGCCATTGATAGTCTATGGTTTGAGGGGGGGTATTATGGTTTCCGTTTTGTCGGCCAATTAGGGCTATATCTCTATTGAAGTCTCCACATAACATGTAGTGATTAGGATTATTATTGATTTGGGATGTAATATTGTTTTGGATGTCTATATTGAATCTGATATCTTCGGGGTGGGAGGGCATATATATGTGAAAGATTAACCAGGGTTGTAGTGGTTGATTATCGATTTTAATTATTTGAAGGTAGGGGGATATGTGCATGGGGGTAGGAATTTTTTTAATGTTGCCCGGGAAAGCGTACTTTTTGTGTATTATTGTGAGGAGGCCACCTCGGCCCGGTGTGTATGGCCTGCGTTGTTGGATACATCTTGTTAACGCATGTGTGTTGTTAAATATAAGTTTATAGTCTTGAAATATGTTTTGTATGTATTTTGTAGATTTCGTAGCCGATATTTTTGTTTCTTGTATAGCTATAATGGCTGGTGGTGTGTTTGTATGTGTGATCAAGGTTTGTAAACTGGGAAGAGCAGTGTTCAGAGATGAAGCATTCCATGTGATTATGTATGTGTTTTCATTAGTTGAGTTGATGTTTTGGTTTTGTGGAGGAAGGTAAGGGGACGGGGTGGGTGGGTGTATTCTGGAATGGGATCAAAGCATCTTAGTGATTCGTTGATTAGGTTATTAGGAAGGTAGGGGAATTTTTGTTTTATTGTATTGTTTGAAGGTGGTGTGGTTTGACTATGTAAAAAGTTATATAGTTCTTCGTGTATTGAGTTCCCATGTTTTATGATATTTGAGTTCTCGTTGAGAAATTGTGTATAGGGGTGTGGGGTATGGATATGTCTTTCGGGTGGATTTTGTAAGTTGATAGGGTATTTAATAGAGTGTTGGGCCATGTAATTATGTTTGGGTTTAGTAGGTTTAGGATACGATTGCATTCGTTTATATTCGGGTGTATAGTGACTACTAGGGTGTATAGTATATGTGTTGATGGGTGTGTGTCTTTTTGTTGAATATATTGGGCAATATTGGGGTATGTTGTGTTATAGAATTGGTGTAGTGTATGTGTGGATTTTAAAAGAGGTGCAAAAGTTTTAGCAATGTGTTTGTATTCCGGTTGTAGTTTTATGGTGTTTGGTGTGAAGTATATTTTGGCGTTTTTTTTGTGTGTTGGAGGATGCCTTTTTAGTATGTTAGGCATGGGTCCCGGGTTGGTTTCTATATCTCCACTTAGTAATAATAGGGATTTGTAGTGTGGAGGTTTGATATTTTGTTTTATTGGTTTGTATGTGTGTTTTGTGTATTTTCTCGTTTGTTTGTTCTTTGTTTTAGTATTTTTATTTGTATCCACATGTGTGTTTTTTTTTGTAGGTTTTGGGTGGGGTTTGGTGATGTTTTTGTAGGAGTGTGTGTTGGTTCGTTTAAGGATTGTTGGGTGTTTTGTTGGCATGTTTGGTATGTGTTCTGGATTTGGTTTGTTTTTTCTTTTTGATATCAAGGGTAGTTTGTAGGCTATATATATTGTGGTTGTTTCATATATTTTGTATTTTTGGTTTTTTGGTTCTAATGTTTGTTTTATGTTTACACGTGATGGTGTATCATTGTTGGGTGGTGGTTTTAGTATGTATTTGGTAGTAAAGAGATTGGTTTTGGGATATTTGTAGGGATGTTTGTTCATGTTTTTTATTTGTTGGTTTAAGATGGTAATTGTAGTAGTATGATGATGATTTTTTCTTAAATATATTGGTAATTTGTTTGTTTGTTTTGAGGGTTGACTGAGAGTAGGTAGTCTAGTTTTGAGATTTTTTATTATTGCTGTGATGATCATTTTAATTTTGTTTTTGTTTCTGATTTTTTTTAATTCAAGATTGTTTTTTGTTTTTTGTTTTTTCATTTTGTTTTTGGTTATTTTAGATAAAGTTTTATATATTTTATTTGGTTTTTTCTTTGTTGATGTATTTTTGTGTTTGTATTTGTGTTTGTATTTTTTTCGTTTATGATGTATTTTGTTTTTGTTTTCGTTTTTGTTTTTATTTGTATTTTTGTTATTATTTTTATTATTTCTATTATTATTAAAAAAATAATTCATAATAATATTACTACAAGTTCGTTTATTTACTCTAAAGAGCATAAGTTTTTTTTGGTTTTTCTGTTTTTTAATATTTATTAGAAATATTGCGGAAACTATCGCGTTGTTGTTCATAATTAGTTTGACATGTCCATGGGATTTTCGATGGCCTTCAGTTGCCTTCGGCTGGCTTCCTCTTCAGCATCCATAATTGTTTGGATGAGGTTTGCTCTCAAACTCTTCATTTCTCCTCTAAGCGTCCTCGTCATAGCTGCTTGGACCGTGTCAACATATAGCCGTGCTTCTTGAATAATTTCTCCTTTCATGATGTTCATCTCTTTGCGAATTTCTTCAATGGTGCTAGTCGATCCCTTGTTGACTGCCACTTCTACTACTTTATTAAGATCTTCCTGATTAAGACCTTTGTTAGGGCCATTCTCCATGGCAACTACCGCATTTGCCACTGCAGTATACATGTCATTAAACCCTAGTTTGACCAGGGCTTCTTGAGAAGGGGCATTACTTCCATCGAGACTTTTTGGGTGGGCAATAAATTCAACATACTTCCCAAAAATTTTGACACTTGTTCTCACATGTTTTTTGTAAACTACCGCATTCAAGCATTGGACATTGCAAATACCCACATGTTTACCTTTTCAAGCTTGAAGTAAGTCCCCACAACATTTCCCTTGCCAATAACTGTTTTTATTCCTTCTTCAAGCATTTCCATAGTCTTGGTTTTGGTAAGGTTCTTTGCAATTAGAATCAACGCATTCTTTTTTGCAATCTCCTCTTCCCCTAATTTCCCTTTGCTTGCGAAGCTAGGCTCAAATATTTCATTTGAGAAGGCTATTTTGTGAGTCTTGACTTTTTGAGCCTGATCTGGTGATGGTGTTTTCACCCAAGCAAAGTCATGTTCTTTCTTTTTTTGGACATCGGTTAGTTCAAAATCAAAGCCTCTAGCAAAACTATCGGCCACGATTTGGTGATGGAGGGTAAACCATTCTTTCTCCACTAAGTTTTCACCCGTAATTTTGACCAAGAGAAGGTTCGCAAGGGCTAGGGAATCGTATGATTTGCATACTTTTCCCAAGTGAAATATTCCTTCATCTAATTTTAGAATGAAGGGTCTCTTCCCTTGCAAAAGATCTCTCCCATCAGTTTCTGGGTGTTTGAGATGGACTTTGATAGTACCACTCCAATTGGTGCTTTTGTGATAACACATGACAGCAATTGGTTCTCCCAACACATCACCAGTAGGGATATTCATCTCACATAGTCTTTCCACGACCATCTCGTGAATACTATCTCTAGATAGTATTTGATCACCAATTTGGAAGTGGATTGAAATGTGGTAGTCAGGGGCAAAACCGTTCTCGTCAACCTCAACTTCACTTGGAAGTTGGGTTAAGTTGAAGTGATTTCCCATTTTTCCATCCGGTCTAATTGAAGGCCATTCCTCTTGGGGTACATGTGGAAAAGAGGGTATTGCCAAGAAACTTTGTTCTGCCTCCTCTTTGGTCATTCCACGTTTCGTCAATTCTTCTATTGGAAGAAGAGGGACTCTAGGCATGCCACAATTTAATGCAATAGTGTTCATAGACTTAAAACCTAGCCAATACTTTAGTGTAGGCAAACTGGTTGCCTTCACTTTTTTTTGGATTGGCATGTTTCCAACTTCAATATGACTGCGTTTTGAAGGGGGACTCCCTCCAAGGACCTCGACCAAATCACTCATTTCTACAACCGTAGACGACGAGGGTGTATCTTGTGAGTACAACATATTAAACCAAATAGAAAGCAAGAGAGGACAATAGTGTTTCAAGGACGTTACTATCGTTTTATGAGGTTGGAGCTTGTCTTCTTCCCACAACTTACTTTGCGAGCTTGTTGAAGACAAGACATCCACACAACATGTTACCCGGACTCTACGACTTCTAATTATGCAAACAAACCAGACCACACAACCGCTGTGAGATGTGCCCTTTAAATCAGGGTCGCACCTCAAGTAACCAATGTTTATACAAGAATTTGAGTAGTTACAAGTTGGGCAGTCTTCATAATAGACTGATAAATGGGAAAGGGAGAAGGTGTAACTTACTAAAGCGATCTGTATTACGTAAGAACCAGAATCCTTGGGATGTCGATTCGAACGTGGGGCGAAAGCCTGTCGGCTCCAAATTCGTCCTTCTGAACTTGTGGCTTGGGCGGGGGCTCCTGTGGTCGCAGTTCGGCGTCGTTCTTGAGACTTGATTTGAGTCCGTTCTTTTTTGTTGTGCACGAGTTGACTCCCTTCTCTGTCTTTTGTTCTACTCCCACTCGGTGGGTGTGTATTTCGGTAGGGTTTGGTGGAGTCGTGCCGCCTGCTGTTTCCTATAGTTGCAAACAACACAGTGTTAGTATCGGTGTGAGTACAGACAGATGCATCAAAGTTTTTCAAACAAGTAAGCGGACAGAGGTAGGAGAGAGTCGCTGGGACTATGCTGTTGTCGGCTGTGTTGGGTGCCGGAGGGCGCAGGTACTCCCTATCTCCAGTCCGCTCTTCTCTTCTGTTGAGTGTCTTGGGTGTCGTTGGCGGCAGGTGCTTCGGCTCTCCCGTCTGCTGATTACTGCAGTTCATTGGGGTCGGGGATCGCAGGTGCTGAGTGTTGCTTGCGTCTGCTGTTTGCTGGGGTAGGTGCTGTCTCTGGTGTCTGCTGCTGGGTCCTTCGTCCTTGCTGTGGCGGCAAGTGGTGATGCTCCGGTGGGCTCCGTACTTGCTGGGGTTGCGAGTGGCGACGCCCCTCTGGGGTGCGGTGAAGGGCAGTAGGGAGTGGGGGTAGAGTGCCTTGTACACAGTGGGGGTGCGGCGATTGGCAGCAACGAAAGAGGATTTGGGTTGAAGGTAGGAGTTGTATTTGTACCTTGTTTTTAGGTAGGGTTTCGTGGATGTCACAGTTGTTGACGTATGATTCTCTTGTTGCGTTTGGGGCTGATTGGGTTTCCCTTCTGTGCGCGGCCTTGGATGTCGTTTGATTGGAATATGTCGATTATAGTGGAGTGGCGGTCGTTGGTTCTTTTCTTGGGGTGCCTTGCTGCCTTGGTGGCGATTAGGATTTTAGTGGAGCCGTTGGTGTGAGCTTTCTGGAAGTTGCGGCCTCTGCTGTAACCTGGTTCGTGCTTGTGTGTTGATAATCCTGCGACCTATGTCTTTGTTTCGTCCTGGGTCTTGGTCCTGAGAGGATATACACCAACTTGATGAGATTTTTTGAGAAGTTGTTCGTACCTTTGTTTGCCTATGTCGTGGCTGATTTTCTTGGTTCTTTGTGTTGTTTTGTCGTTGTTGCTCCTTGTTCTTCCTTCTGTGTTTGTCTCCTATTGTCGTTGTGTCGTGTCTTGATTCAGCCATTTTTTCGTTTTCCAGGGTTGCCTCCTCTGTTATCATGCCATGTTTGTTAGCTCGGTGGGAAGGGGAAGCTAGATAAAGTTTAGAAGAGCTTACCTGGAAGGCGACGATCTTCTGCTTGCGACCTGCAGTCTTCACGTTGCTCTTCCTTTGTCTCTGGTGATGTCTATTTGTGTATGTCTCTTGGCGTGGGTTCTTGTGGAGGGGGCTCCTGTAGCCTGTTTGCAGGCTTTTGTTGTTGGTGTTGTTGGTTGCTTCTAAGGCTGAGCGTTGAGCTTGATTTTGTGCTTGATATTTTTTGGGAGTTCCTGTGGATAGATATGCTGCATACAGGCCATATTGAAGGGTTAAATTGAGGTTTCGAGAACTTACCTTTTCTGGCTCGCTCTCGGGAGTCTGTCGCTTGTCGATTGAGGGACGTGCAAACTTGATGCAGCATAGGGCTTTCGCTGCCATCCCTTGTCTTGTGTTGAGTTCTCCTCGCTTCTCGGGTGTCGAGATTTGCGGCTCTTCGTTGTGGTCTGTCCACTTGGTGTCTATGCCAAGGATGACCTCCGCTGCTCCCTTCCAGTGCCTCATATCCTCACTGACCGGCTCCGCGCGTGATCTAAGCATAGCGCCAGTGCGCTTCTTCTCGAAGTTGAACGTCTCCTTATGCGATAGCTCATTCCTCTGCCTGATAAATCGGAGGTGCATCTCTATCGTGGTCCACTTGGTCGGACCTGATTTTGTTTGTTCTTGCAGGAGTTCCGCAGAAGAGGAGACCTTGAGTGCGGCAGTTTCAGGGGCATTCTTCTTGTTTCGCTGGAATTTATTGGAGGTGCGCTGGTGCATTGGTGGAGCGGGCTTGGCAGCAGTGCTAAGTCCTTGGTTATATGCGTGTGCTTCCTTCGAGTCTGCACGTTCTGTCCTGCAGCTTGGTTGGCTGAGGTGGGAAGCCACTTCGGTTGAGGCTGTGTGTGTCTCGGCTCTGCTCTTGGCTATTGGACCTGTTATTGTCTGGCTTTTCTTGTTTCGGAGGATAGTTGTGTATCCCTGCTTGTTTTGGTAGTGAGAGCTCTGTAGGCTTGATCCACTAGTTGGTGTTTGGCCGCGGCCTGATGTGTACTTATGCCACTTTACTTTGCACACTTGTGAATCATTTTGTAACATCATATCATTTTTTTGAACTTCAAAAGCATAAAACATAAGGAGAGCGATAATGGAGAGGGTAGGGAAGAGCTTAGCTGAAGAATTTGTTTGCTTGAGTCTTGGATGTTGCTGAGGGTGAGCCGTTGTTTGCATCCTTTGCTTGTTGTTGTTGTTGTTCATCTCCTATTGCTTTGCCAGGCTTAGACAGGCGTTGGTATCGATGTTTCTAGACTATTCTCAGCACCAGATCCAGATCTAGAAGATGTCAATGTGCAAGTTTGAGTTGGATCCAAGTAGATTGTCCAACACAAGGTGCTCGCAACAGATTTCCCTTTCCCCTCTACTAGATCCAAGACATCTCCTTGCAATTCATAATCTAGATCTGGATCTAAAAAGCCCCTTTCCAACGCTGAATGCCACAAAACATCAATAATCACATAAGCTAACATGTCCGGGGTTGGTAGTGAGGCCCAGCAACTCTCACTACAAACATGAGCAAATGTGACTAGTACCAAGCCTCTCCTCACCAGGTTTTGCGGAGCTACTCTTCAGCCATTCTCTCTCTCCCAAACAAATCCAAAATATATCCAACCTCGGGAACCGTACATTAAGGCACATATTTTACTTGCTAGCATACGAAAAATGTATTAACCCCTAAATTACCAAGAGTCCAAGTCCCTGGAAGGTTTTGGCACGTTCTACTGTGTGAATTTATAATATTCAAAATTAATGTAGATGGACATTTCTAAAAGCTTTGTGTGAGTCCAATTTTTTCATAAATCCAACATTTAATGAAAAAGTTATAGGGTTTTGAAGTTCATATGGAGAAAGCGGGCACGTCGGGCAACTCGAAAAACTTTTGACAGGACACTCTATTGAATGTGAGATTTTCAGTACTAGCAAGTAATATATTTCCTTTCATGTTGTCAAGAAAAATCTCTTGCCCTTAGTGAAAAATAGCACATTAATCCAAAGTCAAACAATTTAACACATTGTTGCACATTGCCACGCAAGGTACTAGAAAACCGTCTTCTTTTCCACATAAAACTTAGAGATCTTCATATTTTCTACATTTTATTTTTCCCACGGCACTATGTGGTGTAAGCCTTTTCATCGACCATTTGGGTTCTCATAAAAATATATATATAACATGAATTGACAATTTTTGAACCTCTATTCCTTGCACAATTTTTTGGAATATGCTACACCCTTTCTTTACTTCTAAATATTGGTGTACAAGGAACTAATATCATGCTTAACAATGATGGTAATGAATTTAGACCTTGTGTAGCGCAAAAATTTGACACAAAGTGAAGTCAAAGTTTGTTGATCCACTGAACGCAGGGAAAAAAATGAATCGTTTCATCTACTTCAAACACTATCATCTATCAATCCGTGCGATCAAAGTTTATAAAATTTTGTGAGTATGTTAAATAATGAGTCTTAATTGATATCCTATGGTTTAAACTAGAAATGAAAGATTTTGTTTTTCCTTACTCATTGCTCTAAAACAAGCAATTTTGAAGTGTTTTTTAAGGTGAAATTGTCAAAGTAATTTAGGGGTTAAATTTTAGTAAGACTTACACCTTTAGATTGAAGATTCTTCAACTAAAATCTTTCTTTTGGAGGTCATTATGTTATTTGAACCTTGTCATGTTCAAATACAATACCATACATGTAGAATGATATAGCCACCAAGGCTCGTTTTGACTTTAAAGGTTAGGGGTTACTTCATTTGTATAGTGCATTTTGAGAGTGATTTAAGAGTATGTGGAGAGTAGAAAAATCTATTACTACAAAAAAAAATCCAAATATATATGCATTAAAGTACGCTATTATAAATATTAACAATGATTGCTATATTGGTTATATTAGCCAATCTCACGTAGTGAAGGAGCTCCACCAAGTAGATGTATAATGTAGAAGCCATGAAAAGTAGTCTCAAGTCATACTATTTTCAGTAGCCAAATTTTTTGGAATCAACCTATATAATCTATATGGTAATAATTAGGGTTGTCTACATAGACAAACGAGGCCCTTTAGTTGTCTTCAATGGTCAAGACCAGCTTGATGGATGTGTTTGTCTCTAACTTGTAGTGGACATATCCTTTTGAAATTTACTTGATTAGGAGGCCCAATTGACAAGACAACCTTGGTAATGATGTTTCCAAGTAAATTTTGTAAAATAAAACCCTTTAAGGCCGAACGACCATATTTGGGTAGTTTTGGCACAAGAACCTTTGTACCAAGCACTACATGCCACCTTGAAGGAAAAAATAAATCATGACTAAGAGGTGGAGGAAGATCGGCATCTATTGAGACCTTGCCACAACAATCGGTGCAAGCATGATTCAACTATAGTAAATTCTGTGAACTAAGTTTGTAGATTTTCATGTTGAAAAATATCCAATGGATAAATGTCATTCTCCATTATCTAAAACACTTGTAGATTCTCACAAGCCTGAAATGCTTTTCAACCTTAAAGGCTAAAAGAAAAGAAAACATTAAAAAAATTACTGTTAGAGGAGTCCTTGGGGTTTTAGGAATCATTACTCAGAGTCCTCACCAGTAATTACTCCCTTTTCTATGGGTCCATGTTCATTCCTTCACTAAATTTGTTCTTGTCTTTGATGGTCACTTGCTTCACTTTCCATATTTCATCCGCCTCTTGAATTTGCTTCTAATTACCACAAGTTCTAGTGTATTATATGCATTCTATGTCACCTTCTAAAATATTAAAAATTCTCAACAAATCATACTTAGGACAAGAAATTAAAAAAGATCATCAAAACGTTAAAGGTATCTCAGGGACCATATATACAGTCACATATTTTATTCTTATACTACAAAAATTGTATTAATATTTGGCAAGACATACACCCTAGGATTGAAGATTCTTCAACTAACATCTTTCATGAAGGTCATCTCAATATTTAAACCTTATCATGTTCAAATACAACACCATACATGTAGAATACATGACCATTATGCAACTTCTCAAACATGTAGTAAGTGCAATAATAAATTGAATCTGAAGTGCTGCATGTTTCATTGGATCAAACGCAAGACAAATAAAAACTTCTGTAATTATTGAACACATTAATTCTTACACCTTGTATGTCAAATACACAAAAAAAAACATCATGATGCAACCCAAATGTGGCTTCTCATGCCTGTAAGGTTTATTCAAAGTCCATTATTGTTTTTTCATCCTCAAATTCCAATAAAATTAATTCTTGTTTGGCAACCCTTCTAATGCATGCACTAGATTTTATATTTAGTGTATTGATACCTTTTGATTTGAAAACACAATTACTTTTTATTTTTAATGAAATTCTTTACAAAGACAACAACTATCAAAGAGAGTGATCATTGTATCATATAGTGTGCCTATACTAAACATAATATTCAGAGCACCAGCCTAAGGTAACACATACTTAGAAGGTATCCAGCCATGCATAGAAGGACAAAGAACTTCAACCCCAAAATCCTACAATTCCAACCCACTTCATACCAGTGGCTAGCCGCTATACAATGGAAAAAAGCTAGGCCAACACAAGACTACTGCATCCAAGAGTCAAATTCTCCACCCTTCTACCAAATTATACTACTAAAATCATAATCTACGCAATGAACCACGCAACGATCAACCACGTAGTCAACCGTGCGGTGAACTACAGAAACGTTGCAGTCAACCGCGCAGTTAACCTTATAGTGAATCATGTTACTTTATTTAATTATAGTTTGTAATATCAAAACTACATTAAAATGGTTGGACTTATGCGCTGCAAAGCAAGCGCCAATTGCTAGTAAAATCTAAAAATAGAAGCACAACCAATTTCTAAAAATAAGAATATTATTCGAGACCTATTCTTCACCAAGTTAAAAAACGAAGCTTTTAGAAGAAAAAAACCGGAAACTTTGACAGCTATTTCTAGAAATATTTTTTGCCAAATCCGACCTAACCACCGCGGCAATTGGCCCTCCTTCCTCGAGGGGCCTATCGCCGTGGTCATGGGACTGGGAAGTAGAAGCGGTTACTCCAACGCTCGTCATCCGGAACCGTTCGTCTCTTTTGCCGCAATTGTTCGCGTGCAGCCTCCCTCGCACCGAAATCGCAGCCTGTCACCGGAAAAACAAGCACTCGATGCTCTCGACGAGTCTATAATCTCCCAATATTCATCTTCTATAGCAGCATGTGTTTCGCTGGATTAGGATTCATCTCAAGGTTCACAGGTGGACCAGTTGACAGCGCCGAGGAAGAAGCTGCAAGGCGTTGTGGAGGAGTAGGAACAGGTGTGGATTAGCAATCGGGGCGATGCGAGATGGTAGTTTCCTCGAGAGGATGGAGTCTCTGAAGCTGGGGACCCGCGAATCCTGTCGGGTATGTGATTTGTTGTTTCTGCAGTTTGAGGAGGGGATGTGATATGTCTGCGTTTCACTCCCGTTACGTGAGGAATGGTGACGCCGTGATAATCTGGACGTGGACGCTGGCCTAGCTGCTCATGTTTACCTCCAATGTCGATTACGGCAAGCGAGACGGTCTGGACGGTGTTCCCCCCGCTCGAGGACCCTGCAGCAACAGTGACGTCAACGCTATTCCGGAGGAGGGGACTCTCCTAAGAAAAGCACCCACCCACTATGACGCGTTCAGATCGGTACCGAGTTGCGAGGTGGACGCAGATCCGAACCTCCTTCGCAGGGTGCGGTTCCGACCCCGGAAAGCTGTCGTCGAGAATCAGAGCTCGCTCATAAGCAGCGCGGACGACCACGCCTCCGTTTTCCGAGGTGGGAGGGAGAGCCGCTTCTGGACGCCGCCGGAGTCGATTGTGACGCCTCCGGAGGTTCGTCCGGAGGCGGGAGATCACGATCAGTCGGCGACGACGGTGCGGCAAGCTGGGCCGAATCAACTGCTGCTGCAGCTGCGCGCGGCGCTGAACGAGAAGGAGCTGCAGCTGGTGGAGCTGCGGGAGCAGCACATCGTGGCGCTGAACCGCGCCGCGGACGCGCGCCACGCCTCGGACGCGGCGCTGCAGTCCAAGGACCGCGACATCGAGCAGCTGCAACGCACCTTGAAGCACCACAAATCGCACGTGGACAGGTTTGTAATGTGACTCTCCCTTTGACGTCCTCGACGCGCATTACCGGCCATAATCATCTGTGTTCCCGGATGAAACCTCGGCGTCCACGGATGAATTCTTGATGATAAGTTGTGGATGAGGAGATGATTGCGGCAACGCTTGTTGATCATCCACGACCTCTCCTTCCTTCCTTTTGAAAGGCAGCTAAAACTACTTTTTATCTTGAATTTATAGAGCACGGAACGTTTTTCATATTCAATATGAATCCACCGCTAAGCTCTTCCATTGATATGATTGCAATTAACCCTTTAACGCTCGACCATCAATTTGTGAATGGCGCTCTCTAGAATCTGTTACGCTCATAGATGAAGGTCGCGCCATAGCTAGCCCAACGTTAAAGGGTTAAAAGTGAGGAAAGAGTAATGTTCAAAAAATCAAAACTTTGAGTGACTCTACAAATAATTCTTTTTTGTTTGGGATATTGGTAACTATGGTGGAATTTATGAGTTTTATCAGCGTATTGTCATGTGATGGTTGTGATTTAGTTGTTGTTGATTTGCAGGCAAGAGAGGGAGAGTCAAGAGAATTTACACGCACTACGGAAAAGGCAGAAGCAAGAGGTCAGATTGGTTGTCAATTGAGTCGAGTGGAACTTACCCTTTAAGGACGATGCCGGCTAAGAAAATGACCAAATTGTACATGGCCGTAGCTCAATTCAATTGGGGAAAACCAAATTGAGAAAGGCAAACGAGGATTGATTCGGAGGGCCTCGCAGCCAGGCATTTGCTGCTACTATCCAAAAATAGCTACGGCCGTCCTTAGAGGGTTAACCTAGCATAATTTGTGAAAGGGTGGGTAGGTTTTCAAGTGGAACTACACTCTAATTTCTAATTAACTAGGTTTATCAATATGATACTTTTCATAGATTCATACAGATACAGAATCTCTATGCATATGTTGGGTAAACACAAAGTAGAAAGTTACAGCAGGTAAACCACATCAACTAGTGTGGATAGTGATGAGTGAACCATAGTCCAGTGTAGTGTCTTTATTCAATATTGTTCTTTCATGTTGCTATGATATTATTCAGAATGCTGAAGTGGAGAAAAAAGAGCTGAAAGTGGCTCTTCTGGAGGCCAAGAATGCACAGTTTGTGCAGGAGCTGGTGGAGCAGCAGAAAATCATCACCAGGATGAAGCGCCAAATTGATGAGAAAGACAAATCATGTACTAATCATCAACAGAAGGTCAGAAGAAGAAAAAAAAAAGTAAAAGAAAGAAGAAATAGCTTTACATAATTGATAGAAATTACTATTTTTAACCTTTTTCATATTGGGTGGAAAGGAAAATTTTAGGAGAATGTTTGTTTTTACCAAAATTCATTTTTAGATTTAATTGCATATTTGGTACTAGAATGTCAAACCTAACCCATGACCAAGGCTTTGAGGTTGCTCAAGAAAGGTGACCTTTGAGAAACTCCCTTCTAAGAAAATATTGTCATGTTGGCATTCATTTCATTTTTTTCATCCATGTGCAAAGTTTTCTGCCAATGGACTTTTCATGGGCACCGAACATTGGCCAATCATATTCTAGAATTTCCCTTGAATTCTTGGTTGGTGGCCTTCTCTGCCGTAGTGTAAAACAACCCTAAATTGGCTACTTGTGTCATAACCGGTTGTCGACTTCTCAACGCCAACATGGTTGCTTCGCATCCATGTTCACAACTTCCAATTGCCCATAACCTTTTCTCCTTCCAACTGACATTTTCCACAGGGCTTGGATTATTAAGACCAAGGGTTGTGATCAAAGAATGAACAACCGATTATGTATGATAAGCTACTTGCTTGTAGCTATACTTTGACTCATGAAGGCCACATGGAGTGACCACTCGATGTTTGGTATTTCTTCTTTGCAGTTGGAAATGATGAACAAAAGAATCCAAAATTTAAAATCAGCGCTACATATGAGGGAAGAGGTTAGAAGACAACTTTAAATTTCTTCTAGATACCCATATTGCACTTCGTAGTACAATGTCTAGTTTCTTAACCCTTTAAGGATAAGAGACCCATGGGTGGTCACTTTTGGGGTAATTTGCGAATTGGTGGACCGAAACTTCATCTTTGTTTGATCCAGGGCCTAATTTTAGTTCCTTGGATCCATGTGCTTTTGACAAATGTGATGAGGATGTGTGCCGGAGTCTGACAGGCAAACTATAGTGATGTTTATAGCGGGCAAACTATAGTGATATTTATAGCAACCAATGGCAATGAAATGTATCCATTGTGTAAATGGTGCAGTAATTAGTCGCGATGAAATCTAACCACTTGTAGCATCTCCCAAGCTTGGTTGCATGTGTTGTCTTTAATGGGTTAAAATGGACCAATCCTTTTGAGTTTTTAGTGCTACTTCTTAATCTTCATAATCAACTTGTGTTCACAGGAAGTTGTGACACAAGCAAATAATTGCAATGAGTTGAAAACTGTGTTGTGGAAACGGGACTCTATCATTGCCCAACTGCAACTTTCCGAGCAACAACTCCAATCTTCTTTAGCACGGTACGATTATCTCCATATACACTCATCCCTCCCATAAGTTATAGCCAAATATGGCGTTGGTGGATGGAGGTGGTAAGAACTTAGTAGAAGTTAAAATTTAGCATTGGGTTTTATGAAGGGTTTGGTAACTTCAGCTCATTATACCTCCATGCACTTGCCCCGTTTAGAGCCTGGTTCCATGCAATGCCCGACCCGTCATCTCTGACGGGGTCGGGTCACTTCCATGTAGCCAACTTTTCACCCTACCCGAAAAAGAACCATCGGGTGTTGCTAATTATCTCAGGCATGGAGGAGCCGCATTTCAAGCCCGTCGACCTCCCCTTCCTCCCAACATACTAATCAGAACGCCATGGATTGTGTTAGAATCACTTTACACGTAAAGGTAGACTCCAAGTTTAATCCCCCCTAGTTCATTTTAGGTTGAATCAAAAATGACGCATGGGGAACTTCATGGTGAGACTTGTCAGATTCTCTTAATAAAGGTCATTGGGGTACAACTAGGAAGCACCCAAAAACTTGGGTTGATTATAATAGCTGACGGGTGTGATGTATGGAAGTGGCCCTACATTTTATTCCCTACATCCTGCAAGTTGGGAAGCTACATGGATAATTCAGGTCGGGCATTACATGGGGATTTGCCCTTACAAGCACACCCGTCATCCTACTTTAGAGGTGCAATGAGGTTGTCACAAAAGTCATCAGAGGTCATCAGCAGTGGATATAAGTTAACACTATTATAACTCATAAAAAGTATATCTTATGGGAGGGATGAGTGTAGGTTACTAGTACCAATCCATGTTACTTGGCCACTAAATGTAGTTTGACTTGAGCGTACGTTTTGCGGCTTTGAGCTTGTGCAGTTCATAAATGTAGCACCTTCCTAAACTGGGAGTAGCCAATATAAACCAATGTAGCGATAAAATATATCATTGACATGGGAAAATCACTTCATAATAGCCATGGTTTATGTCTAATTATAATTCCAATGTTTACATCATTGTTGATGATGCAGCAAAGAGGCAGCCCAAGAAGCCCAAGCAATTTCTCAAGAAAATGTGCAAGTTGTAGAAAATACAGCTCCTCATGAAAAGGTGCCCCTTTAAAAACAGGAATGCATCTTCCTACCTTCATGAAAAATCTTCTTGAATTGGTGCCTGATGAACTTTCTTTTTCTCTTATGGTATACAATATAGCCTCCTAGTTGAAATTTCAGTGATTTATTTAATGAGCTCCCATTTGAACTTCTCACACTTGTTTTTTACACTCTAAAATCAACACTTCTTGGTGAATTGGAAAAAGGAAATGTCAAAAAGCTCGTGAATACTCGTCAAATTTAGAGTGTAAAAGAAAAGCCCGATTCGTTCTAGTGTCAATTTCTTGAGACCAACTAACCCTTGGCCAACCAAAATCCATAACCGGCACCTCAAAAAATGGGGGGTCCACAAAATAAACATGCCACACACTTTGAAAATTCATAAAGAATTCACGTCTCATTGGAAAATTTTGAAATCACTTGGGTTGAAATTATAATTCTATATAGAAAATAAATGTATTATTTTGTGTTCTCTCCATATGCACATCGGGGTATAACATGATACATGAACTGTGTACCAGTTTGTTTTTTTTATGCAAGTTTCTAGTCATTAGTGATCGATTGGTTAACTGGCATTTTCTCCAACTTATCCATAATTGAATTTAGTCATGGACTTCAGAAGCCCTGGTAATTTACTGTCTTTCTTTGTTGCCGTGATTTACAGAAGTTAATGGAACTGAAAGATAATTTCAGCAATGTTCACAAAGGTGTCGTGAAAGTAAGTTACACCTTCGTTTAAAAAATCCCACACTTTTCTCATAACAACTTTGGCGGCATTTCACGAACTTGGGCATCTAGGAATTTGGACATTGGACATGATCGTTGTGAAATGCCACAAAAGTTAAATTACCGATATGACGTTTTACTATTGATGTTTCAAATGCATGTTTTTAACAGGACTCAACCGACAAAGAAGGGGTAATGCACAGGATCCAGAAACGCATGAGAGAATTTCAGAGGTCCTTGAGAAGCAAGGATATGGCTCTCAGTGACAAGATCAATGAATATCAAGAGGCTGTCATGGAAATCCGAAGGTGGGAAAACTTCCTCGCCATCACATTCAATCATTTAACCTTTCCATGACGATGGGCCGATTAGGTTTGGCTATTAACCCTTTAAGGACGATGGCCAAATCTCGTCTAAGAGTGTCGTAGATTTGGTTAGCACTATCTACGACCCTCCTAGACCAAGTTTGGTCATCGTCCTTAAAGGGATAAAACACGGTCACAACTCCATCCAACCAACCAAAACCAAGTCGGGAAAATGCATTTTACGCGTGCAGCGAGGCACACATTGATGTATTCTTGGATATCGGCTCCGTGCAATACTTAGTTTGGGTCGGCTCGTCGTTAAAGGGTTAAATCGTGTTAATTAACTTATTATTGCTCTTGAAGTGGTTGATGGATTGGTTTTGCTTTAGGCTGAAGGAGGAGTACGAGGCCATGAAGCACGAATGCGAAGAATTGAATAGGAGGAATTACCAACTTGAAAGTACCATTGCTCACCTGCAATATCCGGACCGGCAAATGTGAGAATTGAGTACTTTATTGTGTCAAAAAGACAAGGTTATAATATCCCATATTTAAGCATTGCTTCAAAGTACGTAGTACCCTTCTTTTGCAAGGAGCGACTGATTATGGACCATAACCTGTCTCACCACAACAAGGTTACTTCTCATAATAAGGCTCTTCTTGCACATGACCTTGTCCTCCTTAAGCGTCAGTCGGGAGCCGTATATACATGCAGGTATTTTACTTTATAGAATGTAAAAATGTATTAAAGCTCAGCAAGAGATAATTGAAAATATTTCAACTAGCATCTTTTGTCTAGAGGTCATTTCAATACCCTTATCATGTACAAATTCGACACCATACATGTAGATTGTTGTGGCCACGAATGGGTTGTTCTGACATTCAAGGGTTAATTTGGTGATGTTCTTAACCCTGAAAAGTCAAAAGGTGCTATTGGTGACCACAATACTCTACATGTATGGTATATTTGAACATGATAAAAGTTTAGGTATTGAAATGACCTCCAAATGAAAGATGTTAGTTGAAGAATCGTTACTTCAAAGGTGCAGTTCTTGCTAAACTTCAATTGATTTTCTGTATTCTACAAAGGAAAATACCCGCCTGTATGAACGACTGACGTTTACGGGTTAACAAGGGTGTAGATGGATGTTTTGGAAGGTTTTGATACGATAATTTGAAGGGGTGAATTATGTTGGCAGGGGTGCTAATTTGGTGTCTGAAGCCCCAACAACACCTCCTGTTCAAGTTTTACCCTATGACTTTTCTCGCCGTGGATCAACCGGTGAAGGTATGTGCTCAAATTCAACTGTTTTTGCCATCTTTCAAAAGCTTCTGGTGATGAACCTTTCCATATGAGCGTAGAGGACACTATTCCCGTCAAATTTAAGCCATGGCACATACTTGTAATCATGCTCTCCATTTGTACGAAGATGCACGGAGATGAACTATCAGAAGCAGCGTTTAGATTTCTGGTAAAATATAGCCAAACGGTGATTTTTTTTTAATTTCGGGGCCCAAATTAGCACCAAATTGATGGGAATTAGAGGGAGGAAATTGCCACGAAGTGATCACATGTGTGAGTGACGTCACCTAACTTTCTAGTAAGGATGAGCTAGAAATCAACGGCTCAAAGAACAAGATCGCCAATACTCTTCTCCAGAAATAAAAACCATCTTTTTGCTCGTCAAAATTTTTTGGTCACCACACTAGCACCAAATTTTAAAACGTAAAATAAACACTAATCGGAAGCATATGAAATGGTTGAAAACTGGATTCAATCGTATTGCAGATCTTGGATTTGACAATGCGGTGCAGGGCAGCATCATGGAATGGGAGCAGTTTTCAAACGCAAGTGTGTACCATGCAAATTTTGAAAAGATCAAGGTCAGATCCTCTCTCACAATTTCTTTCAAGTAAAAGTTTTAATGAAGAAAATCTCAGCTCAAGATGTTTACTCAAACACCAGTTCTAATAGGTCCAAATATAGAACAGTACAATGTAGTTTTAGGCATTTCAATATATATATATATTTTGGAAGGTTACACCTTTTAAAGTAAAGTGAACTCCCTGTTTGTAGAGGGAGTTGGCTGTTGTAATAGGTGCTCTTATAGAGGGATTTGATTGCTCTAAAGGGAGTTGGTTGTTGTAACATGTGCTCTTGTAAGGGAGTTAATTGTAGTGAATGATTGAGGATTGTGTAGATTGTTGAAGTTGAGATGCCAAACATAGAGCACCATCAACAACAACAAGAGGGAATTACTCAGATCCAACCTCCTCATCCTTCTTTCCATTTTCCATTGCCCGTGATTCCTCCACCGCCATCTCCTCACGCTAGGCTTCCGTTAGAGAGCAAAGAATCCCCGTCCGGGGGGCCTCCTAACGAGGATGTGGGGCCTGGGCTCCCATCAGAATTTGAAGAAAACTACAAGTCTATTCAAGGTCAGTAGCCTATTTTTTACTTTGTCTTAGTTGTAATAGATTCAATCCTTTAATGATGACCGGCCACTTTGTGGCGACCAGGTTTGGTGAGGATACAGCCAATTCAACCGGTCAAAAGCAAACTCTACTCTTCTTGGGCATCAATCCAAGCGTCAAAGCAAAATTAGCAAATTTTCTCAGAAAAGGGCTCCCAACGTCCAATTCGGACCGACTTGTCGTTAAAGGGTTAAACACCACGTGGTTGACTATTGTGGCATTCCACAAATAAGTTGGTATACAATGATGTTCAACATCTATAACTTTTTAAGGTTTTCTAGATGCCAAAGTTTGTGAAATGCCACCAATTGCTTCATTCAAGCATCGTTCCGGGTTGTCCTCTAGAATAAAGGGGATAGATGCAAACCATGCTAAATCAAAATAAAAAGAATACGAACTCCGGTCTCCTTTGAAAGGAGACCAACATGAGTGTATGTTTGTTCCATCACTAAACTCATAGGTTAGCAGTAAACCAAAACATGTTACCGTCAGCATCGATCAATTTTAGACACTCCCTGCTGGTTTTTATTTACTTTTTCAATTCATGGTGGTTTGGACACAATGGGTATCACCTATATATTACATGAGTATTGCCTTGGCATTACATGGGTATGACCTTAGACAAATCCCTTGAAATTCCAAACCTTTTATACAGTCTGAGTTAACGATGTATGAAACTGACCTACGTGTGGGGTACAATGGATGGGCGTACATACGAGATTAAAAAGCGGGAGCAGTGCTGGAGAAAGACCGAGGAGCACATGCGAGAAGCCTTGACTCGGCAAATGAAACTATTAGGAGAATCCAAATCTAGTAGGCGTCATGCCAAAACACCTAAAGCTCATTCAACACTCAACCACCTACATCACCTCCAAGCTGCAGCAAGAGGCCACAAACACGGTCACAATAATCGGACGCCCCGCCAAAGCCACGAATCAAGAAGATACGGCCATGAAAAGAGCCCACATGACCATCCGGAGGTTGTCCACCACCATCGCCATGGCCATGAAAGTGGTGGACACCATCATCGCCGCCACCGACAAAGGGCGTATAAGCAAGAATTACTCGACTATGAGCTCGTCGACCATTGTGGATCAAACCACAACGTCGGTAAAGCGGATGCACAACGGCGGCATCACGAGCACCATGATATACTCACAGATGTTGAGTGGAAATACGGGGTGGAGCAGATGCAAGATGCGGATCTGGATTACAGACGACGAGGAAGAGTCGCACAATATTAACGTCATTATTTCCATCCTTGCCATAACATCATCTCCCTTTGATAAACAATGGTATGTATGTTGAGGTATGTCAAGGTTAAAACACTGCACAGTCAACTCCCTTTACAACAACCTTGTTGGTTCTGCCTCTTATATACAGAGGCTTCTATATTTAGTGGTTATTATAATGACAGGGGTGGGTAATGTTGGTGAACCAAGTGTGGTTGTTATGAAGAGAGAAGATTTGTTTTGGCCTAAGTTGCCTATTATAATGAGATTGTTGTTGTATCATATGGCAGCTCGTTGTCTCCGTAACTTTGACAGCATTTCGCACATTTCAAATTTCAAATACGACAATGTTAGACATTGATAGATTTCACAGATTTTCTAGATGCCAAAATTTGTGAAATGCTGCCTGACTGATTAGTATCTCTATCTTGATGGTTTGAATATGCTCGGGACTTGGGTGTCAATTGATCTGTAAATGGTGAATGTGCCTCAGGTTGCTGATGTGGAGGAAACATGCTGAAACTTAAAAAGCTCGCGAGTTTCGCCCGGAAAGGGTTAAGGTAAGTCCACCTAAAACCGACAAGTTAAAGGAATGTGCATATATGGAGAGAGGAGATAATTGTACTATTATTTTTCATTGATAGCCAACAGAATTACGATTCCAACCCAAGTGATTTCATTTTATTTATTTTTGGTTGAAAACTGAATTAGTTATGAATTTTCAAATTGTGCAGCCATGTTTAGTGGGTGGCTAGCAGTAGGTACCCCCCACAACCAACGACCAAAAGTAAGGGTCTTGACTAATAGCAAACCTCCATTTGGAGTGCAGTTGGTGGTAATGGGATGGAAGAGGGTTGGATATACCCCAATTTTACAGGCGTTGGCTATGGGTTTTTGTTGGTTATGAGGCTTACCTTAATTATGGGCTTCCTTGGGTTCTAATGGTCAATGTGATCCATGAATTAGGTGAGAAATGGTACCACGCAACCTTTATAATGATCTAATTGCTGTCGAGTTTACTTTGCCAAACTTTTAATCAATGGTTTTGTTAAAATATAACCAAAGCTTAATCCTTAAACGTCAATCACGAACCATATATACACGCACGTATTTTACTCTATAGGATACCAATATCAAAGCTTAGCAAGACTTACACCTTTGGATTGAAGACTCTTAATCTAACATTTTTCATTTAAAGGTCATTCCAATATCTGAACCTTATCATGTTCAAATACGACACCATACATGTAGAATATTGTGGCCACTAGTTGACGTTTAAGGGTTAAAGTAAGTCATTATTTCTTTCATTTCCTGTGCATACAGGTAATTGCCAATAATCATGGACTTCAACTTACTGATCTCAGGCAAATGTCTGCTCATTTAGAAGTGAGTTACTACACAAATTATCCCTAATGCACGGGGTTATAATGAGTGAAGGTGAAGGTGATACTAAATTACTCATTTTGTAAAAGAAAGTGTAGGTTTTAGAGGTCAAAGGCTTCTCGATGACATAAGGCTTCGAAGGTTAGACGACCCAAAATCGACTGGCAACCCAATACCCCTCCTTTCTATACCCTTCCTAGATTTCAGGGAGGAAATGTAGTACCATTAATAAGTCATGGAGAGACATGCTATATTTTCACCCTGGAATCTAGGAAGGGTATCGGGAGGAGTGCTATTGGATTGCCGGTTGGTTTTGGGTTGTCCTACCTTCGATGACATGTGTCTATCCATATAAGCTCCGCATACTGGAAAATAGTTTCACTCACTAAAAAGTCCAACCCTCATTACTTTTGAGATTTTGTAAAATAGAAAGTGCATTGGGAATTTGTGTCACACAAATTTATAGGGATAATCAATGCAATTTGACTATTCTAATGTCCACCAACTAGTGATTTAGAAAGAAATAAAACTATACCAAGCTACGGCGGTGTCTTATTCTTGCTAATCCTAGAATCTAACCTTGGCAATTTAATTATTTTACTCTTCAATTTACTCTTCTGTGTTTCTCAAACAGGCACTTCCCATATAGCAACATGGGACATATGAACCTTCAAAGCTTCAATACAAGTTCATATTGAATACTTCTATGGTACATTCTCCACTCTCACATCCGCATGTAGTCAGCTCCCTTTACAACAACATCTGTAAGAACAGTCTATGTGCTATCTATTCTAGTAGTAGATATGAGGGGTGGATTTGGTAGATGATGGTAAATTTTGGTAACGCAAACGGAAGAACACTTACGGTCTTCTAAATAATAGAGTTTGAGATCAAAATCTAGGTGAGCTCCTTACAAATGTCATGCTTTTCCTCACAGAAAACTATTTCAGTTCAACAAGAAATGGGGTTTGTCATCATTGGCATGACATGAAGAGTGGCCATCATCGACAAAATCTAACAGAAACTAATCTAGAAATATTCAATTTGACATGGACTTTGTGGTGAACAAACGGACACTTTATTCACGCCGGTCCCCCCTTTGAGGACTGAAGTTTTTCTTTTTCTTTTTTTCCCTTCTACTTAGAAATATTCAATAAAAATTTAAAATGATTGATAGATAACAAAAGAAAGTCTCGTACTAACTGAGATCATCTCATGCTTGGAGGACAATTTCATTTATTCACTCAATTTAGAAAAAAAATAATTAATAAATAATTGACTTCTAAAGGACATTTATCTCACAAGGGACTTTTTACATTGTGACTGGGTTTTTGTATTGTCAGTTTTTATTTTTAAAAATTAATTTTAATTAAGACGTGACATAGTATTGTTCTCGTTGATTCTTTTTCACATAGTACCTCTAAAAGAAAAGTTATGCTTTCCTAAATGAAATTTGTTGGACTTCTTTTTTTCTCAATGGAGCTTCAAAAAATTTGCTATGGCTTGATACAGTATTTGTGAAAATGGGACATAGTACATGAAAATTTCATGAATGATGTTTTTACAAATAATTATAATGCCAACTTGAAAAGTGTAATCATTGTGCGTCATAGTGGTCAAAGAGGGAGTTCCTAGTATTGTTCACAAGACAACCATTCACATTGTTGACTTGGGTTGGAGACATCAACAAGGCTGATATTTTATTACCATATTTTTGAAAATATAACATGCAAAAGTGAAGTTTTCACAAATATTCTGTTAGATATTATTACCTTCTATAGATATTGTGGTTTTGTTCGTACATTTATGATTACTATGTTATTTGAGATTGTAAACAAGAAACCTTGTTTATATTATTGTAAATACTACATTTTATGAGAACTCAAACATTTTTACACATTGTCAAGCAAGGTACCAAAATTCCTCATTTCCACATAAAAACAGATAATTCAAAAAAAATAAAAAATCATTTGAACTAGACAAAAATGTGGAATCAATTATTTTTTAATCTTCAGGATTTCCATTTATTTACAGATTATCAACAAAAAAAATTATGAATTGACAATTCTTAAACTACAAGTCTTTACACAATTTCTATTGAAATGCTACACCCTTCTTCTACCTTTGAAACTTGGTGTGCAAGCAAGTGACATCATGTATAGGCCTTACATAGTGCAAAAATTGGAGACCAAGTGAAGTCAAAGTGAATTGATTCTTTCAAAAGGCTATAAAAAGTATCATTTTTCTTACTTCAAACACTATCTTCTTTTCACATGTGCAATCAAAGTTTATGAAATTTTGTGAGCATGTAAATTTATGAATCTAAATCAGGATCATACAATTAAAATAGAATAAAACCTTTTGTTTCTCATATCTACTCTTTACAATATATTGGGCAATTTTGAAGTGTTTTTGGTGTGAAATAGTTAAGGAACTTTAAGGCTTCAAGCAAAAATTCTTAAAAAATAAGTTATTTGTGTAGTCACCCAAAATTCCAATATGACAATGGCCAGATAATAATAATTATTAATAATAATAAAAAGAACTCTGATTACCAGAGGACGTCAACATGAATAAAGTGTGTGCTTATTCAAGCACTAAGCCTATGTCCATAGAATGTAGGAAAATCATATGGAACTTCTTCTCCCTCTCTAAAGTAGACATTATCTATCTAGCCTACTACTAATTACTTTAATATGAATAAACATAATCTTCCCATGACATTTTTAAGGTATCCACGCAACAAGATATGTCCATGGTGGATTTAAAAGACTATTATCTATTCATTCATTTAGATATGGATAAACTTAACCCTTTAAGGCCTACGAGTTGAAAGTATCTATGAGTGTAATAGATCATGTAAAAATCATCTAAACAAAAGGTACATTTTATCACAACCCCACTTCATGAAAATTACTACAGTCCGCTCGCCGGGTTCCAACGCACATTCTCACCACATTCGTCAAAAGCACAACAAATCCACACAAGTTATCTCAGTACGCGGAAGGATGAGGTGGATCTACTATTCAAAATAACAACCTATAGGCGTGTCAACCTTACAAACCTTCAAATAACAGTTTCAGCCACCTTTGAGAATGAAGAAAAAAAGCCATGTTGTACCATGAATCTAACCCGCCATTTGTAATAAAATATCTACAGCCATAGAGGACTAATTTTATGTATCAAAATATGAAAAAAAAAAAAAAAAAAACTCACTTTCCATTCCAAATAACCTCAACAAACGTGGAATTTAGAGCACAACTAAAAGTCATGGGAAAGAACTCCGTCATCGCACCTGAAACCAACAGATGTACATTCCCGGAAAGGAAATCTACGAATATCACAGCGACGGTTTTGGACGCTTTCATACCGTCCACGAAAGAGGGATTCAAATTCGCCAGCGGTGCCGTGGCTCACAAGCTCACCCATGCCGTGGCCGCGACGGAGCCCGGCATCGTGCTGCGCACGCCCTGCGCCTATTACCGGTAGAATGTACCGGTAAGGTTCATTTCACGTTGAAGGGCCCGGCTTCAGGGGCGGTAACCAGGTGGTACTTTAGGGCAGTTGGCTGCGGTTGATAGTGTATTTGGAGGCCACCGGTTTGTTTTAGCGAGAGAGAGTTTGTTTGCAGAGTTTTGCAGCTATGGTGTCGCTCCGGCTGCAGAAGCGGCTGGCCGCGTCCGTGCTCGAGTGCGGCGAGCGCAAGGTATGGCTGGACCCGAACGAGGTGAACGAGATTTCCATGGCCAACAGCCGCCAGAACATCCGCAAGCTGGTGAAGGACGGGTTCGTCATCCGCAAGCCGCAGAAGATCCACTCGCGAGCGCGCGCCCGGCGTGCGCTCGAGGCCAAGCGCAAGGGCCGCCACTCCGGGCACGGCAAGCGGCGGGGAACTCGGGAGGCGCGGCTTCCGACTAAGGTCTGTGAATTGCGTCCAATTCGCCTTCAGGTTGCGGTGGTGCTTTTGTAGATGGTAGCTCGTAAGGCTTTTGTGACGTCCGAGTATCAGCTGGAATGGCTGGTTTTTCCTTGGCATTCTTTCAGATACTCCTTGCTTTAAATGTTCACTTATCACAGCTAATTCTTGCCTTTTATTTCACATATTCATGGCTCAAGGAGAGCAACATCCTGCCAGTTGCTCCTTTGCTTCACTTTATTCATTCATGGAGTACGCTCGAGCTCTTTTCCTTCCAGGATAGCGTTTCTTGCTTGATACCTCCACTTATTGCAGCTAATTCTTTGCCTTGAATCATTTAGCGTTTCTTGCTTGATTTGAAATCCATGCCAGCTCTTGGTTACAGACTGATTTCCTTTTTGTTTCTTCTCAATACGCAGGTGCTGTGGCTGCGACGCTTGCGCGTGCTGAGGCGCCTGCTCCGGAAGTATCGTGACGCGAAGAAGATTGACAAGCACATGTACCACGACATGTACATGAAGGTGAAGGGGAACGTGTTCAAAAACAAGCGCGTGTTGATGGAGAGCATCCACAAGAGCAAGGCGGAGAAGGCGCGCGAGAAGACGCTGTCGGACCAGTTTGAGGCCCGGCGCGCCAAGAACAAGGCCCTTAGGGAGCGGAAGCTTGCGAGGAGAGAGGAGCGCCAGGCGCAGGGCATCCCTGAGGCCGAGGCCGCTACTGGCGAGAACAAGTCGAAGAAGTAGAGTGTGTCCTGCTGCCGCTGCTGCTGCTGCGACTTTGTACATACGATGCCCGTGCTCACCAACATGTATAAATTGGTCTGAACTTATCTCCTCCCTCTTTGTGTGATGTGCTTTGTTTCTCTGTGGATGGTTCTGGTTGAAGGACCTTGAGGTTACAAATGGGAAATGCATTGCTGATTGAATGTTAGTTAGTCCTTCTGTGCTTGCAAATAGGAGATAGGAAAATCTAATAATAAAGTAAAATTTTGGACTTTTATTAGTAAGATTTTGAAATGAATTTCTACATGAACTTACCGTACGTTATTGGCTGCAATTTACCGCATAAATATGAGAATTCTAGCGCTTGAAGTCAAGAAAATGGTTCATTTTCTTCCCTATATTAAGTGAATGAGTAGACTTCACTTGGTGTGTAATTTTTGCACTACAAAAGGTCTATATCCTCGACCATTGTGTTAAGCATGGTGTTAGTTCTTTGTACAATCATGTCTTTAAAGTTTCCACACCCTAAGTTGAAACTGAAGTGTTTAATCTTGCACCTCTTGAAATCTCAAATGTACAAACAATGCTCAAGACTCACACACAACATGGAGGAAACCCTCAACTCTACTCCCACTTTGTATGACCTCCATTAGCATTGATTATAGCTTGAATTCTAAGAGGCATTGAATCTATCAAATCATCAATAGTGCCTTGATCAATCTCCTCCCATTCTTCTTGTGTGGCAACAAACAACTTAGAAGCGCTATGTGGGTGAAGTTCCTCCTCCAAGAAATGTTTTCTGGATCACTGTTTCAACAACAACCACAAATTTTCAATCGGGTCGAGATTTGGTGAGTTGGGTGGCCAAGGGAGTTCCACATAGCCAAAATCCTCTTGAAGATTCTTGTTTTGAGGATTGTTGCAGCCAAGTTGCTGCAAGGTAGATATGATTAGGTTTATCACAGACTCCAAATGGTGAGGTGAGGTATTAGGTGAGGTTCATGGATTTCACTCGCAGATTGGGAAGCATTGAGGCCCAATCTATCGCGAGGACTTCTACGCTCTATCTCAGTCCTCTTTCTCACCGAAATCAACCCCGTGCGGCTCCCTTTTGTTATGCATGCAAAAACCCCAACATTGGTCCTTCCAGATTTGAAACTTGGCTTCAAATTCTTCTTGCACAATTCCTCTCCAGGTCTCATACGCACTTTCTTCCCAGTTGGATAAGGATCATATGCAATTGTCGCTTTGTCAATGAACACCACTTGTCCCCAATATTGTAAATCCCATTTGGCGTCGCGCTTGTGCAAACTCCTTGCGCCTTTGCTTTTGTCCAAGTCTCCAAAATGGCTTCTTCCTTGGAATCTTAAGACGGAAATCGGACTCATTAAGGATTTTGTCAACACTGGAACGACTGAGCCCAACATCAACAATATTTGTGATCTCTTAAAGTCTCAACCTTGGATTCTTGTCCACTACTTCTAAAATCCTCTTTTTCTTTGCTATTGTGAGGTTTGAGGGGTGTCCAGAGCGAGGAGCATCCTTGACATCACCCCCACGGTCATCACCTCTCTTTACTACACCTTTTATTTGTGACTTTGACAATCCTAATTCGGAAGCAATCTTTCCGTAATTCCAACTTGTAATATGTTTGCGAAGGGTGTAAATCTTTGAATTCAACTCCTCACGTTTGCTCCGATCTCATTTCGTGACTACCATCTCTCCCTATCTCAATACAACTCAAAACTTACAGGGGGTGTGAAGACTTTTAAGGCACAACTGTACACCAATTTTAGAGGCAAAGAAGGGGTGGAGCATATTTCAAAACAAGTGTGCAAGGAGTGGAGGTTTAGAAATTGCCAATTGAAGTTTTATTTTTTGTGAACTTAATATGTTTATAAATGATATTCCAAATGGTCAATAAGAAGGTTTTCATCACATATTGTTGTTAAACAAATATATAAAGTAAAAAATATGAAGATCTCTAGGTTTTGTGTAGAAAAGATGAAGTTTTTTGGGTACCTTGCCCAACAATGTGTGAAATGAATGACTTTGGTTAGAATGTTTTTTATAGTGATGACAAGATTTTTTTATGGACATTTTTAAAGAAGGTGATATTCACTATATATATGAAAAATCTCAATGTCAATAGAAACTTCTAGCAAAATTTTGGAGCTGCTTAGAGCTCCCAATTTGAATTTGAAGGCTAATAACTTTCATATTTTGAATCCTAAAAAACTAAAAAACGATATGTATTCACAAAGGTCTTATTAGGGACAATTTAGTATAAAAATTTCAATTTATAATTTAAAAAAAATTGAATATTAGAAACCTTGTCCAAAATGATAAACGTTCCTTGAAGGTTAAGTGGTCCTTTTGGGCTTAGTATCTTACAAAAATGAGAGATTTTGGATTCTTTTCAGAATGAATTAGTTTGTCAATTTGATAATATCCTTTAAAACACCGTGGGGATTTCTAGAATTGGAAAGTATGTGGTTAGAAAATGGATTAATCATTAGGACATTGTATTGATAATGTTGGGACATTTGTTCAATTGGGTAATTTTAACCTCTAAATTTCCAAGAGTCCCCTCCAGGGACTCTAGAAGGTTTGGGCAGGTTCTTGTGGTGTCAATTTGTAACTTTTTTTTTGGAAACTTTTTACCGAAGATGGACATTACTAATAGCTTTGTGCGAGTCCAATTTTTTTCTTTCTAAATCCAACATTTAATGAAAAGCTATAGGGTTTTGAAGTTTAAATGGGGAGAGTGGGCACGTTGGGCAACTCCAAATTTTTTGCTAGGACACTCTATTGAATGTGAGATTTTCAATACTAAGAAGTAATATTATTTCCTTTCATGTTGTCAAAAAAATCTCTTGTCATTATTGAAAAAAGCCATATAAATCCAAGTCAAACATTTTCACACGTTGTCATGCATTGTCGGGCAAGGTACCAAAAAACTTCTTCTTTTCCACATTAAACTTAGAGTTCTTCTTATTTTTCACTTTTTATTTTTTTCACACCATTATGTGGTGTGAACCTTCACATTGGTTGTTCGGATTCTCATTCTAAAGCATTTTACGTTAAAAAAATATAATGTGAATTGACAAGCTTTGAACCTCCACTACACCGTTCACTGAATATAGTGTGGAGGTATAGGTAATGTGGATGAAAATTGAGGTGGACCACATCAATTCTAGTTTTGGATGAAAATTGATGTGGACCACATCAATTTTGGTTATTAATATAGTATTAATATGTTATTATAATATATGTTATTATGTTATTCATATATGTTATTATTATTATATTATTATATTATTATGTTATTATGTTATATTATTATGTTAATATTATATTCTGTTATATTATATTATAATATAATGTTTATATTCTTATGTTATAAAATAATATTATTATGTTATTATATTATTATATTATATTATATTATTATGTTATTATATTATTATGTTATTATTTTATTATGTTATTATGTTATTATTATGTTATTATATTATAATTTTGGTTTTAGGGTACAACTTGTAAAAACTTATCCACATCAATTCCTGTGTGTTTTATTTTGAAACAAGCCACACTATTTCTAATGGACATGATTTGATGTGGATGGAAAATTGAAGTGGACCGCTTTAATTTGCGTTTAATGAAATTAGTGTAGGAAATTTCAAATAGTTTAGTCTACACTATATTCAGGGAACGGTGTACTTGCACAATTTTTTTGAATATGCTACACCCCTCTTCTACCTCTAAAAATTGGTGGAAATGATTTTGGACCTTGTGTAGTGTAAACATTTGACACCAAGTGAAGTCAAAGTCTGCTCATCCACTAAGGTCGAGGCACCTAAAACCGACCAGTTAAGAGATTTCCCACTGAAATTGGAGGTGTATTACTGGAGGGAGATTTTTCCTTGAAAGAGAAATAAGTGTTACGAGGAATGCAACTTCAAATTTTATGTTTACTCCAATATTAAAATTACAATGAATTTTGAAAGCCAAAATGTTATTAATACATGTAACCGATATGTAGGTTCATCTAAAACCGATAATGAAGAAACTAACTCCTGTCCACTAATTTTTTCAAAACGGTTAACGAGTACTGCTACTATTCCGTTAATGTAGTTTCCTCATGGCAACCATCACTTCACTAAAAGCCGACCATCTCCAAGACTAGAACTGCTAAGGGATGGTTCATGCACCCAACCCACTGAGAGTGCGATCCAAACTGTGAGAAAAATCAGGGCCATGCCCAACGGTCATTGGTAACGCATGCGGTCATTTCCAGATGCAACATGAGCGCTGAAAGGGTGTCCTGTTTCGTCGGGATGGATTGCTTGTGTGGGGGGTGCGGCAACGGTCGAATAGGTAGATTGCGATGGTGCTCGGGCGCTTGCAGGGGTGGGGGTGCATTGTAGAGGTTACATGGGTGACAAACCCCGGGAATTGAAGGTGAGTTGCCGTGACTTGTGGCTGCTGCGGGATGGGCGCGGCCAGGTACGGATGCTGGACAGTTAGGGAGGCGAGGTGCGGCGTATGAGCAGACCGAGTCCCGACCTCGTCAAATTCGTCCCAGGCTGCTTGTGCGAAGTGGAGCGGGCTTGGTCTCCATCGCTGCACCCCCGGGATTTGCTGCCCATGTACCCTCTCCGCTGCCCTCGTGAGCAAATCCAAAGCTCTGCGAGCTTTCCCTGCCTATCTGCAAGCCCGCTCCTCCGCCAATTGCATTGCGTGCTCCGCTTTGAGATGTTGCACACGTTCCTTCTCCGCTGCCTTGACTACGTGTGCATGAGCTGCCTCCGCGGCCCTTGCTTCTCTCATCACGCGGGCTTCTTCGTACTCCGCCTGCTTCTGTGCACGCGCCTCCGCCAACTCCGCAGCCCGGGCCTCTTTCGCCTTCCGCTCCTCGTCACGTTCAATCTCCTTTCGCTTTCTTTGTTCCTGTTTTTCTTGTCGTGCTATCTCATTCTGCCTTGCTGCGGCTGCTTTCGCCTCTAGTACGTGAGCGGCTGCGGAGATGTACTAGTCCGAGGTCGGCATGATTGACTTACTGAAGTCCATGATGGGGTCGCGGTGTCTTGCATTCACCCCCGGTGCAACTGTTGGCAGGGTTAAGAACCTGGTGATTGATTCTACGCCATCTGGATCAGCTTCTAATCCAATCACTTCGTCTGCAGTCGCCGGGTTCGATGGGTCCGCGTCGACAAAGAAGTGCTCCGCGTTGCAGTCTGGAACTTCGGCGAGGTCAGCTTCGAGGTCGGCGGCACCTGCTTCAGGTATGTTAATGTCTCCCCCTTCCTCGACTGTGTAATGCGCCTACGAATCATCCCCTGCATGTGCTGAATCCCCTGCCTGTGTTGGATCCTCTGTTGCGATGCTTTCCGTAGCGCATCCGTTCTTGTCTCCATGCCCATGTTCTGCCTCTCCATCTGGGGCGGTGAAAAACTCTGATGGCAATAGGTGTGAATCTACAGCATGAAAATTGAGTGGAAAAATTCCAATAGCGCTAAATCCCTTGCTTATGTTGCTCGCAGACAATGCTTTTCGTAGCGCTAGTGACACCCACTAGGCCAAAACATCCTTGGTGGCTGATTCATTGAGGTTTCTACTACTCCAGATGTCACGGTATTCTCTGAAATGTTGCTTGAAAGGCTTAAACACTAACACATCTAATGGCTGAAGAGCATGTGATGTATGTGCAGGAAGAGTCAACAAGTCTAAGCCTACAGCGCTTGCTTCTCGGACCACATCCAACGTGACGTGACTATTGTGCCCATCAAGGATTAACAAGTGCCGGTTTTCAGGGGAGATAGCACCTACCCTCCTCACACTAGCGATGAAGTGCGAAATCCAAGCTGAGAAGAGGTAAGATGTCATCCATGCTCGTTGTTGCATAGCCATTGTCGCTCCAGCCTCACACTTCTCTATATAGTTTTGTCGAAAACGCCTCCCACGAAAAATATAGAAAGATGGGATAGATGTACCTGACGCATTGATGCATACTAGAACTGACAACCACTCCCGTTGATTTGGCACAATACTATGAACATGACGTGCCCCCCTTCTTGCAATCACTATAGCGCCGCCATTCCTGCCCGCTTGTGCCCCTGATTCGTCGCAATTCCAAATCCTGTCAGGTGAGTATTGGTGCAAGGAATTTAAGTGCTGCAAGTTCTCATAGAAACTTCTTACATTCTCTTCACATAGCCCTCTTGCGCGTGCTGATTCCAATGCTTGTGATACTCGCAGAGTGAGCTTGGGGTGCCGTCTCTTCCACCAACGCATCCAGCCATTCCCGGGGATACCATTCCGGAAAGGTATCCATCTGGACTGTGTGATCTCGTACACCTGCATGCGAAGCGCTGATGGACTCAAACCGTAGCCTCGGTCACACATCTGGATGAGGTAATTCACAAGCTCCTCCTCCTCAGCCAGTTTCAAGACAGTGGGGGGTCCTTTCTTCCTTGAGGTGCGAATGCCGTAGCACCATTCCCTGAAAGTCGAGTATGGAATGCTATAGGTGGCGGCTGCTTTTCTCATGGTCATTCCCCCATCTACTGCTGCTAACGCCTCTTGCAATTGCTGATCTGTCCATAATCTTGTTCTCCTTCGTGTGTGCTGCGAACTCACCCTTTGACTCTCTAAACCCGTGTCCCTCGCTCTGGAATTTGGTAGAACTCTCCGGGAAGAGGAGGGATTGGTTCCGAAATCAGTACCTGCGAAGTCTTGGGGGAGGCCGTCGGGTTGAGACTGCAGACTGCTCTCCTCGCGCCGTTGATGTCGGCCGCTCCTCCTCGCACTTGAATTCCTCGGGTTGGTGTACACCCTCACGAGCCCGCGTCAACTCAAGCTTCTTGTTTGGCCTCTGTTTGCTGCTCCACTCCTGCGTCCACTCCCCGACCCGGAACTTGCTAGCATGAGCTCGGGTTGCTGCGAATTAAAACAAATTCCACCATGTGCACCCCCAGAACATCCCGCCTGTGCCGCCCAAACCTCCCGTTCGTGCACCCCCGGAAATCCCCCTCGCAGTTCTCTGACTCGGAGTTTGATGACCCTGGCGATTCTGATGTAGCAGCTCGAGGTCTGTGTAATCCACCGGCACCTGCGTCCCAATCGGGGAGTCGGAGTCCTCACTGTAGTCACTGTCCTGTGAATAATCAGTTTCGTACATGAGGTCGCCAGGGAACTCAGCCTCATTGTCATGCACGGGAAAGCTATGGAATTCTGCTGTGGCATGCCTGCGGCCACCCCTTCTACCAACTGCAGATGCCATCAGCTCCCTGTGAGTGAGAGGAGAGGAATTTTGAAACTACAGCTGCAATTGAGAGTAGGGTGAATTAGCCAAATTGAGACAAGTAGTTCAGGAATTGCGAATGAGTGACTGATGGTGGATTCGCACCTGCTTCATGTATGTTTTTATTAGCAAACAAGAAATTGAGATCACTCAGATGTGAATGTAATCAGTAAATGTCTAGAAGTCGTCAAGTTAAGTATGAGTTATGGTTAATGACCATGTGTATCAACCGAATTTGCAGTCACCAGTTAAGGTCATTCTATGTACCCATACACGGCCGTCAAACTGCCCCATTACCAACCACACCTTCACTGATTTCAAACCAAGCCGCCTTCTTATTCAGGCAACAGAGCCAACATGCAACCATGATCATTTATTATTAATCAAAGGTGCAAAATCACAGCCAACACACCCCAAGATGGCCACAGATCATACTTGTGACTGGATTCTCGCATAGTCTAAAGGCTCGTTATGGGTACCTGGTCGGCTATGGGTGCCTTGACCTTAAATGCAGGGAAGAAAATGAACCCTTTTCTCTACTTCAAACACTATAATCTTACAATCCGCGCGGTTAGAGTTTATTAAATTCTGTGAGTATGTTATTAAATGAGGCTTAATAGAGATCCTACAATTCAAAATAGAAATAATTTTTTTGTGTTTCTTCCTAAATATGAAAAATAGAATAAAATTTTAAAATGCAAAAGTTGTCACAATCGGCCGTCAAAGCCATCTGAATTTCTCAGATAAGGCTCCAAAAGATGAAACTTTCTTCTTTCAATGCAATTATCTTTTAATCCATGCAGTTAAAACCAACGAACTTTTGACCACAATTTCCCTCAGGTACAAGATCCTATGGTTAAAACCTTGAAATAGTTCATTTTAATCATTTTTTTCATCAACGGAGTAGAAATGGTAGTTTTGGGTCATTTTGAGGCAAAAAATGCCTTGGGACTTTAGGGGTCATGAAAGCTTTGTGATTACCACAATGGATCAGGTTACAAAACTCCAGGTCCAACTACTATTAATCCTGAGCGTGTTGAATTTTTCCCCTATCAAAATGGTTAATCTAAATATGTAAAGTTTCAACATCCATATTTTGACACTTATATGGTTCAACATCCATATCACCTAAGTATTACAAGAGTATCACCTAAGTATTATAAGAGTATCACCTGGATATTACATAGATATCACCTTGACATTACATGGATATCACCTTGGCATTACATGGGTATCACCTTAGACAAACCCCTTGAATTTTCTAATGTTTTTGGACAATCACCATAATTGTGAACTAATTAAGTATGAAACCGACCAACACGTAGGGTACTTGCAGTCACAACTTGAGACTACCACCAACACTTGTTTGCAATTCAATAGCAAGACTTTAACATTGAACCCCATGATACACCTTTGACTAGTAATATTTAAACATCCAGTCCAAGTAGCTATAAAGGATACAATCAAAATTTCTATACATTGATGGAGAATATTGACCACAATGCATTTCTGAATATTCAACCTAGTAACATATTATTCATGAAAATATCACATGGTATATGAAAATTTATTAATATATTATAAATGACATTTGTACAAAAAATGATATTGCCAACTTGAGAAGCACAACAATTGTGCATACTAGTGGCCAAAGAGAGAACTCCTAGTATTATTCATATAACAACTATGATTTACATCATCCACTTGGGTTGCAAACACCAACATTGCCATTGTACATACCATGTAATTTTAAAATATCCAATGTGATTGTGGCATTTTCATGAATATTGTATTTATTTATTGATGTTACTGTAGTTATTGTGCTCATTTCATCAAAACTGGTGCCATTTTATATTTAATACGTGTTTGTAATTATATTTAGATTTAATACGTGTTCATAATCATGGCCATTATACATTTAATTTGTGTTCATACTGAAGGAATGGATGAAGGAGCTAGATTCATAGATAATGCTAAAAAACACACGCAACAAAAACTTGCGTGTGAAAATCGCTACAATGATCCACATCCTCGTTAAAAAAGTTTCTAGAATTCACATGATCTGTGATAGTCTCATGTTTCCACACCAGAGCAAATGACATAATTGTTCTAGCATACATAGTACGTGGAAACTCTGCCTACTCTGGCCCTCAGCATTAGCTAATGAACATCCTCCTCTTCTAATGAAAATTATCGACTTCAAAGTATGTATACAATCACTGCAACTTTCATATACAAAGGCTATCTAAAACACTCCTCGTAACGACAACAGAGACATGAGAGGCTATGCACCTGTGGAGCATATAGATTATGCACCTGTGAAGAGCATATAGATTATGCACCTGTGAAGAGCATATAGATTATGCACCTGTGAAGAGCATATAGATTATGCACCTGTGGAGAGCATATAGATTATGCACCTGTGAAGAGCATGGATCATGTCCTTCCTCATCTATGTTGCTGCTGGTGGAGGAGGGCCCTTGCTTGACATGAAATAAGAGTGAGCTCCATCATCCGGATGTGCTTGCAGTGAGTTTCCATCTCCAGCATCGTCAGCTGGTGCGTTTTCTTTGGTAGCCGTGTCAACGGCGTCCTGGGAAAACGAGGTCACACTCATCAGAAACATCTTGATTCTATCAAGCCAGAGACCAAAAAATGGTGCCGAATGCATAACCCCTTCATTTCAATCAATGAATTCCTCACAAAACAAAACTAGAAGATGGCTTCAAGACTGAATGTGTGAAAGCAATAAGCAAACACGAAGGAAACAGGGTTCGAATGTAAGACAAACATTCCTTCCAACTCTTTAACCCTAACACATCAAAGGACTCATCAAAGCTAGAAAACTCGGCTTCGCTGTGAAGAAGAAAACTCCACGCCGTTGTAAACACCAGAGGGCGACGCAATCAGCAAAATTGTAGCCTAATCAGACACCGGATTGAGTACCTTGGTGAAGTCTTCGGAGGGGTGCTCCGCCAAAATCTTCTGCGCTGTGAGCTACAACAGAGGCCAAACGAAAGGAATCAAACAACAGGGATCAGACGCGAGAACCCGTGAAGAAGAAACACTCATCTTACCATGGCGCGCTCCATATTGAATTCGTCGAGCGTCCGCGGCTCCGTGTTGAGGGACGGCTGGTGGCGGATCTCGTCTTCCTGTTCACGGCCTGTGCTCGCCATGCGGCTCTCCTGGAGCTCCCGCTTCGTACTCACCATCGTGCTCTCTTGCATGATACTTGCTGTGACTAGAATCCCCCGAAAACACAACACAACACGAGCTCTGCAGCGAGTGCAGCGCCGTGCTTGGTTGGTAGCTCAAAGACGAGGGCGGATATGGGCGGGTATGTGTGTGGTGGAGCCCTCAAAAGGAGCGCAGACAGGGACTCTCACTCTTTCTCTTCTCTTTGCTGCTGTCCTCGCCGTCGCGACCATCATGCCGCCGAAATTGGATCCCTCGCAGATCGTGGAGGTGTATGTGCGCGTCACAGGTGACTTCATTGCCCTCCTCCCATCATGTGAGATGGTGTCTGTTGTTTGATCGCGTTGCAACCATCAGGGGTTTGGAGATGGTTGGTTCTGTGGGTTAGGCCGGGGTTTATGTTGTGGGCGTTAGAGAATTCAATGCTGCAGGGGATGCGAAACCTAGATCCAACGCCTACGCTTCGTGAGGTCTTCGAAACGAGCTGATGCTGCGACTACTCTGGTTTCTTGAGGTCTAGGGTTAGGTTAGGGTTAGGGTATGTTGGGGTCGGGGATTGAGGTGTGAGCTGTGGGTGGTTTAGAAGGAAATGTACTGCGCTGGCGAGAATTATATGTCAAACTAGGTCTACGTGTATCTTCAGAGGAAGGACACAGTGTCTGTGAATGTTGATATTTAGACCCTATTTTCTGCTTCGGCTGTGTGACGTGAACGCAGAGATGAGATCGAAATGTGCGTGACAGCAGCCGTTGGGCTCTGGAAGAGCATGAAGTACAGTTTGTATTCCCTGAGCGTTCCATGTCAGTTGTTCTCTCTCATGGCGTGGATGCAAAGATGAGAAATATGAATGTGCGTGACAGCATGCCCCCGGGACATGCTGGGAGAGCAATCGCTACAGTTTGTATTCCCTGAGCATCCGCATCTTTTGGTCACGCGTCTTTGATCAAGGTGAGTTTCAGTTGTGATACTTTTTCTTTGCTGGTGGGATGGCGCGGTGCAGGAGGAGAGGTGGGTGCCGCCTCGTCCTTGGCACCGAAGATCGGCCCGCTAGGGCTGTCGCCCAAGAAGATCGGTGAGGACATCGCCAAGGAGACCGCCAGGGACTGGAAGGGCCTGCGAGTCACGGTGAAGCTCACCGTGCAGAACCGGCAGGTACGGCATTCAGATGGCCATGAGTTTCATCACTGCAGTGGATTCCGCATCTGCGTTCTGTTGTAGCAGCGTTGGTTTGAGGTGGAGGTGATGGATCTATGTTTTTGGCAGCATTGGTTTTTAATCTGTGTCGTCTTGTGTTGGTGATACAGGCGAAGGTAGCCGTGGTGCCCAGCGCGGCGGCCCTGGTGATCAAGGCCCTCAAGGAGCCGGAGCGAGACAGGAAGAAGGTGAAGAATATCAAGCACAACGGCAACATTTCGCTGGACGACGTGATCGAGATCGCCAAGATCATGGCGCCCAGGTCCATGGCCAAGGAGCTGGCGGGCACGGTGAAGGAGATCCTCGGCACCTGCGTCTCCGTCGGCTGCACCGTAGATGGCAAGGACCCCAAGGACTTGCAATCCGAGATCGACGACGGCGAGGTTGAGATCGCCGCCTAGCTAAGTGTCATGTGTGCCCATTTTCTCACGATTTATACTCAAGGAGCATGTGTCTGGTGGAGCACATGTTTGGCGGAGTTTGTTTTTGGCGGAGCATGGTTTTGGAGGAGAGTGACATTGAGATTGCAGAGGAGATCTGTAGCATGTGTGCCTATTTCTGATGACCAGTACGGAGCATTGTGCATCTGTCTGGGACAATGGAGTTCATAGAAATACAAGTGCAGTGATCAGAAATGCTGCTCTGGCCGTGCTGCAAAAAATTCACGGAATAAAATATCTGCAACTGCAGTTTTGTGGAGCTTATTACATCTGTCAATCAGTCTATTTTGTTCCAAAATTCCAGATCTGTCAACCATCAAAATCACGGCCGTCATATCTGTGACTCTAATATCCAAAATATCCATTACACACATATCTACTCTCGAAGACAGCTAAAACACCATTTCAGCGTGGAAAATCACCAAGTCCTACAACAAGTAGAATTGAGAGATCAGAAGGCTTTTCTCTACTTCACAACTTGAGCACCTATATAAGGGGAGCAGCAGTTTCCAAAATTTCAGAAACAGGCCTTATAAGCATACGTTACAACAAAGATCCCGAGAAGAGAAAAGCTTCTAAAGGTCCAGTCACAACCACCTTCATTTGAAGAGAGAGCCTAGCAACTGAACAACTTGTTCACGCCTTCAATGGCCACAGGCCCTGGGCATCAGCGTCGAAGTGGTTATCTGCAATGAGCTTATCGACATGGAGCGACACGTCGTGAATGGAAGGCCGTGACTCAAATGAGGGGGTGAGCATCCACTTGATGAACTTGTGGAGCGCGTCTGGGTAGGGTGGGTTGGGCCCTGGAGGGTACTTCACAACCCCGCTGACGGCAGCGAGGTGTAAGCTTCCGCCTTGCTCACTGAGAGCGTACTCAAATGGTGACATGCCGTACCTGAACACAATTGCAGAAACAGAGAGAGCTGATGAAAAGTGAGGCAACGATACCAAGAGTTTTAACCTACTTTTCTCATTATTAAGATCAGCCCTAAATAGCTCAAAGAGGAAAGAGGTGGCTGAGATTCATGACCCCTCCTCCATTCTCAAGGCGGTTAAAACTACATCTGAGACCACCAAGCGCTTCTACAAAAAAGCATTTTCCAACTTCATCATGAGCTAGATTCTTTACAGATAAGGTTTGCCATGAAGGGTAGCCAGACTTACATAAGAGCGTAGAGAGTGCACCCAAGAGCCCAAATATCGGTGCGCCCGTCTAAAACCACATCGCTGGGAGTGTCCCAAAGCTCCGGTGCTCTGTATGGGGCTGTACAATGTTGTGACGCCCATTCCTGCATCGAAAAATCAATAAGCATCATCAGAGGTCTAAGTGAAACCTCAGAATATGAGAGCACACGAGCATGTGATATGTTTTCATACCTGGACAGCCACGGCCTCCTTTCGGCTCCGAATTTCTCTTCGAGCAGGTCTGGCGCTGCCAAAATCCATAATCACCGCCACCGGAGGCCGGTTCCGCCGAAGAGCCAGCAGCACGTTTCCAGGTTTCATGTCGTTGTGAGCATACGGTGGATCATGAGTATGCATGTCCTTCAAACCTGCACATATCTGTGTCACACATGAGATGATTTGAACGTGGACAGTTCCATCGCAGCAAAGCCAAAACCATCCAGGAAACATTCCAGTTATTTGTGATGTCGCCTGAAGTTTTGAATAAGATACCCCTGTTCTTTTCTTCTTCTTTATAAATTTAACCAAAACGTGCCCTTCTCAATCAGCTCAGAGGAGAGAAAGAAGGCCAACATTCAATCACCCTTGAACCCTTTCGTCACCCTCAAAACCGCCTAAAACCGCTTTGCCTTTAGAGACCACCGAGCCCTTCCACTGACTGATTTGAAGGAGAAGACCACCAACAACAACTTCTATCGGATCTAACACCTATTTAGAGTGAGGACAGAGTAGTATTACAAATCAAAAGAGTTGCAACTCTAGGTGACTTCCAAATAAACTAACAAATGAACATGACTACGATGCCACAATCAAAAGAATGGACGAAGTAGTACGTACTTGCTGGAATATGTGCAACACAGTGATGGTGGGAAAGAACTTCTTCTCCGACTGCATGCGACTCAACTGGTCAAGCACGGTCCCATCTCGGTAAACAGGAAACACCAAGTAAGCCTCCTTACCCCAGCCCCCTTCAGTCTGCACACAACCAACAACCCCTCAGATGTAGTTCCTACAGAATTAAACATTAGGATCAAGTAGATGCTGATAGTGTAATCTTAACTCTTAACGCCTTATCAAACTCACAGCCAAATGAGTTCGCGGATTGAGGTGAAATAACGTACTTTGACGCTGATGATGGAGCTTTCTATGAGACGGATGAGGTTGGGGTGGTTGAACAGGGAAGAAACTTGGATCTCCTGCCTGACGAGCTCTAGCTGCTCCTCAGACTGGATCAGCACCTTCTTCAACGCATACATCCCATCCTCTGCCCATACCAAACAACAGAGAATGAACCACTCTTCTTGGATAACAAAAGAAAACCACTATCAAATCCTCATCTAAAATGTAATCAATCAAACCCTAGTGCAATCACCATTTCGAGATCACCAGCAAAAAAAATGAACCTCGATCAAGCCCTAACCTACTGAATTGAGCGGAATCTTCCTCAAACACACACCGGAAACGCGAGATGGGTCGTCCTCTTCTCTGTCGTCGTCGCCGGGGAGCTCTTTGACGAGGAACACGAACGCGAAGCCTCCCTCGCCGATCTGTCGCAGCATGCGAAAGCGGCGCTTGTTGACCCACACCTCGGTGCCGTGCCCCACCACCGAGTACAGCGCGTCCAGCCCCGACCATGTGCACCCCATGATCTCCAAATGCTCGCTATTCACTCAACAACCCCGACAGATCGAAGAACTCCAACCACCTCTTCTCCCCCATCTCCTCCCGGGCGCTTCAAAACTGCCTCACGTCGATGATTGGGGAGGTTTGGATCCCGGACCTCACATTTCTCACCTGAAAGACAACGTCCACACCAACCTCCACAACCTGAGAAAAGCCTGCAAAACCTGAGAAACTTGAGAAATCTGAGGAAACTTGAGAAATCTGAGAACCTTGAGAAAACTTGAGAAACTTGAGAAATCTCAGAAGCTTTGAGAAAACTTGACAAAAATCGGAAGCTTGAGAGATTTCGACGAATTTGAGAAATTTGTAGAAGAGTGCTCCGCACGATTTTTCTCCAGATTCTTTGAGAATAACAAGTTCATTGCTCATGTAAATGTACATGTATGTGTACAGCTGTATACATACATGTATGTATATGTATGTATGTACAGTACATGTACACATTTTTGGTGGTGACTTCATTCCCAACTTCTTCCTTGGTTTAGTAATGTCAATGCACAGTTGGCGCAATAGCTAGGCTGAGTTTAACCCTTAACAACAGAGCCTATGACCGTGGCATCAATCTAGATTTCCAATCTAATGAATGCTCTAGTTTCTCATCTTATATAAGTGAATTTTTTTATTTTATTTTTCCTCAGAGATGAGTTCACATGTCTCAATTATGTTCCAAAAATCACATATTTTTTTGTGAAATTTTGAAACTATTATGATTTTCTGAAGAAAAAGTGAAGAAAGCTCATATTAAATACAAATTATGCTAGAAATTTTTGAAATTTCTTCAAATGTGGACATTATAGTGCAAAACTTGTGGTGTAAATGAAATTTCCGTGTTTGACTAAAATAAGAACCACGTTTAAAGGTCCATGTTCAAATTGCAATAACTCGTTCAATTTTACGTATTTTTAAAATTTTAAAAATGGTATGGAAACTAGACATCTAATTTTCAAAATGGTCTGGAAACTAGACAACAGGATGAGGTGACTCTAATTACAGCCAGACATTGTGTCTGATATGACTATGTCCCCAAGGTTTACAATCAGATGAACAGGTTTTTCACAGGATACACGGTGGCAAACATGGTCTGCATCCGTTGTACTTTTAGGAAAACTCCATTGTCTTCGTTATGGAATCTATATTATGAATTTTTTCAATGTCAATTTAAAAATGTGGAGAGAATTTTCAACCATAAAAATGACACCTATGTACCTATGATTATGATTGTTCATTTATGATATGAGTAGGAGAATAGTGTTGTAAATGAAGGTTTGTTTCTGTAAATTGGAATAGAAACGTTTCACAAAATATTAAAATGAAAACTAAAAAGTTAGAAAAAGATTAAACAAGATATCGTATCACTTGAATTTCAAATTAATGTGTCCTAGCTCAAAAGAAAGTGCCCAAAACAAAGAAATGTAGAAAGTACAAGTATTAGAACCTTTTAGGTCATGTTTATATCGGATTTACTATAATTTTACTCCCACGAAGCTTATAGAAGTGCCCATCTCTAATAAAAATCTCCCTCCCCGATAATCAAAGCACCTGGCTAGCCAGAAGAAAAACTAAATATAAAAATATAAAATTAAAATATGTAGTAAAAACAAAATGACAATACTGTGTGCATAACTTGAGATAAACCTACAGCTCAATCTAATAAAACAGGAAAAAGAGGTGAAGAGACCTCAATAACCCTGCTAATCCAGATTTTTTAAAACGCACATTCGCTACACTAAACAATGAACTGCGCACATACACCTCGCCACATAAACTTCCTAATAATGCAAAACAACAAATCAAAAGTCTAGTTCTACTGGTCGCATGAAGTACTTTCATGCCAGAATGTGCATTCTTCAAATGGCACGCTCATGGTTTGAATATCAAACTCTTGAAGCTCCTGCATGGCGTCCAGCTCTCCTCTGATCATCGAAACGAGTCACTACATAAGTATCACCTCCATAAAAAATATAAATGGTGATTTAAAGAAGAATAGAGTATTCGATCAGTGAAGAAGCTAGCTAGATCTGAACCTACATTATTAAAAGATAATACAGAAAACATAAACTGGCGCCATGGTAACTGACACTCTATCCATTCAGCTTGGATACCTATTTCGGAAAAGCCGTACTAGGTTAGAATATACTGTTATTACGAGCACTTGGTGACGGTTCGTACCATGTTTCTTGCAAGCAGATGCATGTGTAATAAGCAAGACTTGAATATCGAGGAAGAGGCAGAAGAATGAACGTTATGCTCCTCAGCTTTCCAATCGCGTCAAGATATCTGCGTGGAGCTCGGGAAAAACCCAGCTGCACGTACATTTCCGAAATCAACATCAAGTCACGTCTGAGAGAGTTTAGATTTACATCATTGCGTTCTTATTTCCTCTATTGATCTGAAACAGATCAAAGTTTCACGTTAGGAACTAAAGTTATTCGCACAAGTTGGAGTACAGGTATGACTAGTTAAGGTACTGGACTGCGAAATAAAATCGAGTAAGATGTCACGGAAAAACTTACTTGAAGCCAAGAAGCGATAGAGAGGGGAGAGATGTATCTTTAAGTTATCCACTATTGGATAACAAAAGGACATATCAGTCTCTACAGCCCTTCTCGCACAAGAACGTGCCTTGCCATCAGTCAATGTTGATGCACCAATTTGAGACTTCGTAGCATGTCTGCAAAAAGAGATATCAGGTTCGCTGTCAGCCAGATCAATAGGAACCAGAGACTAACTGTGCACCGAAGGACCTTGTAAGACATGGGTGGTGTTGAAAAGTAGGAGTCAGAGAAAGTGCCCTAAACCTGGTGGAAATTCGGACACTATGATGTACTGTTAATCTCCAGGAATCACATAAGACACGAGCCTCCCTGCATCAAAGCAAGTAACATCACACGTGAGACTTCCCACACTTATGTCCGATGACATTTAGACATTGAAGGAACATACCGCACGACATCCAATTACTTGATGAATGCCTTTTGTGGTCACAATACCTTTCATTACGACCACAACTGTGTCTGGCGACCCAGCAACAATGCCATCAACACGGTCTTTCACGAACACCACTTGTGAAACTGCACAAAAACACTTCAAACATCAGGACAGATACCACCCAATTCTTTAACAAATCTGCCCCTCTGGCTACTTTGCTGCAACAGTCCGAGTGAGGAGAAAAGGATAACAGTTGCACGCAGCGAACCTGGACAGTCCTAAGATGACCAGTGAATTAGCTGATTCAAAAGACCAACAACTGTAAGACAATTCATTCATAGGACCTAACAGGAAGCGCAACTCCTGTTTCATAAACATGAACAGAAACTACCTTAACTACCTGGAAGGGTGGCCTCCGTTGAAGAAGAATCCGTAACAACCTTGATGTCCTCTTCAGGAAGGAGGACGACATGAATGGAATACATTCCATCCGAGATCCACAGCTTCCTTTTTGCTGCCACGAATCACCAGAACATATCAACAGGTCATTTGCACTTCCTACAGCTTGCAACGTGAACCATGACCAAGAAGCAAGTCCTATGTAAACCAACACTACCCAACCTTCGAATCAAAAGAAAAAGATCCTCTTGAAAGGTACCGGCTGCTAAAGCTAACTGGCTCTATAAAGACTTAACAACAGCATACCGATGTGGTAAATTTCCAGGTGTGATACACAGCCTCTTGTTTGAAACTACATGCAGATTAAGACGAAAGGCAAACGAATCTGAACGGTGTGCTGCGTGCTTATTCAAGTTCTAGAGAAATCTATGTTGAGAGTACATAATGCAAATCACTGAAACCCTGAAATGCGTTAGATGGTGTGAAAAAGATCAGATCATGAAGACCGGTGCAGGAAAGATGAAATCTAGGTGACATAGTGTACAACTGGAAATCCAGAAAGAAGCAGTTTCTCAGTATTAAGGCCAATCACTATTTGTAAAATATAACCTAGTCTTAAGTTCACTCAGAAAACAAGAGTGAAAACGTACCTGTCAAAGCAGCTGGAGAGAAGAAATCTTGATGAGCCTGAGGCAGAGGCGGAGGCAGAGGAAGCACTGCAAAGGAAGTCACACGCATTGTGCTCCGCAAATGCCTGATAGTCAAATAGGTTCTACGAGAAAATTCAGATTTCTGTCCCTCTGAAACTTCATGCAAAGTAAGCAAGTGCAGTTTACCCTTGGAATCCAACACAATATACTCCTTAAGACCAAGCCCTTGAATATCTACTACTTGAAGTTGTGAACCTGGTCTACGGCCTGCGTGTGAGGAGCTCTGGGTAGTAGCAACCTCCTCCTCACCGCCAAGGGAAACGAACCACACGCCAGCGGAATCTGATTCTTTCATGACCTTCCTACTCTGCCCTCTGCTGACTGACGCGAGCACCGACTCAGCAGATTGATGTGGAACCTTTTTCTTCGACAGAATCTGAGCCTCTAGCAGCGACTCAGCAACAGGAGTTAACCCATTCCTTTGCCGCGGAGGGGTCTTCAAGGAGTGATCACCATTACATACTGCAGATATAAGTGCAAGTGTTCAACATTTTCAGCTCTGGCTTAGCAAAATTAAAAAAAACTCCCCAGAGAAACTGAAATGAGTCGTTACATCTTAGTAAACAACCTGTAAACCACGTCTACTCAATTACATCAATACTCACCATGCGATTGAAAAACTTCGGCATTGGAGGCAGCCGAGTCTCCCTCCACATGATCACGCAGCTTTGGGCCAATCAATGTCTCCTTGATAGGAATATCTCCATGCTCAGCTGGATAGCTGCGTAATATACCATTGTGGGTCTCATTCTTAATCACCCCTCCTCCCCCTGAAATTCCTCAGCTTATATCTTAATACCAATAGATATTATTATAACGTTCTAAAATTTGAGTATCATTACCAAAACATGAAAAACTATGCATCCAAGCAAGCTTCTCTAGAAACACGTGTATTCAATCACTCTACTCCATGAGAATGAGATAAACCGCCCGTGAAAATATAAATAAAAGTACAAAAATAAGGAAACACTTATTACTAGTTGTGAAATACTTGTCAGTCAAAACTGTCGGCACAGATTCCACGCACGATCAAGCGCACACGCCATAATCAAGCTACCGTCCTAATCGCCCACATGTGGAATCTTACAAATTGAATGTCTAGCTTAATCTGAATAAAGTCTTAGCAAGATAGAGCGAAAACTCACCATTTTCAATCGTCTTCTTTCCTTCTATTTCGTCCTCTGCAGGCAAAGTTTCGAAACTCAAGTCTGTTTTGAGAACTGCTTGTAACTCGGACAGGCTTCTAAATTCAAAATTGCTAAACCGTGAATGAGCACCAGAGCCTACCTTAGGATTCGGGTAATTTCCCGATCCAGCACCTACGTTAGGCTCACGAGCAGTGCGTAAGCCCTTCCTCGACACCTTTTTCATTGCTACTCCTCCAATCTTAACTCTCACGTCCACGTTCTCTTCTACACGAGACCCGTTGCCAGCACTTTTCTTCTCATCCATCTTTCCTAAGGTAGTACTGCTAGAGTCCATAACATGCTGACAACGTTCGCCACGCCCACAATTTTCGCAATCAAACTTTTTACCGGACTGGGGCGAGCCCTGTTCGGAAGCAGCTCCCTGAAGCCTTGACTTAGGTTGCCCTTGACTACTCTTCCCCGACGAACCAGGTTTGATCAACGGCCTCAATGACCACACGCGAACGCCCTTGCTCTCACCCAAAAACAGGTGCAAGCTGGAAACATGTATGGAATAAACAGGCCCGTAACAACTAACAACAGCACATTTCATCAGCACCACACGTCTTCTTTCACATTCTTCTGTTCCAAACGCATTCTCGCCTCTCACATTCTGAGCAGGTCCTCCAGTCTGGTCAGACCATTTCGCTGCCATAACCCAGAACTTCCCTGCAAAAAGCAGACATATATCAATACTATGCGGGACAAGATAGCTGTCACATTTAGCAAGACAGAACAAACCTGCACGGCTGTTTTCTCTTCGCAATCTATTATTTATATCCGTGGCACGAGCAAAAGTTAAGAAAACAACACAGCCGGAAAAAAACCCGTCCTCGCTAAAGATCAATGCAACTTGAATGAATCCGAAGAATTCCACCGCAAGGACAAAACGAGTCCCAGCTTCATACACCTTTCACCGTTAACCCTAAAGAGAAAAAAATTCACTCATCGTTTGTGACGATACACTTCAAGGTGAAAAGGAGAAAAATAAGGGAAAAAAAGTGGGGAAAAGATTCATGCCTGCCAGGAACAAGTACTAACACCTAATAGATTATAATGCGGGAGGATAATCTTTAGCGATCTCTAAACTCGCTTTCCACTGCATTCAATCGTTCGCTCAACCAAGTCAATAATACCGAAAAAGTGGACAACAGAAAAGGAGAGAGAGAGAGAGAGAGAGAGAGAGAGAGAGAGAGAGAGAGAGAGAGAGAGAGAGAGAGAGAGAGAGAGAGAGAGAGAGAAATCAGACATTTCTGCACAAAAAACCACCTCGGGCACACCTCCAACTACACATCCACCATAACGTATCCACCAGCGCTCATTGCCCTAGAATCCACACTCTCCCGCTCCACATTACCTGCAGCGCTCGAGTACACGACGAGCACGTTGACAGACGCGGCCATCTTCACCGCGAGTCCATGCGGCGCATCCAAGCGCGCCCCCGCCCTCCCTCCTCGCCCGGGCTGCTCCACCTCGACTTCCGCGCCACTAAACCCCGGATCCACGCAGCTCCACGCCCGCAGATCGGTGCACGCGCCGCCCTTCCCCGGCCTCGCAGTCACAACATACGTCTCCCGCCTCACAACCCCCGCCCCAAAACCTAACCGCGCCGGCGAGCAGCCGCTCCATCTCGCGTGCGCTTGCAGGCGCAGAAAGCACGCGTCGGTGCACGGCGCCGGCACAGTGACCGCCGCTCCTCCTCCCCCTCCTCCGAGCGTCACGAGGCGGCACGACGCGTCCGCCAGCACGAGCGCCGCACGCTGCGAAATATGATCCACCACCGCCCTCACCACGCGGCGCTCCCCCTGCTGCTCCGGCGGCCTCTTGTAGCCCTGCATCACACCAGTCGCCGTCGCCGCTTCCGCGTCCTCATCCGCTTCCTGCTCCTCCTCCTCACACCATCGCTCCTCCTCCTCCTCACACCATCATCGCTCCTCCTCCTCACACCATCGCTCCTCCTCTCCTCCTCCTCACACCATCGCTCCTCCTCCTCTCCTCCTCCTCACACCATCGCTCCTCCTTCTCCTCCTCCTCCTCCTCCTCCTCCTCACACCATCTCTCCGTGTCTCTCTCTCACTCTCTCGGCGTGCGTTTTGCCGGCAAGTGTGTTGTTCTCGCGCTTCGCTTGCTGTCTATGTTGCTTGTTTGCTTGTGTCTGTGAGAGTGAGTTACAGTATCTTCGAGGCTTTGCTTGGTCTCCGTGAAAGAGTTCAGAGTGTTTCTTGTTGACTCCACTTTCCTTTTTTCTTTCTTCTTTTATCCTTCTCGTTACTTTTACTTTTTTACGTTTGCCTTTTCAATTTGACTTTTTGATTAGCACCTTTTGATTAACTTTTTATTACTTTACGATTTTGTGTTTCTTCTTCCTTTTCTTTTGGTTTTCTCTTTTTTAACTTTTTCTTTTTCTTCTTTTTGATACTTTCAGATTCTTACTATAAACTCCTTTTTTTTTTGTTTTTTTGTTTTTTAGAATTTTTGGAGGGTTTGTTTTTGACAGGTGTGACCTTGATTTTATTTTTTTTGGTCCATAGGATATTTTGTGGTACGGTTCTATGTAAACTCACCTTTTGGTTAAATTTTTGAGATAGTTTTGTATGGAATTATCTATATTTTTCCAATACAAAAAGACCTTTTTTTTTTTAATGGAATAATCATCTTGAAAAACCATCAAACCATATAACGTGTTTGATTTTGAGTTATTTTGGGACCACAAGGGCTTTTATATAGGGAAAAGCAGTGTTAAGAAACATTATTTCCTAAACTCATGCTGAAGTCGAATGTAATGTGGATCCTTTAACCCTTTTACCCTTCAAGGCTGATAAGGAATCTACGAGTATTCTAGATCATGCAGAACAACATCTATGCACAAGGTATATTTCATCACATCCCCATTCATGGAAATCACTATTGTTCGCTGATGTTTGCACCGATTTTTGTGGCGATTGTCTCAAAAAATGCCCATCTTCTTCCACCTCCTTTTCATACTTTAAGTCTTTCATGGAGGTGGTGTGTAGCAATTGCTATTGTGATTCTTGTGCGGAAACGACCCGAAATGGGTCACTCAGCCTTAGAGGGTTAAGGACGAGTGACCATTTTTGGGTCGTTTCAGCACGGTAATCTCTATAGCAGCTGCTACATGCCACCTCTATGAAAGACGTAAACTATGAGGAAGAAGTGGAGGAAGATGGGCATCTATTGAGACAATTGCCACAAAAATCAATGCAAGCATTGGCGAGAGCTACAGTGATTTCCATGAAGTGGGCTGCAATGAAATGTACCTTATGCATAGATGTTGTTTTGCATGACCTAGAACACTTGTAGATTCTCACAAGCTAGAAGAGCTCATCGGCCTTAAAGGGTTAAATGGTGAACTTTCTCATCATTGTCTATTTATGTTGCTCATTCCATATGGTGTTTGTCGATTGCTCATTCATGCACCCATTTTGTTCTTGGCTAGTCAAATGGGAGAGATGGTGCCTCCAGCTCACAAACACCAACAATATGAAGCAGCTTAGGATCAAAATAGTGGTAAGGGTAGCGTGAATAGAGTGTTTGTTTGTTCCCCTCACTATATTGATGTTCTTAGGATAAGGGTAAGTAGAAGAAAACAATTGCCCTCTTGTTGTTGTTCTTAATAGACAAAGTATGGAAATCTTCCTACAAAACAATGCATGATCCGGTGGCAAATCCCTATTTGAGAGTAGCTACAGTGATTGTCTTATTTTCTTTGGTGGCAGATATCATCTCATTGTTCTGTAAAGTCGTCCCTGATATTGTGAAGTTAGTGCTTAGCTTCCTATGGATTTTGTGTAGTAGTCTATCCTTTAATCTATTACCTAAATGCTTTTGTTAGAAAATGTGCATATTGGCATCATTTTTGTAACCTCTTTATCTTGGTAGGAAGGCATTCATTTTGGAGGGCTGATGAAAATAGATTGGAGGTTTTTAGATTAGAGAGTTTATGATGCTTGATCCAATAAGACATTTCACATAGATCAACTTCTTGTATTCTTTTGTTTTGAGTGGTGATATGTATCAGCGCAAGAAAATGTTAAATCATCTACATTGTTGGAATTGACTATTCTAGATGTTAGTATAATTGGTATATTGACCCGTTGTCCCCAACAGGGCAAGGCCAATCCTTGATATTAATAGGTTGGCGAGATACTTTAAAGGTTTATGAAGGACTATTTGTATATAAGAAGTTGTAAATAACCTCTTTAACAACTTAAGGTAAGTATACAAGTTGCAAAATGGTCATGTAAAATGGTCATATATTGAAAGATGTTAGTTGTAGAGGCTTCACCTTGAAGGTGTAGATCATGCTAAATATTATTACATACTTTGTACTGCCAAAGTAAAATACAAGAGTGAAACCCTAAGAGATGGTGCAACACCGAGAATGAAACCCTAAGAGATGGTGCAACACCGAGAATGAAACCCTAAGAGATAGTGCAAAGATGAAACGTGAAGAACAACAAAGCCCTAAGAGATGGTGGCACAAGAACAAAACCCTAACCTCGCCGGTGCCTCCACTCGAGATGGTAATCTCCAACACGAGCTCCTGCAACATGTCACCACCAAACTTCTCCACTGCCTCCGCACCATGCCATGCGTCTTTCAACGCCTCCTTCTCCACCACATCGTCAGTGCTGCTCTTGAAAGACGCCTCCACCGCCTGCCTCACGGACGTATGAATCTTGGTCCACAAGGTGCCCATAAGCTTGCGCGGCCATTTAACAATGGCATCATCTTTGATGTCCAGTAACGCACTCAAATCGGTGCTCATATGGCGAGCTTGCTTCACCTGGAAAAAAACGCCCAAGATCATTGACCTCGAAGTCTACTTGCCTACAGCACCAACATTCAGAATTCATAATTCAAAAGCCAAAAAAAATCACAGAACTTCCAAACCCAGAATTTCCACCAAAAAACTCTCCCTCACCTACGCCTACGCACTGTCGATGCGCCGACGCACAATCGGGAGGAAGCGCAACAACAACATGTCACTGATCAACTCTCATGTAGCCGTATGCACAAAAGAGGAGGAGCCTTCCAACTCTGGATTGTCACATTCCACTTTCCAATTCCGGCTCCCATACTCGCCTTCCACTCTCTTCAATTTTCCCTTTGCAACCAAAGCTCCTCTCTCCCCTCACCTCGTCGGTCCTCACATCCAAGGTGGCACCCCCGCCCGGTCATAGGATGCCCGTCTATACTTTATAGTAGAGGCCGTCCCCGTCCTCTAGTCCTTGGACCCCATCCTTGTCTCCAATCTCTGGTCCTTGGTCCCTCTCTTCAACCCCTTATAAGTTTTTGGAGGACCTTATGTACAATTGCATATTTTACTCTTAGAATAAAAGCAAAATATTTGTTAATGAAAAACTACACGCAAAGATTCTTAATAAACACACAATATTGATTTTTATTATTCATTACTGAAAAAATTTGCTACACCTCATTAAATTTGTTTCCAAGTCATGTTTCTCGAACATGATACGATTCCCGACAACAACAGCCAAACAAAACAATAAAATAAATAAAAGAAAATAAAACTAATGTACAAAACTTACCAATTAGCACTTGAACTTTCATTCATCCATAATTGGATCCAAGAAACGACATCCTTGGTTACTTTTTCCTTCTTTTTGGAATAGCAACCTTGGTTTCCAAAGCAGTATAAAGCGGAGCATAAAATGGGAACAAAAACTCTAGCCAAGAACCAATGATCGTCTTTTATCTGCTGGTCAATTGTAGGGCCTAACGCATTTCCCCTCCCATTCATGTGCCCAGCCAACTCTAGGCTTCCCAAAATTTGCTCTGGAAGCAAAGCTTGCCCCTCCACTCACCTTGTTGCTCCTCCTCTATGAGCTGGCAACACCGCACGGTCATAGGATGCCTGTCTATACTTTAAAAGATGAGAGATACCACCCCGAGGTTTTGGTGAAGAAAATGTGTTTGTAGGGCACCACCCAATGCATTTGTGACTATATTGCTATCCATGGCTATGACTATGGTAACCAACCAAAACCTGTAAAATAAAATAAAATGGGGGTACATCCAACCCACTTCCATCCCATTACCACCCATTCCCCCATCCAAACAGAGGTTCACTATCACTCAAACTTTGTGGCAGAACCTGCTAAACATGGCAGCACACTTTGAAAATTCATAACTAATTCACATTACACCAGAAAATTATGAAACCACTTGGGTTGGAATCACAAATCTAGTGCCTATCACTGAAAAATGAAAGTAGAATTCTTCATTCCGGACGAATATGTGCAGATGGCGCAGAGTTGGGGGAGGAAGTGCTGACGAACGACGCCACGACGGCGGCCTTGATGATATCCAGCGCCTGCGAGTGGTTGACGCAGCGCGGGGGCTTGTACTGCGAGGGCGACGCGCCTCGTCCCACCGCAGACTGCATCACCTCGTCGAACGTGCCCGCGCCGACGATTCCCAGCTCCAGCGCTCCAATCTGGTTGCCGCTCCGCCACCTGCGGTACACGTTGTTGAAGCTTTCGTCCAGTGTGTTTGCGCATCTTTGCAGTACATCGTGGTCCAAGTTGCTGCGGTCACGAGAGCCCGGGGTTACGATGAGGTTCACTACGTGGGAAGAGGTGGGACATGAGTTTACCTGCTGTTTGTCATCTCCCAGTAGATCACGTAGCGGCCAGGCAACGAGGAGACGTCGACGGCGCTGGTGAAATCCGAGAGCTCCATGGCTGTTCCTGCGAGGAGCTCCGACGCTTTGTTCACCACGGCTTGAAGCTCCTCCTCGTCTGTCTTGTCCGTGTGCACGCTCAGAATCACGTTCTTGCGTCGCACGAACTCGAACACTGGAGCCGTCTTGCGGAAGCTCTTCACTCGCAGGACGTCGCCGATGCGGTACCGGTACAAACCTGCACAGCAGTGTTGAACATCAGCAGTCTCTCTCTTGAGGAGGTTTGAGGATTGGGGTCCTTACCAATGACGTTAGTGACCACGAGCTCGTACTGTTTGCCAATTTCGAGATCGCAGGCCTCCAGGAGCTTCAAATTCTCCTCATCGTCGAACTGCTCCATACCGTCCTCCTCGTCCAGTGGGATGAACTCGTAGTAGGCCGTTTCGGGCCACAACATGTAGGTGATGTCCTCAGGTGCGCACTTCATGTTGGGGCTGAGGCCGATGAAGTTGCACTCGCAGGCGGCATAAACAGGCGAGATGATGGGGAGATGGCCTGAGAAGTGCTTCAAGGCAGGTGCATACTGCAGCATGCTTCCCGATAGGACGCAGACCACGAACCGGGCGTTGGGAAAGAGCCGGGGAAGAATGCCCTCCCACTCTTCCTTGGAGCATTCTTCCTCTATCCTGCTCGCGAGCTCGGGGTTGGGTTGCCGCAGCGTCTTCTCCACCGCTGTCCTCATTTCCGCCTCCGTGATCTTCTCGTTCAAAGTGCCCGTTCTGATGTCCTCCACTAGCTCTGGCCATTGCCTCTGCAGCACGCGGACTGCGGCAACGATGCTGGCTGCGAACGTGCTGTACACTTTGACGAGCTCGGGCGCTTGGGCCAGAGCGCAAACGAGGTGACAGTACATGCCCTGGTTGGTGTCGTTGCACAGAATCACTTCGTCGGGGACACAATACGCCTGGTTCGGGTCTCGCACGCGGTCGCGAAACCGAGGGCTTCGGAAGAAGTTCGTGCTCATTGCCCCAGCTTTCATCCCCGAAGGTGTGTCCATCTGCTTCCCGCTAAACGCAAGAGAGAAGCCCTTGCCATCTCTATAACCTGGAAAAACTCTGTTGCAACATTTGCACGTCACCCATTTGACCAGCTTGGCCTCGCGAACTACTTATTCAAATCTGGAAAACCTGTACCTGCTGAACAGCGCCTTGATAAAACCCTGTGTGAACATGAACGACTCGAATGCTCGTGTTGTTGTCGGGATGAACTTCGGTTTCCCACCCGTAGTTCCTGAGCTGCATCGACCGCGAGAACCAGTTCAGAAACAAGGGACCTCGGACATTCGGAGACTTCGGGGAGCAGAGGGGCACCTGAGATTCAAGTAGACGATGGGGTCGACGGTGAAGATGGGAGTTCGCTCGCCGTTCACCAGCCGCATGATGTCAGCCTCCAGATCGCCATAGCTCACGACGGGCACGCACTTCCGGAAGCTTGCCGCGTCAGTGCGCCCGTTGAGCCCCTGGCGCTGCAGATACTCCACGTCCGCCATCACCTCCAGAATCTCGCGCAGCTTGGCGTGCTGGATGTACATCACGTCCTCCGCCAGCAGGTCCAAGAAGCCCTCCGGGTCGAACCCGGGCGCAGTCGGGTCAAATCCCCGCCGCGACGGCAGAACGAAGGGCACGCCTTCCCGGTGCAGCTGCAGCAGCTCCGCATTCGTTGCAGCGGAGGCATTGAAGGCCTGCTCAAGCTCCCCTCTCACACCACTCTCGGTGCCAGCCACGTGAGTCGCTGCCATTGCAGACTTCACCTCGCTCAGCACTGCATCGGACACTCTACACTAGAAATGCACCGTCGTATCTCAAGAAGTAAACTCTCTCACCCACTGGCACGAAACGGAAACGGTGCACATACTGGGTAACCTTAACTTGACCGCAAGGTGATCTATCTTTACATCAGGAGTGTACACTTCCGAACAAAACCTAGAGTTTTTGAACGGGATACTGAATAACGAAGACCTACAGGCTGCTGGTCGCGCTCCCCGGCCTTATCTGTAGCAAGCAAGCGTGCTAGTTTGTTACACACCACTTGCTCCGGCGCACGTTTCACGTGACGCTGCAATCTCTCACCAGGGACGGTCCACTAAGCACTCCGACCATCCAAAGATATTAGTGGAGGAGAAGACAGACAACGAACGCACAGCAAATGCTGTTACACCCAATAAGAACAGTAGACGATGATGTCACTGCTAAATTGACTTTATGGCGAATGATGCAGTACAATTCAATTGAAGAGCACGAAGTTTCTGTCATTCGTAAACGCGTCTTGGCAACACTTTTTCGTAATTGGCATCCTCCGTTCTGTTCGATGTTGTTTTCAACAGACGAGGCCCGAGGGATTTTTTTTAATGATTTCTACAGAGCGCTTATCTTCTTTCATCTTCCGAACTGATATTTCACTTATCTACATGAATCATTCATCCGAGACGAGTCGGGTTTCACAATCAACTGAAAAAGACTTCACCTGCCATTACAGATCAGGTAACAACTCGCCACCAGTTAATTAGCAGCTCAAATGTGCCATAATCTACACTTATCTCTCTCCACAAATGATCATCAACTTCGGATCCTACTGTCGCAGCAGGTTATCCTTCTAAATCGTGATGCTGTTGGGGATGCCCATGGCGGTGACGCCAGGTTTGGAGGAAGGCCGGAGAAGATTGTAGGGCAATTGCGCAGGTCCCATCCGGTTCTTCAGATTCTTATCCGCGTTCCGTCCCTTGATCACCTTGTCAATCTCAGCCAGCTTCTCCGAAAACCGCTTGAATGCAGCGTTCACCTGCAATCCAAGTAGTTTCAGTCACATGATTTCACAGAGAATGAGAGTGAAGTTTGCGAGCTGTAGCATACCTGTTCATCCTCGGCCCAATTCGCAGCACGATCGCCGATGTACACTTCATTAGCAGCATGCGACGACAGCACCTCGTACACAGACATAGTGGTGGTCGCCGCGTTCACATCCGAGATGGTGGACAAGTAGAACTTCTCCGGGTGGTGCTGCAGCTCCTCCCACTCCTTGGTGCCCTCCTCCGGCACCAGCCTCCGCGTCATGGTAGGATGGTGCGGCATGAACCCGGCATAAGCGTACTGACCGAAGTTGATCGCCGCGTGCTGGCACGAGCAGATCCACTGGGAAGAGGTGAGAACCTCCACGAGACTGGCTTTGGAGTCCATTTGTGGCCATCCCGGGGCGTCTTTCTTGTCTGCGTGGCCCACGAACCGATACTCGCTCCACCAGCTCTGGAGCTCGCCATCGTTCTGGACTGCGGCGTCGTCTTTGTAGTAGATGTCGACGTAGTCCTGGTTCCACGTCTTGATGGCGCCCCACAGCTCCAGCCCGTCTGCTGCGTACGGGTAGTCGTTGATGACGAGCTTCACGCCGTGCTCGGCACTCGGGTCGACCTCCGCCATTCCCCTGGAACGAAAGAGAAGAGGGAGATACTACTTCAGGAACATGAAACAGAAGTGTGATATGCGACTTCGTGTTGTTTTATGTGTGTACCTGGCGATGAGGTCGTTCGGCAGAGCTTGTGAGTCGAAGGTCCAAGCATCTCTGTAATTGGCAGCCGCCATGCGCATGGAGTAGGCTTTGGGCGTGAAGGAGGCCTCGATGACGCCGCCGGCAGGGATGAGACGAGCGCGAGCGCCACGGTTGATCTCCAACGTGCTCTTGAAGTGGGGCGCCATCAGATGATAAATCGGGTGCAGTTTGCTCAGCTGACGGTTGGTGGCAACAATCAGCGCCTCCGTCACCGCGTGGCACTTGGAGCTGCATCAGATTCACACAACCGATCCAATCAGCTTCAGAGTCCAGACAAGCAGAACATGAACTCCTGACGACGGACACTCACAAGTGGCTGAACACTTGATGTGCGACGATGTCGTTGTTCAAGACGTGAGCTCTGGCGCATTCCCACAAGTAAAATTCGGCGGTGGAGGAGTCCTTCGGCGGAGTGAACACCCTGGAGATCTTGTCTCCGCCGGGGGTTTTCGGTGGGAGAACGAGCTCCAGTGCGAGTGTCTTGAGGGTTTCGTCCTCCGATAAGAAAAAGAGCGCGCGCGTGCCGTACGTCTTCGCGTCTTTTTGCGCGTTGATCCGCTCCACGAACGGAAGGTAAGCGTCGTGGTAGTCGGCGACGAAGAGCTTCTTCTTGGACACAGCCTGCACTTCAAGAAACTCGCATCAGTTCGTCTCTTCCACAACAAAGGACTCAGTAAAGACAGACAAGCAATTACCTCTTCGACGCTGAAGCCTTCCAAAGCGCCCTCGATGTGAGACGCGGTGATTGCAGAAGTGGGGTCGCCAAACTCCTTCGGGTCAAGCGCACTCTTGAGAGGAAATTCCTGAAAACACCAAAATCACATGAGCGCTTGAAACTTCCCCTCGAAACCATAGCGTCTCTTGTCAAACAGCAGAGCGCGAGATTCAAGTGCCTTTACCTTCACACGCGAGATCATCACAGGGTTGAGCCCCGCCAGAAACTCACGCGCGAACTGATCATCCGTTTGCCATGCGTTCTCGTCAACTGTGAGAAAATGGGCACATTCAGTCACTCGGAAAAACTGGACGACTCTCGGACGATGAGCATATCACTGATGCGTACCGTGGAGGATCATGGGGAGGGGATACTTTAACGGGGTGTTGCGCACGCCGTCCGGGTTCAGTAACTCCTCCAGGAAGATGAGGGGCTGCTGCTCCGATTTGGGGATGTCGCTCATCTCCGGCAGCACGTTGTTCATGCCGCCAAGGTCCTTGCCCTTGGGCGCGTACAGCTGCTTGATGGCGGCGATGCTCTCGAAGTCCGTCTTCTTGGTGAACATCGCCTTCATCTTGCTGGTGAGCGCGTGACCCTTGGAGCGGTATCCGTCCGCCTTGAAGTCCGACATCTTAGCGCGCTCGAAGCACTCGTCGCGCGGTATGTAGAACGTATTGATTCCCTTGCGGCTCTCGTACGCCGGATCTACAAAAAAAACATATGCTCCACCGTCAGAGGCAACTCGCACACGCAATCTCATCAAGCCTCTTACTGATTCAACTACAGATTCAACTCACACAAGTTTCTTTCATTCCAACTTCAACGAAGACTCTTCCTGAGCTATGATTTCAATCAAGGCTCTTCCTGAAGTGAAATCAGAGGTGGAGAGATTCAACGCGCGGACTCAGATTGAGCAAGATGCAGCTTACTGAATTTCGAGGGCAGTCGGCCGGTGCGGCATCGCCGGGGATAGGGATACTCCGCGTTGCCGCCCAAGTTGGGACGCTCCAGCGCAGGATCCTCATCCGGCTTCCCGAGATCGTTGTAAACCTCGTAGTCATAAACCCGGTCGCGATCCTTGCGCTCCCCAGTTCCTTCGCCGCGATGCTCCTGGAGCTCCGTCAGGCGCAGCTCCTTCATCCCCTCCGGCGTATCACCAGGCAAATACGCCTGCAAAACACCCAATCCAATCCAATCAACCCCCGCCCGAAAACGAAACACACTGACTCTCGAGGGAGGAAGCTCCGCCAATACCTTGTTCTGGAAGAAGATGCGGCCGCCGGTGCCTGCAGTGTTGTACACCCACGAGTTCGTCAGGTAATGCGCCTCGCCCGATAGCTCCGGGCCGTGGAGAGAGAACGACACCAGGAGAAACTCGTTCGGGTGCTGGTTCTTCACGACGATGGCGCCCGGCACTCCGAAGCCGCGCGGCACGGCGAATTCCATCGGGAACGCGACGTCCTGCGCCGCGAGTTTGTCGCGCACTGCCACCCACCCCTCCACCGCCGTCTCCCTGCTCACCAACGCCTTCCCCGAGCCTGCAGTAATTCAGTAAACATCAAAATCCCTCCCGACCATCTCCAAAACCACAGCCCGCCAAACAAAACAAGCAGAATTCTCACTTTCATCGATCTGATGACTGACGAGCTGCACCGTGGCCCGGCTGCCCATGAGCTCGCTGGCGTCGTCCTGGAAGTCAGCTCCGCGGTCCATCAAGTCCAGCATCGCGAGCTTCTTCATGATCGTGAAAGTCCCTTTGTACACCACCATATCGCCCGTCCCAACCTCCCCCGCGGCCTTCTGCTCCTTCCGCAGAAAACTCCCCACCTTGCTGAAAAGACTCGTCCCCGGCCGCGCGCCGCCATCCCCCGCCGCAGCACTCGCCCTCACCTGCACCACACTACTCGTCGCCCCCTTCCCCACCGCCCTCCCCACCAATCCATTCCGCCCAAGCTCCCCCCCCAAAAACCCCGACGTCGCCGCCGCTCCAACTCCAGACAGCAACATCCTCGACAGAAAAAAAAAAAAAAAACCTTGATTCCTCAATCAACTCCTCCAGCTCCAACTTCTCCGACACCGTACGCAACACATCTCGCGACGAACTTCGCACTTCGAGATATTATATTGAGGACAACGCATCTGCAGTCCAAGCGAGAACACGTGAAACGCGAATCCTGCACAGTAAGGTGGTTGACTGGCGCCCCGACGAGAGCGCCACGGTATCAGCAGGTCATCGGGTAGGTATCGGTCGTCGTGCATGGCATGGATTTAATGTGGATCGAGATTGGATAGACACGAGGCTCACGTGTGCGGGGGACAGGGAGTCCGGGCACGCCTCACCAGGGTGTTGGGGTGGTATTGGGTGGGTAGGGGTATAGGAGCCAGGCTGGTGTCGGCCTGGTATTGGGGGAGTCTTGGCAGGGTCGTCAAGTCAAAGCGCTTGTCGGCTTTTTAATTATGTGAGTGTGGCATGCGATGCTTGTTGGCGATGGAAAGGCTTGCAACTTGCCGAGCCTTGTCCACGCTTTGAAGTCGAAGTTTTAGCGTGGAATATTCGGATGCGGCTCTGGCTTGGGGATTGCATTCCAAAGAACCGGTCCTCGTAAGGGCGGGCGTGAATGAAGGGGTTGTTTGTCCCACCATTAGTTCATGTCCACCGGACCCGGGTTAGTAGTACGGGACTACTTTCTCCTCTTGAGGGTAGATTTATTGCATTACTGTACACATACTGTGTGCGGATTCGGAGTTGTTGAGCGAGATTCAGCCTGAGCCCCATAATTTCCTTCACAACCTCACACCTGGAACACTTCTGAATTGTGAAATCTAGTGCAATGAGTAAGGAAGGAAACAAAAGATTGAATCTCTAGTTGAAACCGTGGGATCTTGTTTTATACTTAACAAATAACATACTCCCAAAATTTCATCAACTTTGACCGCACCGATTCAAAGATTATAGTGTTTGAAGTAGAAATGATGGTTCATTTTCATCCCTGCGTTGAGTGGATCTACAGTCTTTGACTTCACTCGGTCTTGAATGTTTTGCCCTACACAAGGTGTAGATTTTATACCACCATGTTTATCATGATATCAACTTCTTGTACACCAATTATTAGAGGTAGGAAAGGGGTGTAGCATCTTCAAAACAATTGTGCAATGACTTGAGGTTCAAAAAGTGAAAATTCATGTTTTAATTTTTTGGGAACAAAATGTGTTTTAGAATGATAATCTAAGCCGTCAATAAGAAGGTTTACACCACGTCTTGTAAATGGGAAAAACGAAAAGTGAAAAATATGAAGATCTCAATGTTCGATGTGGAAAAGAAGAAGTTTTTTTAGGTTCCTTGCCCAACAATGTGTGGTAATGTGTAAAAATCTTTGACTTGGGATAAAATGCATTTTTCACTAAAGACAAGGAGTGTTTTCTGGCAGTACAAATGTAAATAATATTTTTTGCTAGTATTGAAAATCTCAAATCTACTTGAATGTCCCAGCAAAAGTTTTGAGAGTTGCGTGACGTGCCCGCATTTGAGAATTTTTTCATTAAGATGGCATAACCTTTTAAAAATATAAGTCCGATGAGAAAAAAAATATATACTCCCACCTACCTTTTGTCTTTCTGCATCACTGTACAAAATTTAAAGTATTGCAAGTATAAATTGCAACCCTGGAAACGTGCCCGAAATTTGCAAAAGTCGACCTCGGGACTTTTTTCACAAAGAGGTTAAACTTTAGTGAGGATCCGTATATATAAGCGGATCTTTTTCTCTGTAGAATACAAAATATGTATGAAAGTTTAACAAGACTTTCACCTTTGGATAGAAGATTCATTAACAAGCATCTTTCATTTGGAGGTCATTTCAATCAATATGAACCTTACTATTTTGAAATACGTCACCTTTCATGTATACGTAAAATATTGTGGCCACCACGGCACCTTCTCACGCTTAATGGTTACACATCAAAACTTGCCACTGGTAGCCACAATATTCGACATGTATAGTATTGTATTCGGACATGATAAGGTTCAAATTGATTGAAATTACCTTTAGATAAAAGATGTTAGATGAAGAATCTTCGATTTAAAGGTGTCATTTGTGTCACAAAAGAAGACATCTTCTGTATATGAGATGATGTGATAAACAACTTGTGGATTGTGACCATACGGATTGAAGAATAACTGTAGTCAAAGTGTCCCTCAAACAAACACTTGGTCCTTTAAGAATTAGAGAAATATCATTTCTAATATCTTTAGATTGAAATTAAAAATGTTAATGTCATTTGAATTATTCCATATTCTTCTTGTTTTCTACACTGGTATGTAAAGTTGGGTTCTTCCTTATGACTTGTTTGATATTTTATGAATTTTGATAATGGACATTTTTGTCTATATTAGCCTTATAATATCTCATCTTTTAAATGTTGTTTTGGAGTGGTTCTGGTGAAACATAGCCATGGTCCCTTAGAGGTTAAATAATGAAAGAGAGACCAAAAGGAATTTCATGCTCATTTTTTTTGCACTAATGAAATGAATGGCAAAGAATATGATGTTAGCTAAGTGTATGCAAAATTTGAGGTCATTTCGAGTGGTACATCATGCTCAAATAAATACTTTAGTGAAAGGGGGTATAAAACAATGCAATTGACTACAAATGAAGTGAGAAATTATTTGCTAACTAAACATTCCTAAATTTAGAAATACGTACGATTGAAATGTGGAACTTATTTTTTACTTATTTTAGATTTTTTTCCAAAACGGGTAAAATCTCTAATTTTAATGAATTTATTGAATTATTCAAATATTACTGGTGAGGGTAGGGCTTCAAAACGGGGACCCTTCAAGAATGAAGGGCCACGTCATTCACCCACTCCCCTGTACGGGACCCGCACACCTCTTGGGGGTGGCCCGCCATTGTAGGGAGGCGTTTTTTTTTTTTTTCACATGTGCCATCTCTTTCATTACTCGGGCCCTGCCACAGGCCCTACCATGCGCCACTTGCCATGAGCTGCCGGGCCCGCGGCAAGGCACTTCATGCTATTTTTTTAAAATTTCTATTTATCCTTTTTCTTGGAATTCCTGGGGTCTTCCCTTCGACCATTCTTCCCCTTGATTTGGGTTGCCCCACCCTCCCTCCACCCTTTGTGCCCCTACTTAGTGCCCCTCTTTCATACATGTGTTTCATTGGTTCCTTGGGGTGCCCAGGCTGCCCAACCTCTCCATTTTTGACAATAGGTGGTACTAACTTTCAAACCGTAAATCCAAAAAAAAATTAAAAATACCTCCACGAAGCTCTTATCAAGGCCGATCTAGAGTAAAAGTTTTAAAAAACATTATTTTTTTCGAATTTCAGGAACCTGCCCAAAATGTGAAATCCCCCCGAAGGAGACTCTGGTCCTTTAGAGGTTAATGCAAGCTAAAGTTCTCCTTAGTAACCAAAACCATAGGAGCAAAAACAACAAGGCCTAAACATTGAAATATTTTCACTTCCCACTTTGTTGCCAAGAGATGCACTACCCAAACGGCCTCTATTGGGCATCAAATGATAAGTAGGTTGATGATGAATCAATCCCTCATTTGTGACTTGGAAGTTGGTTAGACACCTAGGACCATCCTAGCTACTAGAGGTGGGACAAAAACAAGGTGCACATTTGATTGCCTACCACTCGATGCCCCACGCCCCAATACCAACCCTACCCTAAACCGACCCTAGTACTTTGTGTTTGTGCATTTTTATCCTAAATTTCACACTCTTACTCATCCTAAGGCCTAAATCCAAAACCGAGGCTGAATTCCTATCACTTAACCCTGAAGCCCTAAACCTAGAACCCCTACATGACAAAAGTTCCAAAGCGAGCTTTTAAAAATCTAAAGCACGTTCTCGTGGTTTGCAATTTTTATTTGAGTTCTTGAAAATTTTGTGCAAAGATGGAAGACGATAATAGGTACATGGAAAAATCATTTTTTTTGTCATTGGACCTATGGAAAAAAAGATATGCCATCTCAAATTTTAATTTCTCAAGAACAGGCACGTTGAACAACTTCAAAGACATTTCCTAGGCCAGTTTATTAAATGTGAGATTCTCAATACTACCAAGTAATAAAAATAAATCTCATACTATCAAAAAAAAACTCGCCTTTTGTGCAAAAAATCACTAGTCAAATTCAATAATTGATTCTAAGTCAAATATCTCAGACATTGCCACATATTGTTAGGCAAGGAACCTAAAAAAAAATATTATTTTCCACATCAAACATTGAGATCTTCATATTTTTCTATTACAAGACGTAGTGTAAGCCTTCTTATTGGCCGTTTGGATTATCAATCTAAATCATGATTTGTTCCCAAAAAAATAAAATGTGAAATTGGCACTTTTTGAATTTTGAGTCTTTGCAGTGATAATTGTTTTGAGTATGCTATGAAATATATCTTGGACACATAAAACTTAAGATCTTTATTATTTTCATTGTTTATTCTTCCTACTACAAGATGTGGTGTAAACCATCGTATTGACCGTTTAGATCATCATTCTACATCATATTAAGCTCACAAAAAAAAAACGTGAATTGGCACTTTTGAACCTCTACTCCTCAAACAATTGTTTATTCTTCCTACTACAAGATGTGGTGTAAACCATCGTATTGACCATTTAGATCATCATTCTACATCATATTAAGCTCACAAGAAAAAAACGTGAATTGGCACTTTTGAACCTCTACTCCTCAAACAATTGTTTTGAATATACTACACCCTTTTTCTACCTCTAAAAATTGGTGTCCAAGGAACAAATTTCATGATTAATATGATAATGATGAACTTTGACATCATGTAGTGCAAAAGTACGACATTAAGTGAAGTCAAAGTTTGTTGATTTGCTCAACACAGAGAAGAAAATGAGCCGTTTTCTCTACTTCAAACACTATATTTGCTCAATCCATGTTGCCCAGTGGACATGGAACTAGTAGAGAACGAACATACACTTTATTCACGCTGGCCACCCTTACAGGGATCGGAGTTTGTCCTCCTGTGCTCAATCTAATATGTGGCCAAATTTTATGAAATGTCGAGAGTAAATCACTTGACTCCTACATGACCGCGACATTTTAGCACCCAAACTCAGTGAAAGCTGTTAGTTTCAATGCATTCAACACAAAATGCAAACAAACACAATTTTTACATATCTAACCATATGATCCTGTAATACGATTGTACAATTGTGTGCGATAAAAGTTTTGTTGAATTTGACCCCACGAATCAAAAGATATGAGCCTTTGAATTGAGATATGAACTCTTCTTTAGATGTTACTAAAAATGTTCAACAAACTTCGACCATCTTCTGTGGCAACTTTGTGCACTACCATCCGTGATTTTTCTAATTTTAACTTAAAAAGGATCATGTAAGGCACATGTGCACCAAATTTTAGATGTAGAAGAGGAGTAGAAGATGTGCTTAAAAATCTTGCAATGCTATTATGTGCTAAAATTAACAATACGCTTCAAGTTTTTCATATATCATATACTTATCTTATTTTTGAAATTAAAAAATCCATACGGTAAGATGCAATATTTTCATTCTCTTCTCTAGAGGATTTTTAAAAAATTAACAGAAACTCAAATATTCTATTGAGTTTAGAATTTATTGAAGTCTTGCTACCTTATTTATTATGTCACACTACACTGCTGCACTATTTGTATATGATACTGAAAAAAGATAAATTTTGAAGTGTACATAAATTATGCCTATTCGGAGTTAATAAAAGGTTGCTCATTCACTAAAGAATCTAAAAAAATCATGCCAAAATTTGAGATCGTCGGACTCTATCCAAACTCCAAATGTCCTCTAAGGGGACATTGGTCCATTAGGGGTTAAAAAGTTTTAACCTTTAAATGAAAAAGCCCCGAGGTGGGCTATTGAAAATCTTGGGCAGGTTCCCATGGTTGCAATTCATACATGCAATACTTGAAATTTTGTATAGTAATGCAAAAAGACAAGTCTCAGGTATGTGGAAGTATAATTTTTATTCTAGTCAGACTTATATTTAAAAAAGTTATGCCATCTCAATGAAAAAACTCTCAAATCCGAGCATGTCGGACACTCTAGTAAATTTGAGTTTTTCAATACTAGCAAGAAATATTTAAATTTCCTTCCATATTGCCAGAAAACACTTCTTGTCTGTAGTGAAAAAATGCAATTTATCCAAAGTCAAAGATTTTCACACATTGCCACACATTGTTGGGCAAGGAACCTAAAGTACTTCTTCTTTTCCACATCAAACATTGAGATCTTCATATTTTTCACTTTTTATTGTTCCTAGTACAAGACGTGGTGTAAACCTTTTTATCGACCGCTCAGATTATCATCCTAAAGCATATTTTGTTCCCAAAATATTAAAACATGAATTGGTACTTTTTGAACCTCGAGTCCTTGCACAAATATTTTGAATATTCTACACCCGTCTCTACCTCTAGAAATTGTTTTATAAGGAGGTCATTCTCACGATTAACATGGTGATATAAAATCTACACCTTGTGTAGTGCAAAAGATTTGAGACCAAGTGAAGTCAAAGTCTGCTGATCCACTCAGAGATGAAAACAAACCATTATTTCTACTTCAAACACTATAATTCTTCAATTGGTGCGGTCAAAGTTGATGAAATTTCACAAGTAAGTTATTCATCAAGTCTTGAATGAGATCCTACGGTTCAAACTAGAAGTACAATATTTTTATTTTTTATTTCCTTCCTCACTCATTGCACTAGAATTAGCAGATGTGAAGTGTTTTCGGTCAAGAAAATCCAGGGGTTGATTGAGATACAACTAGAAATACAAGTTTTAGTTTCCTTCCTTCCAACAACTTTGAAGTGTTTTTGGTGTGAAGGGTGAATCCATTGTCTTCACAAAGAGACGAAGTGGGCGATACATAAACAGCAGCATTAAACTTACAGTAAGCTGTGAGATTATGATACCGCTTGCGCATGTTTCAATTCATGCTGAAAAGATGACAAGAATGTGACCTAAAATGATGGCGAGAATCTCATATTTACAACTAAGTAGAAGAAGAATGTGAGCACAACTGAAAATGAGGTGTTTGATTATGAGAAAGTGGAGGCTTCGGCGGCGGCGGCGATGGACGCTCTCAGGTCCACCACAATGATAGTCACGTCGTCGTGGAACTTCCGCCTGCGCCCGATGGGGATCGACTTCAGCTGCTCCACCGAGATGCCTGTGCATACATACGAGGAGTGTGAGCAGTTGAGGGGAGGGAGAAGAACGTGGGGTGTGTGGTGGGAAGCGTACCGGCATTGGCAGCGGCGCGGAGGAGAAGCTGTTCGACCATGTAACGAGCAGGGTCGCCTGTGGGCTGGCGCTGGAGAAACCTCTTGACGTGCTCCACCACCTCCTCGTTCGAGAAGAAATCATAGAGGCCGTCGCTCCCGATCACCACGAACTCGTCCTCGGGCTGCACTTGCAGGCGGCTCACTGACGGCGTCACGTCCAAGTACGGGGGGCTGCTGAGATCCCTCACGCGCAGTATTCCCATCAGCGCGTTGTTCATAGCGGCCTGCAGCTCAAGGTGGGAATATTACCATGAGTTTGGAGGCTGATAGTAGTTGTGAAGAGTGGAGAAAGCGGGTGCTTACATTCTTGAGGTAGCCGGCACCGAAGGCGCGGGTGACGCGGAGCTTGCCCTTGAGGCGGAGGTTGCTGATGGCGCGGGGATCTTCGGGATGCGCGCGGATGATGCGCTCGCGCTCCCTGGCGTCCTCGACGACGTGGCGCTCCGTGAGCTCCACGGCGAACAAGTTGGTGCTCCTGCGCTTCTTGAATGCGTTCTTGGGTGGGCGCGTGGTGGCGAGCACCGCGCGGCTGTCGCCCAGGTTCAGAGTGTAGAGGTTGCGGCCATGCATGAGCACGACGAGGACACACGAGCCGACCATGACGAGGTCCGGGCGCCGCTCCATCATGACGAGGTCCGGGCGCCGCTCCATCTCCTGCTCCACCTTCGCCAGGAAGTCGTGCTCGGTTTGCAGGAACGCCTGGCGCAGGCCTTCCAGCACGCCGTTGCGGAACTGCGGGAGGTCGTCGGTGTCGGACACGGAGTTCTCCATGTCCGCGTCGGAGGAGACGGAGTCCGCCATGGCGTCATCGTCGGCGCTGTCGTCGTCGTCGTCGGCGTCCTGAAGCGCGCGCCGCTTCTGCGCCTTGTACTCCAGCAGGCGCAGGTTCAGGCCGATGTTCTCGTACAGAGTGCTGGCCAGGAAGTCGGCGGCGTCGCGCCCGTTGAAGCCGTCGTAGATGCCGCAGAACAGCCAGCCGTTGTCCTCCGAGCAGACGGCTTGCACGCGGTCCTCGCCCGCCGCGCCGCCCGCCATCTGCACGTCGCGCGCGTTCAAGAAGCTGCTGCGGTGGCTGTCCGCGTTGTACGAGGACAGGGCGCCGAGTTCGTTTGGCATTGACTGGCTGCCAAGGCTGTGGCTTAGGGTTTGCGTGAGGCACGACAACGAGGAGTTGACAGACGATGTCCGGTAAATGGAGCTGTCCATTCTCCGGAACCTCCGGAACGTCTTCGGGGAGTCCAACCCGGGCAGGACCTCGTCCCCGAAGAGGCAGGAATTAGCCAGCGTCGCGTTCGCGCCGAGCGCAGCGCCGGAGAGCGAGGAGAAGGAGCTGTTGCGTCGCGTGAGCGCCGTGCTGCTGCTCGCCAAGGAGACGGACAACGCGTCGTCCACGGAGGAGCTCCCCTCCGAGATGCTGTCCGTGCACGCCCCGGACACCCGCTGCACCCCGTGCTCGGACTGGCATTGGTACCCGAAGTGCACGCTCAGCTCCTCCGTCGCGTCCCCTTCCTTCCGAATCTCCACAACCTCCTCGTACATACACACACTCCGTTTTGTCCCGCTCCCAGCGTCCTCCGCCGCTGCGGACAACCTCGCCCCCATTCCGCGTCGCACACACTACCCTCTACAGACATGAAACCGATCTCACACCTGCGCTGCAATTCTCCCCGTCGATCATCACCCCCTCCCTCTCCTTCCAGAAATACCACTTTCATCAAGTCCCCAGATTCACACAATCCAAACACTCCCTCAGAAACCTCCAAATCCTCTGCTGTCCCTGCACAAAACCGAGTCTGCTGAATCTTAGACAAACAAAAAAGCTGATTCTAATCTCACGCCACCCCAGCGCTCAAAACCAGAGCATCACCCTCCCTTGCAAAAAAAAGAGCATCACACTTTCTCAAAAAAAGCGCATCGAACTCTTCCAGTGCTACGCACCCCATCTTACCAGAAGATAGCACCTTTTCGATTGAGTGAAGTAGGCAGAAAGTGAGGAGTGAGTGAACGCGTGGTCGCTGTCCGAAGCGGGACGACGGGACTCGGGAGAGTGATTTGTTGATGACGATGATGACGATGTGAAGGAGCAACCAACCAACTCACGAACAGCACCGGCTTTCACTCCGGGACGCAAACCCCCACCATTCCTTTGTCGCTTTCCTGCCAGGGATCTCTCGGATGAACCTCGTCGGGTTCCTTCGATGGAATCATCCATCACTCTTCAACGGATGGAATCTGTCGTTCTTTCTATATAGCACGAGACCCGCCAAGGAGGGCATTCCGGTGGGGGAGATACCCGACGCGGAGGGCAAGGGCGGTAGCCCGGCCCGACACGGAGGGTATCTCCCCCACCAGAATGCCCTCCCTGGCCGGTCTCCTGCAACGTAACACCTCCTTCGAGAGGGGCTTACCCGCGGGAGCCCCGCTCGAGAGGGGATTGCGCGCGGGGAGCTCCCTCGTTTTGAGTGGGAGCGAAACCCGACAAGGTGTTATGGGACGGGATCGGTCGTTCTTCTTTTGGATGGAATCTGTCGTTTTTTGTGAGATGGAATCTGTCATTTTTTCGATGGAATCTGTCATTTTTTCTAGGATGGGATATGTCGTTCTTTCTGGGATGGGATCTATTGTTCTTTCTGGGATGGACTCTATTGTTCTTTCTGGATGGAATCTGTCGTTCTTCCTAGAATGGAATTTGTCAATTCTTCTCGGATGGGATCAGTCGTTCTTTTTTCGGATTAAAATCTGAGGTAATTGTTTGGATGGAATCCGTCGATATTTCTCGGATGGAGTTCGTTGATATATTTGGATGATCCAGAGAGGACACATGTCATTGCACCAACAAAGAGTCTAAAGGCATGTTTCCACCTAGAATTCTAGAACCATTGCTGAACTCCAAAAAACTAGATTGCATTCACATTGATAATGTGAATACAAAAATGGGGGAGGGAGAGAGGTCGATTAATAGGTATTTTTTTTAAAAAAATGGTTCCCATCAAAGTGTGATTGTTTTGGACCTCCACAACTTTGTAGTCCTATTCAAACTGCAAGGATGTTTCCTTTGAATGGAAGTGTCGTGGGCAACTTGTCAAACTCTTTTTTCGGCAAGTTATTAGACACGATCTTTGGATATTTCTTTGTTGTTGTTTTTTTGTTTTAGTATTTTTGTTTGTGATGTATGTAATTTTTTGTTTGTGGGCTTTGTTGGTGTTTTGTTTTTGTTTGTGGATTTAGTTGTTGTGTTTGGATGTGTATTTTGCGTTTTCTAATATGTGTATAGGTGTGTGAATGTTTGTGTGTTTGTTTGGGCCCCATACTACTAATTCCTTGCATGGTGGGCATGGTCTTAGTGGTGGTGCGAACAGACACTTTATTCTCCGGGACCAGCCTTCTTCTTCTTCTTCTTCTTCTTCTTCTTCTTCTTCTTCTTCTTCTTCTTCTTCTTCTTCTTCTTCTTCTTCTTCTTCTTCTTCTTCTTCTTCTTCTTCTTCTTCTTCTTCTTCTTCTTCTTCTTCTTCTTCTTCTTCTTCTTCTTCTTCTTCTTCTTCTTCTTCTTCTTCTTCTTCTTCTTCTTCTTCTTCTTCTTCTTCTTCTTCTTCTTCTTCTTCTTCTTCTTCTTCTTCTTCTTCTTCTTCTTCTTCTTCTTCTTCTTCTTCTTCTTCTTCTTCTTCTTCTTCTTCTTCTTCTTCTTCTTCTTCTTCTTCTTCTTCTTCTTCTTCTTCTTCTTCTTCTTCTTCTTCTTCTTCTTCTTCTTCTTCTTCTTCTTCTTCTTCTTCTTCTTCTTCTTCTTCTTCTTCTTCTTCTTCTTCTTCTTCTTCTTCTTCTTCTTCTTCTTCTTCTTCTTCTTCTTCTTCTTCTTCTTCTTCTTCTTCTTCTTCTTCTTCTTCTTCTTCTTCTTCTTCTTCTTCTTCTTCTTCTTCTTCTTCTTCTTCTTCTTCTTCTTCTTCTTCTTCTTCTTCTTCTTCTTCTTCTTCTTCTTCTTCTTCTTCTTCTTCTTCTTCTTCTTCTTCTTCTTCTTCTTCTTCTTCTTCTTCTTCTTCTTCTTCTTCTTCTTCTTCTTCTTCTTCTTCTTCTTCTTCTTCTTCTTCTTCTTCTTCTTCTTCTTCTTCTTCTTCTTCTTCTTCTTCTTCTTCTTCTTCTTCTTCTTCTTCTTGTTGAAAGTGGAAATAGATAATTTTCAAACCTCTCCATCACCGACATTTTTGGTAGCCTGAACCACTAGGTGGGAACAATCCTTAACTAAATCCTAGTAGGCCGATGAGCTGTTTCGGTCTGTAAGGGACAACCACGAGTGTTCTAGATCATGTAGAATGACATCTATGCAGATGGTACATTTCAACGCTAAAATATACGTACTCATTTTATGGAAATCACTGTAGCCCGCCAATGCTTGCACCGATTGCGATGGCGATGGTCTCAACAAATGCTTATCTTCCTCATCCTCTAAGCCATGATCTATTTTTTCCTTTAAGGTGGCTTGCAATAGTTTTTGCAAAGATTCTTGAGCCAAAACAACCCACATATGGTTGATTGGCCTTAACCCCTAAAAGCCCAGGCATTTTCCCTCATGAAACACTCCAAAACTGCCATCATCAACAAGTGGCAACGAAATTTCAAATTTAACATTACATTCTAATTTTAGACTTTTAACCGTACAATCTTAAAATAGACACGTATATGAACTTACAGTACAAATTTGGTTGCAATCCACCGCACGGATGTGAAGATTATAGCGTTTGAAGTGCAAAGAAAAGTATTTTTCCCCCCTTGCCCGGCAAGGTCAGCCTACTTTGACTAGGTATATCTTTTAGTTTTTACATTGAAATGTGATCAAATCTTTTACCAATATGACTAATATGCTGTTAGCTATTTGTGTGCAAAATTTGAGGTCAATTCGAGGGGTAATAGATGTAGAAATATACACCTTAGTGAAAGGGGGTACAAAATGTTGACAATTACTACGTAAGTGATATGAAATTGTTTGTATCATACAAGTTGTTGCATTTGAGAATCCCAATGGTGGAAACTTTCAGTTTATTTTTTCACTAATTTTAGAAAAAGAAACGACTAAAAATAGTAAAATCCATAATTTTCATGAATATATGGAATAAATAAAGCATTATGGGAAAGGGCAGTGCTTGAAATTGGGTGGCCAATTTGACCCGTCGTTGACCGCCCCCACAGCTGGACGGGGCCCGCCAAAAAACAGTTTTTTTTAAATTTTTTTTTTTTTTTTTTTTGTTTTGTTTTGTTTTGGCAGGCGCGCTTCTGGCATGGGGTGCTGGCAGGCCAGCTAATGGCTGATTGTTTGCTGTTTTTTTAAAAATTATTTCAACAACCCTTTTAATAATTTTCAATGCTTTTTCTACTTGGACTTCGTGCATAGAAGTCTGGATTCCTTTCCTCACCCTTTTTGTCCCAAAATTCTGCCCCTTTTTTCTCCTCAAATTGCATTGGTTGACATGGCTGCCCCTATAGTCCAGAGTCCCCGTTTTGACCTTTGAAGGCTAATAACTTTTGAACCAAAAGTCCAAAATCATATTTGAAAAATTCCCCATATAGATTTCATCAAGGACAATGTAGTGTAAAATTTTCATAAGAATCGGAGTATTTTTTTCCACTCAAAGGTACATGCCCAAAATCCCAAACGTACGTGGTACGTACACTTGGGCTTTTAGGGGTTAAAGGGTTAACACTATGAAGTAAATCATTTGATATATATAGTAGAATGTGACGGATGAATGAAGTAGGGGACATCTAGCAGTTAGATGAACACGTAGGGGGGCACGGTCTTACACTTTCAGGTCCTAAAGCCGTGATGCATGGTCTAAAACCGTGATGTGGAGACCGTGGTATTTGACCTAAGACCAAAGACCTAAGACCGTGCTGCTTGGGACGAGCTTCAGCTTCGAATCGAGTTGAATCCTGTGTACACCCTAAACCCTTAACCCTAAACCCTAAACGCGAATTCCACTATTTGCAGTGGGATATGGAGGTTGGGAACTGTGAGTAGATGGGGCAGGAGATGGACGGGGAGGTAGAGGGGTCCAATTAGCTTTGCGGATTGCGTGAGGGACGCGGTGGATCGCTTGTTTTGATGGCGGACGGGGAAGAGGAGTTGTTCGACTGGTCCGATGTGGTGCCAGTGCCGCAGGACGACGGGCCGCGCCCCGTGGTGCCCATTGCGTACACGGACGCGTTCCGGGAGGTGATGGACTTGTTCCGCGCGGTGCTCGCCAAGGACGAGCGGAGCGCCCGGGCGCTCAAGCTCACGGCCGATGTCATCGCGCTCAACCCCGCGAATTACACGGTATTCTTCTTCTTCTAGGGGTTTAGGGTTTGAGGAGTTTTGAGATTCAGCTTCGTTAACTCTCTACTCATTGGGGATACTCACAGGTGTGGCATTTCAGACGGCTTGTGCTGGAGGCTCTGGGGAAAGACTTGCTTGAGGAGCTCCAGTTTCTGGATGCTGCTGCGGAAGGCAATCACAAGAACTATCAGATCTGGTGCCTTTCTGTCTTTCTCCTGTGAATTCTGAGTTAGTTGATTGTAGGTTCCGTTCTTAAAATACTTGATAAATTTTTAGTATAAAACTATTTGATTTTTCGAGATTACTGGGAGTAATGCTCTTGAGAAATCGAGTGGAAGCAACGGCAGTGTAGATGTGTTGTTGTTTTTTTTTTTGGCAGGAAGAGTGGTTAGGGTTTCTGACTTTACTGAGTTGGTGCAGGCATCATCGGCGGTGGGTTGTGCAGAAGCTAGGGAAGGAGGCTGTTTACAAGGAACTGGAGTTTACAGAGGGTGCGCTCAAAGAGGATTCCAAGAATTATCATGCTTGGTCTCACCGACAAGTATGTGTGCTGTTTTTCTTTTCTTAACCTGTTTTTGTTCTGTTGAAGCAAAAACAGGAGTGAAATGTCTTGGAGTTGTTGAAGGTCAAATCAGGTTGTGTCGTCTTGATGGGGGGCACTTTCAGACGATGAATGCAGTTTCTGGTGTGTTTCCAGTGGCTGCTGCAGGAGCTGGAGGATTGGAAGTGGGAACTCGACTACTGTTCCAAGCTATTGGAGGAGGACTCTGCAAATAATTCTGCTTGGAATCAGGTTGAACTTGCTGTTTGAGTGTACCTGAGTTTGCTGAGGAGAATTGAGTAACCCCTCCTTATAGATACAGCTTCTTTTTTATGGCTTGTGAACCATGGCGAGTATGCATCTGACCACTTGGTTTTTATTGTCTATCCGCAGAGGTTTTTTGTTGTCACCCGATGTCCATCTCTGGGAGGATTGGTGCAAATGAGGGACTCGGAAGTGAGTTACTGTGTGGACGCCATCAAGCGGGCGCCAACAAATGAGAGCCCCTGGAGGTATCTCAAGGGTTTGTTCCTGGACGACCAAGCTGCCTTTTCTAGTAACTCTCTAGTAAACGATGCATGTATATCGGAAATAGTGAAGAACCCAAGCAATATCCCTGCGCTTGGTTTCTTGTTAGATTTACTGAGTGCCGGTTTTCAGCCACTGTCTGCCCAGAGCGAGAAGCTACGGCCGGTAGACTTGCCGGTGGCATGGGTGACGCCGTCTGAGCTTGCCGAGGCTGTGTGCATGAGACTTGAAAAGGTCGATGCTATGCGCTGTCAGTATTGGGCCTGGAGAAGGTCTCTGCTGTCCCTTCCTGAAACATGAACTCAGGATCGCCGCAGAATCTATTTGTAGTCAAATGAGGTATATAACAATGTGTAGAGTTCAATGCCTTTCCTGTGTGCTTGGGGATGACCCTCTGATGTCGATTTGCTGATGTTATTGCTAAGATGTGTTTTAACGTTTAACCTTCAAAGTGCCTCCGATCTGCGCATACTGAACAGAATTACGTGGGACACCAGCAACTGCCGATGCAACACACTGATCATTCGGATACGGTATCAATATTTACTCTTCTCGTTCCTCATCGACCCTGTTCTAGTCATTGCCAAATTTTGAGGACGTCTGCTGAAAGAGTGGCTAGTAATTTGCAAACCGACTCAAAATGTAATTACCGTAAACAAGCTTAATCTATATAGTTTTTTCTCCTAGCGACAGCCTGTGAATAATTAGACCATGTACTCATACCTGATGTCGACAAATTCATTGACATCAGCATTTGAAGATCTGCAGGTACTGTGGAAAAAATTCTAGGATCAAAACTTCCTATTTTTAAAACTTCAGAAACTTGTGCTGACAGACGAGGTGACAGTTGCTGGTCCTTTTCAACGGGTGAAATATTCGATTAGGAACTCGGATTTCTAAAAAAAATTTACTGAAAAACTCACATGTACTTCAGGATATTTCTGATAGAACCATATTCTTAGTTAAATTGCATGATTTAAAACTAACTTTTCGTATTTGAGTCATTTAAAAGTGAGGCAAACATGAAATGTTTGAGTTATTTATAATGTGAGGCAAACATACCAAGAGCTTGGTGATCGCTCAACTAGGTTCCTTAGAGCATCTCCACCCCGCCACTGCATCCCGCCAAGTTGGCTGGTTTGCAGTGGCGTGGTGGAGCAACTTCCCCACCGCATGAACTTCCGAACCGCATGCCTCAGAACGGGGAAGCGGGGCAGGGATTCACCGGGTCAGTTACCTGTAGTTCACATGAAGGTTGAATTCTGAATTACTTCCGGTTCCCATATTTGCCAAGGTGGGTGCATGGACCACCTCATGTGGCGACAATTTTGAAGACTGTACAAAATCTGTAATAGCATAATTCTACCGAATATTATGATATTGACCGCGCGTTCTGGTAGCAATAGATGGATGCGCAGCAGTTTCTTGTGTACACTCAGGTCGCAACTCATTCCTGGCATGAATGAGTCCCTTGTTCCTGGAGCCTTGTATAGCAACCGTGTTTCTATACAACGCTATTATACATTAAATTTAATATTAGTAATAATTAAAAAAAAACAAAAAAAAATTCGGGCTACGGCGTCAGCGCCATTTCCCCGTTGCTCAGGATCCAAGGACGGGTGTGGGGGGAGAGGGTAACCTCGGCATCTCCACCCTTTGCCGTGGGAAATTCCCCATCAGGGGTGGAGATGCTCTTAGCGTATTATAGTAGCCCCTTAGTAACCAACCAAAACTCATAACCAATAGAAAGAAAATTGGGGTACATTCAACCCACTTCCATCTCATCAGTACCCATTCAACTCCAAATGGAGTATGCTATTAGTCACGACCCCTTACTTTTGCACTTGTTGGCAGTCACCTGCTGAACATGACAACACACTCTGAAAATTCATAACTAAGTCTCAATCTATTAGAAAAATATGAAATTGCTCGGGTTAAAATTGTGATTCTATTTGCCATCACTGAAAAATGAATGTTATTATTATTTTTTCTCTCCATATATGCACATTGCTTAACTTGTTGGTTATGGGGGAGGGGGGTTTTACCTTAAATATGAAAGGGCTTGGTCACCAAAGCCAAGTTAGAGTTAGTTTTAGGAACCAAAGTCAAGTTAAACTTGAATACTCCAACGTGATCTTTTTTCTACAAGTATGCACTGAGTTAATTGCAACTCAGCACGAAGATTACAGAAAGAATCAGATACACAAAATGTACAAACAAGTAAGGCACCTTATTCAACTACTACCTGAACCTGTCCAAAAGAGCGACCTCAAACATATGCTCAAGTTAACGAGAGGCGATCACGCAAAGTGTCAAACAGAGCCCCAGCAGCTGTGTTCTGCCCAAACGTAATCTTCAACCTGCCTAGCAATTCACTGTCTTTAGCTTGAGCAGCAGCTTCCGTAGCTTCCTTCTCCATTCCAATGCGCGCATATGCCTGAAACCACCACCAAGTGTGTTCATCGGACGAAACGAGAACCGTTTCTAATCTGGAAACTAAGTAAATCAACGCCAGAAGATGTCGATGATTTTCAATGAGACAAACTGATGGTTAGTGGAACAGAAGACACACCTCAGCTCTCTCTTGAGGATCCGTAAGCTTGGCAATGTACTTCAAAGCTTCAGCGTTTTCCTCTTCTTCTATGCATGCCTCCACAAATGGTTTGTATCCTGTAAGATGATCGCACAAATCAGGAGAAGGAAACAGTATCTACCTCAAAATTCTCTACCCTCATGCGACAACGTTCGTGATGTTCAGATTAGTAATATGTTTAGGGTTTAGGGTTCTTGCCAATATCGAGATTCAACAAAACTTGACGTGGAAGACAAATGACTTGCTGCGGTGATGGTTGATTTACTCAGCAACTCAGGGATCGAAACAAAGGGGCCAAGATTAATAGCAAGAGGGAATAACTAGCATCCTACCGATAGGAGGTTTCTTTTCCTTCGAAAACTTCTCTAGCGCCTCCCACTGCTTTGCGGTAGCAAGAGCGAATACTTTCAGCCAATAAAAACGCTTGTCAGGGACCTGAACCAAGATAGAACAGAATTAGAACACAGCGCATGAGATTACGATGACGTTCCGAAACTCCCAAGCCAGGGGATACGGACGTTGTGGAGTCTCCAGATCAAGCTTCGATACTAACAAGTCTCAAACATAACACGAATGAGAAAGTAGCAACAAGAATGCACTAAAATTGCAGTTTTACATCAGAAGCCAGCACCTTAAAGTCCACCTTCACCCTTTGAGCAGCTCGGTGGTTGCCCAGGGTAATCAGGGTCCGTATCGTGTCACTGACACTAGAATCCACGAAGATCAACTGTCCTGTGGAAATTTCGAACTCTTGTTGCAACCTGCGAGGAAGTCACATGATAATGTGCGTACTTTAGAATAACACCTCAGGACGGTTACCATCAGGCACATCATCATCTTACCAAGGAATATTAACGTTTATGATCACGACACGAGAACGAGGATTTTTGTTCTAAAAGTGAGAGCTACGTACTTGAGCAGCTTTCCCTGTTCCTCGGCAGCCGAACGCTCGAACATATGCTCCTTGGTTTGCGCATAGAGTTCGGCTGCTTGGTCAATTGTTTTCAAGCGGGGCCCCTGCAAAGCTGATCCAGAACGATTTCCTGTAATTCGAGAGAAACTCCAGGACTCTTTCAGAAAAACCTCTGCAGCACTCTGCCCGTCCACAGAAAAAACAGAAGATCTAGTTATAAATTTAGTTAGGTTTCTTGCTGGAAACTAGATTCGTACTTCGAACTTTGTACTATGTCAAAGTAACATCATGAGCTCAAAAGAATCATTTGCGCAAGAGTTGAAATTGATCCGATTATACGAGCATAAACGTGAACAAAACAACGTAAATGGCAGGTTTGTGTGAAACATCTTCTACGAACTACGGAAAATGCTCATGCTGATACCTGGATTAGACCGATGGATATTAAGAACTTCTTCAATATTTCAGGATCATTTTGCCTGCAAAAATTACAACATATCAATAGGTAGAAGTACCTGAGCAGTCTGAAGTGTCCAGCACACTCGAATACTGTCACGAATCCCCATATGCGTTTCAGATAAAGAGTTTCAAACCTGGTCTTCACTCGAAACCATTCTTCGTTCTAGCTTAGCAAAGTGGATTTAAAAGATCTACCGGAAGCTTAAGTTCAAAACTGCCAGGAGCAAGTACCTGGCATAAGCAATGAACAGATTGCGGGCTAGAGATTTAGCTTGAATGATGCGGAAGAAGTCTGGCAGAGATCTCTGTGCATGACATCACCAAAAAGTCTCATAAGACGCTATCCATATGATAGCAACAAATTTGATTTGTTACAAGTTCAAAATTTCAAAAGTTTGACAAGATGAGCACAAAAACTCGCCTTTGTAGAGTTTGCGTCAGAAAATAAGCCATGCTTCCAATTCATTTCTTTCTAGTTCTACCAATGACACGATTACTCATCGTTACAACGAAATTCAGTAGATTTCCAACGCAAACATTTATTCTGCGGATTCGAACTCACTTTGCGCCATATATGAAGAATTGAAAAATACACAAGATCTGTGTCGCCACTCTCGATGGCCTTCACAAGAGCTCTCTCCTCTTCACCCATACTCGTCAAAAGGGGAACCTGAATTCCAAGAATATACCAAGAATGTGTCAGGATCCAGCTCCGCTCAAACAGTCAAGCCAAGATAAACATTTGAAAGCAGCTCGCCTTCTCCAATTTACCTGCTCAGAGGCACGCGGTTCATAGTCTAGAAGAAGAGCAGCAAGTTTCTGCCGACCGTTTCGATGTGCATCCGCAGCTACAGTAGCATATGAAGCTCCAGGGCACGCTTTCAGCTGAAAATTTCATAACAAAGTACCTTTGTCAAAACCACCATGAGTATCATGCGACGATGGTGAAGCGCACTAAACCAGGTCCATTACATCACCAGAACTGGAATGACTTGTAGAAAATAATCTCGTCATTGATCATTACTAACTGCACCAAAGAGGGCTTCGACTCGTGCGAAAGACAGTACCTTTTCCAATAACACCTCCAAAAGTACTGCATCTGGAACGTCACTGGATGCAATGATCTTTGTACACGCCCAATGCACGAGGACAACTTCCTGCTCACCGTCAAGATCAACGATTACCATCTTTGGGCACCGATAACATCCAATATATTAGAAAGACAGAGAGCGTCAAAAACAGTTGTCAGATAGCAAGTTCCTAGGTACAAGTTAGCAGAGTTCACGTCAGATCCAAACCTTGCTTAGATCTAAATACTCAGAAATGCGTAGAGCCAGGAGGTGCCGATGAGCATTGACAAGTCTTGCGATAAGAACTGGTGCTGTAAGGTCCTGAGCATAATAGAATAAAATATGTCAACCGATACACATGGATAACCATAATTTTCATGCGATACAAGGAGATGGCAAGATCTTCGGGATAAGGACAAAAGGCAACTACAACCAACCAATATACAGAGACTATAAAACGAACCAGTCGTGAGAGGGAAAATATTCTTTATATTCGTACCTTGAACTGCTGAATACTTAGAGGTATGCCTATCTCAAACTGTCGAACAGCATTAAGTACTCGCAAAGTTCTACACATATCCTGAAATTGATCTCGATCAAACTTCCTGCGAAGATAATGACCAGCATTAGCGAACAACCAATGTTAAACCTTGCTCTTCTCCCAAAAAATACTTGGTGTGAGAAGCTTTTGCCCAGAAACTCAAATCTCCCATGACATATTAATGAGTCAAGTAGCCAACCTGCAAAACGCCCTGCCATAAGCAGCAGCCCGCAACAGGGTGCGTTGTAAAGAGATGTCAAACTCATGCCCTGCTGCATCGATACAATCTCCAACAGCATCCGGCAGTTTGTCACTTATGAGTCTGATATTCTCATCCGCCTGACGACAGAAAACCAACAGGTAGCCATATCAGAACACCCAGCCGGAAACACAGATGGCAGAGATGATATCTGGAGAATCACCTTGGCGCTTCGTCTGTCGAATTGCTCCAGGGCATCAAAGAGCATGGCTGCCGGAGAAGTGCTCCCAATTTTGAAGATGGAAACAGTGGAATCAGGTACTCTCCGCAGAAACTCCATGAACGTGTTGGACAAGATACGGACGCCGTCACATTCAGGAATGAGAACTATTGGCTCATCGTAGGGAAATCTGACCGCGTCTCCGTAAGGGCCTACCATAACTAGCTCCTCTTCCCAGTACAGGAGCACACTGTCAACCCCACACCACACAAGCTGCTCTGGCGGCAGAGCTGACTGCAACCAATGCACATGAAACAACAAGACATGAGGTTCATATATAAGGTCACGTATTTTACTCTCTAGAACAGAAAAAAAGGACATACACCTTTGGATTGAAGATTAATCGGAGGTCATTTCAACCTTATCATGTTCAAATCCGACGTGACCATCGTTTGCAACTTCTCCAACCAATGTGGTAGGTGCAGCTGAATGATCTGAGTTTGTAATGCCAGAAAGACAAACTTTTGTATGCATCAATTCTTACACCTTGTATGCCAGATACACAGAAAAACATCGTTGGTTGCAACCCGACTGTAGATTCTCAGACCTTGAAGAATTAAAGTGAGCGAGCATACTTAATTAGGTTTGAGATAATGGCAATCGAACACACACCTCTGTTAAGTGTTCCAGCAACGTCTTGCTGAAATCAGGGTAGACCACCAGGAGACGGCCATCGTGTGTGAAGCAGGCCAAGAGATTGCCGTTCGACGACAAGGTCATCTTCTGGACAGGCCCGAAATCGACCATCTGGTCGCGCGCAGTGTCCGCGTCCACCATGAGCACAGAAGAGCCGACAGCGAGGAGCACTTCCAAGTTGCCAGACAGGGTGTACTGCGGCTCCACGACAGCCATGCAGTGCGGAGGATCGTCCAGATGCGGGTCCGCGAGCTTCACCACCGTTTGCGACTCCAGGTTGGGGATACTGAACAGCTGATTCTGCTCGGTGAGCACCACCAGGCCGCTCCCCCAGATGATACAGTCCGCCACGCCCTGGTTCCAGCACTCCTGGCCCAGGGAGAGCTGCTGCTCCGGCAGAAGCTCCCCGTGCGCGTTGTAACTGAAGACGGTGCCATCGTGCACCACCGCCAGGAGAACCTCCTCGTCCGTCCATCCCAGCGCCACGAGGCGGCCCCCGGGCCGGTCCCAGGGGACCGACGACAACAACCTCCCCGAGGAGGAGAACAACAGCAGGTTCGCGCGCGCCGACTCCGCCTTCAGCTGCACCATCTTCGACTCATCCCGCACCATCGCCACCGGCCCCCCGAACCTCGCACATGCCACTTTGTGCCGGCTCAAATCCACCCCATTCCAACACATCGTGTACACCTCCTGCTTCCGATAGTACCTGTTGTTCAGCACCTCCCACTCCGCCGCTATCGATATCGCCATCGCAACAAACTCACACCTCTCCAACCCCACAACCCCTCGATCACATCACTCCTTCCTTCCCCGATCGCAATTCCCTTCTCTCCCTCTCTCTCTCTCTCCCTCACTCCAGACTTAAAACGCCACTAGGCTGCCACCACCACCACCACCACCATCGCCATCGCCATTGCCATCGCTGCAACACCAAAAACCAACACCTTCTTCGCTACAACACAACCTTGATAATATCACACCCTCCGTGTCCTTACGTGAAGGCGTGATATAAACAAGGTGTGACAATACAGTATTCCAATTCCAGAGTCTACGTCTACGGTACACTCACTACAGTACTAGACCGTAAACCGTACAAATCGGGGATGTTGTATAAGTATTGTAATTTAATACGATACGGTGACCGTCGTCGTCTCTGAAGTGAGTGACCTAAACTGCAATCAGTGTCGCGAATTCGAGACCACGGGAGCTTGCAAAAATCGTCGGGAGGTAGGTTTTGCGTCGGAGCGGAGGGCGACGCCGGTGACTCTGGTGCTTTGTTTTTGTTAGGAGGAAACAATCGGATTCTTTCGAGCTAGATTTCATGTGGAGCGCGCCTGAAATTTGGATGCAGGTGTTGAGGGGTGGAGGTTGATGGATTTGGAGGAGGTCGTGAGCGGGAGCGCGTAGAGGTAGATGCTGGAGAAGTGAGGGGATTTGGAGGCACATTCGGAGAAATGGCGCTCATCGCGTCGTTGGAGAGTGATCTGCGCATGCTGGCTGCAGAAGCGCGCCGCAAGTTTCCGGCTGTCAAAGACGCGGCCGATCGGTCGATTTTCAAGGTGCGAACATTTAAACCCTAGGTTGATTGTTGTGATGGCGATCGCACCTCGGAGGTGTGGAATGAGACGTTGATAGGTTTGGCGCTGTGTTACAGGATTGCGATTCCAGTACATTTTCTTTGTGTTGCGGGAATACTCGTTTGAACGTTAGAAAACTATGCTATTTTCCTCAGTGTTTTCCAGGATTCTTGATCATCTCTAGGTTACAAATCGAAATCGAGCACTAAACGGAAGGGATGATGATCATGAATGAGCCTAGATATTTCTTTCACATTGTTACCAAAGCTTATCAAGTTCTTATATGGTGAATTTGCTCATCATGGAGAATTGGATAGGAGGATGAGTACTCTGTTGAAGGATATTTGCATTGTGCAGGTCCGCTTGGCGTCAAATGCAAGCCAATTGGCAGGGAGTGATGACGTCCTGAAGACATTTCTGCTAGCTTGTGAGAGTAGGAATAATAAGCTGAGCATCATGGGATTGGCGGGAGTAGATAAATTAATTGCTCACGATGCTGTTGCGCCATCAGTTCTTCCCTCTATTTTGGCCACTTTGAAAGAGGTAAACGATCTTTAGGCATAGGAAATCTCGTATTGATCTTCTCACATTGCTTTCCATACTATCAATTTAGTTGCAGCAATTTCTGCTTTCTAAAGGCTGACAAGATGCGGTCAAGGAGGTCAGGTTTCTTCGACCTCTAGCAAGCCTCGACAGGGATCTCTTTGTTTTGGAGTTTCTTGCTGTTACTACTTGAGAGTGTGGTCCAGTTGATTGTGGTAAAAAAAATCTTTGACGCAGCGCTCTGACATGACCGAAGAGATTGTACAACTCAAGACTCTGCAGCTGTCGTTGACAATTCTCCAGTCTCAGTTATATCCAAGAGATGAGGTAAAAGCACATTCAGGAAGGATGGAATCCTAGTATTTGTAGTATGAGTTTTTGTTTCCGTGTTCATTTTGTAATGTGATATGTGGAGTTAAGAAAAGAGAAGTGAAGGGAGTAGATTATCTTCAAGCCTTTCTGGATCAAGCTGGAGCTCAATAATAATTCTTGTGAATATTTCGTCTATTTAATCGTTCGCAATCTCTTGTGTCTTTTGCTCTCATGTGAAAGGCCTAGGTCACTTATCGTTGAAATATTTGATTGTTAGGACAGCATTGTCTTTGTGAATGCTGATACAGTCTGTTTTCTTTCTAGTAATTCCATTGTCCTGGTTTCTATACATTGAAATGTCTTTACACTTTGAATATGCTGTGATGTGCTTGTATGGAGCCTAATTCTGTCATCCTGTTCACTGTATTGTCAATACCTCTTATTAATGTCTACAGGATCAGATGGCTATAATACTTGGCCTTTGTCTTCGACTTCTCAGTAATGGTCGTAATTCAGACAGCGTTCACAGGTGCGTGGTTCGAACTTGAGGTTTTTGATGTGGTTGTACGAAAGAATGTTTTGATTGAGAACTTCATTCTGAGTGTATGTTTACGTTTGCAGTACTGCAGTTGCAACTGTACGGCAAGCTGTAGCCCTCATATTTGACAGCGTTTTGAGAGCGGAGAACTTGCCAGTTTTGCACTACGGAGGAACTGGTAGTGGCTGGTCGTCTTCGTCCAATTCTGTAGCTGGTGAAGTCAGCCGCAGCATTAGCACATCAGAGTAAGTTTTTTGTTGCTGTTGAATGTCTCAAGTCGGATGAATATCCGTACGATGCTCTTCTACAACTTCTCTTTTTAGAGACAAAAATGGTAAACACAGATTACGAGTTCTGTTTGGTTGTTGGGCATGTATTTTCAATGAGTATGTTCCTGGTTATAACCTTTCCCGATTGTTTTCCCGTTTTTTCCCGTTGGATTCTCGACTATGTGATATTTTCGGTGATGCTATAGCCATGAAAATTCTTTTTCCTGGGAAATCATCCTACGCCTAGGCGTTATCATTCAAGTCGCAAAGCGCATTTGATTCCCTTGAAATCTGTACTTGTAACGGGGCAGGTTTAGAAGGAATTTATTACGATGTACATTTTTTGATATAACAAATTCGACTACCCTATTTTTAAAACGTTTTCTTTCTTGATGTATTTCTCATATGGAAAGCCTGCTAATTTGCAGACTTGCTGAGGATATATATGTCGACAATGAGCGACCTGTGGCAACAGAAAATAGAACTCTATCTGAAGAAGGAAGGCTAGCTCTGCACCTTTTCGAGGATCTGACTTCATTTGCAGGAGGTGGATCGGTATGCTTCTTTTCTCAACGTTGGTGTTATCGTCACATCCAAATTCCGTGCTTGACAGGAATCAACTGATGGATGTTGTTTTGAACTAATTTTGCAGGCCACGTGGCTCCAAGTTTCTCAACTGCAAAGAAGTTATGCCCTGGATATGCTTGAGTGAGTGTTCGGATATTATTTTAGACCTGAATCGAAGGGATTTGACTTCTGGCTTATGTACCAGCTTGTTGGTTCTATTTCGGAATGCAACTGTGCTCACTGATTTCTGGTGGTTAGAGGTGCATAGTCAGCTGTAGTTTTGCTATATTGCTTGATATTTCATTTTTGATATTCCGTAGTTTTGTTCAATATGTCCAACGATCAATTTAGTAGTTAACGATTCTCTTAAAACGTATTTCAGCTAATTGTGTGGAGCTTCTTTGCACTGGGTAGCACCTGACAAGTATCTGTGAATGCTTTTCAGGTATGTCCTGTCGCACTATGCGGTTATTTTCAAGAGGCTGTCTCCTTTTGCGCAGGTATTGCACTCGGTGCGAATAGGTAGATGAAGCCATAATTATCTTAATAGGATTGCGCACTTTTTCAAGCTTGTGAGTCGATTTCATGGACTGTCAATCTAATTTCCATACGCCAAATGGTTGAAGGTTCTGAAGCAACAAGTTTGCTCGCTTCTTATGACCTCTCTCCGCACGTCCAGTGAGGTACATGGTTCTCAAATTGTCTTGCTGCTTTTCTTGTCTCTTCTTCATTTTCATTTTCATGTTCTGTTCTCCAGGTGATATCCTATCATTCGTGTTGTAAGAACCGACTGCCAAATTAAAATGACTTCATTCAGATGAGGAGGTGGTCGGGAATGTATAATTCATTGTGTTATGCAGAAGTTTGAGGAACATTGCAGTAAATTTTAACTTAGATTTCTAGTCGTCAAAAATAAGGCTGAAGCTGTCCTGTATGATATACATGGAATGTTGTGTGCATTATTACGAGAGTTATCTCCTTGCTTCACAAGCTGGAGACATGTACCCTTTACGTAGCAAACAATGACTAATATTTATCATGTTCTGTGGCATTTGCAATTCTGTGCGCAACGTATTATTCCAGATCGACTCTGTAGTTGGTGAACCAGCTTTTCGGCGCCTACTCCTACGGTCAGTAGCAAGTGTGACACGATTTTATAACTCTATGCTGACCACAGAGTGCGAGGTGAGCACTGTTTGACTGCCTTAGTTATCTTTTGATTAAGCAGGTTCAATTTTGAAATAGCATGGCAGCATGCAGTATCTGTGAAGTCTGTTAAGAAGGGACTTTTCCAAAATTACTGGATATTTTGTATTTGTATTTCTCTTTTTAGGTTCGGTTATTGGTCCCTAGAAATCTAGCCGGATTCTTGGTCTACACTCGTTGAGTTCGATACTTAGATCAGTGTATCTGTGGAAAAACTAATCTTTCTGCATGTAATCTGATTGTGAATGTTTTTGGTGTAAGACAGTATGATATTCATCTGATTCTGTGGAAAACTTGCCTGCAATTTGTATGACAGGTGTTTGTGAGCATGCTCCTCAAAAGCATAGATTTAGATTTGCCACCGTGGCACCACATTATGGTACTTGAAACATTACGGGTGAGTGCATTCTCTTTTATTCTGTAATTTGACCAGAATGTAAATTCGTTTGGTTTATCTTCTGAAATTATCATGGTATGGGGGTTGGATTTTCCAGAAAATCTACCTTGTGCATGAAGTGACATTTCTCATTTTAGGATGAAATGTTTCCAGGGACTATGCGTGGATGCAAGAATGCTGTGCCTTCTTTTTAAAACTTTTGACATGTATGTGTGGCTCTTGGAACCTTATCATTGCTATTCCTGTTCTTTAAAGTTCCTCGAGTTTTTTGAAAATTCCCACATTTTGTCTAGATTCGGCTTGCTAATTATAGCATTCGAGATAACTGCCTAGTTTAACCGTAGTAGACGGTCTGCAAGTGAGTACAGTCTCTCAATAGTGATATGTAGAATGGGTGGGCATTGGTATTATTGAGATTCTTTGCGTATGGATGGCACCTTTATTTTCGCTACTTGATGTGAAGATGGTGAGCAGAACACCTAGACTGAATAATGCAATCCATTCAGGAAGCTCAAGAATACAGACTTGGTGTCCAGTATAGTTCATACATTGGCGAGAGTCGTTACAAGGATTGAGGTTGGTAACAGGTTTCCTTGCCTCAGAACACATTGTTTAAGTTTCATGGCTTGTTATCTCAGTCTTTGTCTTTTATGAATTTCATAGTTTATGGGTTAATATCGGATCTCATCAACTAGCTAATAAACGTCTGTTCCACGTGGTTATTTACTGCGAATCTGCAGTTACTTGACGGCAGTGAGGAGACGTTGACAGCTGTTGCGGGCATGTTCTATTGCAAGTCAAAAGGTAGATGATTACAGTTGTGAAAGACCGCTGCCCATCCATTCTCGGAAGCCATGTGTTAATGTTATCACAGCTGGGTAGCACCGTATACTGGTTTGACTATTTTATTGAAAAAACATACAAAATTGCATCTCTAGTTCAACCGCCTTATGTATTTATGATGATTTTTACAATGGTTTATCTATTATTGCTCAGGAGCATCGTTTATTGTGGATGATTACAATTATTTCGACTGCTTGCTAATCAATCCCAATATACATACCAGAGGGAGATCCAAGTGGAATGGGAGCATTGATTGCAAGTGAGGCACAGGCCGTCACATTAGCAGCTGAGGGTCTTCTGGGAGTCATTTTTACAGTAGCGACCTTGACTGATGAAGCTGTAGGTCTCGAGGTCAGATGGGCGTTTCCTTTCAGTTTCTTTTCATTTGTGCTATCATGTATTTATACTTGAAAGAGTGGTTGCACTTCCGTCTTCTTGGATTTCACTCTTTCTGTAGGCCATGAAGGTTTCCAGTTCGATGGTTCTGCATATTCCCCGGTCGCATGCACGTTTTTGTCTGCAATTTCATTACTTATGATGAATAATGTTCAGTTATTGCAGCCTATAGATTCTGCTTCCATTCAAAACCCCGACTTGGAAGCGTCCGCAAAAATCGATAGTAAAGATCTGGCTTCAGTATGCACGGCCTTGGTGAATTTTGTTTGGCGACCGCTACTTGAAGCTCTTAGTTTTATTCTGACAAGGTAATTTACTTCGATCTGTTCTGACGACCACAGAATTAATTCGTGATCAGTTGTGTGATGGACTTGTAGGCCAGTTCAAACGCAATCTGCTCAGTTTAAATATACTTTCGCTTTCAACACTAGAATCTGTTTGAATTGGCAAACTTGTATCAGTATCCATCGTACGACTATCTGCACTGCGTATTTTGAAATGCCTAGGTATATTTAGGTATATTTTGGTATATCGGCCACTATATTGTCTAGGTAGTGTTGGAAAGTCTGAGTATTTAGTTCCCATTCTTTGGAGACCTTACTTGTTGGTGTAATGGATTGTTAAGTGTATAATATGTACTTTGACGTTTCTCTAATGTCCCTTTGGATATTTTTAGGACACAAGGTGAGGCGATAGTATCTGAAATATTCAAGGGGTATCACGCCTTTACAAAGGTATGACATCTTGCCATAACATGATTTTTGATGTATTTTTTTCCATTTTTGCAATGCCAACTGAGAATATTTTCTGGGTTCAGAGTATTTCGATTTCGCTATTTCTGGCGACTTCCCTTGCTATTCTTTCGGTCTAGATTGGCAGAAGCATAGCAAAAAAGCGGGATGAGATACACTAGATTTCACAAGCGACAGTTTTCAGAATATTCTGTGTATTTTAATGTCCATTTTTGTCGAAACTTTTCTGCAGGCCTGCGGTGTACTATATGCCGTTGAGCCGCGGGATTCTTTTCTTGCTTCTCTTTGCAGATTTACCTTCGCATTCCAAAATGACCCAAACAGATCATGGTTCATTTCCGATTGCCCTTCTCCTCATGCAGGACTTTTGTTGAGTGAAATTGCATAGAATTGGAGTAGTAAGAGCAAAGAATTTTGGCTTCTCTTAATTTGAACTTGTGTAGTAAACGGTTTCTTTCCAACTTTCTAAGTCGCAAAGATATGAGCATTTAGTTTTTCGAATAACAGATCTTGTTGTATTCAGGGCTGGTACAGCATCTTCAGGGGGCAAGAGGCCTGATTTAATCGATATACGAGAACCTGTTGTTCTGAGCTACAAAAACATCCAGGTCCGGACGCTTTTCATGTTTTTACAGTAAGAAAGAGGTGGAGCTGTGAATTAATTACTTTCTTTTGCCGCTGACAAGCATTGTGACTCTATATTAAAGAACTCCACTTGGGAAGTTTGTCTCTATCATGCCTGTACAGCTAGTCCTGTCTAATATGCATCTTTTGTGTTAAATTAACTTTGAAACAAATATGCTATTGTAAGAGTTCAAGAAGTAAAAGTATCAGACCTTACGTTCTCCATGAGACTCATTTTATGTTTGGCCTTTGGAATCACAAGTTTCTTAGGTCGTTTATATATTATAATATATTGACGTAGAATGTCTTTGCAGAACATGATTTAGTTGCTCTTCTTGTGGAGCTGGAGTTTGTGCAGCTTATGAATGGGTTGTTAGTGGCGTGATGATATGAGAGCTACCTTGCATTGTGTTTACATCGTTGGAGTTTTCCAGGCAATGAGGACTCTTTTCAACATTTCACATCAGTTAAACATGGTGTTGGGACCCACCTCTTGGATACTGGTTAGTTCCTTTGTTTTCATGTTTTCAACTTTGCTGGTCCAATTTTGTCTCTGAATTTCAACCCTGTGATGTTATCTAACCTGAAGTAATTTTTGTGACTATTTTTTCTGTTTATAACTTTTGTTAGATCTTGTAAACTGCGGTGAGGGCAATATTGAGATGTCAGGTTCCAGAAAGGCAGTTTTGGATCTGGGTTTTGACACTACTCTTAAATATTGATATATCTACGTAATCAAAGATTCTTTCTGTAAGAAATGGCAATGGTTTTTAGATGAACTCCTAACGATATGATATATCTGTGTTGATTGAAAGATGTTGAAGATGAGAATTAAGGATATAATTCTTCTATAAGTTTCGAACTAAGATTTGTAGTAAATGACTTGACTGTATCCGTTGGCTGATATGTCTAGGTACTGGAAACGCTGGAAGTACTGGATATGGTGATGCATTGTGCTCATTCTCTCAGTCAGGTAGGTTTTCTGATTTATGTACAACATTAAGTGATTTCTGTCTATGTTCAAGTTCAATAGCTGAACCTTCGATTTGTGCTTCACTTCAGCTTGTGAGCCGTACCGTAGCATTTTGAAGGTGTTTCGGTCGTGTTTAGTGAGAAGAAAATTTGAACAAAGTAGATATTGTTTAGGAATGAATATCCTTTCTGCATCTTTTTTCCAGTATGTGGAGATTTTTGTTTGAATTTTTCCATTGAGGATGTATTGAACGATCATGAAGAATATATTTTCAGTGTCTTCAAATTGGAAAAAGTTGGAATTTTTTATTGACCTTTTGTAGGTATTGTTCCTAGGATGGCATAGGCAATGCTGCTCGAATACGGGAACCAAGCAGTGAACTTAGTATCTTAACAATGTACGATGCTCAGGTAGGACATTTGTCTCTGAACGATATGGTTAGTATTCTAATTTTTTCATTTCTCCTAGTCTTTCATGGAAACGCCAATCCAATTCTACTGTTTTAAAAGATTTGTTGTTTTTCCTTTTTGAAAGATTCGTTGCATGTTCCATTCTGTTATTAAATGTTGACTTCTAAATTTTTCTGCTTGTGCGACCAGACGTTTGAAAGTACCGGAAAGATGAGTATTCCTGCGCTATCTTTCTTTCTTACGGCTCTGCGCCAGGTGTCCAACACTTTCGTTAGCGGACTTGCCAGTAGTTCAAACTCTACTTTCTCAACTGTCAGCGGCAGTGCATCAAACAACGTGACTGGCCAAGCTGCACTGAAAATGTGGGCTGTGGAGCGCATGTTGAGCACTCTCATGTTTAATGTGCATCGTAAGTAGTCTCCAGATCTTTGCGATATTTGAGATGGTCATTTTAAAAGAATATCTTGATGTCTATCTGCGATGCTCTCCACTGTGTCCATGATCAGAAGACTTCTAAGGCCCTTACTTTGCAACAGGGTTGGAGCTTGTATGGGACCAGGTGACAGATCATCTTTTGGAGGTAAAGAGCGATTTTACTACTGCTTGGGTTAATGATCCTCTGCCCTAATGCTTCAATAAATTGCAAATTTACTTGAATCAATAAAAACCTTAAAATATGAATCTGCTTTGTTGCTATTGAGCCATTGGTAAAGCAACTTCTGCTTTTACATTTTACCCCACTGGTGTGTTCGGAGAAGTTTTCAAAGAATGAGGTGTTTTCTCCAGCTGGCAGAGCATGACAACCAGCAGGTGCGTACTGGCGCACTTGATGCCTTGGATCGAGCAATATGTGGAATTCTGGCAAGCCCACAGTTCCAGGAGAGTGTACGTAGAACTTCAGCGGGTAAATACTTCAATGTCGAAGGTAATGGAGGTGTACAACATGTAGAAGGCAGCGATACGAAGAACGTCAATGGTGACTCAAGTGTTTCAATAACCAAGCGGCAAAGCAATGAGAACATCGCACTTGAATGTACATTGTTACAGCCACTTAGCTCACTGTATACCTATGGGCGCATCACTGATGTTCGTGCCGGAGCTCTCAGAATTTTATTGCATGTCTTGGAGGTGGGTCCCATTCATTGATCTTGTTTGGTCCTTTCTCTTTCCATCTGCATGATTTTTGATATGCATATATATGCATTATATGTTGGATCAAAATTAGCTGGTCGTATCCATTTTCGTATGGATTTAATAGCAGCTCTTGTCTTGGTCCACATGAGTAGTTTGCAGGATTGCCTTGAGTGGAATGAACTTAAGAAAATGGTGTGATAACCAAAACTTGCACCAGACGGCTTCAGATGAGTGATATTTATGTAAAATCATTTGGGTGCAGAGACATGCAGAGAAATTGGATCAGAGTTGGCGAAGCATTTTAGAGCTACTCAGGTAATTGGAGACATATGTGTACTTTCTTTGTATAAGTTTGTGTTTCTTATGGGGCACTTATGAGTTTTATTCACCTGTATCACGAAAAATCGATACAAAGGGAGTCTTTGTGTTGGACACTGTTTTGTCTCTCAGACCTTCCATCGGTGATCTTTTGTCAATTCATGCATTTATTGTCTCACACACTCAATGTCTTCAGGAACGACGAGATATGCGTAATATTTCTAACTGTCCTCTGCCTCTTGCAGGCTAGTTGCAAACGCTTCAGAAAAGGATCTTGTTCCCCTGGGTTTTCAGGTAAGATCATATTTATGATATGACTTCACATAAGAAGCATTGACGTTCTGCCTGTTCAGCTGGATATTAAGCTCTTATGTTATTATGTATATCTCACTTCTTTTCGAATGCAGAACCTTCGTGTTATTTTGAATGACGGGCTTCTCTCAGTACCGGCATACGGTTTGGAACTGTACGTTTTCATTGTTACTTCAACCTTTTCTCGGATCTTCTTAGACCTACTCTTGTCTCGTTTAGTTTCTTCGCAATCTTGGTTTCAGATATTGAGATTCTGCTCTGCTTTTGCTTGATGGCTTTTCCATGTGCTTTAAACATTTAAAACAATCAGTTGCATGTAATATCAGATGTCTAGAAGGGGTCTTATTATTATACTCCTCGCAGGTGTATCGAGGTTACTGGAGCATATGTAGTACAAAAAAAGGATGTGAACATAAGCTTGACAGCTATAGGAGCGTTGTGGACAACTGCCGATTTTTTTGCAAGAGGGGTCAATCATGATTTTTGTAGAGCACGAGGACTCCGTATGTTTCTGCCCAATATTTGGAATTCAGAATCTTTCCCTGGAAGAGTGTTTGTATTCACGGGCTAATGCTGGTGAGGAATAGTATCAGGATTCAAGCATTCTACAGCATTTTTATTGTTTATTCTAATCGATCTCTTGCTCGTGGTCGATTAACATGACGCAGGACGAATGAGTGGTCACTTCACAGCAATGAATATGTCAAGTTCTCCAGATATCGGAAAGTCTGACATGGAAAGTGAGGCTGACGCGGAAGCATCTGAGCCAACATCTGACAAAAGGCTTGACGTGGATAATGATGCACTTTTGCTTGCTGTTTATGGAGTCATTCAAGGATTTATCACTGACGAAAGACCAGAGGTATTTTCATAGATTTCTTCTAGTAGGCGATCATGCATCAACTGGTTGGCTTAGCAAAGATTTTTACAACATAATCGTTTTTATAACAGTCGATGGCATCTACTGACACACAGGATTTTTCTTTTTTGTTATGTATCTTCATCTTGTTTTTATTTATTATTGATTTCACATTGCTCTGCTTCTTTGGGAAATTCACTTTCATTTTATTGTTTTTGTGCTGATATACACACATCTATTTCCCAGATTCGCCATTCTGCTATCCGCACTCTCTTTCAGTCTATGAGCAGCCATGGACACCAACTCTCAACGGCCATGTGGGAGCACTGCATAGGGACCCTGGTGTTCCCGATGGTTGATACTGTGCGAACGCTGGTCAGTATGCAAAGACTCTCAGTTTTCAGCTTCCCAGCTATCGTGATGACCTGCCAATTAGATCGTATGCATAAGTTTCTCTGCTTTAGTGCACTAGCACTTTCAATTAAATATGACTTTATTGAGATAAATTGTTGGATTGCTTGTAGGCATCAACTTCGTCACAAGATGAATGGCATGGAAAGGAGCTTGGGACAGAGGGAGGCAAACCTGTTCATATGCTTGTTCATCACAGGTATTATTTCTGTGTGCATCTTTAACTGAACTTCGTGAGGGTTTTATTGGCGAAGTTCTGCCATTTTCCTTGACAGATGAACTGAAACGTTCGTCGCGATCTTAACTGTAGTTACCGAATCAAAGTGACAAAGGTCCAAAACAATTTTTTTACCTCTTGGATGTCGTACTTTTGTGATAGGTTTGACCTTATATAATATCAGTGCCTTTGACATGGTGTATTCCTGTTTGACAGCCGGAACACAGCTCAAAAGCAGTGGGACGAAACTCTGGTCTTAGTGCTTGGTGGTACGAGCCGGCTTTTGAAGTCTTATTTCAAGGTTTTTCAAAGCCTAAACGATTTCAAGCATCGTAAGTGATTCCCTTGAAGGCGCAGAGCCGCCGGTATCTTTTGCTACGATTGCAATGATTATAAATACGAACCTCTATTTGAAGCAAGGGCAGATTTGATGTGTCTTCTCTTACAGTGTGTCGATTGCGAAACACACTCATGTGTCTAGTCACACTCAGTCTGGATTTTCATCGGCTTCGTGCAGGATGGGCGGTACTTCTTGCATTTATTGGGGAGAGTATTGTACATGGAAGCAAAGAGGTTTCCCTGGCAGCGATTGCATCTCTTAACCCTCTTCTTATCTCTCAAGCTGCTAAGGTAACAATCTTTCCGTGTGCTGGATCTTTTATTTTACGCGTAGTATTTGCATTTATTACACACGTTGCTGGTAATGGTAATGTTACTAGAGCACAATTTAAAAACCTCCATGACCATCGAGATTATCCAGAATATTCAATCTGCACTCGTGGTGCTATTGAAAGGATGTCGGGTGGTCCGCTGTACCCTAGGCCAACTAGGCTTATGTTTCAACCGGTGCTGGAATATACAGTGTTCACGTTTCGTTCTATAGATCTATGTACCTTGGTAACACATTCTGTTCAATTTTTCTGCAGGATAACCTACCATCCCAGTACTTTGAGGCTGCGTTTTCAATGTATGAATCAATAGTACCAAGTGTCGTTCAACCTGACAGCCGGGTGGTTCCGAAGGCTCAAAAGGAACTGCTACAAAGCCTAGGTATGTGTCAGAATCTAACAACTTATACAACAGCTGTAATATGACAGACTTAAGAGGAAGGTCATCCTTGCATGAATGCGCGTGGTGACGATTTTTAGATATTTTCGCTATTTCAATCTTCCCTTCATAAGGAAATTGTTTGGTTGACTGCAGGTGATCTGTATAATACTGGGCATTTATTATTCTCAACAAGTTGCTATTTGCGGCTGCTGGTTTTGGTGGATCTATTTGTATGGATCCCAATATCTCCAGGAGATTTGGCTGTAATTAGTCAGGTAACCCGTTTATTTTGTTTCTTTAGGTTTCTACTTGCTATGTGCCTTGCACGTTCTTGCCCTCTCAAATGCATAAATGCCGGAGGTTTTCTTCCTCATCAAAACCGCAAGTTTTCTTCCTGTTCGCAGGTTCAGCAGACAGTTCTTGCCGTTTTACCCCTCGTAAAGCCAGCCAATGATTATCTTTCTCCATTGTGGCTTACTTTTATCTACCAAGTCCTATCATATTTACCAGAAGGGAATCACTCGAAAGCTGTGTTGGCCCAAGCGGAGCACTTGAGAATGGAGGATAGCAACAGAAGTTTGTTCAAATTTCTCACCTCAAAAGCAACTGGCCGATCCTCTATGGTGTCCAATCCGAGTGATCTGACCAAGAATAAGGAAGGGCATGAGAACGGATCTTCGACGCAAGGACTTGCTGTAGCTGCTCCAGAAAGGTCATCTCAAACTCTTTCTATTGCGTTCTCGGAGAAGTTGATCAAGGTTGTGCTTGAGCTGCACCAAGCTTGTCCGCCGACTGCCGCAGCTACGGGTATACCTGACATTGTTGCTGCATTTGGAAGGTATGTGGCGTCCTTGGGTTGCTTGATATATGCTCTTGAGATAGGTCATATGGTTTGCCTATCGTAGAAACTATCATTGCAGTTAAGCTACTTCGTCAAGCGTTCTAATCATATCGTTTTGTCCAGGTGCATGGCTACCCGTCGGGATAGCCCGAAGGAGAAGTTATGGAAGACAGCTGTAAATGCCTTCCTTTCTGTACTTCGAAAAGCTTTGATCTGCGATACTGCTGATAGCGAACATCATCTCGCCCAGGAGAATCTTGTTGCTAGCGGAACCATCCGGTCAAGGTTCTGGAAGGAAGTTGCAGACGTGTATGATAAATTTATGGTGGGAGCATGTGGACGAGTCATTTCTCTGCCAGCTGGTATAACTATGGGACCAGAAGTATTGGAGGCTGATGAACAAGTGGAGAACATGGTGCTATGTTTTCTTACTGACGAGCTTCTGACCTGTTGTCAAGATGCGCCTCGTGAGGTAATTAATGCTGCTGATTCATCTGGACATGACGGAAGTTTTCTTAAAAAGCGTAATGTTACATACCTACATACTGCTCGGTAGTAGATGTAAGTTGTCGACGTTTGACATATTTCGGCTGAATGTTTGTCTGTAAGTCTTACCTTTAGCAGCATGACCATTTGCTTTACAGTTTCCATTACGCAAGGTGAGGTTTAAGATTACTCGATCTGTGAATGTAAATCTTGGTCAGAAATCTTGGATACGTATCTATCTTTAGATATCTGTAGATACCTGAGACTCGACTAAACGTCTTGAGGGGCAGATGTAGATGCAGTGTGATCGTAAACCTGTAATGACAAGACTTAGATACGGGGAGGATAGTCATTAGTTCGTTCTATCAAAGGCAAATTTTGAAAGTTTTTTTTATTAAAAAGAATTTTAATTTTAATTTTTTTAAATTGTTTTAATTTTAAACTCTGTTTTTGAAACCTATATAACAGATACTATGTCTTTGTTGAACAGGTTCTGCATCATTTAGTGGGAGTCATTGATCAGTGTGCAGCAAGAACCTCAGCTTTACCTCTTGCAAGTGTTGTTCTTCTACCTGCCCATTGCGGCCGATTCTCTTTGTCCTGTCTGGAGAAGCTCTTTGTTCTTTGCAGGTGAATCATCTTTCTTGATCCTGTGCTGCTGTAGACTCTTGTGTGAGTATTAGTAATGAATTGCAATGCTTTTTAAGATTGGAAGAGGAGATTGTGCAGAACTTTTGGGTTTCCCTCATTCCTTGCCACTACTGGCCTACCTTGACAGACACATCGAGCTCCTTTCAGCAAGTACAATTGTGTCTTATTACTTGCGTCCTTATCTTCAGAAAATAATTCTTGATACCTACTTTGTTACTCTAGCATATATTCAATTTTCAACTCAATACCTCAAAAACTGAAGGGACTTATTCACATTACTGTTTGTGTCTTTGGCAGTTGTGAGTCTCATTTGAATGGTGAATCTTCAAAAGTCATTGTTTGCCAAATCACCATACCTATCTTGCTAGCACGATGCAGAGCCGTTCTTCATCGTTTTGCGGAAATTGAGAAGGATCTTGGTATGTTTTCTACACCATATAGTTGTTCCACTCTTGTTTAGATAGTTATTTTAGAAACTACCGAGAAGATTATAAATGTTACCATGCATTTTATTCAGCTTGAGCAATATTTGAAATGATGAAATTTGGGAGGTACGTAATATTCTGTTAGTAGTCCTAAAATAATCATATAGTATGTTCCGAGGATAAAGGATGACTTCATATCATTTCAACCTTTTATGAGTTCATTCATGTCGTACCCTGGAGGGAATGACTACCTGGTCTGTAAACTCGTTAGCTCTGTATCCAGTTCATAAGTTGATAACTAACTTCTAAATTACACAGTTAATACGTACCGTGGATTTGTAACATGGTTTAAGAGTACATAGAAAACTGTCAGAAATGAGATGCAGCTTAAAATGCCCCTGCTGATGTACGTTTGGAGTTTGTTGTGCAGGAAACTCCGCGCATCCTCAGATTATGATGGATGAAGTTTCGTTCGTTCTTAAGGGGCTAGCAAGACTTGTCTTGCACCCTCTAACTGCTATGCATCTTAACTTGCCAGTCCGCCGGAGCGAAGTTAGACATGAGCAGTACCAGCACGAACAGGAATTTAGGTCGAGGAGTTCCAGCGCTATCCGTAGTGCGAAACTGCAACCGCACCTCAATTCTGAACGAGCTCATCTATTCCTACTCTATAGAAACTTCTGTGAACTTTTAATAACAAGGTATGATCATTATCTCTTTACTGAATATGCTAGAGTAAAATTTTGTTCCGAGACATATTTTTCCAGGAATTGAACCATCTAGGTCCAGATTTAATTGCCCGTTGTGATCTAGTTGCATTTGGGTACACTTGAAAAAGTAGCAGCGAGTCGTGGAATTGTTTTAATTTCTACATCTAGTAGTCAGCTGAAAGCTTTCTGTGACACGTTGCATCAAATTCGGTTCTAACACGTTAATTGTCCTATTCCTATTCCACAGGGTACTCGAAGTGAGGGAGCTTTTGCAAGCACTGCTTCTGCTTGTTGGTACAGAGCTGGGATTGTAGCTAGTGTAGTTGGTTTAGCAGGTAACATTGATGTGATTATTTGCACCTTTCTGCTCTCATGGTGCGGCAATCAATTGTAGATTACTCAGTCTTTGTCAGCCTTCGGTGTTCACGGTGTAGCATACTCGTTGAAATTGAATGACCACTGATTCTTTTCCTTCACAAAGTTTATTTATTTATTTTCTTCATTGTCTAGACGCTTCTTCTCATCTAAGACGAGCGCGTTAGTCAGGCTCCATGTTTTTGTTCTGAAGCACACGAGACGTAGGGAAGAGACATTTCTGTTTGTCCAGAATAGCCTTGGAACCGGCCAATCGTCTAAATTTGGTGGCTGTCAGAGACGCGTGGGTATCAGAGCAATCAGCGATTGCGGCTTTAAAGCTGTAAGTTGCCATTCTGATAAAATTTACTAATTTCTTGTAATCATTGGATGGTAGTGATTTGTTGCGTGCCCAGGAAGGGAACATCACCGAATATGGACTTCGTCTACTGAAGCAGCGACTGAGTTACAACGCGACAACTTACTCAGTAAGTGATGACCAAGCTGTGTGCTACTTTTAAACTCCCCTGCAACTCCATTTTTCTGCAGGGAGGGGAATTCGAAAGTTCCAGGTGTAGAGAATCAATAGCACGCTTGGCCTCCAAGCGATTTGTGAATGGGTGGCAGGTGAGGAGATGATAGGGGGTACTACTGTAGTACGCAACCTGAAAGCAAGGAGGTCAACTGAATGAAAAGTTGGAGGTGCTCGGTGCTCCAACAGTGGGTTCCTCCAGTACTGATGCTGATTTAGAGGGAACAATGCCTTGAAGATTCGGCCAGCTCATGGAGGATGGATAGCACTACGCCAAATGGATCATCTGTAGTCATGTGAAGAGGTCCTAGAAATAATCATCTGTACAATGACCACCATACCAAAGATACAAGAAGCACTAGCATGAATGAACCTCAATCCATAGAGAATAAGTGGGACTACACTCGGTCCAACCGTTTTTTTCCTTCTAATAAATAATAAGTAATTAGGGGCCAGGTACTCGTGTGACTAATTTATTGAGACTCCCCTCTGCCCACGTGTCACTCATGATCCACGTGTCACCCACCCACTTCCCCCAAAATCAACGTCCCCGTTCACACCGCGACAAAAGGGTATCTCGGTGGCATCACTTGGCTCGAGAATCATCGCCCCTCCATCCCCACAATCCTACAAAACGCCCGTTGTTTCTTGCATCCACAACTCTCACCTGAAGCTGTTCTCTTGTGTTTGTCCGCTTTTTTATGCATAATATCAACGGACTGTCGTCTGCCCTCGTTGCTGCTGCTGCTGCTGCCGGTGTTGTGGTCCTGTTCTTGCTGCTGTCCGGTAACAACTCCAAGGCCGCAACCATGTTGGGAGGCAAGAAGGAGGTCAATGTCTCCGACACCAACTCCCTCGAGATCGACGAGCTCGCCAACTTCGCCGTCTCCGAGCACAACAGCCGCACGGTCAGTCACCGTCTTGGGAATCGCGCCTCGTTTTCCGAATTCTCCTCCCAGAACTGCCGAGTTTTTTTTTGTTGATGTTGTTGTTTTTGGTTTTGGAACTTGCGTGTGTGGGTCCAATTCCGCCTTGAAACCCTTGGTTGTCATTCAGATGTAGCTTTTTCCTTGTGTTTTTTCCGGGATTTTGGTAGGCTTCTTTTTCATCATGGAAAGTAGTGGATTTGGAGGGCGTGTTGGTGCTGTTCCTTGTGGTTGTGGGGTGTGAGCATGTGGATGACGTTGGTTGTTGGTGGGGTTGCAGAATAGTTTGGAGAAGTTGAGCTTCTCCAAGGTGGTGTCGTGCCACAAGCAGGTGGTGTCGGGGCTGATGTACCACCTGGTGCTGGAGGTGGAGGAGGGCAGCGCGCCCAAGCAGTACGAGGCCAAGGTGTGGGTGAAGCCGGGCGGCGCGTCCAAGAAGCTGGAGGAGTTCAAGCCCAAAGCTGACGGTGGGTTAACCTCCGCGGACGTGGGTGTCAAGTCCACAGGTTGTTGAGTATAGCCACCCCATCCACGCTTTCGCTCCAAGCAATCTGGTGCCACTTTCTTCCAAGTGCCACCATATTGCATTCTGTAGTACACCATCCTCCCTCCCTCCCTCCCTCCTCTGTGTGTCCGTCCCTCACGCTAGCCCTGTGTTCCGATGTAGGAGTGCCCCTGACGCGGCACAGTCGCGGCCCTCCAGCGGGCAAGCAGACTGTGCCCACCGACGACCCCGTCGTGCAGGAGGCCGCTCACCACGCTTTGCGCATGCTCCAACAGGGCTCCAACTCTCTTGCCACTTATGAGCTTAGCGAAGTCGTATCTGCCGAAGCAGAGGTACCTAGTAGCCACCCATCCCCTCCTCTCAGCAACCAACATGTAGAACTGATCTCTCTCTCTCACGCCCACATTCCCGTCCAACCTCAGAACAAACCCGAAAACACATACTTACCGTCGCCAATCAATCGCTAATCCCATATTGTCGTATACAGTCACCAATATGTTGGAGATCCTATACAGCATTTATCCTTCGCTGGATCAGCTCAAAGTGTTCTTAGTCATGTTATGTGCTTCGGTTTGTGCATTCAACTGATGAATGCATTGCTGATTCCACAGCTTAAGGATGAATCGGCGAGCTTTGAGCTGGTGCTGAAGACGAAGCGGGGCAGCAAAGAGGAGCACTTCAAGTCGGAGGTGCACCGCACTAGCGAGGGGCAGTGGTCTGTGAAGCACGCCACGCTCCTGTGAAGGGAGGAGGATCTACCTCCCTTCCTTGCTGCTCCGATCAGATCACTCATTCCTACTTTGTTTATAGACTTTTATGTCATTTCTTTGAAAGCACCCGGCGAGCTTGTTGTTGTTGTTGATTACGACGATGACGGCATCTCTGGAAACTGATATATGATTGTAATTTTTTTTCTACCTCGTCCTTGTGTTTTTCCTGGTCGTGATTGTTCTTTGTACCTCGCCCACTTTTTGATTACAGGCTGCTCCATTCGGAGAAACATCTGGTGCAACAGCAATTTCATTCTAACAGGCAGATTGGGTGAGAACAAATGTTTTCTCTCGATAACAGCAACTCTTGTTGTAAGGTGATTTACCTGCCTTGTTTCCATTCTAACAGCCGCTTGAAATAGCAGTTTCAATATATTGAAGGCAAAACAAGTACGGTTGTTGTAAAGAGAGTTGACTGTGTAGATATTTTTATCAGATTGGGGTGTGAAGAGCTAATTATATTATTTACTTCCCCATCTCCCTGGACGTGGGCTTTTGCATGTTCCCATGTCTGCAATTCATATTTCCTATTCTTGATATTTTTCGTGAACATGTAAAAAGAGTTTTGTGGCAATATAATTTTTACTCATTCTATGTACAGTACCCACGCACAAGTATACGTACTTTTTGCTTTTGTACGTTTCCACACTACATTGCTGCCAACTTTGGCAGCGTCATGAGGGCTATAAATTTGTCAATTTACCATGAAATTTTTGGCACAAGATCACTTCTATGTTGAAAACATGTGTGCCAAATTTCAAGGCCAAAAGATTGAAAGTGAAAAAGATATCCAAGATTTTCCAACATCGAGTAGCTGTAAGAAAAGTTTCACAGCTGCCAACTTTGGCACCCTTCCAAGGATTGAAAGAGTTTTATTTGCCCATGTAATTTTTAGCATGAGACGACTTCTATGTTGATTGTATGTGAAAAAATTCAAGTCCAAAAGATCAACACAATTAAAACTACATCAAAAGCTAGCAACATGTATAGTTGTGAGAAATATTTCACTCCTAGCTGACTTTGACACACTCCCAAGGATTGGATTTTTTGGTATTTTCCCATGAATTTTTTTACATGAGACTATCTCTATGTTGATCACATGCGTGCCAAATTTGAAGGCCAAAATATCTACATATCAAAAGATCTTTGAAATCGACCAACATGTATAGTTGTGAAACATTTCACTACTGCCAACTTTTACACCCTCCTAAGGATTCAATTTTTTATTTTTTCCCATGATATTTTGGGCATAAGACCATATCTATGTTGGTTAATACATGTGCTTAATTTCAAGTCCAAAAGACCCACAAAAGAAAAGAAACAAATCTAAATCTACCAACATGTGTAGTGAGAAAGAATCAGCGAAACCATTTCACTATTGTCAACTTTGGCACCCTCCCTAGGTCGGAAAAATTGTTAATTGACCATGAAATTTTTGGCACAAGATCACCTTCATGTTGATAACATGTGTGCCAAAATTCAAGGCCAAAAGATGAATACAGAAAACCATCTTCAAAATCTACCAAAATGTGTAGCTACGAGAAACAATTTTGAATATCCTTTTTTCTATTCATCATGTGGCCTTGAAATTTGGCACACTTATTATAAACATAGAGGTGGTCTCATGCTAAAAATTCCATGGGCAAAAAAATTCTTTCAATCCTTGGGAGGGTGTCAAAGTTGGTTTGCTGTGAATGGCTCACAACTACACATCTTAGTAGATTTTGAATATCTTTTCATGTTTTCATCTTCTAGCCTTGAAATCTGGCACACATGTTGTCAACATAAAGGTGATCTTGTGCCAAAAATTTCATGGTAAATTGACAATTTTTCAGCCCTCATGAAGGTGCCAAAGTTGGTAGCAGTGTAGTGTGGAAACGTACAAAATCAAAAAAGTACGTATACTTGTGTGAGGGTACTGTACAATGGGGTGACACCCAAATTGGTGCGAGGGATTGTGTCCACACTTCTCCCAACTTTGACACCCTTCTAAGGACTAAAAATTTGTTATTTTACCATAATAATTTACGCACAAAATCACCTTTATGTTGAGAACATGTGTACTAAATTTCAAGGCCAAGAGATTTATACAAAAAAAGATATTCAAGATTTTCCAAGAAGGGGTAGCTGTAAGAAAAGTTTTACACCTGCCAACTTTGACACCCTCCCAAGGATTAAAGAATTTATTTTTTCCATGGAATTTTCAGAGTGGAAATATCTTTATGTTAGTTACACGTATGAAAAAATTCAAGTCCAGAAGACCCACAAAAAAAATGATATTCCAAATCTGGGAGTAGGTGTTTTGTGTGAAATACAGGGGAAAATCGTTTCACAACTTCCAACTTGACAACCTCCCTAGGGCAGAGAAATTGTTGTTTCAACAAGAAATTTTTGTCATAAGATCATTGTTATGTTGATAACATGCATGAAAATTTTCAAGGCCAAAAGATACACACAAAAATAGTTATTCAAAATCTACCAACGTGTATGTCCTCCACTAGCGTCAATTACTGCTTGTACCCTAGAAGGCATAGAATGACCTAATTGAAAAAGCTTTGTATCACTAACTGACTTCCACTTCCTTTCAAGAACTACCTTTTACGCATCTATATTTCTAAGACATACCTTGTCACGTTGTACTACATTTTTTAGAATCTTCCACACGTTTTCAATTGGATTGAGATCGTGAGAATCTGCAGGCCAATTGAGTTTCTCAAGAAGGCACATTTGTTTCCATTCTTAACATATTTTGCTAGGATGGACGGGTGCGCCATCTTCCATGAGCATTGCATGTTGATCTTTACCCATGAAATGAGATAGTTCTCTTTCATAAATCACTTCTACAAAATTCTTTGCAAAAAGTCTATTTTTAAGCATAAAAATAAGTTTTGACATTTTTCCTTCAGCAAGTGTGCCCCAAATCATCAAGGAAGTCCCTCCACTTTTAAAATTAGGAACTATACAATTTGATGAATAACGCTCATATGCAGTTTTTCAAACATGAACTTGTCTCGAATTTTTTCCAATTTCAGAGGTAGATTCATTTGTCCAAACACTATGCTCCCAATCATTTGCGCTCATTGGCGGTACTTCTAAGCAAAAGCCAACCTTTGATATATGTGACGAGGTGTCAATATAGGTTTTTTTACTGCAATTTGGCTGAAAATGCCACTCCTACGTAAGAACCTTTGAATGGTACGTCCACACTAGAATAGGGCATATTGACAATCTCTAATATTCACGCGCGACGATTATATTTTGAGTAACGCAAAACATTACGCACATCTCTATCACTAAGTTTTGTAGTGAGACTTTCACCACAAGGTTCGCGCTTACAAGTTCCATCTTCTCTAAATTTTTTCACCAACCTCTAAACTATTCTAACGGAAACCCAAATAGTGATTGCAATTTGAACTTGAGTACCCCTCCCTCACACATACCTACAATAAGTCCACAAATTTCATCTCAAATTGCCATCTGAAATATGTTGGACTTTCTTTTTCTAAGCTAACAAAACTTTAAACTCTCATTAACAACATTAACAATTTTATACCGAATTAGGCACTCATCAACAGTCACTCAATCACGTCACTCTGTCCATTAGGCATAACCACATACACATCACTCAGCAGACATAAGCATGCATTACTAAATTATTTATGTTAGCAGGCACAAGTAGCAAGCATAACCACATATGCATTATTCAATAAGCATAAACAAACATGACTAAATTACTTATGCAACACATCACTCCATGTTTCACACATAACACACTCTTTTTCTCTGCTCTCACCATTACTCCAACATTCAATCATTACAAATCACACAGAACATTACCTTAAGTTTACACAATAGTGCTCAATTGATATTTAGAGGGGAAAACTTTGTCGTGTGTGTATAATGCAAGTGATTTCTTCTTGATGTGACAACTCCACACTTCTACATTTGGATGTTATTGATTTTTTCTCAGATGCAGTTATGATTAAGCGTTGTGTCACATGATTAAGTTCAATGAGGAAGCATGAGGTGTCAAAGATATTTCAACATTTTCACCATGTCCTTGAATTGGTTATTGTAGCTACATACGTTGGTAGATTCTAGATAAATATTTTTGTGTGTACCTTTTGGACTTTAAAATTTGTACACATGTTATCAACATAACAATGATCTTGTGACAAAAATTTCATGTTAAAGTAACAAATTCTTAGCCCTAGGGAGGCTGTCAAAGTTGGAAGTTGTGAAACGATTTTCCCATGTGTTTCTCACAACTACACCTACTCATAGATTTGGAATATCATTTTTTGTGGGTCTTATGGGCTTGAATTTTTTCACACGCGTAACCAACATAAATGTCTTTCCACTCCAAAAATTCCATGGGAAAAAAAACTTCTTCAATCCTTGGGAGGGTGTCAAAGTTGGCAACTGTGAAACTTTTCTTACATCTACCCCTTGTTGGTAAATCTTGAATATCTTTTATTGTATAAATCTCATGGCCTTAAAATCTGATACACATGTTCTCAGCATAAAGATTATTTTGTGAATAAAATTTTATGGTAAAATAACAATTGTTCAACCCTCGGGAGGGTGTCAAAGTTTGCAGCAGTGTGGACACTATCCCTGGAATTGCACAAGACGCCAATTTGGGTATCAACCATTACAAAAAATAAGAAAGTTGTTTCGTCTTAAAAGAAATTGTTGAGTGTGGCTACACTAAGCAACTCCAATTTCTGATTATGTTTTGCCACAACCTTCTATTTAACATTAAAATTTTATTTATTTACTTGAGATTGTAAAAAAAATGAACCTTTCATATTGCAAATTTACTTATGAGTATAAGTCAAGTCAATGTATTCTCTCTTCTTTGGGCATGGTGTAAACATAATTTTTTCACATCTTCATAAAATAAGAGTTCTTGAATTTTTTTTCCATTAACTTTATTTGCTTGAACAAGAAACAAGAACCTTTGTTTTCACCATTTGGATTTTTAAGTTTATACAAAAATGGATTCATCAAAAAAACAAAAAAAAATTGGCAATTTTTGAACCTCCCTTCATTGTTTGATTTTTATGCATACGCTTCACTTCTCCTTCACCTCTAAAAATCGGTGTATAAATAACTGACATCATACACATTATAAAAAGCATCTACAACCACATCGTCAACTTAGCCACGCAGGCTAGGAGGTGGCAAAGTGGCCTTCCGCCCTTAGCACGGCTGCCGAGAATAGAGTCCTAGTATCGGCCGGGTACCCCCCCTTGCCCCACATTCCTAGATGTTCTTGCAGTCCTGCCTTGCATTCCTTGACACTCCCTCTAGGTGCCTTCCAATGACTAGATTAGCATGTCCGATTGGCAAGTGGGTTACCCCTTATCATTGGCGCGCTCAACCAGAATTTCTTTTGGGTATGACTATTGGGAGTGGAAATGCTCCTAATGGTATATATTTTGAAATGCAAAACTTTAACACTAGTTGAAGTTGAAGTTTATTGACCCTCTAAGTACAAGGAAGTAAAATCCTTCACTTTAAATACTATAATCTTTCAATCTGTGCAATTCAAATTTATGAAAATTTGAGCATATATTCATGATTAAGATCTTATGGTTGGAGATGGAAATAAAAAGTTCATTTCTTCATTTCCACACTTTGCTCTACAATGAAATTGAAGTGTCTTTGGTGGAAATACATTGAAAATACATTGTTTAGAGTGACAATTGCTCTACAATTGAAGTGTCTTTGGTGAAAATTGTCAAGGATTTTTAGGAATTAATGTCCAACGTAGTAAAGAAATGAAACTTCAAACACCTATTGTAAGAATTTATAATGTCCCTTTATGTATCAAGATTAACATTCTTTCGATTGTAATACAATTTTATTTTTTTCTTATACCATGCACATCCGAGTCCATAGAATAGAGAAGCCCCTTCTTTAGTTATCAAAAGACAAATGGCAAATTACTTTGCCTCTTCACTTCAAGTTTAATCCCTAAAGGACCAAGACTATGTTTCACCAAAACCACCCCAAAATTGCCTTTCTAAGGTGAGTACACCGTTCACTGAATATAGTGTAGACTAGACTATTTGAAATTTCCTACAGTAATTTCATTAAACGCAAATTAGAGTGGTCCACTTCAATTTTCCATCCACATCAAATCATGTCCATTAGAAATAGTGTGGCTTGTTTCAAAATAAAACACACAAGAATTGATGTGGATAAGTTTTTACAAATTGTACTCAAAACCAAAATTATAATATAATAACATGATAATAACATAATATAATAATAAAATAATAACATGATAATATAATAACATAATAAAATAATAAAATAATAAAATAATAATATAATAACATAATAACATAATATAACATAATAATATTATTTTATAACATAAGAATATAACATAAGAATATTAACATAATAATATTATTTTATAACATAAGAATATAACATAAGAATATTAACATAATATTATAATATAATATAACATAAAATAATATTAGCATAAGAATATAACATAATAATATAATAATATAATAATAATATAATAATATAATAATAACATAAAATAATAACATATTAATATTATATACAATAACCAAAATTGATGTGGTCTACCTCAATTTTCATCCAAAACTAGAATTGATGTGGTCCACATCAATTTTCATCCACATTACCTATACCTCCACACTATATTCAGTGAACGGTGTAGTTGCAAGATCAACTGAAACAACTTAATACTATTTTCAACCGTAGGATCTTCAAGTTAACTATCACAAGAAGACACTCATGTAAAATTTCGACCGCACAAATTATAAGATATATACATTTGAAGAGTGCAGTGTCATTTTTTCTTCCATCACGGACAAGATTAATGTACTTAAACTCTAGATTATGGCATGTTATACCATCACACATTGCACTATGGATCTATGTTTTATCTTGTGTTAGGTCAATGCACACCCAAAATCACAAGGAATGGAGGTGTTAAGGATAAGAAAATGGACTTGCAACGACTAGATGTATAGAAAGTAGTCATCTACTCAAAAAAGCAATTTCATCTTCTTAAAAAACAAAAAATTGTTGGATCTAAAATCCAAAGAGTGGATTAAGTCAATATCTTCTTCTGTTAGGAGAAGAAAACAATCTTGGATTAAAAGTAAAATCCTTGATTCTACTTGTTTTTGGGTACAAACAATAACTTTCCTTTGCAAAAAATTGCACTATTCAATTATACAATGATACTAAGGTATACCCCCAATGACCAACAATTTAAGCAATGTGCATGTAAGGAGAACCCAAATAATAATACATTTTATTTCTCAGTGATAGCTAATATAATTACAATCTCAACCCAAGTGATATCATATTTGTCCAATGAGATCTGAATTTTCAAAGTGGTCAATCATGTTCATCCTATTTCTGCCACTAGGTACCCCCCCGGTAGCTCCAACCAAAAGTAAGAGGTATTGACCAACAGTAAGCCTTAATTTGGAGCTGACAAAGAGTGAATGGGTGGAAATGAGGCAGAAATGAGGCGGAGATGGGACCAAATATAGAGTGGCGGTGATAGGAAGGTGGCGGTCATGGGGGATATATCTTTTAAAATAGAAGTGACTTGAGTGACCGACTAACTGCTATCAAGATTCCACAACTTTAAAGAAACATTAAACAAATGCACATAACAAATGCACTCGTACGAGTGACTAGTAATCCACAGAAACCTTGGGCCTTCAAAGCAAATGAATATAAAATGGTGGACATTCACAGAAGAAGTCATCACACTCCCGCAAACTCATCGTCACGGCCACGTAAGTTAAGCTAATACCTTAAGATAAGAGAAAGTAAGAACAGCAAGAGAGTTCCATTCAAGGTGATGCAAGCTTCACGAAAAACTTGTAGCTCCTACTTCACTGCCACCGATCTAGAGAAATTCACATTTATTTCCTCCACGAGACTGGAAAGAGCACGTCCCTCCACACCTTGATCCAATAAAGAATATCTCGAACAAGCTAAGAAGTCCTGCCCCAACTTGATTGATGCGGCATCTCTTCTCTGTCTAGGATGATTATTTTACAGCAAAAAATCGATTTCCACCCACCTGCAATGTGTCTTCTGTATCACCAAGATGGATTTGGAGCAGTGAAGGTGACGTTCCTTGCTGCTGCTTAGGGTGGAGGTGCCTCAGTCGTCTCCCAACGATGATCGCTCCTGCCCCTGCACAAGAGGCTGGATGTGCGCTTTGTGTACAGTTCTTTACAAGATTCTTTCCCATGCCATCCTGACTAAGCAAACCCAAAACCTTCCGCGATGTGACACTCTGTGATTGCCAGCAGGCGTGCACACATGATTTCATACGTTGGGTACACTGGAAGAACCAGCTGATAGAAGCATGTATGGGCAGTCGGCAACCAACTTATGTCGGTGTGGGCTCGGTGGATGTGGAACTTCGAGGACAGCCCTGCAAAGCCTTCTGCCGGCAAGTGTGTCACTGACGTCGAGAAGAAGAGGAGCCTTCTCCGCTGCTCGGAGGTCATCTTCTCCACGACCTGTCAATACAGTTCTCTGCTGTTAGTATACATGCGCCAGAGGTGAAACCAGACGTAGGGAATGATAAGGGAAACACTTGTGAAAACTAGGAACATGAAGCTGAATGAGCTGGTTCAGGAAATAAGGAGAGCCATTTCAACAAAGAGTGAACTCTCACCTGCCAGAACCAGACTATTTGATCATCAGTTGCACAGTAGTCATGGTATTCAGTGTGCGCCGTCCAATCTTCAAGACAGATATTCCTATCTTTTCCATATAACATGAGGTCAAGATCCTCAGGCTCCAGGGCTCGTAGGAACTGTTGATGGGTGCGGTTCACAAGCAGATCAGAGAAGCCTTGAGAGAATGATTTGACCTGCTCTGCAACTGAGGCTACTAGCCGCCGTTGGACGAGCAACTCGACGAAGTGCCTACGGTTCTCACTAGTCACGACCGTGTCCTTTCCACCCAAACACAGCTCCACTGATTTGTGAGACCCCAGCTCTTCCACTTCACTGACAAAAGTCAGACCCAATATGTCGGTGTCAATCTCTTCGACATCCATCTCCAGAATCTTCTTGCAGCTTTCGTACAGACATGGGTCAGCATCTTTGGCATCTTCCCACAGCACAGGCAGTCCGGCCAGCTGTTTGAAGAAAGAGAGAGCGAATACCACATCCATTTGCACACGGTGCATTAAAGCCAGGGCGATAACTCGTCCACAAAATCGGAAGTACGTAAGATGTCCTGGATTAACTCCAGATGCTGCAATTTCAAATATCCAAAGATATCAGAGTCAGGGATAATTTTGCAAATGGTATGCAATATCAGACAACCTCCTAGCTATCTGCAAACCTCAGAATCCCCCACGTAATTATCATAAGCTATTTCAAGACATTGATAAGCAAAAACATGAAGAGACGAGAAAACTCGACATACCAGGATTGGGGAAAAACCTTCGTCGATCATTTGGACAGGCCAAAAACAGGGCGTTTTGAGGGTTGAATATTTCTCGACATATCATAGAAAACCACTCGCGTAACACCCCTGGCCCAGTCGCTTCCTCGGTGGCGAATTCCACAGAAATACCTCCCTGTAGCACTTCAGGCTCCACATATGCGAGTAGCTCAAATGATTCTGTCAAAAGCTGTGCTCGCTTCACGACAAGTTCTTGTCGCTCATCGTGATCGTCTTGAGGCTCAGGAAGCATAGCCATCACCAAACGTCTCTTTGATTCAAAATCCAATAATGACTTGTGATCCAATAACCAGAAATCGTCGTCCTGCTACAGCCACAAGGTAACATGTAAGGCGAACGAATATAATGTGACAATAACAGCCATCAACATTCTTGCCCAACACGGCCCACAATAAGACAAGCAGAAAATGTAGCAGCCTTAAGTTTGATTCACATCAGCAATGCGAGTACAGTAGCCACCTCGAGCAATGCAGACAATTCCCACGTGCGTTACACAAATTTATTACCTATCATGAAGTTAACCAACCTTCTAAACCCCAAACCCTTCAAACGTCATCGACTGCAGAATTCCCATCCTTAGCCCCACAAACTACTGCGACTATGCACATTAGGAGGCTCACATTTCAAAGAGACTCACGTACGGGAGGTTTGCTCATTTCAAAATTCAAACCTAGAAAACAATCATGAAACCTTCCAGCAAGCATCCATAGCTACTATTAAACTTGCAAATTTAAATTCAAAGTTATCATCGAAATATTCACCTGCCACCGTGATTGTCTAATTAAGATATTCAGCGAGACCCGTCGCACTAGCAGCATTTCCAGGAAGTCTACCATTGCCCCCTCATAAAGCTTTGCGATGGCATGCAGTCCCTTCAACACAACGAGAAACGGAGCCCATCCAAAAGGGCGTTCCTCGGATGCGGTGGCTCCTGATCCGACTGTCTCGTTTTGCCGTTCCGCAACAAGCCCAACAGCTTCCAGGCAGCTATCTATCTCATGTAAGAGATCTTTGAATAACTGCCGAAGCCAACCGTGAGATCCAATCTCAGCACCCACTCCAGCTGCTACGTTCTTTGTAAAATCGTACTCTGCACATATACATCAATTCGAGAGTGAGAATGAGGTGTATCCAACCAACTTTTTTAGTCAGTTGTATTATTACACACACGGAAGACCTCCCAGCGTAGAAGTGTAAACCCAGAGAACGACCCAAGAGCTATAATAAGTCAGATATCACACTCTGATGTACAACACGTCCTCACCTACCCAAGCATTGTTTAATGCCTTCTTAGAGAACCCCTCTTGATGTAAATGCCACCTAGCATACTACATTGTATCTCACCTGATAGCTGCCCTTCAGGTTCAATTGCACCATCAGTACTATCTGGAGATTCAGCATGAACAACTGTGGTCCCTTTCGCATTGCTTCCAGATCCAGACGCATCTACGCCCTTGCAAACTTCCATAGCTTTACAGAGTGGTATCACAAATGCAGTAAAGTCCTTCGCTTCTTTGACATATGAAGAGAAGCTGACAGGTGTTTCCTTGCTCGAGTAAGCCTTAGCAGTAAACCGCAGATTCTGCGTCAGCCGTGAGGAGAGCTCGTTTACGAATGGGGCGAAGTCCTCCACTATACTGTCTGCCTTAGCTTCATTAAAGTACGGACTCCCGTGTGCTTCCAGCACGGAGTCAAGCAATCGAGCCAATGCTTGTCGACAGGAAGCATACAAACTATGGTTAGGAGCACTTTTGGCTAGAAGCTTGCAGAAATCTAGGAGCAGAGGTGCACAATGGCAGTGAATGCTAGCTGGCAGATATTCATCGTTTGAAGACAGAAATAGGGTGATGGCATCTTCAGCACATTCTCTATTGGTCTCAACAGGGGATAAAAGCAGCATGACTAGGGCAGATGTTGCTCCAGCCAGCTCGAAAACCTGCATTCATCAAATCTCAACGGCTTTTCAGCATCATCTGAACGCTACCTAATAGATGAAGAGAAGGAATGACCTAAAAAAAGCAATTATTGATTCTCAGAGTAATCTCGCTTTATCACAAGATGCTCAAATGGTTATACGAACTTGGTTTCTCCAGATACTCATTACTCATCCATAGAAAGGTCATAATGCCCAGATACAATCTGCAAGTACAACACCAAGGCACACAACAGAGACATTTCTAGAGCCATCGCATGAGAACCCTTCAGTACTGTGTGCCAAACATAAAACGCAAGAATAACTAAGGGAATCCCTTACCTGCATGTGCTCAGAAATAGGCACAGACTTCACAGCCATTTTCAAAAACTCTTGCACGCTTGCCCGCACAGTATCTTGTGAATGCATCAACTTCGCGCGTTGTTGTTCTCCTACAGCGCACATGTGTCTAATAGTAGACACAAGGTCATTGATGAGCTGCCATGAAGCAGGAAGTGCAGTACTTCTCATGCGAGCAACCAGGGTCAGTGTGGCATCATTGACGACATGGCAAGATTCCAACGTCTGATCTTGCTGCAGCTGAAGCCGACCAAAAATTAGCCTTTGTTCTGAGACAGGAAGCCCAGTCTTGGCAAGAATTTGTTGATGAACAGACTCCACCAGATCAGATGCATGAGCGTGCAGAACGATTGTACGACCATATGTCCGCACAAAGAACTGGATGCGCGCAGGGCTCATCTCCATCGGAGAGGCCGAGGACGATGCATCGATTCTCTCTAATCTTTCCCCACCAATCCGTCCAGCGGCATTCCCTACACCTAGGCTTAATGCGGAGGTGCCGGTGCTGCTACTCGCACTAGAGTCTACAGATCTGGGTATCGAGCTTCCATAGCCTCCTCTGACCGACTCTTCCTGGACCCCAGCCACCCCATCTCGTTCCATTTCTTTTACAAACAGCTCATCATCGACTTCAGCTTCTCCTTCTACCTCTACATCTGTTGATGCGAGGTCATCATCGCTCCCTCCGTTACTTTCTGGATCGCTAGAATAATCGTCGGTGAGTTCAATCAAGGGAAGGTCCACCAAGCCTACGGCTGATGAACTGTTTGTGAGATCGCTTGCCGCTGCAAACTCATATGGACTGCTCCCAAAATCAACCACCATCGTAGGCCCACCCAAGACAACCTGAAGGCTGCTGCCATGATCCTCACTGACCTCTTCTAGACCACTCCCCTCTTCCCTGCTATCCTCCACTGCTTTGTCAGGAGGCTCCTTACTCGACTCTCCGATTTCTTCCAAAGAAACTGCATTCCAATTTGGCTCATCCTCCCAGGGCGAGTCATCGTCCAGAGCAGCGTTCCCATCTTCTTCACGCAGTTGGCTTTCTCCGTCGAGAGGTTGCGCTTCCGCTGCACCGAGTAACATTCCTACCTCGAACCTTTCCCTTCCACTAGACTCCGGCACACTCCCCTCCTGGACATCCTCTCTGGTCTCCCTTCTCGCCCGCACCTGCAACATAAGAACTCAAGGGCCTCAACTCTCTCGAAGAGACATACGTGGGGTTTGGATGTCGTATACAGCAATCGACCAAGAAAACAAAACGATGCAAAAAGAGGACATGTCACGCGACTCCCCTGCATGCATGCACGAATGAATGAAGCAAATTTCACCAACCTGAGAGGTGGCAGACACAGAGGATTCCGCCAATCCTATCTCGTAGTCATCCAGTTTGCGCTTACTGGACATGGAGCGCAAGGCCATGGGCGCCTGTGCTCGCGCAGACGACATAAAGTGCGTCTCTCGGTCCTGAATTTCTAACCCCCGCTCCATGACTACTAACTCGCGCTCCCTGACAGTGTGACTGCGCTCCGCCACCACAGGGCTGTGCAAAAGAGCAGCATGTATTTCTCGTTGCGCCCGCTCCACCCGATCATCCTCCCTCAAAGCTATGACCTCCATGTCGGGTGCAGATGAGGCGCGTGACGACGGGACCGACGTTGCTTGTCGCATGTACCTAAACAGCCCCAAAATGGACAGAGCCAAACCCAATAGAACCATCTATGTCACCGATTCCCGTCCCTCTGTTGGAAACTGCAGTCCTTTCCATTCCTTTCTCCTCATCTCCGCGTCCTCCAAATATCTACATCGCATCATCGCCGCGCCCGCACAACATCCTCTACAGATTCACACAACTCATCCACATCAGATCAAGCTCCCCCTACAGCGCTCCACACGCCCCGTCAAGAACCACGCTAGCCGCCCTACAAGATCTACCTCAACCTCCTCATCCCTCACGCAAGATTCATATCGGTCCTCACAAACACCAGCCGCTCGTAACTGTCAGCGCCTCTCTCCCCTAGATTACCAAGACCTACCTGAATTACCCTCACATAATCTACTCCCAAGCCAAATCGGCCGCTACCCGACCACACAATTACGGTTGCACTCCCGAACCCCCTCTCCCCCTCCAAGAACTCGGCCCCCTCCCTCTCCGGAACATCACTCCACCCCCCGCCGGCCGCACAAATCCCCAAGCCACAGCAATCGCCCCCCTCTGCGACCAACAATGCACTCACCTCCACTCGTCATTCACTCCACCTCCCCGCTCCCGATGGACCGTTTCATCCGACCTCCCTCCCCCTCCCTCCCTCCAATTGCCCGCCTCTACACACAGACAACCACACCGCAGACGCGCACCACACCAACCGACCGCAATTATCCTTCTTTCGCTCAAAAGCAACGATCACGTCATCGACGCAACCAATCCCCTCGCCCTCACCTCAACCGACCTCGCATCATCACCATCCGACCACCTCCTCGTCCGCATCTCCAAACCTAACACGCGAGACACGCTACTCCACGGCTACCGAATTGGAAAATTCGCTAGGCCGGTGCTTCCGATGGAGCAGCCATTCACGAAGCTGGACTATGATGTCGCGAGAGCACAGACTCCAGCACCACGATGCGCAAGAGCGAGAGCGACCTCCAACACCAACAACTTCACTGCAAACAAACAATCGCTCCTCTTCTGTTCTACCAGAGTTGACAGCCAGGCCGTGCAGAGTGTGCGACAGAGACGACGGAAGTCGGACGGAGATGGTTAGCTACTGGACGAACACGCCGAGAGCCGGTGATTTCTCGTTCGGCGACGGAAGCGTTACGACGACACATGTCGGTCGTCCGTCGCGAAGCCCGACACTGTACGCAAAAGGAAGATGTACGCGTTTGGTAGATGATGACGGATTTCGGGTGCAGTGACGGCTCTGCGCTTAAACAGGCCCACTCTCTACGCAAGGGTAGGACAACCCAAAACCCACCAGCGACCCAATACCGTTCCTGTTTATAGAGGAGATGTAGTTTGACTTACGCATTAACCCTTGAAGGTCACAGAAGCCATATTTGGGATGCAACACGATGTTTTCTGTGTATTTGGCATGCTAGGTGTGAGAATTGATGTATGTGATAGTCACAAAAGTTTTAATTTGTGTTGAGCCTAATCTAATTACACATAACAATTATAATTTAGATCATTATTGCACCTACTACATGCTTGAGAAGTTGCAAAATGGTCATGTATTCTACATCTACAGTATTGTGTTTGAGCGTGGTGAGGTTCAGATTGATTGAAATGACCTCCAAATGAAAGATGTTAGTTGAAGAATTATGAATCCAACGGTGTATGTCTTGCTAAATTTTAATATGTTTTTTGGTGTGTTTAGAGAAAAATACGTGACCATACATAAGGTCAGTGAGGGACCATACATACGGTCACATATTTTATTCATAACATACAAGAAACGTAAAAAAAATTAGCAAGACATTCACCTTTTGATTGAAAATTCTTCAACTAACATTCTTCATTTGGAGGTCATTTCAATCAGTCTGAACCTTATCATGCTCAAATACAACACCATACATGTAGAATACATGACCATTCTGCAACTTCTCAAACATGTAGTAGGTGCAATAATGGTCTAAATGAAAATTGTCATGTGTCATTGGATCGGGCTCAACACAAATACATACTTTTGTGATTATCATATACATCAATTCTTACACCTTGTATGTCAAATTCATAGAAAACATCATGTGGCTGTAAGGATTAACAAATAAATATACAAGATGTGATGACGTGAAATCTGCGGAAGGTATAGAAGAGGAGCAATTTGGGGGTTGCTGACGGGTTTGGAGGAGGGAGAGCTAGCTGCCCATCTTGACACTCTAAGTGGGGCCGTAGTTTATCATGGCCTGTGCTCATCTTAGCCAAGTCATGCCATATTTTTTATCTCTTTGGTGCAATTGGGTGCATGGATATCCTGCTTCATGGTAAGTAAGTTGGGTGCACTGGTTGTTGGGCCAACTTGGGCTATGGGCTTTGGGAACATGGGGAGAATGATGATGGCGATGTGATATTGGCGAGCTTTTTTCACTTGTGCTGAGTCCCACTCCTGATGTACGAAACTACTGCATACCCACACAACAATCAGCCATTAGTACATACAATTAAGGTACATTCACACCTGGACTTTGTTATCACTTATTTAGTTTAGCAAAAACCCAAAAAGGAGTTACTGATGGGCACTTTTCACACTGTATGATTTCAATAGTGGTTGTGTAGATAACAAAAAGTTTAGTGACTACTCAATGTTCACACATAATGTTGGTGGTTGCTGAATATTAGAGGGTGTAGGCTACCTATTCGATTTGCAGATGTGAAGCGTTCAGAAGAAGAAGAACGCTGGTCCTCGAAGGGGCCGGCGTGAATAAAGTGTTTGACCATGCCCACTAGACAAGGAATTAGTAGTATGGAACTACTTCTCCCTCTCGAGGATAGACACCATGCAACAAGTAGCCAAAGCACACAAGAAACCATCCTTATCCAAAGAGTAACAAATGAAAAGGGGAGGGGGGAGAAAGAGAGAGGGAGGGTGAAGAGGAAGAAGAACATTGGAAGGGGGTGTTTCTCAATGCGGGGGTTTTCTGAAGTTAAAAGAGAGTACTGGGTTTTTTATGAGGGGTCTTGTATGTCAGGGAGGGCTTGGTTGTTTTCAATTTTTCGTTTATGTAGTAGGATGGACATAGCATGTTGGATGGCAATGGTATCAATGTTTTTGCAAGTGTGTGTAATTGTGTCCATGGGGATTTTAAAGGTGTTTTCGAGGGTTTTAATAGATGGGATAAAGGTGGTGGCACAAGCGCCGGCTGTGATTACAATAAGAGGGTCCACTTTCCATCCAAGGGCTATGATGTCATCGACGAGGGGTTGGTATTTTTTTTATTTTTTTTCGATTGTTTATGGGGAAAATCTATCATTATAATATGTAAATTCAATGAACTGAATGGTGTAGTCTTGGTTTATGTGGTTGGGTGGGGGGTCATTGTATAGTAGGCCTCTAACGCAGAATATGTCCGGTTTGAGTCTAGCGTTATAGTGACAACGTTGAGTTGCGCATGTATATGGGAGAAGCCAAGGGGAGACTGTATTTTCTTGTGGATTGTTATTAAAGGTGCCGGCATTCATGAGAATAAAACATCTCGATTTGTGATGGGAGGTAATTAGATTTTGAATTTTCCATACTGCTTTGTTATGCCTTTTGACAATTAAGGAGTGTATGTGTTGGTTTTGGCATTTAAGTAAAACATGGAGCCATGTGTCGGGGTCCGTGGAAGTGCATGTAGGGCATATTATGGATGGGAATCTTTCTATTCCAAAGAAGAGTTGTTTTCGAGCGTTTGTGATATATTAATGAATACGGAATTTGATGAGGCATGTTATTTGTGAGTCGGAAATGATGAGATTTTTCCAGAAATTTGTAGAAAGTTCATTGTCTACGTTTTTGTTGTTAGTCCATTTTTCTATGTTAGGGAATTTTTCTGATATTGTGTCAAGGTTGTAGTATAAGTCTTGTTTTTTGAGATATTTGCTCAAGAATCTAAGGGCCGGTTTACATTAGGCCTGGGGTCGGATGGAAGGTCGGCCGGATTTGCCTTCAGTCCGGTCTTCAATCCGGCCCCAATTCTTCCATCTGGCCCCAAATAATGTAAAGCATTGAGGCCGGATTCTAGGGCTGGATTTCAAATTCATCATCTTGGCTCTAGTCAATGTAAAATGTTGGGGCCGGATTCTAGGGCTAATTTTCCAATTTTTAAGTGTCTTAGATTTTCATAAGGCTTAACTAAAAATTATAGAAGCACATGTGTCAAGTTTTTGTCTTTGTTTCTTTCATAGTTTAAAGAAAAATAGGTTTCATATATTTACTTTAAATGTTTTCTTCCCTAATAGCATTTAAAATTAAAAAAGAAATAAGAGTATTTTTACTATTTTCATAAAATTTTCCCCTCTTCTCTATTTTTTGATAGGTCTAAAATAAAAGAGAGTTCTTTTTTCATATATACGCAACTTCTAATTGGAAAAAAGAGTTTTTTTACATTATTTGACCAAATCCCTTTTTTGGGTGCATATCCAAAAAGAAGGAGTATTTTTACTTTTTCAAAAAATAAAAATTTAAAAAATAAAAAATAAAGAAATATGTATGTATTATTTGAAAATTTTAAAAAAATCAAAATAAAAAAATAGTTTTTCAAAATAAAAAATATTTTTTCAAAATAAAATATGATATAAAATATTTATTAATTGATGGTAGCGATTTGAAGGATCCAACGGAGGAACCAAATCTGGCCCTAGATGGGAGTTTGGGCCACCCAAAACCTCGTCCCGATTGCTCCCTCCGGACCAAAAGGTTTGGCGCCAAAACCATGCCACCTAAGGCGACACGTAGGATGTAATGTAGTTCCGGCCGGCCCCAAGTATAAGCTCTTGGGTTGGATTTTGAGAGATTGAGAGACCCTACTGGTTGAAACTTGGAGAGTTCCGGTCGGCCCTCAATCCGGCCTCAAGTATAATCTGGCCCTAACCGGGCCTTTATCGGGGGTATCATTTATGGAAGGCCAGTCTTCTTTCTGAAAGTAGTACAGGGTAGCATGGGCGTGTTCGTATGGATCTTTGGCGTTTCAATGTGCTTTTTCTTGGCCCTCTTTTGCTAATTTATCTGCTTGTTTGTTCCCATCAATGTTGGCATGGGCTCTAACTTTGTGAAGGGTTGTGATTTGTGTTCGATTTTGCAACATTTGGACCATTGACATTAATATGGTTTGGTCGGGGTGGCTATTGTGGAGGGTAGGGTGTGTTATTTGGGTACTTAGTAGATAAAGTGCATTGATACAATCGGTGAATATGTGTGCAGGTTCATTATTGTATTTTGTTGTGATGATTTGTAGTGTTTTATGGATGGCCATAAGTTCTGCTCTAAGGATATTTTGTAATCCATGGAGTCTTTTGGCTAATTTCATTTCTTTGGTAGGATTGTATATGCCATAGCCAGCTTTTTCTCTACGCCAATTTCTCGAGCTAATTTGTTCTGGAGGTTTGAAGGAGCCATCAGTGTAATAGCTGTATGCGGTATTAAATTTTGGTGAGGTAAGAGTTTGGTAGTTTGGAAGGGGTGGGGGTGTTACAAAGTAATCTAATGTATTGTTGATGTAGTTTAGTTTTGACCATTTTTTGTTTCTGTTTACAAGGATTTGTGTAGGTGTTGGTGGGGCCATTTTTGTGTATGTTCTATGTATGTTTAGAGTATTTGCTATGGAGGTGAGTTCTTCCACTTGTCATAGGGTGACGAGGGTTCGATTTTGGTGGTGTACACATATTATTTGTAATGCAGATGGTTCAATTCGGGGCTTTTTTAGCTCAGGTAGAGTAGTGAGTTCTTTGTATGGTATTGAGTCTGCTTCGAATAGAACAATGATATGGCAGTCTGCAAATGGGCTTAAATGTTGGTTAAAGTTTTGGTACCAATTGTTGTCTGGGGTGATGATGAGTGTAGATGTGTAGTTTGGGTCATTTTTGGCAGCAAGGCGGGCCCAATGTAGTGCTTGTTGTGTTACCTCCTCATTGTGCGAGTGAGCGATGCCATTACCGGTCCATTTATAGTCAAAGGCCTTTCCCTGGGAGCCAAATATTTTATCTTTTTCAAAGGGGGAGTAATTTTTTTTAGTCTAGTGGAGCATGTTACGGGGGAAGAAAAGTATGATTGTTTGATGTTAAAGGATGTAATTAATGAGTTTAAAATGGGTATGGGTATTGTATATTGTGCGTTTTTAGGGGATTATTTTTTGAAATTCGGTATTTATATCTTTGGTATAGCCACAGTAATACCGTTTCAAATGATTGGGTTGTTGGTTCGATGTTTGTGGGAGTTTGTAGTTTCATATTATATTGATTCCATAGCCATTGGAGTCTAGTAGTGGGAATGGTGAATAAATATTGGCCATTTTCTTCCTATAGGTGTGCTTGGTTTTTATCTATTTTAATTGTGTTCGAGAGTGTGAGAAAATCATCTTTGGGGTTGCATTCTGTTGTATAGATGTTTAGAAGTGGGATAATTATGGATGGAGTTATGGATCTTGAGTCTTGGAATTGTTCTTGGAGGTGGTGGGCTTGAATGATTTCCGAGAAGAATTTATTTTGGATTCTTTGATAATATTGTTTTAATTTTTCGATGTTGTATGTGAAGGTGTTATGGTCGTGTGGTGGGAAAAGGTTTCTTTGAGGAAGCCATTTGTTGAATGTATTGTTGTTGTGTTGCCATTGACATAAATATCTTGTATAGGTATTTTGTATATTATTAGTATCTGTGTGTTGTATATGTTCATGATGTATGATGTTATTAATGGGGTAGGTGGTGGGATTTTTGGGGATGTATGTTGGAAGGCGGTGATGGATGTGAGGGGTTGGGAGGGTGGATTGGTGGGGCGATGTTTCTTGGAATGATGTTATTGTTGTTGGTGATGAATGAATCCTGGAGTATGTAGGAGTTTGGGTGTATATTGCAGGGGGTATTGCATGTGGTGGGGCATGTTGGATGGCAAAATAGTTGTTTGGCAACATTTAGGGCACTCTTGATTAATTTGAATAGGGTGAAGTGGAAGGTTTTGAGATCTTCATTATTCATGATGTGTGTGCGGTTTGGTAAAGTGATTTGTTTTAATTCAAAAATATTTTTTGACAGGAGTTTTTATAGAAGTTTTTGGAAGAGTTGGGTATTGAGTGTGTTGTGGTTTGAAGTTTCTTGGTGCCATAGTACTTCTAATGATGTTAGATCAAAGAGGAAATTTGAAAGTGTACTTTTAAGGTAGACTTTGGCTACGTGTTTCAATAAAAAAAAATGTGCGGGTTATTAGTGATCTTATACAATCGGATTTTTTAATTCTAGATATATTTTCTGCACCGCCATATTGTGCAAGAACATAATGAGTTAATCCATTATATATTTTTCCAAGACTACCTTTGCCATTTAGGGCATTTTGTAATTGTTCACCTATAAATCAAAGACATGCATTTTTGAGGGAGAAGGCTTCAAGTCCAAATAGGTTATGTGGGAGTTGGATTATTGCATTTGACATACATTTTGGCATGCCACAAATGATTTTTTGTATGGCTATAATATTTTGATCTAGTTTTTTGATAGCTGGCATAGAGTATGGTACAGTGTAGAAGTTGTATGCTACACTTGGGCGTAGTACGGTGTCTAGCATTTTTATTTTTTGTTTCATAGTGGCTAGACATGCTGTCAATTCTTTACATTGTTTAATGAGTATTGTGGTCGTAGTGTAAATTTGGATTTTCCATTTTAGAGAGGGAACAAGATTTGTGCCTAGGTATACGTATGGTTCATTTTGGTGTAATATGGGGATTGGTTGGGGTAATTGATATTAGAAGCTTGCATTAGGGCTTTAAATGCAATTGTATTTATTTTCGATTTATTTGGGCATCTAGTAGCAACACATTTTGGGACGCATACGTCCATACCAGTCCACTTACAATATTTATCAATTCTATCAATTTGTACTTGAAGTGATTTTATTTTGTTAGTTATGGCAGCAAGATCATCGGCGTAGGTGGTAGAGTTTATGGTGTTTTGTGATGTACCAAAAGTGTATCTATTGTTGCCTCGTTCTAGCCATTTAAGTAGTGGTTCTAAAAATATGATGAATAGGTATGGACTGAGTGTGTCTCCTTGTATGTATAGGAATAGGCTTAGTCTTTCCAAAGTATTCACCAATGTAGTGAGTAGATGATTGGGAGTAGATATTTCCAACTAGAGTAGTTGCATCATTTGGGTAATCGAGATCAATCATTATTGCTAATAGTCGCGCGTGATCTATAGAGCCAAAGGCATTTTTGAAGTCAACATATAAGATATATATGTCTTGATTTGTGAATCGTGCATCTTCTAGTGCCGCGATTATGGTTTGTATTTGTCTAGGGGTACTTCTCTCTGCTCTAAATCCTTCTTGACTATCGTATAAGATTTAAAAAAATTCTCCATATGAGGATAATATAGAGGTAAGTGTACTAGTGTAGAGTTTATATATTGTGTTAGCTAATGCATTTGGTCTATGGTTTGTTAATATTGAGGGATCGCCTTTTTTGTATAATAGAATCGTTGCACTTGTTTTCCATGAGGTTGGTATTGGTTTTTGTTTATAGCAGTGAGAGAAGAATAGGAATAGTAACTTATGAAATCTTGGAGGCATGTTTTTGAGTATTGAGTTCGATATACGGTTTGGCCCTGGGGCTTTGTTGTTTCCAATGTTGCAGAGACATATGTCGTTTGTGGCTCTGTTGAAGTATGTATGTAATGGGATTTCATGTTCACCTCTTGTGTAAGGTAAATCCATCTAGATCATGCCATGGGTATTGGCGTACTCCACATGTACATTCAATTGGGTGTTGTGATTGGTAGCTACATGTTGGTACTGTGGGTCTATTGTTTTTTGTTTGTTGGTTGAAGATTTCATTTGCAATGTCTTCAAGACTAGTTAGAATGTTATTGTATTGGTCAATGATACAATCTAGTGGTGGAGATTCAATGTTTTCAAAACTTTTCTATTTATTTTTTTAGGGCTACTATCAAATAGATGTTTATATTTTGAAATGGCTTTTGTAATATTGTCTTTGGCGTATTTTGTAGTTACTTTTCGGGCTTGTATATTAGCATTTTTTGCGATTGATGCGATGTCTTTTATCCATGTATCATGGGGTAGGTCCGGGAGAGGTGGAGGGGAATTTGGATATGCTCTAAATTTAGTAGTTTGTTATATGTGGGGTGGATACGCCATTGAGGGTTGTTTTTACGATTCTAATAGTTTTTCGTATTATATGATATGTAGCTAGGTGTTGTGTTAAGCGGAGAAACATGAGTAGCGTTACCATCCGGCTGCTCGAAGAAGAGGCAGAGGTGGAGGTAGCTAGCTTCACTAGAGCGCAGTGGCTGAAGCCCGGCTTGCCACCTCCTGATCAGGAAGATAGGGTCCCAGAAGCCCGGAGTTCCTGGACACCGGAGCAGTGGAAGGTCAAAGAGCACCTTCAAGTTGACATGATCAAGACCATACAAGACATCAAGCCGGAAGAGGCCAAGGACCGGGCCGGACCATCGGCAGAACTCCCGGTCATCCAGGAGGAGGATGGTGAAGCACACATGGCGGCAGACTGGGCAGAATTCCCGAACACGGATGTAGTCCAATCTCCTCGGCCGCCATCACAGCCAATCCCGAATAGCTCGGAGGAAGTTTTCCATACCGTGAGCCGCATGATACTGGAGAGTCCACTCACAACGACGGTCGGGCAGCTCCTGCATATAGCACCCAACCTCACTGAGTATATGCGAACCCACCTTTTCCCGGCCACGAATTCTCCCGCAGTCCCAACATTAGTCAAACCCGACCTGACTCCGGCCTTATCAAGTCCAATCCCAGAGACGAACCCAATGTTGACATCTTCCGTAGATGTTTACCGGAACCTACCGATGATGACAGTGAGGGTTGGCAATCGAACAATAGTCAGGATTGGCAATGGAACACTAGCCAGTGTTCTAATTGACGGTGGGTCCGGTGTCAACCTGATTACTGAGGAGGAACGGAAGAGACTGGGTCTTGGAGCAACTCAGCCGACACTATACCGGCCGAAGATGGCTGATCAGACCATGGTGGAATCTGTCGGACTGATCAAGAATGTCAAAATCTACATTCATGACATGTCCCCTACCTGATCACCATGACCGTCATCAACAACAAAGAGGTGAACGAGGCATATAGTATGCTCCTTGGGCGGCCTTGGTTAATTGATGCAAAGGCTACGCATGACTGGGGTAACAACTTGGTGACTATCTGGGGAGCCGGAACAATCAAGACCATCCGGGTGAACACGAAGACCGGACCCCGGCCAGAGCTCCTGACGGTCTTGGTATGTTACAATTTTGCACAAGGGCTGACGAAGGAAGAGGAAGCCCGGTGGCTGGAGATTGAACCCGAGGTTCTAGCGGTCGGCACGGTGACTTTACCGCATTTCAGCCGGACACCTGACCAGGAGCCTGTTCATGAACAACCAAGAAGTTCGGCAATACCTGGTCCATTTCTGCAAGGCCGGTATGACTCCGAGGACCACCAGGAGACTCCAGCAGCAGCCCAACCCGGGGAGTACCCGGCCCATTTTTACACTCATATTGAAGGCAACATCTTGGTCGACGAGACACTTGCCCGGGTTAAGGTGCAGTCAATGAAGATTGCCGGCTGGAGTCTACCCGAGGCTAAGCAGCTCCTGAAGATCAATGTGGGAACACCGGAAGAGCCCAAGTATCTCCAGGTCAACGTTGACTTGATCCCGGAACTGATGGCCCAGGCTGAAACCTTATTCCATGCATACAAGGATGTGTTTGCATGGACATACAAGGATCTCAAAGGTATCCCACCATCTTTGGCTGAACACCGGATTGAGTTGGAGAAGAACATCCCGTCGGCTCATCAGGCCCGGTACCGGATGAACCTGAATTACGCAAGTATTGTCAAGAATGACCTTGACAAATTTTTACAAGCCGGATTTATCAGCCCAGTGGAAGATGCAACCTGGTTATCTCCCATCGTCGTGGTCCCGAAGAAGAACGGGAAACTCCGGATCTGCATTGACTTCCGGAAGTTAAATGCTGCCACGAAGAAAGACCCCTACCCGCTGCCATTTACTGAGGAGGTCCGGACATAGTGGTTGGGCATGACATGTATTTATTCCGGGACGGGTATTCCGGGTACCATCAGATCAAGATAGCACCGGAAGATCGGTATAAGACTGCTTTCGTGACGGACTAGGGTGCCATTGTGTGGATCGTTATGCCGTTCGGGTTGAAGAATGCACCCCCGACCTACAAGCGAGCGGTTAACAAGGCTTTCCGGGACTACATTGATGTGTTTATGAAGTTGTTTTTGGATGACTTTACCGTGTACAATGACATGGTCACTCATCTTGAGAAGCTCCAGAAGTGTTTTGAGAAGTGCCAGGAGTACGGCATCAGCTTGAACCTGGAGAAGTGTGCCTTCCTGGTCTTCTCTGGAATTATCCTGGGACACATTGTGTCTAAAGCCGGGAAGTTTTTGGACCCAAAGAAGTTGGAAGTAGTCCAACAAATGCCCGGGCCAACCAAACCGGCGGACATCCAGGTGTTCAACGGGTTCGCCCAATTCAACAGGATTTATATTAAATCCTACGCCCACATCATGGAGCCAATCACCAGGCTCATGCGCAAGATTAAAGAGTTTGTTTGGACGCACCAGTGTGAGGCAGCCTAGCTGGACATCAAACAACGTTACCAGGACGCCCCGATCTTGATCGTCCCACATTGGGATTTGGAGTTCCACATCCATACAGATGCCTCAAACATTGCAGTATGGGCAATGCTAGCCCAGAACCCGACCGGCAAGGGCGACCATCCCATCTCCTACGCGTCCAGGCTGTTGAATTCAGCTGAAAAGGATTATACGACCACGGAGCGTGAGGCCCTAGCGATGGTGTATGCCTTAAACAAGTACCGCCATTATTTGCAGGGTAATAAAGTTGTATTTTATGTTGATCACATGGCTTTAATTTATTTGGTTAACAAGTCCCTGGTGTCCGGAAGGATTGCCCGGTGGTTACTTTTGTTCAAGGAATATGACTTCACAGTGGTCTACAAGCCCGGGAAGCCATAGGGAGTCGCAAACGCACTATCCCGACTACCCAATGGAGAGCCGGCCACCGGCATTGAAGACCTGACCGGCGACGCCGGGTTGTTTTATGTCCAGCTAGAGTGGCTGACGAATGTGGTGTCGTACCTCCGGACTGGCATTCTACGCCCGGAGTTGACAAAGGAAGAGCAACGGAAGCTGATCTTGAAGTCGTTGCCATTCACACTCATTGACGGGATCCTCCACAAACGCGGTCAGGACTTAGTACTCCGGCGAGTATTGGACCCACTACAATCAGACCTGGTCATGAAAGATTTGCACAACGGCATCGGAGGTGGTCATTTTTCCCAGGAGATCACCGCCCAGAAGATCCCGGACGCCGGCTACTGGTGGAAACTGGACGTCCAACACATTAGAAATGTGAAGAGCATTCAAAGAACACAACATTATGAAAATATCTATTTAGTTTATATCAATTGTGTGAAAATTGATATAAACTAAATAGATACAATGGCCGACCGCCACTCCATATATGATTATAAACACCCAAAAGATGTCATGGTCAACCAACACTACTTTCCTCTTCGGATTTCAATGGATTTGGGGTTGGAATTTAACAACTTCCTGGCGTAGGCGTCTAGCCTTTACCTTGGGATGGTTGTCCAACCCTAATTCTCTATATTGTGATTTTGTAAAGTTTGTCAATCTCAATGGAGAGATTACGGCCTCGACGAGCTTGGGTTGAAATCTTCTTGATAGCGGATTTTTTCTAAAAGTCTTTCTTGAAAAGGAAAGAAATGAAAAAGTTAGGGTGAGACTTCAATAAGGAAAGAAAAAGATGGCTTTCACATGTTTTTTGACAACAATTGTATTAAAATAAACCATATTTTAGTCACTCTATATAGGATTTGCTGCAAAGCGTGGATTGATGGACCCTCACCGTGATTTGAAGTGCTCTCAATAATATCCATTGGCGGGTGGTCTGCATTGCCGCCAACCACTATTTCATGTTGAACAATATCCATCTGCAAAGACCACAAAGAAACAAAACACCAGGCAGAATAGAGAAAACCTAAATATAATGCCCATTAGAAGCAAAACACTGAGTTTTAGATGAGAAAGATTAGAAAACATACAAAAATTCAAATGTGCAACAAGCTTGTACTATATAATTTTTTATGCAAGATTAATTTCATTGTACATCAACTATAACACAAAATAAAACTATAAGTTATAAAATACCTTCACAGCTCAATGATTCAATCCTTAAGCACTCACAATGACTATCACTAAGTGTAGTCACCTTTTGCTTGGTAGACATCAAGAGCCATAATATAGGACATAGAGCATATCAACATTTTAACAACATCATCCTTTATATTGTACCAAATTTCTTGAATCTTTTCCAAAAAAAACACTTTTGCTGGTGGGTTTTTCTTGGACCTTTGCATACAAAAGTCTAATCCATTCTAGAGGTTTTTCTATTTGATTGAAGTCAGGTGATTGTGGAGGGTGCCAAATAAGGTGAAATTTTTGAGCAAACAACGAATCTACAACATAATGTGCAGTATGATTTGAGCAATTGTCATGTTGAAAAATAATTTTCTCTTGTTCTAAACCTTGCATTGTATAGCGTCTACAAGTTCCATATTTAAAATGTTGCAATATACATATTCACCCATCTTCCCTTTAATAAAAGGAAGCTTGCCAAATCCTTCTCAACTTATACAACCCTAAACCATTATGCTTTTTCCTTAATGTTTCATTGTAGATTTCAAATGCTAATCAAAGGCATTCTCCACTCATTTTCCAACAATATTGACGCCCATTTAAACAAAAAAGATTGAATTTGGACTCATTGTAAAAAAAACATGGCTCCATTCTTCCCAATCTACATGCTTGCACTTCTTTGTCCACTATAAACAATGTGCTTGATGTCTCTTAGTCATAAGTGGCCTTTTGGTCTTTACACATGGTGAGTATCAATCCTTGCCTTTGAAGATTTCTTCTAATTGTGTCATCGCTCAATTGCATGCCATTAGATTGTAATGCTCTTCCTACAACTACGGTCGTTGTATTAGTATTTCAATTATTTAACCTCCTTACAATTTCACGGTCACAACTGTTCATCAAGAATTCTAGCTCTACATGGTGAAGTTTTGTCTTTCAAACTCCTTCTCTCACCAAACCTTCACACTATATCACAACAAGTGCTTTGAGGAATGATCAAAATTGCTGAATTTTGCCATGTGGGTTTATAAAATCACAAAACTATTCATCATGCATATTTTTAAAACGAATTCGTTAGAACTTTTTTTAGAAATATAATTTGAAAAATGAACGCATTGCTTATTGTTTAAAGGAAGATTAAAAGATCAAATATAATGAAGTAAGAGTATTTAATAACATCCAACTCGTACTATTTAAATATTTTAAATTAACGAATAGACTAAAAGATATTATTAAGTGATCAATGGTCATCTTTCCATTATAATCTCAAATGTTTATTGCAATATATAATATTTCAGATAAATCAAATATTAGAGTGGTAGTAAATAGAGTGGTAGGATTTAATTGAATGGAGATTATACAATAGAATTAACTTATCAATTTTTATTTTTTTAAAATTACTAGATTGCTTCATTTGAATAAGTCAATTATGTTATAAAGAGTGAAAATCTTGATTTTAGATTGATAGTTTGGAAACTATGAAACATTTTTAGAATCAAGAGTCTTGGTATAAAATAATCATGTAAGTTCAAAGTAAATATTGAATCACTAGTTAGTACTTAGATTAAAATGTGGTTCCAAAGGCATTTAGATATTAAATAAACGTACAGTGACGAACAAAACTGAGTACAACATACACAAACCTAACTTCGGCAGACAACCACAAGCAGTACAGAGATTCTTTTTCAAATCTAAAAGTTGGATGTGAGAGTACACAAACTTGTGAGCACACATGCAAAATTGCACATTCCTTTGATAACAAGAAAGTATATTACAGAGCCAAATGTGAACCTATATACAAGTACTCAGTTTTGTTCAAGTTCACTACACAATCTTAAGTACTTGGTCCAGTAGCCTCTGGCTTTCAATACTACCTTAATTCTTCGTGGCATGCTCTCATAAAGTGCCATGCAATCCACCTCACTAAAACTAGGATACACGATACACACACGCTCCCACAAATCTTGAATTCCTGTTGGAGGCGTTGTAAACTGGTTTAATCGTCATTTCAGAAGTGCCCAGAAGTGTTCAATGGGATTTAAATCTGGCAATTGTGCGGGCCATTGGAGGAGTTGAAATGGCTCTGATGCAAGCCATTGTTGCACAATCTTGCTTGTGTGCTTTGGATCGTTATCCTACTGGAACACCAACTTGCTAGGATCTAAATTGTAAATCTAGATGCTAGACCACAAGAACTTTTCCAAAATATTTTTGTATATGTGCCTATCCATTGTACCTTCAATTCTACACCAAGATCCTGGCCCAAAAGCAGTCATACAACCTCAAATCATAATTGAACCGCCACCATGCTTCACCGTCTGACAAACATGTTGCGGTCCAATGCGCTCTCCATCTCCAATCCAGCACCATGACCTACCATCTGAATTGAACCTATTTATCTTTGTCTCATCGCTAAAGATAACTCGTTTCCAATCGTCAACAGTCCAATTCTCATACCTTTGAGCAAACCTCAATCGTGCGAGAACATGTTTATGACGCAAAAACGGCTTCTTCTGTTGCACTTCTGCAGCCAAACGTGCCTCTCTCAAAGCACGCCTCACGGTGATGTCGGACAAATATTTATCTGTTTCTTCTCTAAGCTGAGTTGCTATTGCAGATGCAGTTCCAAGTTGGCCTTCAGTAATAAGAGTGACACAACGTCGCCTCTCTCGCTCTCCTAGAAGTCTTGGACGCCCTCCTCTTTGCCTCTCAATCTCACTACTGATACCCTTTCTAAAATGCACCACTGAAGACTGGCTCATGCCAAGCGAATTGGCAACCTGACGTGTAGAAAACCCATTTCTAAGTTGCACCAAGGCTTGGTCCTTCTGTGCTTGAGACAATGGAGGCATCTGGGTAGAATTGATTTAGAAAATTGCACTGCAGATTCAATGAAACGATAGCTACACTCTACAACAAAACCCTCACAATGTTCTGCACCGCTCTGTCTCCGAAAGGATGCCGAAGTCTGACGAGGAACAGCGAACAAAACTGAGTGCCAGAACCCAAACCACGTCAACATCACTTATTTTAGAAACCTTATCTCCTTTTCATTTTTTGGTTTCACAATCAGAAAATAAACTTTTGATCAACAGACTTTGACCGTTTGGTCTCCATAAATTTTATTTCAATCGCCTCCCATTGTCAGCCGAAGTTGGGTTTGTCGAAGTTGTACTCAGTTTTGTTCGTGACTGTATACACTAAAGTTCTTTTTAAATGTTGAATAAAATTAGCTATTAGTTGCTTCATCTATCATTATATATTGTTATCCTCATATTTCATAAGCATTCAAATTCTAAAATCTAATTTTCTTTTTATACAATCCAAAGACAATAATAGATTTTAAAGTTTTTTTAATCACAATGTAGTACTTCCTATCACCTATAATTAAAATCAGTCTAAGAAGTGTGGTTCTTTCCTAGAAGCAAAAATACATAACATAACGTTATTTATGTAGGAAATCCTAGTATCTAAATAATGGGCATATGTTTACTTTACTGAGGATTATCATTGGCCCGTTGGAGACCATGGGAGGTCCACTAGTTCCAAATATATTTTAGCTCTCGCAATAAGTATGGGTCCAACTAAGTATGGGTCCAACTATTGGCCTTGCTCTTTTATAGTATAGTGTAGATAGAGTAGATGAGTCCATACTCTTTATTTTTTTAAATGTCATTATAATCAAAACACCTTTAATGATTTAATATTATTTGTGTGAATCACAAAGTTCAGTTTTAAGAAGGGCATTCAACAATCATAACACGTTGCACCAATTCATTATTTTGTTCCATCCTTACAAAAATTATTGATTGACGGCCATAATTAGCCAAGTTCTTTCTTCCTTCACTTCAAATTGACACTACTTATAGCCTCTCTGAACCAGTTTATTATTTTTACTATAGAATAACATTAATGTATATAAATTGGTCGTCTACAAAACTTTAAAATTAGTACGAGATGAACATTAAAAGAGTTTGTAATCTAAATTAACATCCACATGAAATTTGACACATTTATATATTTGATTTTTTACACATTTGTGGTAATTTAAAAGAGGCATTTTAATCTTTTGAAGACCAGAGTTCATGTCTTTTTCTCCTCTTTGTGAGTGTTCCAATGTTGCCCATAAAAAAAGGATTTTAAAACTTTTCACATGGCTTTAACAAGGAAAAAGTCACAGATCAAAAAAGTGAAGCTCGAGGGTTCCCAAACCCATCACCACACTTAAAACCAACATTTAGGATCGAGGTGACGGTTTTTGGTCCTACCTACGTTTAGAGAGAGAGAGAGAGAGAGAGAGAGAGAGAGAGAGAGAGAGAGAGAGAGAGAGAGAGAGAGAGAGAGAGAGAGAGAGAGAGAGAGAGAGAGAGAGAGAGAGAGAGAGAGAGAGAGAGAGAGAGAGAGAGAGAGAGAGAGAGAGAGAGAGAGAGAGAGAGAGAGAGAGGCGATGGAGTTTGCGGTGCGGACATGGAGCGCGGGGGCGCGCCTGGGGTCGCTGCAACTGGCGGCGGGGCTGCAGGTGGAGACGCCGGGGCTGCTGCTGCTCACTCGCAAGGGGCTGCCGGCTTTCATTCCGCCCGACCTGCTCCAGAACCTGCATCCCGACGCTCGCGCTTGCCAAGTCACTCCCTTGCACTTGTAAGTCTCTTGCATTCACCCTAGCACATTCTCTCATCGCTTTGTCGATTCTTCTTCTTCCCCTAATTATACTTTGGATTCTACATTTTCAATGCATTCACTCTAGCACATTCTCTGCTCTCTTTTTCGATTTTTCTGATTTTTTAATTTTAATTTTTGTTCTGTGTTTTCCGATCTTTCTGATCTTTTTTTGGATTTTAGTTTATTTTTTGATTTTATGATTTCTCTACTCTAGAGCAGCCGAAATGGAATGAAGCCAAATGCACGACCTGCACCTGCATTGGCATACGTATTGAATTGATTTGCTTGCTGCAAACTTAGGGTTAGTTGATTGGAGATCAATCAAGTCATGATAATTGGGAAGTGATGAGGCAGAAACGAGGGGTTCGTAAACAATGTGAAGTGATTTCTGAAGCGAACCACCTGAAACAATCCAAGTCCAATGAGGAGTGGCACAAGTCTGAATTTCTAGTACTGTAGGTGTTCACTAATTGCATTGATATGAGCAGTGGATTTTCTGCTGCATGGACTTTCTCGGTTGTTGTATGCTTACGATGGTTAGGATGTTGTATGCAGCTTGGATAGTCCGAATGCCGCCACGGTGGCCAAGGCTGGAGGGTTGCACAAGCTAGTCAGCTTGACTGGCTTTGGGATGGTTGCTGTGGCGAGAGACAGCCTCATGGATGAATCAAGCGGGGAAGGCTCTTCCAAGATGGGTGCATCTTTTGAGACTTCATCTGGTCGGCGTTTGGTACGTTACAGCTGCACGGATGGCATGAGCCTTCAGGACTCATGTTGGAGTCGCTTGAAAAGTAGGACTATTCGTGTTTGCATCTTGAAATCGTAGCTTGTTGAATATGATCATTGATCGTTCCGTCCGATATCTGAATTGGTCGTTAATTGACATTGTAGCAGCTTCCTGGGGACTCTATTTCATAGTATGCTAACGTTTAGTCAGTCAGGTGGGGCCTGCAAAATATATGGAGGTTGTGAATGCGTGCCGACCTGATATGTGGGTGAGCCTGCCGGATGAGGTGCCCAGCTGGGTGGCAGAGAAGCGTAATCGCCTGTCAGTGGACCGCACGCTGCAGTGGCTGGACCATTGCCTCTCCTTGCAACCTGTATGTCGCTCTTCCTTTCCAGGCTCTGTCCAAAAGAATCAACGCACTATTAGTATTTCATTTGAGGTTTTGATGTACATAGGTTCAGGTGAGTGCCATGATGCTTATGGAAGTGCGAAATTTTCTAGGATTTGGGCCGCTCTGTCACGACTGCTAAGGATATGCTTCTTAGCAAAGAGTTCAGAGAGAACTGGTTTTGTAAACCCACCTTGCCTTCTAATCGTTTGTAGACTAACTAGTACACCAGGTTATAGTCCATAGGTTCTGGCATGTGTACTGTGAGCTGGTGCAGCGTAATTTTTTTACTGTTTCTAGTTTGGAGTTTTCTCATTTTAGGACTTGGTTGTCGAAACCTCATTATTAGCGTCTGCGATATCTATATGTTGCAAGTACCTAACAGAACAGTATAAATTTGATCAATTTGTGACTGACAAGGGCTCTAGGCAGAACATGGAAACAGGTGCCTCGGGGTTGTGGTCGGAGCTGCCAGTCTTGAGGAAAGAATTCGTTCTGCAGAACAAACCTCCACTCGCAATGTAGCAGGTATTTCTCTGCTCACATCTCAATGTGGATTGATTTTCGATTGTGGTCATATCCTGTGCAAAAAGAGTTCTAACCCGTGTGCATGTCAGGAATTTTGCGTCACATGCTTAGATCGAATCGCTCATAGAACTAGACTGCAACAAACTGGATCATGCTGGCATGGATTATTGACTCGTGATCTCGTGTCCAGGATTTTCTCTGGGTGGGTTTGGACTTGGCGAAGATGCTGCGCAGCGTGCAGTGCAGATGGAAGCAGTGATTGTATGTCACTGCAACCTTGCTGCTTCATACTTAATTTGACTTGAAGTTCTCTCTGATTGTTGGAGCTTTTACTGATTCAGCTTTGTATTCGACAATTGTTGTTGACAGACTAAATTACCCAAGGAGAAAGTTCGTCACGTGAGTGGGATTGGTTTGCCAGGTATGCGTTTCTTTTCACCAAAGGCACGGGCTTTACGAATGTGATCTATGTTTCGTAGATGCAACAAGGTTTGCAGCTGGCCAGGAGTGACAAATTTGGTTGGAAATATCAAGAAGTCGTTCTTCATTATGCCTACTTTACTGCATGTATTTTGCTGTATATACAGAGGAGATATTACAAGCTGTCGGAGCGGGTATCGATGTATTCGACAGCATGTATCCTTGACAGAAGGGTCATTGGTACAAGTTTGATCTCCAACCTTCAAAATTTGTAGTCAGAAAGTCATATCAGAATGTACTTTCTGCAACAATCATATTCTTTCTACTATTTCTTTTATGTTTCTGATAATTTACTCCTTTCTTTCCAAATACTGTTTCTTGACGGGGCTTAGATATCCATTTATGTTAACAAAGGGGGGCTACGCAATGACCTTTCCTCTTAATATGGAGAATTCTCGAAGGAGTGAACCAACTGCCGAAGAGCTAGCCAAAAGTGGGAGTGACTCTGCTAAAATCAATCTACGCTCTGTTGCATACAGGTAAATGAATGCCTTCTCTGCCTCAGTCAATATGAGGTATGTAATTGAATGCTGTTGAGAACGTAAGTCATTGATTATCATTCAAGTCATCAAGAGCATTTCATTTTCCTCATTGGTTGATTAAGCACCCAGTTACATCATTACTCATGGAGGTTGTCCTACACATGATTTTGGCAACAGGCGTGACAATGCACCCCTGGTGGTTGGATGCCAATGCTATACTTGTCGAAAGCACAGTCGAGCTTACATCAACCATCTGATCAACACCCATGAGATGCTGGCTCAAACCTTATTAGAGATGTAAGTGAACATTGTGACACTTCTCAGGGTTGAATCAGTTGTGCCCTAGGTTGGATCAAAATGGCACTTCCATATTTTGATTTGTATCTCATGTATTTTCTGCTTGTCGCAGGCTTTGATATGCTCAGCCTTTCAGTGTGGTTGGTATGTGCAGGCATAACACTTATCATTACCTGGAGTTTTTTAAGGCAATCCGACACTCCATCAAGGTGGATAAGTTCCATGACTTCAGAAACTGGTTCACCAGTAGAAGGCAGGAAAGTGGCATTCCTTCTCCGTCGAAAAGTCTTGAATAACAGTGAGTTTGTGGCTTGGTAACCTGAGGTGTGACTGGTGTTTCTTTTTTAAGTTCTTATTTAGAAGGGTAGTGGACCCTGGAATTGTATACCTTGACTTCATTTTGACTCGGGCGGATTTTGTCATCCTCTGTCCCATAACATGTTTTTCATATGAGGATACAAATGGTATTTCCATGAAACTATCAGATTTGCAAGGCCGTGAAAGAAGTATGCGAATCAGAATGAGCCTGTGATTAGAATGCGATATGGCAAACATTGCAAATTTATCACAATGATCAGTAAAGGAATGACTCATAAAAGACGGCAACGATGAAAATGGCACAACCAGAGACGCCCAAGATAACGAAGGGAACTGTAGTGTTGACTGCCCATGGATTTCCACACGTCAGGGAACCCAGCCGGATCTCTATCAAAACTACCATCGACACTATCAAAAATATGGCCCCTAGAATGGATCCCACCCCCGAAGCCAAGATTCCAAAGCGCAGGAAATTGCGGTTCACTTCAGCAAACTTGGAATTCTCTTTGTCTCGTCCATTTTCTGTGGAAGAATCGATACGAAGCAATTATCTCTTGCATTAGCACTAAAAAATCAACAAACAATCAAATTGGTTGTAACTTGACTGCAAGTCGGCCAAACAGAATACCCCTCTTTTCACAATCAACTCTGAGCAGTGATTCATCTCAATTGATCTGAAATCACCTCAAAGTAGTGTTCATGGATACTCTCAATGACGGATAAAACTACTAAATCTCCCACACCGAGGCTGCTCTTCTCATGATCTGATCATTGTTTCGAGTGAGAAAAGAGTAGTACAGGAAAGAGAGGGTATCTTATTGGAACTTGGGATGAGTTTACAAATATTACCGCTACGAAGACGGCAGAGACTATATTCCTGGTGTAGTTCATTATAATAGAAAGACTACACGCTAAGTAATGAAAGTTATCTGAAATGAAATTGGGGGCGGTGTGTTACGTACCGAGAACAATGAAGAGCTTGAAGCCGTGCGCCACCAGAGTAGAAAAGAGGAAGCAGCCGAACGACACCACTTCCCACAACACCACCGCGCGGTACACATTCACCTCCACATAGCACTCCAACCTCGGTGGGGCCAGCGTCGTCGCGGCCTGGTTCTGCGGCAACGGCGGACTGAAGGCCAGTCCTAGGAACACCGCGATGGCGAAGAATCCGTTCACCTACAGGGACCGTCCAGCAAACAACTCAACCTCAGGCTCACGTGAATCTCTGCCGTTGAAAGGTTACACAGGAGTCTTTCCTATGCCAAATCGGCAGACTGCCTTTTTGGCCAAAACACAGTAACTCATGTCAATCATGCGATGTTCAAGTGCAAAGTGGGCCTTCGACTGTAAATGATGTCAGAACCGAACCAGTGTAAATTGTTGAAAATCTACAAACATGGGGTTCCTCGTAGGGTTCATAGTTTCCAAACACTTTCAAGACATTCTATGGCACCAGGAAAATCAGAAACGCTTGATCACAAATAGAAGCTGGCCAGCGTTCTACCCAACGTGTGATCATCTTCTATCAAACATTACCAATGATCTCAAAACCTACAGGAATGAACAAGAGGTGCGGCATCATCATTCAAGTGTATCGAAACTTACAGAAACAACCTCGTCAAGAGTGGTAACGTGCACGTGAGTGACGTCGATCTTGGAGGGCCCATCCGGTAGCTCCTCTTCCTCCGCTTCTTGATCCTCCGTCACCACTGTAGGAGCGATGTCCACCGATCCCCCGACAGAGCCACTGCATATGAATCGGTTGCATATCAATGAGAGTCTGATGTATCAATCCATATCATCAACTGGTACAGTTTCAATATTAATCTCGCACCTGCTCGATGAGCAGGATGCTATCGCGACTGCATGTGGACATGCTCTGCACTAGGTAATGTTCAAGCTAACCCTGATTATGAGAAGAGTAACCTTGGGTTATTTCCATGAGCAGGAGCTGTTTGCACATTACCTAGTACATAACGTTGATGGTTCGATCTGGCACATTACCGGACATAATGATAGTCGCGGACTTGTTTCAGAAAAGAAGGGTATCTAATCTCAATGCTGCCTCTTCCTGCCATTCGTGGGAGGCCATTAGTGTGAGTAGGATAACGTACGGTGTATGTTTGCGTCGTCTGCGCTTGCGATCTCCGGGTTTCTCAAGGCAGTGGGCGTCGCAGAGGAGGGAATGCGAGGGCGCGACGTTGACGCGCACGACGGCGGGCGGGACTTCGCCGAACTTCTTGCTCACAAGCGAGAAATGGAACATGTAGGTGCCAATCTGCGCGCATAGATGCTCCAGCGCGTTGCCGGCGGTGCCGAAGCAGTAGAGCCCCTGCACGTCCTGCTTGGTGGTGGCGGTGGTCGTGGTGCGGTACACCACCTTGGCCTTGCCCCCCGTGAACTCGAACAGCTTCACCTCCAGGTGCATCTCCATCTCGTCCGGGACGATGCTCTGCTGGTCAGTCCGGCTCGCCTTCTTCCTGGCCACCACGCCCCTGGGCCGCACCACGGCGATGAACTCCTTGGGCATCGCCTGCCCCTCCTGGAGCGTCACGTTATCTGCCAGCCCCTGCTACGCCACATCAGTCACACCCTCGCGACAACCAAAAACTTCAACAACTCACGCTTCTCACCCCAGCTCCGCTGAATCTCGAGGCTGCTTGCGCGTTGAGCACCTCCACAGCGCCCGGGGCGCTCCCGAACAGCGCTCGCCTCTGATCCGGCTCCCGCTTGCGCCACACCCCGTCATCCAGGAGATGGAACTGCCACAACACACCGCTCTTCAGAACCAACTACACTGAGTCCCAAGAATGGCCTGCCTTTCCTCTAAATCCTGTTGCTGTACCTTCTCCGTGTAGAGGATGCTCAGAGGGAGAGCTTTTCCGGTCGGTGTGTCGTTGCCTCTCAAGGTGTGAGTTCGATCCACCGACTTCCCCATCTCGTCCACCAACTGGGTGCCTCACAGTGCAATCTTGGACATGTTGAGCCTGAGCCTCGAGACCTTGCCTGACATGGGGCGAGGGTTGCCACGGACGGCGCATCGTGGGGAAACATGTACACATCGGCATGTTGTCTTCTCAGGCAGAGGAGGGAGGGAGATTGTTGGAGATTCCCTGCGTGGTTGGACGTTTAACCGAAGGTTTTTCCGTGAGGTTTGTGACGAGGAGGGATTGTTGCCTGTAATTGTCGAGGAAGGACCTGCCGACGTTGTAATCGTCTGACCTAACCCATGGGACGATTCACAGCAGGACCTGTGGTGGAGAGATGGCCGGCTCAAATGCATCCCTCGCTGTTTCAAGACGGGTCGAGAACTTGTGCAGATCATCGATCTGAAAAGCGGTACGATTTATCGCGTGGGAGACAGTTTGGCCCCGCGGAAGCAGGGAGCGGTTGGCCCCTTTGCAGTTCAGTTAACTACCATAGAGTGACTCCCACCACCAGGGCGCCAATTCCTGCCCTACTTTCCTCATTCCCACCGTGGACGTCGCCACCATTCAACCCAACTCTCGCTGTCCAATTCCTCAATCCTTTCCGTTCCGCTCAATTCACGTGAGCACGACATGGCTCCCGTCAGAAACACATGAGATGATCAGGATCAATCTCATTTCTCATGACAATGCCGAGTTGTAGTACTACCGACCACTGTCTGCCAGATTCCAAGTGCAACTGGATCTCTGGTCATGTTCTGAGTACCTACGCTTGAAGCAAGCATGGGAATTCGAAGTGCAACTGGATCCCTCATCATCTTCTGAGCGCCTGCGCTTGAAGCAAGCATAGGAATCCTTCGAGGCAGTGGTTGAGGACGACGATGAGGATATGGAGGGGGCGGTGGGCATCATCAGCGGAGGATTCCGAGGTGGCGGTGGAGTCGGGCCGAGGCAGAATGGCTTGAGAGAGAGCGATGGAGGAGAACGAGGCGTCGGACCCCCGGGCGCAGGAGGGAGACGGTGGCGGTCCTCTCCCTCAGCAGCAGCAGCAGCAGCAGCTCCAGGCGCACAGTTGCGTGGTGGTGGATGGGAGCCGGTGCGGGATGGGCACGAAGAAGCGCAGCCGTAGCGCGCCGTGGACGGTGTCGGAGATGCTGACGCTGATCGAGGCGAAGAAGGAGGAGCGGGAGCGGTGCCAGGCGTACAAGAGCCACGGCGTGAAGCTGCCGGCAGCTGAGAAGTGGCGCCTGGTGGCGACGCATGTGGAGGCCAAGGAGATGGGCCGCAGCGGCAGCCAGTGCCAGGACAAGTGGGAGAACATGATGAAGGACTACAAGGCCGTGCGCGAGTGGCAATACGTCGACGGCGGCGGCGCCCGGGATTACTTCAAGGACATGACCAACAAGGAGCGCAAGGATGCCAACCTGCCCCCCCAGATGGACGAGATCGTCTTCTACAGCCTGCACGCCATCCAGAACGAGAAGGAGGAGAAGAAGGACCGTGTGCGATGGAAGGAGAGGGAATTCAAAGCCAGCTCCACCCCAAGCGTGCTCATCAAGGACAAGGTTGGGACTAGCAGCAACGACATGGAGTCTATAGACACTGACTCAAGCGGCAAGCGGAGACGAGGCAATAAACTGCAGCCAGAGCAGCAACAACAACAGCAGCAGATGAATAAAAAGACTAGCTTAGAGTCGAACCCGGTGCTGTTGAACGATTTTGTGCACGCCATGAAGGATGGGTCCAAGGAGCTCATCGATTGCTTCATGAAAGTGTTGGAACGGAGTGAAAAGCGCAGCCAGGAGGTGGAGATGCAGACCATGACCACCCAGCCCTTGAAGGACACTGCCACTCTCGCTCGAGTGCTGGTCGCGCTTGCCGACGCTGTGAAAACAGTCGCTCAGAAGCTCTAGCAGATGCATACACGCACATTCTCAGGTGACGCTCTCTGTCCCCAAGAATGATCAGCGTGCCACTCCTCTCACAAGGATATAGATGCTCCTTACAAGGTGAAACAGGGTCAATTGTCGACCTATCTAAAATATTACATTTCAACTGCATGAATTCCATTGCCATACCAGTCGCAATGATGTCTCATAACTAATTGAAATTGGTCTACACAAAAACAAACCGCTCCCTTTTCTGAAAAGGGTCGAAACAACAATCAAGCTAAATGGTTTCAATATGTGACATAAATGATCAGATGAAGCTGAGGCTCCGTGCCTGGCAAAACATGCATGCCAGAAGGCCATACATGAAGTAACAGTTACGAGAGGAGTTTGAATCCACCACCACAGATTCAGCTGGCTCGCGACCGGGAAGTCGTGGCCCGGTGACCCACGCTGCCACCTGCCAATCGGAGATACCGCACTGGGTTAAACTGGCAAAGCCGTCACCTTCACTTAAAAGCGTCAACCATGGCACCGAACTGGCCCCGACCATATTGCAATCAAAACACGCAGAAACTCACTGAACATAACCATCGCCTGCTCCATCATCATACTCTTACACAGGAAAAAGGCCAGAGAGGTAGGACCCCGAGTGGGCACTCCTCTGTTTACCAGTAAAAAAAAAAACAGCTTTTTCAATACACACGACAGTAGTGGCCACTCTATTTGTCGGCCACAGGCATTGAAACGCTGTGGTCAAGCCTTGGAGTTGAGGTCATGGACGTGCGCGACCCCCACTTTCGCTCGGAATGCCACGGGGGCCGCTACGCTGCTGGACAAGTGCATACATTCTCTGCTTCTCTACAAGAATTCAACACTGCAGGCTCTCGTTGCTCGAGCTTCCTCCCTAACCCTACAAGACCGGTGTGGATTCACACGACATCCCGTACGTCGACCTTCCAACTTCCCCTTGATCCACAGCAGGCCTTCATCCACCATGCGGCTCCATCACTGTAACTTTCTCTTCATCATGGGTCCCCCCATCTACTTCACCTCTCGCCGCTATCATCGAGGAGGGGACTGGCCGACCCTTCACGCTTCGTCCTCGCTCCATCACAAGATTCACTTCCGATCGTCCTCGGACTCGCTGTCCGAACTGCTCACGCCTGATGTCTCACTTCCGATGCTGCCCAAGTGGAGATGACTCGGGCCCCGGTAGTGGTGGTTGCTGCTGCGCTTCTGTGCGGCCCCATTCGTTGCCAATTCGTTGCGCTGTCCGCCAAAACCAAAATCAACGCCATGTCAGACTCTCTTCCAAACATCATAAAACCACCTCCCCAACTCCGACCAACCAACCCACCCAAGAATCCAACTAAACCCAAGGACCTCGGATCCACCCAACACCCTTCATGCATGGCCTCCATCTGCGGGCCAGGAGGTGTGTACCTTCTGAAAGAAAGCATCAATCTCGTCCTGCGTCAGTGCGTCCGTCTCCTCCACACGTGCTTTGCTCCATCCAAGTGAAATCATGAATGTCATGTCGTCCTCGAACAGCTCGTCATATGTGCTGCCGGGCTCCATCATCTCACCATTCTCTTTGCTCTCGCTGCCAAACAGCTCTGCGTGGCAGACATGCTCCTCGGCATCCACTGCGGTGTCATTCTCGTGTCGGTCTCCGTTCTCCGACGGGTGCGAGTCCGCTACGGAATGCTCGTCACCCACGTCCTCCGAAAGCTGCTGCGCACCCTCGTCTGCCAAACCGCTCCCTGCCTCATCACCGTTGGCTGTGTCCTTGCTTTTCGCCGGCGCCACATCCTGCTTATCTACAATGGTCGGCGCACCACCCAAACCGGCCTTCCTCCGAAGCGCATTGAAGAAGTCGACGCGATTCGTCTGGGTCGGTACGGACGCCCGCCTCTCGTCACCTCCGGACAGACTCCCATCCTTCGAACGCACACCGCTCCCCTCCCCGGGAACCAAAACTGGAGGGATCGGGAGAGCGCGCCGATCCAGAAGCTGCTTCTGCTTCCGAGGAGCACTGCTCAAAACCGCGGCCGCCGAGCTTCCCAGACCCAACCCAGCAGGCCCCACCGCTGTGCTCACCAGCGGCGAACCATCACCTTTCAGACTGCCTGGGGAAGGGGACACCACAGGAACCACCTCCTTTGTCGGCACCTTCCTTGCCAGAATCTTTCCTGTTCCTTGGCCCAGCTTCAGAGCCTCGGGACGAGATGCCGGTGGCCGATATGGGGAACTCAGAACCTGGGACCCACCGATCGCCTGCCGACCCTTCATGCTACTAGGAGGGGCAACCACATCCACCGCTCGCACCACCTTTTTCTCTCGGGGAACAGGGCCCTGAACACACCCACCGGTTACAGCCACAGAAAACAAACACAAACACGGAACAGGATCCTCACAACACACCACAATCCACCTCAACCAACAACCCTCTCACTACACGGCCTCCACCAAACACGATCAACACATCCTCAAATCTTAGGACTCGAGCACCAACCAGGGTCTTTGGAATCATCGGAATCAGTTGCCGAGACTGCATCAATGCGCGCTCCTCCAACCGCTCCTTCTCCGCCAAATACTGCAATAATTCCACCACAAACAATTCCATCCGCCATCAGAATCCTGTAAAACACAACCTCCACCAAGTTCCAGATCCTTCTACTGCATTGTTTCACCCCTCCTTCGCACAACCACTCATCCACACCCTAACTCCAAAAACCCACGAATTCCACCAAACATCGCTGGAATGCATCGGCTCCTCGGGTCGTAAGAGCCGCAATCCTGCACGCGCTCATCATGCGTCCACCGATTCCGAGCCCTCAGTGACGCACTGACCAAATTCAAACACACCGACGTCGTACCATTGGAGGGGTGCGAGCCCGGGGAGGATGTTGGGCCAGCGCCTCCACCATCTTCGGAGGATTCGGAGCGGAGATGTTCGCCAGCGACGATGTCGGTGGAGGGATGGCGGTCCCAGCAGCCGCAACGGGAGATACCAGGCTGCCATTCACGCCCGTCGGAGCCTCCGCCAATGCAGAGCTCCACCCTTCCCCGTTACCACCTCCCGCTCCCGCTGATGCCAACCCGCTCCCGGGGCTGCCACCGCCAGGCAGCCCGGGTGAGGATGCTGCCGACCTGATCCCATCCATCCTGTGTGTCGACGAACCTTGCCACGAAGGCCGGGGACTCGACACCACCAGGTTGCTCAGGCTAGACTGCATCCCGCTCATGCCTGCGCTCCTCTCTTGAGCACCAAGAGACGGAAAATTGCGTTCGAATGCCGCCTTCTGCATGCTGCTCGTCAGGCTCCCGCTCCCGCTCGGAGGGGCCGTTGGGAGACTTCCCTGCTCCGCACCCTTCTTCTCCCCGTTCTCCAGACGAGCTGCTGAACCCATCGAGGCCACTCGCCGAAGCGGCGCACCAATATCCGCCTCATACCTCACTCCTGACACAGGCCCTAAACCCGGCCTCCGAAATGCAGATGTACTGTCCGACTGCTCCGTCCGCTCTCGCTCTCTCTCTCGCTCCCTCTCCTCCGACGACGCCCCAAACCCTCCCAAAACCCTGCTCCTATCCCGCCCATCCCGCTCCCGATCCCAATCCCAATCCCGCTCTCGTCCTACGTCTCTATCGCTCCGATCCACGCCGGCATCATAACTGCGATACGTTGTACTGCGACCAAAATTGTTGTAGCCACGTGAGAAAATCTCCCTCTCTGCTACCGACCGATCGCTCACGCCACTGCTCCCAGCTCCAGGCCCTCGTCGAACTGCCGAATAATACGCACGATCCGTCGAAGACGAAGCCGGAAATCGTGGAGCGTCATAGTCTACATGGTTGCTTCCGCTTGTTGCCGCGTGCGGTTGCACGCGCTGCCGCACCGTGAACGTACCGCCGCCGCTCTCATCTGAACGACCACAACAACGACATGCTTTTAGTTTGTCTGTCATCGATCACCATTCTGCATTCTCACAATTCAACGCCCAATTCCACAAACTCCACGTCATAGAATTTCCATCCTTGCCATACACCACCTCCCATGACGAGGCCACACCCGATACAACACCCTCATCCCTCCAAATCCCAAGTCCACGTCAGGAAAGACCGGCAGACCGGCCTCCACATGCTCACATCTTGCTCACGTCGTCACGGGAACCTAACACACGCTGACGGACCCAATCACAGAAAACTCCCCAGCCCAACGACACAACGGCACTGGCCCTCTACACTCTGGAAGAATCCCCCATGTCGGCTCGCCTAACCCTTCCCGCTCACATGTGGACAACAAACATTGCAAAGTACCGCTGTCAAACGAAAACAGGGACCACCAGACGCCCGCCACACTGCACCTCCACGGGAACCACACACGGCACAGAAACACGCTCACCTTGATGATTCGAGGATGCTTGCGAGTAGTGGGTTGCCCCGCCAACACCGCCACTGCCGGCTCCTTTCAGCCATTGCGGGACCAACGATGGCTCACTTCTCTCCATCCCTGCCACAGACCATGATATGTCTGCCGGCAGGAGCCACACCGCTGCTTTCTGCTTCCCACCAACGCCGCCCCACGGACCACACGCGGCGCCCACCAATCCACTCCACGCCACGCAAAAACTCGCGCTCACCCTAACAGGCCAATCATCTCGCACAAGCACCACCCATGCAACGCGCAGCCACCATCACGGCCCGCAATCTTCCACCCCTCACCACCTTCTGCTTGCCTAAGAAACCCTAGTCTCCATAAGGAACATCCGCACCATCGCTAACGCCCACCGGACGACTCCATGGCAACAGCTTTCTCCGAGTACAATGCTGCGCTCTTCACATCCGCATCATCACCAGATCCTCGAATATGCATCACATCTCGCGAAAGAATCTCCCCGAATTTCCCACACGCACCACTCAACCTCAACAACCACTCCTCAATGCTCCACTACCATCCCCCGCGGCCTCGACAACATCACGCTGCTGGCCCAAAAAGAAACTGCACCACGCCCACCAGAACCCCTCGCATACGCCAACAACCACCACTGATTCTCCCCTCAGCTGCAAAGAAAACCGCGCCCGCGGACAGAATTCCGCAATACAACCTCAGCTCCTCCTAGACTCAGCCTGCCACCAATGCTCAAGCATTCACCGCCATCAACACAAACATTATCCTGCTCCCTTACCAAACCCTCACAACCCTGCTCTCCGCCACCATACCCTGTCTGCCACACCTACTCCTCCCGCAAACCCTAACTCACGGAAACGCATCCCCGCACGCTATCACCCCGCAATCCACCACAATGCCCGCCCCCCCTCGTCCTCCTCATCTCTGCAAAACCCCGAACGCGCGATACCACGCACAAATCCCGCGGCCTCCAAAACCCCTGCCCTGCGGAACCCCGCGGCACCAAAACCCTGCGCAACTCTCACAAGAACATGATCCCCTCGTCCCCTCGGTACTGCTCTGCTCGCCAAACCCTAGACCCTATGATCCTGCCAATGAGTGAATCCCGAGGCTCGCAGAGATGGTGGGATGGAGAGCCTGAGGGTAGGTGTAGGAGAGTTGGCGGCGATGACGATGGCGTCGCGTAGCTTGGATACAAGTTGGTGGTGAGAGAGATGGAGAGTGGAATTGGTGTTGGGGAAGGAGGAAGACGGGGAGCGCCTCCGCAGCGCGGCGAGTGGAGATTGGAGGCGCAACTTGGAACTCAAGTTAGAGTTGGTGTTGGAGTTGGCGTGGCCTTCGCTTGGGCTGCCTTGCTTTGGCCTTCCTTTCTGGGTTTCAATGGGTTTGGGGTTGAAATGGAACAGGAGCACGGCGTGGCTTGAGCGCCTTTTCCTTGGCCGCCTACGTGAGTGCTCCCAGAACCCAAAACCGTCACGGTTCGGCTTTCGTAGATTTTACGCTTTCGTGGATGTTGGCCCATCTGTAAACTAAATTTGATGTTTAGTGTAGTGGTACTTTATGATTTAGAAGCGCTATCAATTTTTTACTTTTGATGAATTTTTTTATTTTACTCAGGGTCTAACTTTCTGTACTGCTTAAAAAGGGTGAGCGTTATCAACATGGTTGGTAAAAATATTCGTCAAGAGTAAAAACTTGTAGCATTTATAAATCATATAGTGTGCCTACTCTAATCGTCAAATTTAGAGTATCGCTCCTTTCTATACCCTTCCTAGATTTTTGGGAGAAATGTAGCCGATCATCACATCACTTATGAATTCATTGGTCGATGCATAACTTAGGTAAAGACACGCTACATTCTCTTCCTGGAATTTATGAGGGGTATAGAAAGGAGCGCTATTGGGTCGTTGATTGCTTTTGGGTTGTGCTTTCTTAGTGTAGTGATTTGTTGTCTCCAATGAGGCAATGTAACATTTCTCTTTTTCTATTTAAATCTATTCTGTCATTTTCAATACTTTCCTCTTTAATGAAGTCTTTCATGAAAACTCTAGTGTAGGAAGTATGATGTCAAGAGCTTTTTCTATTTGGAGCAATTTGAAAAAAGTTTCCTTAATTGGTCAATCCATTAGCAAACTATTTGGCTTCTTTTTATTGATTCAAGTGTGTTCTTTGAAGGTTTTGCACATTCAAATGTATGGATCATAGATTCTAAGTACGTATTGTTAATTTCAATTCAAGAATTCTTCATTAAATTATTATTTTTTATATTTTGCATCCAAAGTATTTTATATTAAAAGATAAGTTGCCTTTTTTCCATTCATGTAAAGTTTGGTTGCAACAATTCATTCATTTGAGATTTTATGAATTGTAATAATGTACACTTATGTACTCATGGACCTTGGAAATCAAGAGAAGAGGAAAAAGCTCACTTGGAATTGCATTCATAAGATTCCTTATTATAGGCTTTGAAATCTTCTTTTTTGTAGATGGTAAACATAATTTATCTAATTTCAACTATCACCTAAATAAATAATTAGTATTATTTCTTTGAATGTGTTAATAAAATATAGTGTGAAAATCCTTTTTTTAATCAAGTCAAATACATTCACACCTTGCCAAATGAAAAATTTTAAAAACTTTTTTTTCACATTAAACAATATTATTTTTAACATATTTTTTGTTATATTTTTTTATGATGAAAATATGGTATAATTTTTTTTGACCATTTGAATTGTAGTTTTTTAAAAAAAATGGTTTTACAAAAGCGTATTGATAAGTTTTGAGCCGAGTCTATCATTTCCCAAGATTTTTTTAATATGTTACACCCTTCTTTTACCTCTGAAAATTGGGGTATAAGGAACTAAAATCATGTACACTGTGAAGGTATAAAATTTAGACATTATCTAAGTAAAAAACGGACAATATGAGAACTCAAATTCTACTAATCCTCTTAATGTAGAGATGAAAAAATCTTGCTATGAACTTCAAACATTTAAAAATATGCAGTTAATCAATTATGCCCTTAGCCAAGTGCATTGAAGGGCAATAGGAAATTGACACTATTTGCACAAGATAACGGTGAAAAAACGTATGTCTTTCAAATGAATTTGCATATTTTTAGTGCTTTCAATAATGGCCTCCTCGTGTGCGCACAAGTGCCATACACTCTCTATTTAGTGTGGTTCTTCATGATTGAACGCCTTCTCCAAGTTTGCCAAGCCCTAGAGAGAAATTAGAATGGTGGTTGATGATGCATGGCATGCTTTCATGGCGGAGTTGCGGACAAAATCCCCAACTACACATACAAAAGGCTTGTTTGTACGGCAGATGATACGCTCCGACAAATTTTGGGATAGTTGTGTGAATTTTGAGTACATGGTGTTGCCGGTTGTACATAGTCTTTGTGTATTTGACAGCAATGCTCTTGCTATGGGCGTTGCATGGAAGGTTATACATGATTTGGAAATCCATATTCAAGGGTTTGTCGAGGCCCCGTTCCAATTGGGGCAAGAATTGGCAACTCGGGCATTAGATGCCTTTAACGCGAGGTGGGGGCTTATGGTAATTGACCTACATTGGGCGGGAGCTATGTTAAACCCTTCTTTGCGAGGATGGGCTCCTTTACATGAGAATGAGCATTCAAGACCAATGTGGTGAAGGATTTTGCAATCGATGCTGTAAAATACTCAATCACCTATCTCTGCAAGGAGAGATTTGAGGAGCTCAGAGGGGGCAAGTAGGAGAGGACATTGGAGGGGACGAGGATGAGAAAGCTCCACGAGCGACGTAGGTCACTATTACAACAGGCGCAACGGAGCTTTGTCTAGTCCCCCCGGACATTATTGTGGGTCCATTGCCCCCACGAACTGATAAGGGCAGTCTGGCAAGCCAAAAACGAGTGAGAAATGGAGCGTAGAATGAGGTAGGGTAGAGTTTACGCGGGAGCGAGGAGAGTTCAAGGTTGGCATTGGATGCTACGAAGGGCGAGATTGACAAGGAAGGTCCCAGCATATTAGCGAGTTTCCAAGACATGGCTCCGATAATCACGACGTCGTTTGGTGGAGACGACAGGGCTAGTGGGTTTAGAGTTCAAGTGAGGAATTCCAGGATTGGGGAGCTCCCCAAAGTCGGTGATGTAATACTGAGGCGTGAACATGACTTGTCAGGCATGAAGCGTCCCAATGCTCATAACATTTGAGGAGGAAAAAAAAAGGTACATGTAGTGACCAGCGAGGAGCATATTGAAAGTAAAACTGTAAGTATGGAATGTGATGCATATAGGGTTCAGGGTGTTTTGACTTTAAGGTCATGTTCTCATGATCTCCATGTTAAACCTTTAAACTGAGCCGTAATGTTGGTGTTGCTGCAGTCAACGACAATGTCAAAGATGTATCAAAGACACGGCAAGGACAATGCGGGTGAACCCGTGGAGACGTGTAACATTGAGGATGTTGTTGACAATGCGCCTGATTGTAGCATTGACGACCCCCGCAACATTTAGGAGCAATGTAACACTGCCAAGCAGTGGAACAATGTGCAGGTGATGGAGGGATTAGAGACAAGTTATAAATGTTGCGACATTGTGGTTTTGGACGCAGCTATGCACGGCGTTGTTCCATACGACTTTGCTAGTCGTGAGAAGGGGGTCTCTCTCATAGAGGACATGGCCGTGGAGGAGGAAACGCCCGTAGAGGGGAAACTCGTCAATGTTCCAAGGGGTTCCTTCAGACTTGCAGGACGTACGAGTGGCACGTGTACTTTAGGTGAGCCGGCACTCGAAGTAGATGAGAGGCTGCATCGGTATTGGGCTAGCGGAGCTGGAATGTATCGTGATGCTCACTACAACGCCATAAAGGCGAGGAGAGTAACCGAGCGCATGGAGAAGTTGTTGGCCGGGCAGGATGCATATGCGGAGGACGTGAGAATCCGGGAACTTTCAAAGTTGCTTGCATTTACGCTGCCGCCACGTCCAATGGAGCCAATGGAGGTATCTGGTTTGTACCATCTGAGGAGTGTTGCATTGAGGGTCCTGCTGCCATGGAAGAGGGAGCATCATAGCGGAGACAAATTCGTGCAGGAGTAGGATGCAACATTTCCCACGGATGATTTCAAGGATGTGTTTTACTCGCTATATGGGTGGTGGATTTTGACAAAGAAGGTAATGGAGCCCCTAGTCTAGTCCTGTGTGTAATTTTGGCATGGTTGCGCTACCAGTGTTACATCCATCATGATTTAAGGTCGTATTTCCTCCTGCTGATTTTGCAGCACAATTTAGCAATGGATCCGGTTGTGAGAGCCGTTGTCTCGTCATTCCTTGAAGACATTGCCTATAGTGTACGTGAAAGAGAGGCCTTCAAGAAAGCCGATGAGCTAGGCGATTACATACAATGGAGACACGATGAGCAGCAATGGGAAGTGGAGAACTCTCAATACAACTGGCTACTTGGACGGCTCTTCGTAAATGCAGAGATGGTAGTGGCAATAGCACCAGTTGATTAAATGCGAGAGCATGGGTACAAAGAGGAGGCGGCACAGTGGGACTCGTGTCTAGTATGACATGCAATCACAAGGCTAAAAGAGATTAGAACGAGTCTCCCACCTCTTTCCTTCCAGCACAACGATGAATGGATTTTCAATCCTTTTTTCAAAACTGGTTATTCCATGGCAGTGTTGCACCATCAATATTATGCCATATTTTGAATAAGTTGTACGCTATCGTTGTTCTCAAGGTCCGTGTATACACGGTCAATGTTACAAATCTTCAATGTTACACATTATGAGTGTTACAAACCTACAGTGTTATATACCGCCACTGTTATATACCGCGAGTGTTTTATAGGGTCCGTAGTATTGTGAGTGTCTAGTCTAATGTATGGACGACCGTGTGGCAGAGACTGAGGCAATGGTTGTGCAACCACTTGTGGTATCAAGAAGAGTAGGACGGGCTGATCCAACGCCCATCATGCGTGTCTTGAAAATGGTGTTCGATGATGCTTATGGAAAATTCCGGACTCCTTCTTGCCCTACCTTTGGATTGTACAAAGAGCTGGTTGCACGTCTTTGCGTCAAAAAAATTTAGTTCAGTCGTGTTGTGTCAAGGTTAGGGCATAAAGCCTTAAAGGGCGTTTCATTCTTGCGGGCATGCCACCAGAGTCAAGAGAGAAGCTGGAGCAAGAACTCCTGGCGCAGATGGAAGTAGTAAGATCAGGCGAGAGAGGCGACTTTATCGACATGTTATGCTATGGGCGCATATAGCCAAGCTGAGGACGTTGTAGGACATAGCCTTGGACCGTCCCGCAACGTTTCTAGGATGTGGATGGTACGATCTGGCAAAATGTGGAATGAGGTTTCACAGGAGTGGCACGTAGCTCTGTCAACATGCGAAGATTGCGACTTGGGGTACTTGCAAGGTTTGTTTTTGCGTCCTTGTGGGGACGCTCTCAAGAAGAAAAGAGCGTTGATCCTGAAGATGGTGGGGGAAATTAGAGATGCGATGGCAACGAACGACGAGGGTTGGTAGCTTGGGGGAGACACGTACCCTAAAATCAGTGTTACGTCAAGGGTCTCGGGCCTTCCAGAGGCAGACCAAGGTGCACGAAGAGACGACAGTGTTATACCTTTCGCCCTAGTGATTCCAAATGCAGAGGAAGGTAAGAGGAGGAAGATGGTGTCATAGTTTTGGACCTTGTTAATCCGCTTGAAAAGGAAGGTGGAAGGGGGGAGGACAGTGTTACACCTTCGGTCCTAGTGAATCTCAATGCAGAGGAAGTTGTGAGGCAAGAAGAGAGTGACACAATGATTCTAGATGCAGACAAAGTTGCAAGGGGGGCAGAGATATCCTCTACGTTTTTTATCCATGGCATCGGAAGCAGTAATGTCAGGACCAACTCCCTCCCCCAGATTCAGACATGCAGCATTGTTGGCGTTGCCTCTAAGTGTCCGACGGTCGCCGTCATTTGCCATCGATCCTCGTACAACACTAGCAAAGGTACAAGATGTTCTTTTCTTCAGCATTGTATCAATTATGTGGTCTTTCGGCGATCCACATGTGTATCAAGGTAGGACGAACAACAAAATAAATGTTCTTGAGGGGAGGCCTATAGCAAGAAGGACGTACGAGCTACACACAAATTGGAGCTCGTTGGGGATTGGTGTAGTATTGACGCAAATGGATGATGATGGCAAGAAATTTGTGATTGCGTATGCCAGCCGGTCCAACAACAACGCGGAGGCTCAGTATAGCTTGTATGAAGTGGAATGTTTCTCTGCCATATGGGCAATTGCTCATTTCGGTGTTATCTTTATGCTAATGAATTTTTCTTAGTTACAGATCATCAGCCTTTGAAATGGTTGATGGAGTCTGATAAATTGCAGGAAAACTAGCACGATGGGCCTTGATGTTGATGGAGTATGATTTCAAGGTGGTTCATAGGGCATGTTTGGTAAATATGGATGCTGATGGCCTTAGCGGCAATCCAATTCCAAACCAAGAGGATGATACATGTATTAGGTGGCTTACTGAGGGTGAAACCGACCCGTTGCTAGGTTGGCATTGTTCGGTCTTTCTGGAGATATTGGCAATGAATGGAGACACCACCGGGGAAGCTATTGTGGCCATAGTAGATGAGGATGGAGGTGAAGAGTCTAGGAGCGCCAAAGATATCCATGAAGACATGAATGTGATGCAGTTTTTGAAGGATGGAGAAACGGTGGCTTCATGGTCTCATAAAGAGAGCGATCGGGTTCTACAGCGAGCTAAGAGGTTTGTGTCGGAGAGGACTTGCCTTATGAGATTGTGGCTAGATGGTACTAAGAAGGTAGTACCAGCTCCAATAGAAAGAGTGAAATTGATTAAGGATACACATGAGGACCTTGGACACTTTGGAGTACGGAGGACTTATACTCTACTTCAGATTCACTATTGGTGGCGTGGAATGCAATCCCAAGTGTAAGCTTTGGTGGCCCGGTGTATGGTGTGTGACCATGTATGAGCATCGTTTCACGCTCCGATGCCACAATTACAACCATTGCCAATTATGGGCTTAGGATATAGATGGAGCTTGGATTTTGCAAGTCCATTGCGAGTGACACCTCGACACAACAAGTATGTGTTGATAATCATCAAGCATTTCTTGAAATGGATAGAGTTAGTGGCATTGCTTGATCAGTTCAGTGAGGGGGCCACTTATTCATTTCTTGACCGTGTTCTGAATCGCTTTGGAGCTCTAGTAAAGGTACTCACAGACTAAGGGAGAGAATTCTTGGGTGAGTTTCAGACGTTGAGTGAGCAAGCGATGATTGATATCGTACTACTTCGAGAGATCACCCTCAAGCAGATGGATTGGCGGAGCTCATGGTGCAAACCGTCAAGAGGGGGCTCCGGAAGTACAACTTAAAGAAAGGACACCATCAGGATTGGGATTTGCAGCTACCGTGGATAGCAGTGGGCTATCGGTTCAGCAAACAAGTGTCCTTAGCGTCGTTTTCACCTTACTACCTATTGTTTGGAAGGCATCCGGTTTTACCGAAGGCCACTCAAGCAGATGCTGATACCGTGTCGCCTAACTGGGACAATCCAAACACGTGGGCTCAAGTGTGTGAGCAACGTGCAGATTTGTTCAAAAAAGTGATGCCTATGGCATTGAAGAACTTCTCCATTGCTCAACATCGGGGTACGTAGTGCTATGCTACAATACGGGAAGGTGGTTATCGCCTGCCGGTGCAGCGTTTAACGCCTGGAGACTACGTGTATTTGCAACAAACAGCGGCCACCACCTTGGATGTGACAGCAGGAAGAGTAATTTTGAGAGTTCGTGAGGTGAAAGACTCAAGGGTGTTAGTATTGGAGGGTCGTGATGGCAAGATGTGGAAGGATCACACACGCAATTGTGCGTCTTGCCACTTGCCACACATTGATCGGACAGTACACCCTGGTCTCTCTCACATCTCTACTGGATTACGTTGTCGGTTGTGTGGTAGTGCCAAATGGGCAGTCACTATGGTTATTTGTGACTTATGTTCTACGGGATGGCATTTAGAATGCTTAACTCCACCTCTTTTGGAGGTACTAGTGGGTCAATGGTCTTGTCCTGAGTGTTTACCACGTTGAGGGTCTGAGTAGACAAAGTCTAGCATTAAAAATGTGTTAGAGGCGATTAACGACGGGGCTGTATTTGCACCCGACCTACCCTTTGTTTGTTGAGTCTTTTAGCGTCTTTTCATGTGGACCACATTGATTCTATGGTTTTGAGAGGTTTTCATTTACGATCATCATTCAGTTTATATGTAAACTGTGTGGTTTGCCGGTGTGAAAGGGCTTTCAACACGGGCGAAGGGGGCGAATAAAGGGGTACCTGTAGACCGCTTACTACTTCTTGGTGTACGAGGTTATGAGTCATTTATTTCTTTTCCCTAAGTTTGGATTGCTGATAGTGTGTAAGTATCTATTGTTTTATTGTTTAATAGAGGTAACGGTGGTGGTTCTGTCATCGTTACTCTCGAGCTGTCTCTGACTGTGCGCCCTCACCTGATTAGTACGATGTTATCTTGGCACGATGCAGTTGTGCACGACAATGACTTTTATAGAAAAATAGAATATGTTCAATATTCCGAAGAAGATAAGCGCAGAACTCCTCTGTAGGCCAACCCTTTGGCCGCACTTACTGGTAGAAAAGAGAAATTTCAAAAATCCAAATTACAATTGTTTTACCATGGTATAGAAACGGCAGTAGTTGTAAATCCTAGATCTAAAACACTGGCTGATTGCACTGTCAATGTAACATTATTGCCCGCAACCCTAACCTTGATCCCAACGGATGAAACATTGCGTGCTTACAAAACATCGACAGCCAAAATCCTACTAGCATCGCATCCAATGCCCTGAACTTGAGTCTCTAAATATAACACAGGGGTGCATGGTGGGCCGGGCCATGGGGTGCATAGGGCCATAGCAAGCATGTGCATGTCGGCATTGGGATGGTAGGACACTAAGGCGGATGAGATACAACAATACCAGTCACAATCGGGACGTGGGCCGCGGCAAGACCTCAACCCGTGATTTTGGAACCGAAGCAGATAGACCAGTGTTCCCACGCTGGAGTTACCCCGCCCGGGTAAAACCAGACCCAATAGGGCCAAGGTCCAGTGGAGACCAGCACCAGCACGGCAGGGGCCCACCATCGATGTATAACAAATGACGTTCTCCCGCTGCCACCTGCCAATCGGAGATACCGCACTGGGTTAAACTGGCAAAGCCGTCACCTTCACTTAAAAGCGTCAACCACGGCACCGAACTGGCCCCGACCATATTGCAATCAAAACACGCAGAAACTCACTGAACATAACCATCGCCTGCTCCATCATCATACTCTTACACAGGAAAAAGGCCAGAGAGGTAGGACCCCGAGTGGGCACTCCTCTGTTTACCAGTAAAAAAAAAAACAGCTTTTTCAATACACACGACAGTAGTGGCCACTCTATTTGTCGGCCACAGGCATTGAAACGCTGTGGTCAAGCCTTGGAGTTGAGGTCATGGACGTGCGCGACCCCCACTTTCGCTCGGAATGCCACGGGGGCCGCTACGCTGCTGGACAAGTGCATACATTCTCTGCTTCTCTACAAGAATTCAACACTGCAGGCTCTCGTTGCTCGAGCTTCCTCCCTAACCCTACAAGACCGGTGTGGATTCACACGACATCCCGTACGTCGACCTTCCAACTTCCCCCTTGATCCACAGCAGGCCTTCATCCACCATGCGGCTCCATCACTGTAACTTTCTCTTCATCATGGGTCCCCCCATCTACTTCACCTCTCGCCGCTATCATCGAGGAGGGGACTGGCCGACCCTTCACGCTTCGTCCTCGCTCCATCACAAGATTCACTTCCGATCGTCCTCGGACTCGCTGTCCGAACTGCTCACGCCTGATGTCTCACTTCCGATGCTGCCCAAGTGGAGATGACTCGGGCCCCGGTAGTGGTGGTTGCTGCTGCGCTTCTGTGCGGCCCCATTCGTTGCCAATTCGTTGCGCTGTCCGCCAAAACCAAAATCAACGCCATGTCAGACTCTCTTCCAAACATCATAAAACCACCTCCCCAACTCCGACCAACCAACCCACCCAAGAATCCAACTAAACCCAAGGACCTCGGATCCACCCAACACCCTTCATGCATGGCCTCCATCTGCGGGCCAGGAGGTGTGTACCTTCTGAAAGAAAGCATCAATCTCGTCCTGCGTCAGTGCGTCCGTCTCCTCCACACGTGCTTTGCTCCATCCAAGTGAAATCATGAATGTCATGTCGTCCTCGAACAGCTCGTCATATGTGCTGCCGGGCTCCATCATCTCACCATTCTCTTTGCTCTCGCTGCCAAACAGCTCTGCGTGGCAGACACGCTCCTCGGCATCCACTGCGGTGTCATTCTCGTGTCGGTCTCCGTTCTCCGACGGGTGCGAGTCCGCTACGGAATGCTCGTCACCCACGTCCTCCGAAAGCTGCTGCGCACCCTCGTCTGCCAAACCGCTCCCTGCCTCATCACCGTTGGCTGTGTCCTTGCTTTTCGCCGGCGCCACATCCTGCTTATCTACAATGGTCGGCGCACCACCCAAACCGGCCTTCCTCCGAAGCGCATTGAAGAAGTCGACGCGATTCGTCTGGGTCGGTACGGACGCCCGCCTCTCGTCACCTCCGGACAGACTCCCATCCTTCGAACGCACACCGCTCCCCTCCCCGGGAACCAAAACTGGAGGGATCGGGAGAGCGCGCCGATCCAGAAGCTGCTTCTGCTTCCGAGGAGCACTGCTCAAAACCGCGGCCGCCGAGCTTCCCAGACCCAACCCAGCAGGCCCCACCGCTGTGCTCACCAGCGGCGAACCATCACCTTTCAGACTGCCTGGGGAAGGGGACACCACAGGAACCACCTCCTTTGTCGGCACCTTCCTTGCCAGAATCTTTCCTGTTCCTTGGCCCAGCTTCAGAGCCTCGGGACGAGATGCCGGTGGCCGATATGGGGAACTCAGAACCTGGGACCCACCGATCGCCTGCCGACCCTTCATGCTACTAGGAGGGGCAACCACATCCACCGCTCGCACCACCTTTTTCTCTCGGGGAACAGGGCCCTGAACACACCCACCGGTTACAGCCACAGAAAACAAACACAAACACGGAACAGGATCCTCACAACACACCACAATCCACCTCAACCAACAACCCTCTCACTACACGGCCTCCACCAAACACGATCAACACATCCTCAAATCTTAGGACTCGAGCACCAACCAGGGTCTTTGGAATCATCGGAATCAGTTGCCGAGACTGCATCAATGCGCGCTCCTCCAACCGCTCCTTCTCCGCCAAATACTGCAATAATTCCACCACAAACAATTCCATCCGCCATCAGAATCCTGTAAAACACAACCTCCACCAAGTTCCAGATCCTTCTACTGCATTGTTTCACCCCTCCTTCGCACAACCACTCATCCACACCCTAACTCCAAAAACCCACGAATTCCACCAAACATCGCTGGAATGCATCGGCTCCTCGGGTCGTAAGAGCCGCAATCCTGCACGCGCTCATCATGCGTCCACCGATTCCGAGCCCTCAGTGACGCACTGACCAAATTCAAACACACCGACGTCGTACCATTGGAGGGGTGCGAGCCCGGGGAGGATGTTGGGCCAGCGCCTCCACCATCTTCGGAGGATTCGGAGCGGAGATGTTCGCCAGCGACGATGTCGGTGGAGGGATGGCGGTCCCAGCAGCCGCAACGGGAGATACCAGGCTGCCATTCACGCCCGTCGGAGCCTCCGCCAATGCAGAGCTCCACCCTTCCCCGTTACCACCTCCCGCTCCCGCTGATGCCAACCCGCTCCCGGGGCTGCCACCGCCAGGCAGCCCGGGTGAGGATGCTGCCGACCTGATCCCATCCATCCTGTGTGTCGACGAACCTTGCCACGAAGGCCGGGGACTCGACACCACCAGGTTGCTCAGGCTAGACTGCATCCCGCTCATGCCTGCGCTCCTCTCTTGAGCACCAAGAGACGGAAAATTGCGTTCGAATGCCGCCTTCTGCATGCTGCTCGTCAGGCTCCCGCTCCCGCTCGGAGGGGCCGTTGGGAGACTTCCCTGCTCCGCACCCTTCTTCTCCCCGTTCTCCAGACGAGCTGCTGAACCCATCGAGGCCACTCGCCGAAGCGGCGCACCAATATCCGCCTCATACCTCACTCCTGACACAGGCCCTAAACCCGGCCTCCGAAATGCAGATGTACTGTCCGACTGCTCCGTCCGCTCTCGCTCTCTCTCTCGCTCCCTCTCCTCCGACGACGCCCCAAACCCTCCCAAAACCCTGCTCCTATCCCGCCCATCCCGCTCCCGATCCCAATCCCAATCCCGCTCTCGTCCTACGTCTCTATCGCTCCGATCCACGCCGGCATCATAACTGCGATACGTTGTACTGCGACCAAAATTGTTGTAGCCACGTGAGAAAATCTCCCTCTCTGCTACCGACCGATCGCTCACGCCACTGCTCCCAGCTCCAGGCCCTCGTCGAACTGCCGAATAATACGCACGATCCGTCGAAGACGAAGCCGGAAATCGTGGAGCGTCATAGTCTACATGGTTGCTTCCGCTTGTTGCCGCGTGCGGTTGCACGCGCTGCCGCACCGTGAACGTACCGCCGCCGCTCTCATCTGAACGACCACAACAACGACATGCTTTTAGTTTGTCTGTCATCGATCACCATTCTGCATTCTCACAATTCAACGCCCAATTCCACAAACTCCACGTCATAGAATTTCCATCCTTGCCATACACCACCTCCCATGACGAGGCCACACCCGATACAACACCCTCATCCCTCCAAATCCCAAGTCCACGTCAGGAAAGACCGGCAGACCGGCCTCCACATGCTCACATCTTGCTCACGTCGTCACGGGAACCTAACACACGCTGACGGACCCAATCACAGAAAACTCCCCAGCCCAACGACACAACGGCACTGGCCCTCTACACTCTGGAAGAATCCCCCATGTCGGCTCGCCTAACCCTTCCCGCTCACATGTGGACAACAAACATTGCAAAGTACCGCTGTCAAACGAAAACAGGGACCACCAGACGCCCGCCACACTGCACCTCCACGGGAACCACACGCGGCACAGAAACACGCTCACCTTGATGATTCGAGGATGCTTGCGAGTAGTGGGTTGCCCCGCCAACACCGCCACTGCCGGCTCCTTTCAGCCATTGCGGGACCAACGATGGCTCACTTCTCTCCATCCCTGCCACAGACCATGATATGTCTGCCGGCAGGAGCCACACCGCTGCTTTCTGCTTCCCACCAACGCCGCCCCACGGACCACACGCGGCGCCCACCAATCCACTCCACGCCACGCAAAAACTCGCGCTCACCCTAACAGGCCAATCATCTCGCACAAGCACCACCCATGCAACGCGCAGCCACCATCACGGCCCGCAATCTTCCACCCCTCACCACCTTCTGCTTGCCTAAGAAACCCTAGTCTCCATAAGGAACATCCGCACCATCGCTAACGCCCACCGGACGACTCCATGGCAACAGCTTTCTCCGAGTACAATGCTGCGCTCTTCACATCCGCATCATCACCAGATCCTCGAATATGCATCACATCTCGCGAAAGAATCTCCCCGAATTTCCCACACGCACCACTCAACCTCAACAACCACTCCTCAATGCTCCACTACCATCCCCCGCGGCCTCGACAACATCACGCTGCTGGCCCAAAAAGAAACTACACCACACCCACCAGAACCCCTCGTATACGCCAACAACCACCACTGATTCTCCCCTCAGCTGCAAAGAAAACAGCGCCCGCGGACAGAATTCCGCAATACAACCTCAGCTCCTCCGAGACTCAACCTGCCACCATCCTTTGCCGCAATGCTCAAGCATTCACCGCCAGCAACACAAACATTACCCTGCTCTCCGCCACCATACCCTGTCTGCCATACCTACTCCTGCCGCAAACCCTAACTCACGGAAACGCATTCCCCGCACGCCCGCGCCCCACAATCCACCACAATGCCCGCCTCCCCCGTCCTCATCATCTCCGCAAAACCCCGAACGCGCTAAACCATGCACAAATCCCGCGCCCTCCAAAAGCCCTGCCCTGCGGAACCCCGCGGTAGGTACCCTGCGGCATTAAAACCCTGCGCAACTCTCACAAGAACATGATCTCCTCTCCTCTCGACTCCTCCCCTCGCCAAACCCTAGACCCTTGGGCGCGAGGTGATCCTGCGCCCTGCCAATGAGTGAATCTCGATGCTCCCAGAGATTGATTGGAGAGCCTGAGTGAGACCAGAGGAAAGAGTAGGCGGCGACGACGATGGGGGTGCGATGGACTGCAAACTTGGATGGTGAGAAAAAGGGAGAATGGAAGTGGGTTTGGGAGGAAGAAGATGAAGAGGACGACGACGACGACGAGCGCCTCCGCAGCGCAGCGAGTGAAGATTGGAGCGCGGAATTTGAAGTGCAGTTGGAGTTGGCGTCGGAGTTGGCGTTGGCTTCGCTTCGGCTCGCTTGGCCTTTCCTTTCGGGGTTTCAATGGGTTTGGGGTTGGAATGGAACAACTTACCTGGCGTGGGCCGAGCTAGAGCCTTTACCTTGGGATGCCTGTCCCACCCTAATTCCCCACATTTCGTGGGTTTCGTTGATTTCAATGAAGAGTTTATCTATCTTATGTGCTTGGATTGAAATCTTGAGTTTTCCTCAAAGTCCTTCTTGAAGAGGAAAGAAATGAGATTTAAACCCGGGAAGAAAGGGAGCTTGAAGAATTTCATGTCTTTTCTTAAGGAGGAAAGAAATGAGATGTAAACACAGAAAAGAGAGCATGAGGAATTTCATTATTTCTTTCTCTGCACGTATGAAATGCTCTTGGGGCCTGATGAATGCAAGCTAAATGGGTACCTCGTAGTACTTTGAGTTCTAACAGAATTGATTGATAGTTTTTCGACACCTTTTCCAAGGCAAGTCAGCATGTCCTTGAGGTCCCAATTTCCAACATAAGACCGTGAAGTAGGGAGTAACTTGCTATCGCTTTCAGGAATTAAAGTTTTCCTGAAAGTGAAGGGGGGTGATTGTGCATGTCACCTCCTACTTTACGGTCTTATGTTAAGTAACTGGGACCACATGGATAGGGTGACTTGGTTTAGTTCCTAAAGGACCAAAGTCCCCTCAGGGGACATTTTGAGTTTGGATGAGGTACCACGTTCTCAATTCTAGGCATTATTTTCTGAGTTTTTTACATTGAATATACAACTTTTGATTAGCTTTGCGTAGACACAAATTTCATAGAATTCCAACTTACGATTCAAAAGTTACAATTTATTTTCACTTACATATACAAATAGCGCAGCAGTTTAGTGTGACATACACAAATATTGTCACTAAAATTTAGTAACTTCTAAATTCAATAGAAATTTGAGTTTTTGTCCATTTAAAAGAAAGAAAATGTCCTCTTGGAAAGGAAATTGAGATCTTTGCATCTACTGTACGGATTTGTGAATTTCAAAAATTTGAAAAGGATGTGATATATGCAAAATATAAAGTGTATTGTTGATTCTCAGCACATAGTTGCATTGCAGGATTTTTTAGGACATCTTCTACACCTCTTCTACTTATAAAATTTGGTGCAAATGTGCCTAACATGATCTTTTTCAAGTTAACATAATATATTCACGACCCGTAGTGCAAAAAGTTGCCATAGAAGGTGGTCAAAGTTTGTTGAAGGTGTTTAGTATGACCTCAAAAAGAGATTATGTCTCACTTCAAAGGCTGATATCTTTCAACCCGTGCGGTCAAACTTACCAAGATTTCCATCACACACTCTCATACAACTCTAATACAAGATCCTACAGTTAAATGTCAAACTTACCAAGATTTCCATCACACACTCTCATACAACTCTAGTACAAGATCTTACAATTAAATTTTTAGAAAAAAACATTTTGTATCATTTCGTGTTGAATGCGTTGAAAATGGCAGTTTTGGTGTGATTTTGAGGGGAAAATGTCTTGGTCCTCTAGGGGTTAAGAAAGGTGTGGAGAAACTATTGGCCATCTCTTCCACTTTCAGGAATTAAAGTTTCTTGAAAGTGAAGGGGGGTGATTGTGCATGTCACCTTCTACTTTACAGTCTTATGTTGAATAACTAAGACCACATGGACAGGGTGACTTGGCTTAAGAAAGGTGTGGAGAAACTATTGGCCATCTCTTTCAGAACTTAGGATACTATGGAGGGGCTTTAGCTTAACATTAGGTGAAATCCAAGAGCATTGATTGCCATGCATTTTATTGATGCAATCAATGGGAACGTGAAATTCTTCATGCTCTCTTTCTTTCTATATTTAAATTCCACCATGTCTTTTTATTTCCCCCCTATTTTGGAAGGACTTTCTAGAAAACTCTAATGTAGGATTTTTGCAAATTATCTCATATTTTATACTTTTGTTTGTCCGTAGAAGTCTATAACCAATTTCATTGATCTATATTGAGTGTTGACAATGATTAATTATTTCTTATTCACTTGCATTCTTTCAACGGTGTTATTGTGTTGTAGAGATAAATTTAATGTAAGGGTTGGATTTTGAAATGTTATGTTATTCAAAATCTCAAAATTTGTTACCTAATACATGATGTGTTCCCACAAGTTGAATGCAATTCAGTGGGTGTAGGTACGGAAAAACATGGTTCAAAATGGGGCTACGATAGAATGACCCTTTTGTTGTCCCTCGAGGGGATGGATAGAGATGGATGAAGTCATCACCATCCCGTCCTGTAGCCATGTTCCCCTACCTCTTCCATAGCCTAATTCAAAACTTAAATCCTAAAATTCACTAACAAGCCCTAAACCTTGAATCCAAATCCATAAACCCTGAAGTCTGATCCGTGAATCCTAAATCCTAAAACATGGAGGAATGGAGCGGAGGGTGATTCCCCATCCATTTCCACATATCTCCTCAAGTGGCAATAAGGGGGTCATTCCTCCCTAGCTACATGATAGGAGGAGAGTCAATATGATGAGGAGGTGGTTACATTTTTTCTTATTGCAATGATCATTTGCTCTATTCTAAAATTTTGAAGTATGAGATATGATAGGGGAATTTCAAAGGGCAAAAGTTTTATGTTGTGTTATCAAACCTTTTCCAATTTGAACCATCCTATATGCTTATCTCTAACAAGACAAAGTAACATTGAGTTTGGCATTCTTACATATAATCAACATTAAATTTTCTACATAGCTTGAAACATTTGTAATCATTTCAATGAAAAACATGGCGATTAATATTTATGGTACAACATAACCACCTCTGATTTAAAATTTAAGGTGGCTAAAACTAGTCTTATTTGAGATAAAAATCATCAAAGTTTTCCATATTTATCTTATAGTTTAAAATGAGAAAAAATAGTCTATTATCAAGAAGACAATGATATTAGTGAAACCACAAAGGGCTTTTGGATCACCAATTTGGATCACATCCACATCTTTCATTCTATTAATTGTTGTTTCATTTTCATAGGGTCCTATTAGTTTGATTCAAGAAGTTTGAAGTTTATCTAAAATTCCTTCTAAAATTTCCATTGAGAAGTTTGAAGACTTCTTAATGACAATGCCTTAATAGTGGTTCAAAAATGCTACGTCTACTAATATATACTTTATTACTTTTTTGTTATGCATTTAAGGTTTAATGAGTTATAAAAATCGACACGTTTGTCTTCATAAGCATTTAGAAGGTAAAAGAAAATGAAAGTATCTATTTGGAGTTTGAAATCACATTTGTAAGATTTTTCTTTGTGATATTGATAGCAAAATAGATTTATTTGTATCTAAAGATTGCATAGGTATAATGCATACATTTGTAGATATAATATGTAGAAGGTATCAACACAATATCAAAGATTGTCACATAAGTACAAAGACATAATTTTTTATCACTTTGGTATGGGATCATTGATTATTCAATATATAATCTTGGAATATCTTGCTATCTTTCCGTTAACTTTTAAAGGATAAAAACTCATATATCACCTGTATCTTTGTTTTTTCTTCTCTTTTTCTACTAGTTTTGTCTTTAGTACTTCTACAACAAGAAAGGATTTAGAAATTAGCCTGATAATTCTGATATGGAAAATTGAGATTTTTTTCAAAATTGCATACAATGGGTTTCAAATTCACCTTTTAATTCCATTCCACTAGGTAAATTATGCTACATTGTAGAAATATGCTTTGTTAATATATTTTTAATTTGTTGAATGTCATATGCACAATGGAGTTGGTCCTAATTATCATTGGATTCTTTTATAAGTTTTTGAAGTTATCCAAAAAGTGGGTGTCAATTTGGCTATTTTATTTTTACTTGATGTAATTGCTTAGTGAAATTGCTCCTTATGATTGACACCAAACATTTATTTTTGAAGGTTTATTGTCTTACATGTAATGTATCATGAGAACTTAAAGACAAATTTAACATTAAAAAATAGTCACAATCAAATCAATTCCATGTTTATTTATTGTACTTTGACAAGGATTGTCTTTCACAAAATATTTTAAGTGGATTATGATGAGTGACCATGACTACTAACTTGTGATCAAAATTGACTTAGGTGGGTTTCACACATGGACCATGTTACGAAGGTACCAAGTGCTACTAGCAATTCGATTGGTTTAAAGCCTCAAAATCGGCCTTGGTTGGGACCTTGGGGTTTCACACTTGGACCAAGGTACCAAGGGCATCTAAAATGCCTACTTGGCAATACTTTTTGGTGGTTTTGGCACCAAAAGTTTGGTCCCTTGAGGGAAGTTTGGGTTCCTATTCTTGCTCAGACCAAACTCTTGCCAAGGTGCCAAACTTTTTTTTCAATAAAATATTAAGATTTGACAAGATCTCAATCGTTAGATTAAATCAGTAACTCATTTTACCCTGAAATATTTTATCCAAATTATTTATCAAAATTTTTTATCCAAATTTTTACGTGAAATTTTTCATTTGAAATTTTACCTAAAAATTTTAACCTAAATTTTTTTGTTTCGGTGCTTGTGCAAGAATTTTTGTGTAATGAGCATTTTGACAATTTTCTTGATTTGTTTACCAAAACCGTGTGTCCTCATAGGCTCCATGGTTAGAGAATGTGAGAGAGGAAAATTTCATAAAAGTAAGACCTTTAAGAAGGAAAAATTGACTTGAAATTTGCCAAATGGTATGGCTCAGGGCCTCTCAACTTGGTACCTTGGGCTCTCACAAATAGACACTCCCAAACTCCAAAGATTGCATATTTTTATATTTTTTCTCAATTCAAAAACTCAACACCTTGGCATACTTTGGTCCTTTAGTACCTTGGTACCATGTCGATGTATGAAACCCCCCTTTTAAAAGACCACAAGAATGTTTTTAAATGACAACATCAAATTTTGTTGACTTAAACCTCATGACTACACTAATGATGTTCATTAGTGTTATGACACCAATAGTGTAACTACCCCTATGACGTGACTTTCACTAAATGTCAATTTGTTTACATTTAGTGTTTAATGTCAAAAAAATCAGCCTAACAAAATTGCTCATAACTTTTGCATCACAACAAATTAGAAGATGTACCATTTACCGATAGAATCTTCTTAAAAAAACACACAAGCTGGTCACCTCACTTGATAAAATTGGTTCGAAATTGATAAAGATACTTGAACATATGAGACTAGGGTCACCTAGGACTCTCCTAACATTTGTTGCTGGTGTGCTGCAAAGTCGACCTCTTCCACAAACACCTTGTCTGACACCCGCTTCTTAAAAGCGATAAAGAAAATCTCCTCCCATGCGCTGCGATATGATCCATGTTGCATGCTTGCAATACTGCCGACCACCTCCTCAGCTGGCATATTATGAATTGAATCATTGAATTCATATGCACCGTCGGCAAAGAGGTCCTTCACGAGCTTCTTGGTGACACCCACCGCACTCCAGTCTGCAGCTGAGAAATCACATATGAAAGCCGACCATGTATCGCTGTCACTCTTTGTCCTGCCAACTGCCGTCTCCACTGCTGTCCTCGCAAGGGTGAGCGCCACCCTCTTCTTGACCTTGTTTGTAAGCTCCAATCCCTTCTTCATGTAGGTTTGAAGCTGGTACAGGTTGTCGCTGAGGGACTCAATAGTCTGCTTCTACTCTAAGCAATCTTCCTCGGTGATGCGTAGGCGATGCTGCAACTCTTCAATCTCTCTGCGAACATTTGAGTTGGCAGCCTCTCTCTCTCGGGCCAACTTGGTGTCAAAACGGCGCTCCATCTCTGCAGATCGGCGCTCCATCTCCGCCAATCGCTCCACCATGGTCAATCTACTGGCACTTGCCACAACAAGCTGGCCAACGAGACCCTTATCCACGTGACCCTCCTTCAGCTCAACCACCACGACGCCTTTGCCAACGGCAACATTGGCAAAGGACTGCGCTGCCTCTGGAATCAAGCGCCCGGTGAGATGGGCAGGCTCCACACTACTTGGGAGATGGTCCCGCCATGCACCATGAGCATCCTGCACACATCGGCACAACCAATCCCGAGAAATAGGGGCGCCAAAAGGCACCCACTCCACCCTCTTCAACGAGGGCTCAACATAAACGACCTCTACCACTTCGTCCTTGGGATCTAAAGAGAGGTCGTCGAAACCCTGGCCGATGGCGTTGAGGTCCAATGCAGAACTACCAGCACCATCGCTAGGGTTCCGAGCATAGGAAGCACCTGAGCCTCCAGCACCCCTCTTCTTCTTGCTGTTCTTCGGCATGGTAGGCAGCGCAGTCTCTACAGTAGTAATTTCAATGTTGGAAATGTCAGAAGACAGAATAAAAGACAAAGAATACTATAGTGAAGGTTAAAAAAAGCATCTCGAGCCGAAGCGAGTCGAACCTCCGTCGCCACACCGTGCCAGGCGCCTCCCGCAGCACGCTTCTAAAATTGGTGTTAAGACAACACAGTTATTATAAAATCCTAATTTAATCGGCGGGCGGAACACTTCGGTGCTAAGGGCTCCTCCGAAAGTGGTAAAGGAGAAAGCATAAAATAAAAGCCTTAAAATAAAAGCATGAGATCTTCCTAAATTGTAAATAATGTTAGATAGAGCTATATATCGTAAGGAAATAGAGCTACAGACTTTGGGGAAACCAAAATATAAGAGAGAGAGAGAAAATAACATAAATATATATGGAATATATTGGCTATGGAGAAGTGTCTTCAACTCTGTGGAGAGTTGCCTCATATATTTTCTTCCCACCATAGAAGGTAAAGTAAACTACAAGCTCACTTTACTTTGAGCGGATATAGAAACATAAGTTCCTTTTACCTTATGCGGTTATAGAAACTACTTATCGTTTCTAAGTTGACCTTTACTTTAACATTCTTCTTCAATCTGGAGTTACCTCATTAAAAACTATTTCCATGGCAAAACCCTAAATTAGGAAAAATCCATAGATCTAGAAAAGAGTATAACTTATCGAGGATTTAACTCATGAAGCAATTTCATCCCTGCCTCCTGTACTAACCTTCTATATATATAGGCTGGGAGAGCTTTAGTCAACATATCAGCTATATTATGGGCTGAATCAATCTTCTTTACCTCAATTTGTCCACCTTGTACAAGATCTTGAGTGAACCCAAATATTTGAGGGCAGATATGCTTGACTCGATCAGTTTTGATGAAACTGGCTCCTACTTGTGCAACGCATGCAACATTGTCTTCAAAGATGATAGTTGGTTTGTTGTCTCGGATAAGCCCACATTGCTCCATGATTACCTTGTGCATGTTGCGTAGCCAAACTGCCTTCCTAGTTGCTTCATGAAATGCAATCAGCTCCGAATGGTTGGCAGAAGTGGGTGTGACGATTTGCATCACAGATTTCCATGAGATTAGAGCGTTATTTTTGAGGAAGATGTATCCGGTCTGGGACTTTCCAAAATCTTCATCAGATTTGAAACTAGCATCAGCATATCCAGTGATTTCTGGGGTTCCATCCTTGGTGTAGTGTAGCCCCAAGTCTTCTGTGCCTCTGAGGTATCGGAGTAGATGCTTCACTCCATTCCAGTGACGCACTCCGGGCTTTTGGCTGTGCCTGGCAAGTACACTTACTGCAAAGGAAATATTCGGGCGCATATATGTAGACAAGTACAAAAGAGCTACTACGGCTATGAGGTACCTGTTCTTGTCATAGAACTCCTCCTCCTCCTCCTCGCAAGGACGGTAGGGATCATTAAGTGTTCTACTTCACCTCATCATGGGGGCGGAGAGTGGACTAGCTTGGTCCATATTGAACCTTTTCAACAAGGTTTGAGTATAAGTGCTTTGATGGAGAAAAATACTTCCATCGGGCAAATAAGCCACTTGGAGTCCTAGGCAGAAAGTAGTCTTGCCTAGCAACTTCATCTCAAATTGGGTCTTGAGTAAGCTCATAGCATGCTTACAAGTGTTTGGGGTGCCTACGAGGTTAAGGTCATCCACATACACTGCAATAATAACAAAACCCGTAGCCTCCTTCAAAGTGAAGAGACAAGGTAGAGACTGATCATGTTGGAACTTGTGATGAAGCAAGAAGTCATGTAAGTGCTAATACCACATCCTACTGGTCTATTTGAGACGATAGAGAGCTTTCTGGAGTTTGAGTCCAGAATAAGATCCCTGAGTATCCTCTAGAGGGGTCTCCGAGAGGAAATCAGGTGGAGGTCTAATGTATATAGTAGCATCTAGTGGACCATAAAGGTAGGCAGTAACAACATCAAGGAGTTGAGTATCTAAAGAGTATTGTACAACCACACCTAACAAATAGCGAAATGTGCCTGAGTCCATAACAGGGGAGCAGGTGAAGTTATAATCCACTCCGGGTCTTTGAGTGAATCCCTGGGCTACTAACCGGACTTTATACCGAACGACATACCCTTCAGCATTTCATTTTTTAGTAAATATGAGTTTGAAACCTACAGGCTTAGAAGGGAGGTTAGTGACTAAGGGACCAAAGACACTATGCTTCCTAAGGGAAGAATACTCAGCATTCAAAGCTTCTAACCATTGGGGCCAGTCACAACTTGCTTTGGCTTCATCTAGTGTCACAGGATCAGAACCAGAAATAGTAATCCGTGTGACAAAGGTGAGCACAAAGTTAGATTCAAGTGGGGTACAAATGAAGGATTGATCAGAGTCAGGAGGAGACAAGAAATCACTACGAAGAGTGAGAGTGTTGGTCCGGGGCACTTTGGCGGAAGGTAGGACTGGGTTAATGCTACGCTTCTGAGGCTTAATAGTGACCGACGAAGGACCAATATTAGGAAGTGGATTGCTAGTCACCCTAGGGGTATTGCTGAAAGCATCAGGTAATTTGTTGTGCACAAACACATCGTGCAAAGATAACATCGTGCTAACAGGTGAGAGCGCACAATTAGAGGCAAACTCAGAGCAATGGTGACTATACTATCACCGTTTCCTCCGTTAACAACGAAAACAATAGTTCACAAAAGAAACTATCAACCTCCAACAACCTAGGCTAGGGAAAAAGAAATAATTACCCAGACCATAACATTTAGTAATTGGTCTACAAGGACCCCTTTACTAACAAATAAGTGATAAACACTCACAAATCACAATAAGTCGAGTCCATGCCACTCTTCAAGAGTGAAAACATGATATGGATAAGGCTATCGATGTGCAACACGCACACACCCTCACCTCATGACGTGGGAGACTCAACTTGAGAAAGATGAATCTCCCTCAACTACACGTGGAGGTCATCCGAGTTCCAAGTCTCGAGATCAGGTGTCGAAAGACACCACCGTTGCCCTAGCCGCCACGCGGCACTAAACCTAACCCTAATCTCCCATTAGCGCTAAGTCTTGGGCTCTCAGGTAACTCTACAACTCTCTAGATGGTTTCTACCCGAATACCATCTATACAAACACCTCCATGCGCCGATCCTGACAACTGTCGTGCACAAACACATCTTGCAAAGATAACATCGTGCCAACAAGTGAGAGCGCACAATTAGAGGCAAACTCGGAGCAATGGTGACTATACTATCACGGTTGCCTCCGTTAACAATGAAAACAATAGTTCACAAAAGAAACTATCAACTTCCAGCAACCTATGCTACGGAAAAAGAAATAATTACCCAGACCATAACATTTAGTAATTGGTCTACAAGGACCCCTTTACTCGCCCCCTTCGCCCGTGCTGAAGCCCCTTTCACACCGGCGAACCACACAATTAACGTAAACTGGAGGAACGACCGAGCATGAAAACCTTTCAAGTCCAGAAAAATCAAAGTGACCTATGGAAAAGACACTAACAGATCGTGTAGACAAAGGATAGGCTGGGTACAATGAGAGCCCCATCGTTAATCGCCTCTAATACTTTTAATGACTAGACCTTGTCTACGTAGAGTCTCAATGTGCTAAACAATTTGGACACGACCATTGACCCACTGGTACCTCTAGAAGAGGTGGGGTTAGACATTCTAGATGCCACCCCGTAGAACATAGGTCACAAATGACCATTGTGGCTGCATGTTTGGCACTACCACACAATTGATATCGCAATCCAGAAGAGATGTGAGAAATACCAGGGTTTACCGTGCCATCAATGTGTGGTAAATGGCAAGGAGCGCAATTGCGCGTGTGATCCTTCCATATCTTACCATCACGACCCTCCAACAGTAATACTCCTGAGTTTTTCACCTCACGAACTCGCAAGTTCACCCGTCCCGCTGTCACATCCAAGGTGGTGGGCGTTGTTTGCTGCAAATACACATAATCTCCAGGAATAAACCGTCGCACTTGCGGTCGGTAGCCTCCTCCCCGTATTGTAGCATAACGCAACGTATCTCGATGTTGAGCAATAGAGAGATTCTCCAATGCCATTGGCATCACCCGCTTGAACAAATCCCCACGTTGCTCACATACTTGAGCCCAGGTATCTGGATTGTCCATGTTAGCCAACACGGTGTCAGCATCTGCCTGAATGGCCTTCACTAACACCGGTTGCCTTCCAAACAACAAAAAGTAAGGAGAAAAGGACGCCAAAGATGCTTGCTTACTAAACCGGTAGCCCATGGCTATCCACGGTAATTGCAAGTCCCAATCTTGATGATGTCCCTTCTTCAAACTATACTTCCGAAGCCCCCTCTTGACGGTTTGCACCATGCGCTCCGCCAAGCCATCCGCTTCGGGATGATCCCTCGAAGTAGTGCGGTGATCTATCATCGCTTGCTCACACAATGTTTGAAACTCACCCAAGAATTTCCTTCCTTGGTCTGTGAGAACTTCCGCTGGAGCTCCAAAGCGGCTCAACACACAATCGAGAAAAGAGTAAGCGACCCCCTCACTAAACTTGTCAGGCAACGCCACCAACTCTATTCATTTCGAAAAGTGCTGGATCATCGCCAACACATATTTGTTGTGTCGAGGTATCACTGGCAATAGACCAACAAAATCTAAGCTCCACCTATATCCCAAGCCCATAATTGGCAATGGTTGCAATTGTGGCATCGGAGCGCTAAAAGACACTCGCACACGATCACAAATCATACACCGGGCTATCAAGGCTTGAACTTGAATTTGCATACCTCGCCACCAATAGTGAAGCTGGAGCAAGCTATAAGTCCTCCGCACTCCAAAGTGTCCAAGGTCTTCATGCGTGTCCTTGATGAGCTTCACTCTCTCCAATGGAGTTGGCACAATCTTTCGCGTGCCATCCGGCCACACCCTCAAAAGGTGAGTCCTCTCCCACACAAACCGTTTGGCTCGTTGTGAGACCCGACCTCTCTCCTTAGTAGACCACGCAGGCACCACTTCTCCATTCTTCAGAAAATACATCACATTCGTATCTTCAAAGATGTCTTTGGCGCCCCCAGATTCTTTACCGCCATCCTCATCTATCGTGGCCACAATAGAAGCTCTGGTGTCATCTCCACGCATCGCCAATACACTTAGATCGGCCTCATCCTCTCCGTGCCACCTAGCGCCCGTAGCATCTGCTTGGTTTGGAATTGGATTGCGGCTAAGGTCGTCGGCATCCATATTCATCAATCCCGCTCTATGCACCACCTTGAAGTCGTATTCCATCAACATCAAGGCCCACCACGCTAGCTTGCCTGTTAGTTTGTCAGACTCTATCAACCACTTTGAAGGTTGATGATCCGTGACTAACAAGAACTCGTTACCATAGAGGTAACATCGAAAATGAGCAATTGCCCATATGGCAGCCAAACACTCCCCTTCAAACGAGCTATATTGGGCCTCCGCATTATTGTTGGACCGGCTGGCGTTGTCCTGATGGAAATTCTTCCATCATGTAGATATTAATACCAATGTAGATATGTTTTGATTACAGCTTTCGGTTAGATGAGGTAAAAAAGTTTGGTCGTGGTGAGAACCACGGTTTGAGGATTTGGGCAAGTGTTAGCATGTAGGTGCTGCACCGTTCTTGTCACTGCTCAGGGGGGTAGGTAGCGGGTTGACTGGTATTTTTCCTGCCTCACTAGCGAGCCAAGCCGTGGGCCGCCCAACCACTCGACGGACTCGATCGGGTTCGAACCCGGACCGGAGGCGGCCACTGACCACGACATTTCCAGCCAACGAAGTCCACGACTTGGCGATCAGGTTGTGCGAATCAACACCTTTATACGTCCGTACCATCAGCTATCTTACGATAAGTTTTATTTTTATTTTTATTTAGTTATTTTTTTTATTTTACTTATCCTATTGGTTGGAAGGTCTAAGTTTTTAGTCTTCCAATAAATAAAAGACTAGGGGATTTTATGTGGTTGAAAGTGGAAAGGATAAGAAAGTAATGAAGTACCTTGTGGGGTACTTTGGGTAGGGTGACATGGGCTGGAGTGCCCACGTCTACTTGAGGTGGAAAAGTTGGAAAAGAGATTCCTTAGTGAGTGTGTGTGTGTGTGTGCGGGTGAGAGAGCGAGGGTTTGGAGCAGAACTTTGACTATATGTAGCTCGGCGAATTTTATTCGCATGGAATTGAAAATTTGAGGGTTTGTTCTTTGTCTTTAGAGATTTCTATACTCGTATCAAAAATTGAATTCGGAGTTATGTAGCAAAAGTTATGAAGGTTTGTTTTTCTGTGAAAACCCGAGGCCATCCATTGAGAGGCAGAGGTTTGACAAGCTATAACTTTTGCTGTAGTTCTTAGTTTTCTTTGAGATTTAAAGGGTGTATGCGTCTCTATCTTAGCTTTCTAGAAAAATATCACAAATTGAATTCGGAGTTATGTAGCAAAAGTTATGAAGGTTTGTTTTTCTGTGAAAACCCGAGGCCATCCATTGAGAGGCAGAGGTTTGACAAGCTATAACTTTTGCTGTAGTTCTTATTTTTCTTTGAGATTTAGAGGGTGTATGCGTCTCTATCTTAGTTTTTTAGAAAGATATCACAATTGAAATTCGGAGTTGTGAGCAAGAAGTTATAGAGATCTGAATGAATAGGGGTAGGCAAAACTTTGATTGTCCATAACTTTTGGACAGTAGTTTAGATTGACTTGAAATTTGGAGGAGTGTTAGTTGTCTGAATTAGCTTTCCAGAGAGCTATTACACTTAGTATTTGAAGTTTTGAGTCATCTGTGTCACTTGTTTGAAGGTTACAGCCTTGGTGAAACTTTTCCATTGTGTTTTTGAACACTTCTTTTGAGTTTCTTAGTGTTTTTGAACACTTGAAGACTTTGGAGTTGAAGGATGGAGGAATTGAAGACTTGAGGCTTGACTTGAAGAGAAGAGAAGATGGAGACAAGTGTGTTGTGGCTTGTGGTCCGATTTCTTTTTTTGTGATTCCAAGCCAGCTTTGGAGGCTAGTTGTATTTCAATTCTGTTCTTGTAAACTCTATTGCGGCGAAGTGGGGTTAATTGCCCACACGGTCGTGTTTATGTCGTTCCCACCGGTGAGGCACGTTTGCTGGTCACCGTGGGTTTGAATTTTAGGAGCCAATCTTTCGGACGGTTTCAGCTTGTGGTCTGGCCGTCCCGTTTTACCCGTCCGAAGCCGTGGTTTCTTATCACCCACCTTTACCCTTAACCCTTTAGAGCCACCACAGGATAGGCCAACGGGAAGGAGTTTGAACACTGAAGACTGAGACTGAAGACCGAAGACCTGAAGATTTGAAGATACGATTGGATTCCCGAGCAAACAATCTCCAGTCGCAGCCAGATTCCCTGCGAATTCTCAAGGCGCTCCCCTCTCTACACGACAGCGTACGCAATGACAAACTCCTTCCCGTCGTCATCTATTTGCGTCAACACCGCACCAATTCCCAATGCGCTCTAATCTGTGTGTAGCTGATATGTCCTTCCGGCTATTGGCCTTCGAAGTATAGGTGCCGATGCCAAGCGGTCCTTCAACTCTTGAAAGGCCACCTCTTGCTCATCCCCCCATATCCAAGGTTGATCATTCCTTGTCAACATGGTTAATGGCTTGGCAATAGCACTGAAAGTCTTCACAAACTTTCTATAGTAATTACACAACCCCAAGAATGCACGTAGCCTACTAATATCTCTTGGTCTAGGAATAGACATCACTACTTCAATTTTGCTAGCTACCACACCCAATCCACTTGGATATATCATGTGGCCTAGGTACTCGATGCGGTCGAAGTAGACTTTGCACTAACCAGGGTGCAACTTCAAACCATGGAGCCTCAATCTAGCAAACACTTCCATCAAGTGTAGCCTATGCTGCCTTCGATTTGTGCTAAAGACAACGATGTCGTCAATATAGCATCTCACAAAATCCAAGCCCGAGAATACTCGGTCCATAACCCTCTGGAATTTGGCAGGCGCATTCTTCAATCCAAATGGTAAGAACTTCTATTGGAACAACCGGTCCTTCCTATTTTTGTCAATGCCCCAAAACGAGGTCTTCTCCTTGTCTTCCTCTCTCAGTCCAATCCGGTGGTATCTAGAGCGCAAGTCCAACGTACTAAACACCTTGGCGTGACCTATAGCCTCAAAGTTCTCCTCCGGCGTTGGCATGGCATAACAATCCGACTTGGTGAATTTGTTAATCCTCCTATAGTCCCCGCACATCCTCTTCTCCGTCCAATTATCGTAGATATCTTTATTGGATGGCATAACCGTTGCCGATGCATACTCGCAATCCGGTGGAGCCAACTCCACTAGCCCCGCAGCCACCAACTTCTCCGTACGAGCGTGTATCATCCTCCGTTCAACGTCGCTATACTTGTACAACTTTCGGTATATTGGTGCTTTGTCCGTCAAGTTGATATGTACTTCCTGCCCCTTCAATACTCCAAGATCTTCAAGACTAAAGGCAAAACAATCTAAGTACTCTTCGACGAACTCGTATTTATCTACCTCCACTGCTCCATCCGCCAGGCCTATTATCGGTTTCCAAGTTTCTTTGGTCACCGCCTCCTTCGGTTCTTTTGGAGCAGACTTCTCCTTCTTTGGTTGCTATTGAATGCCAGATGGAGGAATCTCTTCTTCCCCCATGTGAGCCAAATAAACTGCCCCCTAATGGGGTGGCTTATCTTGAACACAAGATCCTACATATGGGATGCAGCCCCTTGTGCAAACATACTTTAACCATTCATACAAGCATGATGACCCAAGGCGTGGTCACTTAAGAGGGTTCGTTAATAATTAGTGATGTGATGGCTGAATTGAGCCTTAGGTTGAATCCAACCTTTAGACAAGCGTAAATTCCGCCTCAAAGCTTTGTTTCCAATGTTTTAAAGCTCCATTAGGTTCAATTTTGCCTTGTGAACTTGATTAGCACCTTAACCACCAATTCCAGGCCCAAGTGCGACCCTAACAGCAGCAACCAGCAGACAGGCTCCTCTTTTTATGTTAAAAGTTTAATTCTTCATTATCTTCGTGATTATGACTCCGTTTTTTACGTTTGTTTTTTGTATTCTTATTAGTTTTTCTTGCTTAACACGATGGCAGCCTTCAATTGATCATTTGACTCGACCCTGGACCTCCCAGCCAGCGACCAGCAGTGCACCTTCAACATATGATTTTATTCAAGATCATGCACCACATTCCTATGCATGTATCACATTCATTCACACAAGAATCCACCCCAGCCTTACTAAGAGTGCGCCTCCAACTGTGTTCACTTACTAATGGCGCTCTAATCGGTTATTTAGTTGAATATATAGCAAACCCTAATTCTACCGAAAAATTGGCAGCGCTTCCGCGTGGTTTTTGTATTTAGAAAATTAGGGTTCAAGTCATACACATGGAATTGAAGAGGTTCGAGGGAGAAAAGAAAAGGGGCTCCCTGAATTAATTTGGTTCACCCTCCATCCTTAGCCTTCAACTTGCTTGGTCAGCTCGTGATCTTGCTCCTCTTGTTCAGCTCGTGATCTTGCTCCTCTTGTTCAGCTCGTGATCTTGCTCCTCTTGTTCAGCTCGTGATCTTGCTCCTCTTGTCCAACTCGTGATCTTGCTCCTCTTGTTCAGCTCGTGATCTTGCTCCTCTTGTTCAGCTCGTGATCTTGCTCCTCTTGTCCAGCTCGTGATCTTGCTCCTCTTGTTCAGCTCGTGATCTTGCTCCTCTTGTTGGTGCTCTTCACTCCGCAGCCCGTATCTTCGTCGTCACAGCTCCGATCCGCGCGTTCTTAAGCTTGTTAGAAAGCCAACGTTCTAATCTATCTACTCCTAAAATCTTAGCCCGATTGGACAAGAACTCCGCTACTGACGAGGGAAAACCTGAGGCCGTATGAGATCCGCCACCGATCCTCCAGCTGGTCGTCCTCACTCCGCCGCCCGTATCTTCGTCATCACAGCTCCGATCCGCGTGTTCTTGAGCTTGTTGGAAAGCCAACGTTCTAATCTATCTACTCCTAAAATCTTAGCCCGATTGGACAAGAACTCCGCTACTGACGAGGGAAAACCTGAGGCCGTATGAGATCCGCCACCGATCCTCCCGCTGGTCGTCCTCACTCCGCCGCCCGTATCTTCGTCGTCACAGCTCCGATCCGCGTGTTCTTGAGCTTGTTGGAAAGCCAACTTTCTAATCTATCTACTCTACTATTTTCGCAACGATTGAATCACATTCCAGCCCACAGGAGGGGGAAATCTGAACCCTACCTCTCTCTCTCCTTCCACACACCTCTCTCGGTTTCCTAGCTCCTACCACACACCTCTCTCACTCTTACCTCCCACCCTTCGAATGAGCGCCCTCCAAGGGGGTAACCCCAAGACCCTTGCTCCCTTCTTTGTTCCCAAGGTCGTTCCCTTCGTCGTTCACAGCCGCCAATTTGGGTGGGCACATTAATGGTCACACTAAACAACTAGTAACTAAAAAGCAATAATTCACTAGCCACCCTTGCATTTAACACAAGTGGGTGTCCCACTAACCAAGGAATATCTAAATCTAAACTTTGATTCCATGCCACATGTGTGTGCATGATCTCAATAAGTGAGCTATTAGCTAATTTTCAAAGGTGCAAAAATCTAATTTAACCTACCTAAATTGAATTCCCCTTGCTTGGGGTAATTCCTAATTTACTTAGTGATTGATGAGGATTCTTTTCCACTTCTTTTTGGACCCTTTTGACTATTTTTTTAAGGGCTTTTAACGCCCCATTCTTTTTTCTTTTCTCCTCACCATCCTCCTTCTTCTTCTCCCATTTTTTTGGTTTCGTGATTTCTTCATCGTGACCGAATACGGTCTACAACTCGATAGGAGGTAAATTCTTCTCCACCACTACTCATTTTAATTCTTTTCTAATTTTCTTTTGTCTTTTTTCCCTTCTCTCTTTGCTTTTCTTTTCTGGTTTATTCCCTTTTTTTTTCTTCCTTTTTGGCTAACTACATAAATTCCGCGATTGCCCATAAATGGCTCTTCTTTTAGTGAGGGGAAAGGCCACTTGGTCATTTTAATAAAAAAACCACGAGCTAGTCCATGGGATAACCCATTTTCACCACTCATTAGCCTTAATGGACCCGACGTGAGGTCCATTCATCACTGTGAGCCGTTTTTGCGGCTCATACATGGCGGCCATCTGGGACAACTCGAAGAGGCAGAGAACCGACCCTTGTTCATGGGCACACGGTCAATATCTACCTTTTTTGTGTTTGAATGACCCATGGCAGTACCCAAATGTGGAGGTCCACTTGTGAAGGTCGTGAATAAATCACACCTTGTACTCTTTGCATCGGTTGCCCGATGTTCGCGTGGGAAAATCCTCGCCGTTTAGGGTTTGAAGTTGAACGGAGTTGTTGGGGAAGACCTCCTTTACGAGATAGGGTCCCAACCACAAAGCATCGAACTTCCCTGGAAAATCCAATCTCCTCGCGTCTTGAAGGAGGACTAGCATTCCCGGTCTCAATGACCGGACCTTGTTCCGTTTGTCGAAGACAATCTTCCTCCTTCGTTGGATGGCTTCCATGTTTTGGGCGCTCCACCGGCGCATCTCGTCGAGCTCCTCCAATCGTTCTAACCGATCGGCTAAGGACGTGGCCATGGACCATCGTTCGGTCACGGCCACTCGCAGAGAGGGGATCTCGAACTCGATGGGTAAAATGGCTTCAATGCCATACACCAATGAGAAGGGAGTAGCATGGGTGGTCACTTTGAACGTGGTTCGGTAAGCCCATAACGCGGCGGGGAGTTTCGTGTCCCAATCCCTCTTGGAATCGGTGACCGTTTTCCTCAAGATGTTCACGAGGGTTTGGTTGACCCGTTCGGTGTGCTCATTGGTTTGAGGGTGATAAGGGGTGGTCTTACGATGATTGATCTTGAACCGGTTGGTCATGGCTTCGATCACCTCGTTCAAAAAATGCTTCCCCCTATCACTAATGAGGATTTTGGGACATCCGAACCGGGTAATGATTTGCTCGAACAAGAATTTGGCCGCATGATCAGCATCATTCGTTTTCACGGCTCGAGCCTCTGCCCACTTGGTGAGATACTCGGTTGCCACCACAATGTGCTTCATCCCACTAGAAGAGCTCGGGTGCACTTCCCCCACATAATCAATACCCCACTTCTCGAATGGGACCAAGGGCAAGGATACTCGTAGTGGCATGCTCATTCGAAGGTCGTTTCGGGCATACCGTTGACAAGCGTCGCATCGCTTGGTGTACTCATGGGCGTCTTGAAATAACGTGGGCCAATAATAACCCGCACGAAGGACTTTTTGGGCCCTCAAGGTCCCAGAGAAGTGTCCTCCACACGCACTGTCATGGCAGGCTGAGAGGATCGTGGCAATTTCCACGGACGTCACACATCGACGTAGCAAGCCGTCCACCCCCCGACGGTACAGTTTGCCCCCTACTATGGTAAAGTGGCGGCTATGGAGGCGAACCTTTCGACGCTCGTTTTTGGACAATGAGTCCGGTAGAAGGTGGGTGGTGAGGAATTCGGCCACCAGATTGTACCATGAAGGAATGGAGGATACTTTGAACAAGTCCTCATCTATCAAGGCCTCATCAATGGGGACAATACCGGGTTCCTCTGAGAGGGGTGAGAGGTGATCCGCTTGAAGGTGCATCTGCCCCGAGCGGTATTCCACCGTATAGTCAAACTCCTCTAAAAGTAAGACCCACCTCGCTAAACGACCACTCAAGTCCGCCTTGTTGACAAGGTATTTGATGGCCATGTGATCCACGTAGAATACTACGGGGTTGAGTAACAAGTAGTGGCGAAACTTCTTGACCGAAAAGACCATTGCCAAGCACTCACGTTCGGTGGTGGTATAGTTCTTTTCGGCGGGGTTCAATTGCCTACTTGCAAAAGCAATGGGGTGGTCTTTGCCATTAAGGCCCACCGGTTGGCACAATGTGCTTCCCACAGCCACCGCCGAGGCATCACAATAGACGTGGAAGGGCAATTCCCAATTCGGGGGCCTCAAAACCGGGTAGGTGGTTAATTCCCCCTTCAAGACGTCGAAGGCCTCTGGGCAATGGGGAGTCCACTCGAACCTTACGTTCTTTTGGATAAGCCTAGTGATGGGCATGGCCTTCGTGGCATAGTCATGGATAACCTCCCGGTACCACCCTATGTGTCCTAGGGTTTTTTGTATCTCCTTGACATTCGTGGGGGGGTGTAACTCCACGATAACCTTCACTTTATCGGGATCCGGCTCTCGACCATCCTTGGATACCACGAATCCTAGCAAGACTCCCCGTTCTACGGCAAGGAAGATTTTCTCGGGATTGAGGGCAATACCGGTGCGCCTACACCGTTCAAAACTTTGTCTCACGCACGTGAGGTGGTTGTCCTTCGTGGACTGGGTGCTAAAGTCATCAATGAAGACGGTCATGGATTTATGCAAGAGATCTGAGAAGGCATAAGTCATGGCCCTCTGAAATGCGGAAGGGGCATTACAAAGCCCAAAAGGCATGACCAAATAGATGAACGTGCCCCATGGGGTAGTGAAGGCGGTCTTGTGATAGTCCTCTGGGGCAATGGAGATTTGATTGTAGCCCGAGTAGCCATCCATAAACGTATAAAGATCATGACCACCTACCTCCTCCAAGATGGTGTTGATAAATGGCAAGGGGAAGTGGTCTTTTTGGGTGTGATGGTTGAGTTTCCTATAGTCAATGCACACCCGTAGCTTCCCGTTTTTCTTTTTAACCAACACCATGGGGGATACCCAATCGGATATCTCTACGGGTTTAATGAACCCCGCTTGGAGGAGCTTCTCCAATTCGGCCTTGACAATGAGCTGTAGGTTAGGATTCATACGCCGCTCCTTTTGTCTAATGGGAGTAGTGCCTGAGAGAAGGGTGATGTGATGTTGTGTTACTGCCGGGGGAATGCCCTTGAGGTCTTTGTACGACCACGCAAAAATGTCCCCAAACTCGACCACTAGTGCTTTGTATTTCACCATCTCCTCCTCGGTCAACCCAACGCCCACCTTAATACTACGGACCTCATCCTGCTCATGAGAAACCACCATCAACTTCCAATCATCATGATGAACGTGTGGTTGTTGGGTAGGTCCCTTGTACCAATCATTCGGAACTTGGGGGTATGTTGCCCCCGAACCACTAGCTAGGATACCGGTGGATGTCCTGCGGAAGTGGAGAGATGGGTTGAGAGGGCCTTCGTCTCCCAAAACCTCCAATTCGTCCCCTTGCGTGCCCTCCACATCCATTCCAAACACCGCCGAGGGTTCTAGGTCATCGAGGAGGGGAACTAGGCTAAGTTCCAACCCGGTTTCCCTTCCAATGAGCTCACTCTCCATGAAATGCACGGACATGGCTTAATCCGCGCTCGAGGTAGGGTGCTCCCTCAACCAGTCTACAAATTCCCCGGTGGGAACCCACTCATAAAGGCCCGGTCCCATGCTTTTAAATGGCATTACGTGGGCCTTCGAGGGTTGGGCTCGATCCACCGCCTTGTCGGGCGCAAACCTCACCCGTTTGGGAGGCTCCTTTGATAGTACCTCTTGTGATTCATCCTCCGACGAGCCCATGCAACCACGGCATATTCCTAGCCTACTTGGTTGGATATGGACTGTAGTAGGGTTCTCCGGTGGACCATAGGTGATGTTTGGTTTTGGCCCCCCCCATTCTACCGTGGCATTGGCAATCCGCAACCAAGGCCTACCTAGTAGCAAGGGATATGCCTCCTTGTTGGAGTGCATTCGGATGACTTGGAAGGTGAGGGAATACTCTACCCCCCCCGTGGTCACTTTACAACCACTAATTTGGCCTAACGAGGCCTCCGAGCTTTGATTAGCCATGTTGATGATGTACGGTGAAGGTTCTGTGATGTCAAGGCCTAGTTTCTCCATGGTTGAGAGAGGCATGATGTTCAACCCACTACCACCGTCTACTAGTACATTAGGTACGATCTTGTCCACAATCGAAACCTCGATTTGTACCGCCTTAACCTCGATATTGGGGTGTGCGGATTTAACCCGAGCCGCCAGCCTGACCCTTGCCCTAGGCCTTCGCTTCACCGGGGTACCCGACCTAAGGGACTTCCTCATGGGTGGTGACACCTCTAATAGTTGGGCTATGGTGATGTCCGCTTTGAGGCGACTCAAGTCCGCCCATAAATCGTAAGGCCCCTCTCCCCCTTGCTTCTCGACACGCGGGAACGTGTTTACCTCGGGACTAGGGATTGGTGGACCTTCCCATGGCTCTTGGGGGGTGGACAAGGGTGTTCGAGACCTAGGTATTCCACGGGGAGACTCGAAGTTGGCTCGTTTAGTGCCTTCTACCGCCTCCTTGGTGGTATCGTTTAGGTCAGAGAAGTGAGGTGAATCCTCTTCTGAGGTCTCACCTTCCTCTGGTATAGGTGGAGGGGGGCTTGAGTACCTAGGCTCCCGTCAGCTAGACCGAGTCTGGACTGCCAATGCCGGTAACTCACAAGTTTTTGCTTCCTTGGTTGTGCTCACCTCGTGGAAAACTACATTGAGCTCAGTGAGGGAGGGGCTGTGGGTGGACACGATCTCACTTGACATGGTGGCATAGCGCACATCTTGTGGGCCTTGATTTTGTTGGCCCCCGTGGTTCTGCTCTAGGTTTTGTTGGCCCCCGTGGTTCTGCCCTAGGTTTTGTTGGCCCCCGTGGTTCTGCCCTTGGTTAATAGGGATGTACCCGGCCTTGGTATTCACCCCCATTGGAGGAGTCTGATTTTGGCGATGATTGTTGTAGTCGTAGTAGAGACTAGGAGGCCTAAGGGTATTATCGGAGGTGGGGTTACGCGCACCTCTCAAATGATCTTGGGCTTGTTGAGGATAGTTCCCTGGTGGAAAGGGCATGGGAATTACCTTGTCCGGTCTACGACATACTTGGGTAGGGTGATTACCCCCGCAGTTACCGCATACCACCCCACTTTCGACCCAACATTGCCCTGGTGCGTGTCTCTTGCCACACGGTTGATGGATTTCATACCGTGGTCTCGGAGGTCCCCCATAACCTTGGCTTGGAGATGCATAGCCTTGAGGCACGTAGCTAGTTACTGTCGGTGGTTGGTTCCTATGAGGAGGCACATACGGAGGTTGAGAAGCTTGGTGTTGGGGTGCTGCCACCGGAGTGGTACAAAAAAGGCTGGTGTGGCCTGGTTGACCACATTGAGTGCACCATAAGCCCGAAGCATGTCTACCGGATTCTATGGGTGGAGGCGTGGGGTTAGGGACTTGGTTCTTAATCAATAAGGCCATTTGGTCTTGCATGGCCTTGATTTGTTGAGCTAATTGATCCTGGAAGCCCTGTTGGCCTTGAAGGATTTTGTTCTTCATTTCCTCCTTCCATGTGCCCCGCTCCTCATGATAGGTGAGCTCAAGAAGGGCTACTGGTGGCCTAACGTTCAAGGGTGGGGCGTAGTAGTTCCACGTAGGAACTTGTGCGCCTGTGGATCCTTGGTTACGTTCTAAGACTGGTCCCTTACCCTTGGCATGGATGAGTATGAAACTAGGAATATGGTGATCCTCCTTCCTCCACATGCGCTCTTGGTCTCGATCCACCTGCTCTACTAGCCTAGCTTGTGCCTTGGCCTCATCTAACGATGCGGGGCAGACCTTCAAAATCTCCCTAATGGTTCCCTCATTGTTGAACCCTTGGATAAAGAACTGGGTTAAGGTGTCATTGGTGAGGAGGTTTCCCACGAACCTTGTAACCACCAGGTCGAATCTCCTAATGTATGTCGTGATATCCTCCCCTGGACCTTGGCGTAGCGCGGCTAGGGCTGTGAAGGCATTACTTTGACCTACTTCGGGTCTAAAGTGCTCCAAAAAGGCCCTCATGAGGCTATCCCAGTCCTGGAAGGTGTTGGGGGGGTGGTTCCTATACCACTCGTAAGCGGCATCCTTTAAGGTACACGAGAACCACACTAGGAAATACCCGGTGTTGGTGATGAGACAAGTAGTGAGGAGCTCTAGAAACCGTTCCACATGTGCGGAGGGGTCTTCATCCCTAGTTCCTCTAAACGTGGGCAAATTGGGTGGCATAGGCGCCGCCTGTAAGCCTTCGGGTACTACAATTGATAAACCCCTTGGCTGAACCAAGGAGTTGATGGGAGGCCGAACCGGGGGTGGCCCTCCAGAGGCCATGGTAGGGGCTGAGGTGTTGCCTCGTGGACTAGTGGTGTTGGTGGTGTTCACTGGATCAAATGCAGGGATAAGGAAAGATGGGGGAAAAAGAAGGGGAGGAGCTGGGATAGCCTCTAGCTGAACCTCCAAGAATCCTTCCGCCGTGTCCTTAGTGAGTTCCCTAGACCTAGTCCTTTCACTCGCCGGTTCCCACGGTGGTGTGAGGGAAGGTTTTTGGGACCTTGTGGCACGGGACATCTACTCTAAAGTCTAAGAGAATCTTGTTGTGTGTTGATGATGGTCATGTTCCCCCGAAAGATTTTCCATCCAAGGTTTAAGGGTCGTGGGAGAAACTACACGAAGCACGGCCTAATTCGATCGGTGAGTGGATGTTTCCAACACTCCTACTCCCGATTCTATCACGAGGATGGACTGACCCAAGACCAAGACCCAATTTTTAGTGGTGGAGTTTTAGCTCGATGAAGCCGCCGAAGAATCCTATTAAGGACTACCCTCCAAGGGCAAACGACAAAAAGCTAACCGAATTGAGGGATGTCTCCACGAGCATCACCCCGTTGGAAAGCTGTCCCCCAATTGGCGCCACACGGTACAGATCCTTACTGTGGGGCTGACCCAGACCTCAATTTGATAAAAGGTGGGGTTCCTCGGTATCTTTGGTATTCCCCCTTCCACCTTTTACCACCTTGAACTAGGCATTACCCACTAGGAGGAAAACGACTCAATCACGGGACGGCATGCAACAAGGTGTGTATACAATGTTATCACTGTGAAGAAGACATACCTCGATGCATCTCCAGCCACCCTGTCACCATTAGTTGAAGTCGACCGTGGACCTAATCGCGCTCTATCGATGCTAAGGCCAACCAATAACTCACATACAATGTTATAGAAGGGGATAACTTACCTTGAAGCAACTCCAGCCAATCCACTTGTTAGCACAAAATTTGTTGCATGCAATTTCGTGGTTGGCCAAACCGGACCAAGCTATTTTGCGTGCTCAATTTTGCGAGCTGCGAGCTGCGAGCCTACGGTTGCGAGCCTTGTAGGAAAATATTTTGTTTCAAATTTGAAAAAAGTAAGAGAAAGTAAAAGTTTAGTGGGTTTAGGGTTTGGTGACCTAGGTTTGGGCGCAATAAATGGGTGGACCTATGACCGTGCCGGACGGTGGAAGGTCTCAAAACGTGAGGTTATAGGGTTTTATAATTTAGTTCATATTTCCCTACCTGTACCTATGGCCGTGGATTCTATGGTCCGACAATAATGGGTAGATTGGGTATCTGTAGCTATGAAGCATTTGGTTTACGGGTTCAACGTATAAAATAGTGCAGTGGAAGAGAGGAGGAGAGGCATGTGGTAGTGTAGTTTTCAGGTTAGGGTTCAGGGTGTAGGACTCCTGGATTAGGGGAACTAGTACTTAGGGTTATGGGTCCACAGTTTTATGGAGCTGTAGACACACAACGTCGGTGGCAGACAGAGTAGAAGATGGAGATATGTAGGTTTAGGCGAGAGTGATGGAAAACAAAAGATATACGGTTAGAGTAAATGGTGTAGGGTCTCATGGGAGTCCTATACGAAGTGGTCAATAAAAAGATGGATTGTTGGATTTGGTTTAGGCGAAGTGGATAGCAAACACGGTTTAGGGTATTGGGGGAACTTCATAAGTTTAAGACAACTGACGATAGACAGTCACAAGGGGTTAGTGGAATAGTGAGAGATTCAACCACGTTCGGTTTAGGGACAAGCAAAATTAGAAGCGGCAGAGGGTAACTGTCCCTTCTTTCATGCAAGTGAAGAGATAGAGTAGACAAGATGTACTTCAAGCTGTGGAGGTGGCCCTTTTAGTCTCACCGTCTTTTAAATGGAAGGATTGTCTTCTAACAAGCTTAGCGAGTGGAAATGGTAGCTATACTGCATAGTATTTGAGGAGTAGAATCTGAAGAATACGCTTGATTTCATTCCAACTGAAACTAGGTGCGTGAATAAAGACATCTACCTCCGGGTCTAAACCACACACAATGTTGAATATGTAGTAGAGGTGCTTACAGTAAGTCCATGAGCCGCGTTTGCCAAGCGATTTCTTCGACATCTCTGTGAAAGAGAGGCAGTCGCAGCTTGGAAATTGACCGATCGTGACGAAATATCGGGAAACAGTGGAAATGTTCCGCGACTCCAAAGTGACAATGCAACCAAGGGCTGGAGGTGGAACCATTAGAATCGTGCAGAGTTTCCCCATTATGGAGTGAGCAGAGGCGCAGCTGTTATGGTGACGAGTAGTAGGAGCAGCTTCATTTCTTCGGATGTTTTTTCCGTATCGCTTGGTTGGATGGTCTGTAGGGTTAGGAGGCATAGGGTAATCGTTCAGGTTCACCGAGACGCCTTCACCGAACAATTTTCTAGGAGACAGAACCTCACGCTCAGCGAGACAAAACCCAACAGTTTCTAAGGCAAGTATCTCTGTTCTACTCAGGTTTGTGCCCATCTGAACTGGCCAGAACTGTGGAGGAGGTGGCATACTTTGAACCCACTTACGCCGTGTGCCCATAACACAACGATGAATGTCGTCGTTGCAGAAGAAGAACCGATGTCTCTCTAATCTAGTCTTTCTGTAATTGTCCATCAAGCCAGTGTAAGTAGGGGCAGCTGTTGCTCGGTTGTTCTGTACAATAGATGCCACACACTTCTTCCTTGTACCGGCTTGAAGAGCGAAACATTTCCTAGCAGATGTTTTAGGAAGCCTTGCGATGTGCCAGTCATTCTCATCACAAACGGTCTCTTGTACAGCTCTCACGCCTGGAACCCGGGAAGAAGTTCTTGGTGGAGAAGAAGGAAGTACTTGAGGAGCTTCCGGAGAGGGATTTGGTGATGGCAAGGGATCGTCAGCTGTGAGATCCACAATCACTTCATCAATGCGACGTGCCTTACCTCTGGGGCGGGAGATGCTAATCTTATCAGGGCGATGTGAATCAAATTCAGAACCTGGAGGAAGATCAGCTTTTCTCTTCAAGGATACAAACTCCTCTTCTCCTTCTAGGTGAGGATTGCGAGTGCAGAATTCGTCCCCACCGGGCATGTTGGCAAGGGCGGTATGAAGAACCTTAGCATTTCCTGTGTGCTGCGCGGTGCGAAGGGCAGTACGGAGCCGGAGTTCTTCCTTTCCTGGACCCATACCTGGCTTCTCACCCTTCAGGAATTGATAGTACGCGACAACTTGCATGAAAGCACGAACCATGTCGTCGACTGCAGCAACATACAAATCATTCCCTCGTTTTCCCGACTGTTGTAACCATTTGTTGTGAACCGACTCCGCCAAATTACAGGAAGGCATCTCGGCTAGTTCAGCTTCGCTGAGGTTCTGCAGAGAACGGGACAAAACATAGTTCAAGAGAAAGATTGAATTGTAAGGACCATTTAGAACAGCAAAGAAAAGCCATGCAGTGATGAAGACGTGAATTAAATAACAGAGGAGTTCACTGAGAGGAGGGACATGTTAGGAAATCTTGCAATGCGAGTTCAATGATTATATGTAACATAATCAGGGCCACAACTTTTGTATTGCCGATATCGGCAGGCCCAAAACTGATGGGGCGACTATCAAGGGAGGACCAAACAGCGGTGCTTCGGCTCTGGTGCACGAGCCGCCGACGTCGGCAATGTTTAAATGAATGATATGAAATGTAAAATACAGAATGTGCAACTTAGAATTTGTGAGGCTATCGGATGACACCAATTCAAGCAATTGTGAAAAGGAAACAATGAGAGCACTTACAAGTTCCATGAATCCTCCCCACTGTCGATATCGGAAATGCCAAAAAGATAGCCAGAGCTCTAGTCTCGGAAGCCCGTCCTCAGTTGATGCCCCGGAGGACAACCACCACGCCCTGATTGCCAGGTACCTACACTCGGCCACCTCCAAAGAGATGGAATTTTTATATTGCTTACAAAGCCTTCGGTGCTGATCTTGGAGGTCGCTTCGAATATCTGCCTTCGTATGCTTTTCAAGAGACTGAGCCCAGTGAAAGAGGCAAGTTCTTTCTCTGGACTCCATTGGAACGGCAGGGTCGCCACTACCGTAAATTATTCGAACAGCATTCCAGTTTGCCTGGGCACTATCCGCCATGAATCCCTTGAAATTTGGACTGAGAAGGTCATGTCTGCTACAAACTGCATTCAGATTCCGCCAGAACACTATCTGAGCTGCCACATCTTCGGACTGCATATCGCAAATAGCAATGGTCATGACCCGACAGTAAGTAGAGTCGTACACATGGCAAGCCATTGTGGTCCAAGATTTGACACGTTTGACGTGGTCAAACATCATCCAGGAGTCTCCTAAATCACCCCCTTGTAGCATTCGCTTCACTAAATCAACTCCACTCCCAGGACCAACCTCGGCCATCTTGAAAATGAAGACTTTATCAGAGTCTGTTCCTTGACCAGGGAAACGATTCTCCTGTATGAAGGCCCAGTTGCTTGACCCCCTCAGCTTGGTGATGCTGTCCATGACACCGAATCGGCGAAGGTAACGGAAAGTTGTCACCTCATTCCAAATGCTAGGAGAGGACATCAGTTTGAACTTGTCCAAGACGGGGACAAGTTCTTCCAAAGGCAATGTTCTCTGTGGCACGCCATCAGGGCATAAGAGTAATTCCCCAAGGAACTCCTTGCTAGCTTCGAGGACAATAGAGGAATTTGTTCCAGCCGGAGTTCGTTCCACCTGGTCGCCAATGAGGCAACGAAGCTTTGCCGAGGAATCCCTGTAGTTCCCTTTCTTCACAGCATGACCATGTGAACCCAAGTGAATACAAGCTCGGGTCACATGGCTTTCACCAAGAACGTAATATATCTTTGCCGGGCAACAACCATAACAGGTTGGCGGAACGTGACACACAGCGCAGACAACAGTAGAATGAAGAGGAGGGTCACAGCCAGGCACAAAAGGTGATGCAGAATTCCCCTCCCACTCAGTTTCATTAACTGAGGACGACCTGTTTGGACGCTTTAAAAAATCACAGGAATTATTGGCGCACTTCAACTCGCCAAGACATGAAGACATTCGAAAGGTGAGGTGAAACTCAGATTTGATGTGCGAAGTGGCAGTTCGCGTCCAAGCGTGGCCGTCATCCCGTTTATCCATTCCATGTAGGTGCCCAGCCTTTGTAGAGGGAAGATACTTTCCTAGAGGGGGTAGTTCAAAGATGACATCTCCATCGAAATCTGGAGGGAGAAAATCAACCTTGCGTACTGGAATGGAATTGTAATCTAGTTTTGACAAAACAGACTTCGAGCCACGTCGGCTGCTAAAAAGTCGGAGATACTGGACGATACTATCGGAAGGAGGAAGAGGGGGTTTAAGATTGGCTGGACCAACACGCTGAGACGGTGTGGACTGAGAAACATGGATTGCCGAGTTCAAAACGGAAGCACTAGGAACGGTAGCATAAGGGATGCAGTCGCTGTCGGAATCGTCACTTAGAACGACTACTCCTTCATCAGGTGGCTCTAGTTTAACCTTCCGGAGAAGTGGTGTCACATCAGAACAGCGACCAGGTGTCAAGTTGGACGAATCGATATCAGGTGCTATATCCACAGTTCCATATACTCGATAGTTTCCACGGGCCAGGAGCCAAGTCTTTGTACCATCAACAGAGGAAGGCATCTGAGCAACTGTATGGCTGACCTCGTTTGTGACGGGGTCAAGAACATCCATATCAACATGGACACTATGTTCCAAGAAATGGAAACGAGAGGCCAAACGACTTTCAGAAACTGTAGCAAACCCATCTTCTAAAGCAGGAAAAGAAATGGGTAAAGCTTGACCAGCAGCCCGAATGAGAACAGATCCACAGTTCAGAACATGTGATGCAGCCATGTAATACAAGAGATTTGGTGAAGAGATTCAAAAGAAGGCAGAGGCTGCTGAGGCTAAGGATGCAGAATTATGTGAAGCCTGAAAATGGCAAGATCTTTGGAGAGGACGGAATATAGAGTAAATATAAGTTTAGAGAATGCCAAAAGTACAAGGGAGACGAAGTTCAACTAATTCCGTCGAGTGATTATGATATGCCGCTGTTGAACTGTGGTATCAGAGGTTGAATCATAAAATCCGTGAAGAGTACACTGTTTCAAAATATGTCTCGTAGGAGCACTAATGAGCGATATAGTGGATTCAAGTATTTTAAAAAGGAGGCCGTCAATATTCATCTCAGGTTGCAGCCTAAATATCCAATAGTTAAAAGAATGGCGGCGAACTCAATTTATTTCATAAAAGTACCAGCTCAGTTAGCACAGTGACCGATGCAAACCAAATTCAGTGAATCAATGATCGTGGGTTCTACCGGGGATTTCGGCTTGGCGATTAGTATTAAGTGCCAGATTAATGGACTTGTCAGATTTATCGGTGGCGGTCGCTATTCAGGATCAGAATGAGTAGGGGGTCTCGACTAGAAAGGAGGGGTGAACTTGACAAATTTGGGGAATTGCAATTCAAGGGCTATGCCGAAGAGACGCAGAAAACAAACATTTTTCTTTACGGATAGAAAGCAACTGAAACGATCTAGGCAGATAAGGGCGATGAGATCGAGCAATAGGTTGGCAAATGTTGGGGACACAGCAAAAGTACTTGAGTTTGAAGGGACAGGGAAGGGCAGAGTGGGGGAGGGAGGAGCTAGTTCGATTGAGCTTCAGAGATTGTTAGAAAGCAATATAGTAAAAGGTGGTAGTCTGGCGGGGAGCCACAGTGGTAGTCCAAGTGAGGATGGTGTTGGTGAATGCAGCAGTGCCGATGAGACGGGGCAAGGTTTGTGGAACTGACTGCTTGCAAGTGCACAAAGTTTCTTATGACTGCAGACAATTTGCTCACTCAATCAAGTCGAAATGAGAGCTGTTACACGCGTTGTTTCGGTCGTTCTCTTTTACCATAAATCCCAATCGGGGTGATGAATGCTGTAGAGTCATAGGGTTTCAGATCAACGCTCTTACCCTTCGTGCTAGTATCTGTGATCGTCCTGCTGCGTCGTAAGAGATGAATCGGCTATCTGAATCAAAGTGGCCGTCATAGTTTTGCTTGCTTAAACTGTGTTGACGTGATCGCAGAAGAACGAGATCTTCATAGTCTGGCGATAGAGGAAGCCAATGGTGGGGGGAGCTCGCCGGTCATCATTGAGGGTTTGTAACTATTGTCTATGTATTTTGTTAGTGTCATGTTTCCAGATTTGGTCACGACTGAGGTGTCCAGGCTTGAGGAGTCGTTTCATATCTCGAAAGTAGTTATGCATGCTCAAACTGTGCTCTCCTGAATTCAGAAGAACGTGATCCTAATAGTTTCGCGATGGAGGGCGCCGATTTTCGAAGCAGCTTGCCGGCCGTCATCGACGGTATGTAAATCCTGTCGCTTTTCATCTCATTGTCATGTTTTCAGATAAGGTCTTGAGTGTGGACTTGTCACTTGCAAGCTGAGTGAAACGAGTTAGAACTTAGTATAGTCGAAGTCGATTGATTTCACGGAAGTAGGGTTAGCAGAGGTCGCGGCGCCAACAGGAAGCTGTCAATGTCGGCAGCTCCCAGATGGACACTCTTAGCGCGAGAGGGCCACCACCTGGAGGCTGCCGACATCGGCAGTCCCTTGCTGGCGTCACGACCGTTGCTGGTAGCGGCGCCAACATGAGGCTGCCGATGTCGGCAGCTCCCAAGTGTGGTCACTCTTAGCGCGAGAGGGCCACCACCTGGAGGCTGCCGACATCGGCAGTCCCTTGATGGCGACGCGACCGTTCCTGGTAGCGCGAGAGGGCTACCACTTGGAGGCTGCCGACATCGGCAGCCCCTTGCTGGCGACGCGACCGTTGCTGGTAGCTGCGCCAGCATGGGGCTGCCGACGTCGGCAGCTCCCAAGTGTGGACACTCTAAGCGCGAGAGGGCTACCACTTGGAGGCTGCCGACATTGGCAGCCCCTTGCTGGCGACGCGACCGTTGCTGGTAGCTGCGCCAGCATGGGGCTGCCGACGTCGGCAGCTCCCAAGTGTCGACACTCTAAGCGCGAGAGGGCTACCACCTGGAGGCTGCCGACATCGGCAGCCCCTTGCTGGCGACGCGACCGTTGCTGGTAGCTGCGCCAGCATGGGGCTGCCGATGTCGGCAGCTCCCAAGTGTGGACTCTCTTAGCACGAGAGGGCCACCACCTGGAGGCTGCCGACATTGGCAGCCCCTAGCACACACATATTGGGATCAAATTTTGTATTGAAGAGTCCTGTGAGCATGGTTTAGGTCACTAGTTTTATCGTCGATATTTTAGGAGGCTTGACAGAATATCACTGGGCGCTCGCCGGTAAAGTTGGGTGGAATGTTTACCAGCATTGACTCCATTGCTCTCGAGCAGTTTGGACCCCCCATGGTTCAAATCGAATTGACAAGATGCTGGTTCGGTGCCAACTTCATAGATCACTCCTTCCGTGTTGATTGTTGGTGTCATGTGCCGCTTTGCTTGATCGGACTTTGGAATTTGTATTTTATGGTAACATGGGTTTTTCATAAGGCGTCGAGGTATGAACTTGTTCCTTCAGGATTGGTGATATTCACTTTATTCAACAAACTTAATGAGTTTAGGCCGTGATCGAACTCCAGATGATAATGGCCTAAACCAGAGAAGTTTAGGCCCTAACTAAAGATGTTATCCTTTCTGCTATGAGTCACATTGATCACTGATAATTAGTTATTGTCTGGATTTGGTTAGAAGAATGCACCACGACGATAATAGAGTTACTGTTGATGAGAGCCTTTGTTCATTCAGTTTGTAAGTTCTCCGAATCGCTGCTACCTTCTTAGAGCATATTATCGTCATCTAGGGTTTAGGTTCAAACTGAAGATCTGATCCTCACTGCTATGAGTTGCATTGAGCACTGAAAACTAGTACTCGTCTGGGTTTGGTTAGTGGAATGCACCATGACAAAATAAGAGTTACTTTTGATAAGAGCCGTTGTTCATTCAGTTTGTAAGTTCTCCTAATCACTTCTACCTTCTTAGAGCATATTATCGTCATCTAGGGTTCAGGTTCAAACTGAAGATCTGATCCTCACTGCTGTGAGTTGCATTGAGCACTGATAATTTGTCCTCGTCTGGGTTGGGTTAGTGGAATGCACCACGATGAAATTGGAGTTACTTTTGATAAGAGCCGTTGTTCATTCAGTTTGTAAGAAGTTCTCCCAATCGCTGCTAATTTCGTAGAGCTTATTATGGTCTTCTAGGGTTAACTGCGCCTGCGAGCGATTTCAGAAGTTCGAAATGCATTGCATTTGTGTTTGACCCAAAACCCATGTCTTTCAACAAGACCCGATTACATGGCAACCGGAGAGGGCAACGACCGGCGCAGTATGGAGACAGGGAATGAAGAACCCCTTGGGAGCGGACAAGACGTGGTGGAGGGTAAGTGCACTAGTTCCATTGTCAAAATTTTCACGATTCGAATCTCAATGTTAGTGTCAAGCATTCGATTTATCGTGACAAAGCTCCCGCCGATGGGCTGCCGACATCGGCAGCTCCAAAGTGCGGGCACTTTCCTAGCGGGAAGCACTCGCACTCCAGAGCTGCCGATGTCGGCAGCCCCTCGGGAGGCGGAGCTGACCATAATGTCAGCCTGGCTGCCGCAGGGTTGTTTAAATTGACAGCTAGTTCGACGATATTCGAGTCAGTGTCTGCTCGTCCTCGTCAGTGTCTGCTCGACCTGACACACTCTCGTTCGAGCATTCCAATGAGTGCGAGTCCCCTACTGCACACAACTTTCCATTCTAAGCTGCCGTCTTTGATTGTCAACCTGACCGCACGAGGAAGCCTTACTATGTGACTTTAATTAAACCATGAAATGTCAGTCTTGACAGGGGCGCATTTCACTCCGCAGAATACAAAAAATGTAGTACCTTTGGATTGAGGATTCATCAACTTTCATCTTTCATAAGGAGGTCATTTCAATAGATTACCTTGTCATGTTCAAATACGACACCTTACATGTAGAATACTATGGCCTTGTGACGTTTTAGGGGTTATTTGACATATTCATGTCAACTTCCAAGGGTTGTTTGTGAGAGGGATAACCTGTATTGGCTCATGGATCACCTGTATTGGACGTACTGGATGTTGAAGGATTAAGGGATCACCTGTATTGAATCCGTGAGCCATGAACACCCATTCAGTATATTATTATCAGCTTATTCGTCAACTCGTCAACTCGTCAACTCGTCAACAGCTTATTCGTCAACAGCATATTATTATCAGCTTATTGAGGAGTTGACGACGAACAACTTGTTGTCGAGAAGGGCGGAGTCGTAGAGCTCCAGTAAGATATTCATGGACAATATCTGGCGCCATTGATTGCTCTCGGCAGTCGTCCCTGCATCTGATCACGTTCAGGTTATTGATTACACCTGAATACCGAAAGAATATCACGATATCACCTGACCAACGAGGGGTCATGTGTTGATTAATGAATGGACTGATAATCTTCAACATGAGATGATATTTACTCAAAATAGGTACGGGATAAAATAGGTACGGGATCAACCTGCATTGCACTTGGCCCGGGGATTGTTCAGTGGGGCGACAGATTTCCACGAGTACAGTTGTATGTCATGTCTCGTACAGTTAAAATGAACCACAACTGCATGCATTGTCATGTCTCGACCGCTCCTTTGCCGAGGGGCTGCCGACATCGGCAGGAGGAGCAGTCTGAGGCAGGAGGAGCTGACAGCCTGGATGTGGTGGGGCTGTTTAAATGAACATTGTCTCCGAGAAGATTTGGACATCGGTGACGCTCAATTGCATGAGCTTTTTGGTTGCATGACGCTCAATTGCATGAGCTTCAAATAATTTGTTCTCATTTGCTTCGATATTGATGATTAGCTTCAGAGGAGGGAGAGGAGATTGCTAGTGCTGGGGCTTATGGTGGATCATCTCAACGGTCGCAACCGCATATTTTTATGGCAGGTACTGACGATGCTGTTTAAATTATGGATTTATTTCTGAATTGCAGTCTGACCTCATTTTATTAGGTTCGGAGGTTGGGGAGGTTGCTGATCGCATTAATGCTCCGGTCAACGACTTTCCGGTTGAAGATGACGTGCTTGAAAATAGTGTTCTTGGTGTTGAGATGTCAGCGGAGGAGCTCAGTAGAGAAATGGATAAGTTGGTGGTTATGGAGTCCGCTAATACAAGTCTTGTCCTTGACGAACTTCGGTTCAAACCAAGGAACAAATCGAAGCTAAATATTCCTCTGTGCCGAATGCTTCCCTTAGCAACTGGTAGGCCATATTTAAAGAACGATGTTATGGCACTTGGGGCTCAGTTTGTGAGCACCGGATATATGGATGGCCAAGGAGTGTTCTACGTTGCGATGCATGATAATGAAGGCAGATCCAAGGCTATCTCTGACCATATAAAATCGACTTGGAGCCGGTTTTGGGTTGAGGCTAACAATGCCTTTGAAGTAGAGCTAATGAAGGAGGAAGATTGGAAGTAGTTTTCTGGAATGATGTTCTTTGTTTGGGACGGTAACCACCGTCTTGCAGCATGGTTGCCAATAATCAACAGAGACCATGCAAGTGATTCAGAATGGCACTATGCGGTGGAGTCCATCATTCTTGTTGTTGATGGTCAGGTGGGAAGGCTTCAAACAGCGCTCCATCAAGTGAATTGGTAAGCCACTTGACAATGTCTAGATCACTTCCATTGCCTCCTTAGATATTTATTGTTTTAAATGTGATGTGCAGGAGAAATCAAACTGGGCATGTTAAACTTAACCTTGTCCACAAGTTGTACCGCATGCAAGGAATGGCAGGTCAACCGTTGACGTTTTTCGAGAATTTAGTATCGAAAGAAGACTTAGCGAGTGCTGACAAGAAGCAGAAGTCTGCTAATCATCAAACGTGGTACACATTGACAGTGGATGCACTAATCGGTGTGCTCTATCAGGTACAACTTAGAATTTTTATCTCCATTTCGGTTCAGTCTCTCAATTTTTACTTATCTTGGATTGACGTGACGGCCTCGAGCATACTTTCCGCTTGAAGAGGTACCGAGCTAGTTCACTAATTGTTGAACCTCCACAGAGGTGCCGATTTGGACTCCCCCAGGGACCAAGATAATTACTTCGACTTCTAGAATTTTCTTCTATTAACTTGAATGAGCGTTTATTTGTTCCGCCTCCATTTACTAATATTGCACAGATTCTGTTATGTACGAGAACGTTCTTAATAAGCCTCCTCGCAGTTGACTTTGCCCGTCATCTACTTTTATTCTCATTTTCTGATTAGACTCTTTCTCTGTAATTCTTGCAGCAAGATTTAGGCGACGCGGTTGCCCATGCGACAAGGAAGTTTAAAGAACAGTTTCCGGAGAAATCAAGCCAGTGGAACGCTGCGAAGCTTCATGAGGTCATTGGGAGAGCTGTAGCTAAGATAAGGAAGGACAGGCGCTCTGAAGTTATGAAGCAGCTGCCCATTGCTGATCCGAAGCACTCGCCTAAATTTCTCGAAGAAATTCGAAGGCATTATGAGAACCACGAAGATGACCCGGAAATGTCCCAGGAGAAGCTCTGGTACTTAGCTACTTCGACCATGGAGTCCACTACAAAGGTGAAGTGGTTGCAGCGTTGGAATATGCCAGCATCTCTTCGTGCAGCAGTTCGCTTTCCGCGTACAAAGTTCGCTGACCACTCATTTCCAGAGTGGCTGCACAAGGCGACTTGGTGGGCGCAGGTAAGCATTGTTGTTGCTTTTGAAATACAATGTGTTTTCATTCAATTCTCTGACAATTATCAATTTTCCTTTCCCAGATTGCAAGTGAAGTTCAAGACCTATTTTCAGCCTCACTTTCTGATCTTAATGTCACAATTGACTATCATCCAGCGGGTCAATCTGTAGTCAAGAGTCTTGCTGATTATGTCGAAGAGATGCGAATCCAACTTTGGGATTTGGCATTTGTTCAGGACTTTGAGGCAAACAAGACTCACAAAAATAAACAACCTGAGGACCAGGTTGGTTTGGCCGAGGCGGTTTCCAGAGTACTCTACAGGTACTATAACTTTGTCCTTCTCCCTCGGAATGTTGTAACGAAGACTCCAGCCTTTTTTCCTGGATACCTCGATAGAAGGAGTGACAATTGCATGATCACCGAGGAGATTGCGAAGAGGTGGGGAGAAGAGCATTTTGCAACTTGTGGTTGGTACTTGGACTGCCCTGTGAGTAGCCCTCCGTCCTTTGAGATTTCACTGAGGAACGGGATTCAACCTGCATTCATTGGCACGGAAGTGGTTGTTCTTTCTTCACCTGCCAAACCCAATGCTATAAAACCACGGATCTCGAAGCGAAAAGCCGAGGAGGAGGCTAAGAAAAAGGCTACCGAAGCAGAAGTAGCTCTGAGGGCCAAAGTGGCGGCTGCGAAAGAAGAAGCGAGAATCAAACAGGTAGCCCTGGCTTCCGCAGCTGAATCCAGCCAGAAAGTAGCGGCAGACCCCTTGATTGAGGTGACGGATTATAATGTGGACGTTCTAGAGGCCTCTCCGGAGTTCATCGACTCACAGCCACCTCGTTGCCCTGTGGCACTCACACCTGACCCTGAAGTTGACCTTTTAAGCCCCATCTCCATCATTTCAGAGAAGTTGAAGAGGCGAGCGGCTTCAAAGAAGTCACAGAGCCACCCTTCCAACACTGTTCATTCACGTGTTTTTGTTGCGGACTCCAGCATCAGAAAGATTATGGAGGCTCTTCCATCCGTACATCCCAGTCTCCAAGGGCTAAACGACTTTGCCCTTCAGGCATTCTATTCGTCTTAAGCTGCACTTTCTTTTCTTCTGAATTTGATATTGTAGTCTTATCAAGTTATCATGCAATCGTTGTTCAATTTTTAGAGGTGCAGTTGCTATCTTTTATCCGTACGAACACTATCATTTCCTTTCATTTCCTTTCAATTTTGGCACCACAATTGATTTATTTATTTTGTTTGCTTCTTGTATATTATGATATTTATGTATTTCCTTCGAATGTTGGTTGTGCCTCTAATTGTGTTTATCTTTTATTTTTTTCTAATTGCACGCATGGTGGAGTTTCTCGTGTTCCATACACTTCGGTTCTATATTCACTTTTCTTGCGCCCTCTCTGTCATTGCTGATGTCGGAAACAACTCTAGTGAATACATCCATCTATGCGTTTATTCTATACCTCCGTTGAATCCTATACTGCTATTTTTTACTCTCACCATCTCTTTTTGGTTTATACTTCATTTTTTTCAGGTCAAGAATGAGACTGGGACAATGTCACTTTCTACTCATTGCCCCCACAGCGGCTTTGATTTGATTATTGGAGATCTTAAGGACGGAATGATGGTTCCAGGAGTCTCTGTGAACTCTAGGACAATTCCAGTCTGGAATGAGTACGCCGTGGAGGACACGGAGACGCTATTTGAATTCGCCGAGTACTTTCTTCAAGCAAAGGGAGCAGTTCTTGTGTTTGTCCCCGACGTCCCCAACATTAAAGCTGATGTACTCTCTTTTGCGGCTGCTTATGGCTTTCAGCCAATCCGTGAGTGGTGGGGCATTAATGACCTTCCCTTGTCGTCATTCTTCACTCCTGGAATTCAAGTATGTCCACGTTTTTTATTGATCTTTTGCTCTTATATGTTGATCCTTGTTTTCATCCTCACTTATATATTGATCCTCATTTTCACTGCCTTCTTTTCTTTATTTCAGAGCAAGCGATTTAAAATTCAACTTTATATTCATGAGAAGCTTGGAGCGGATCAATTTCACATTGCTCGGAATGCAGATCACACCGAGTTGGGCATGGGAATAGCTGATTCGGATGTACTCTTCAATTTTACCACTAGTGAATCTCAATCCATGAACGGCTCTATTCCGTGGAGGGGCCCCCGTGAGAAGGACGCAGTCTTCATTGAGATGTTCATTGAGGCGCTTACGGAACCTGGCTCCCTCGTCCTCGATGCCTTTGCCTCCGTTGGTTTGTTTATTCTTCAAATTCTCCATGCATGAGTGGTTCCTAATATCCGCTTTTTTCAGTTCCATACTGAACTTCTGTTATTCTCTTGCAGGGAATTCCATTCGTGCTTCCAAATCAGCGGGCCGCCACATCGTTGCACTCGACGACGACATTTCAGTTTTCAATGCAAAATTGAGGCCGTTTCTTCATGGGTGTCCTCCAAGTGCTCGTGTTCCCTCTGTCGCTCAAGCTCCTCCTCTTATTGACGTGGACGTCTCTATTCGGAGAGTCACAAAAAGAACTAGATTGAGTAAGTAAGTTTCATTCATTGATGCTCCTTAGTACTCCGTTCTTTCATGCAGTCCATAATTTAGTATTTTGTGGTTGTTATGGACAGGTTGATTGAGCTGCAATTATCTCCTCACCGAGACTTCAACATGGTGCCTTGGGACGCAGCAACTGCAACTTTTCAGGCTATGGCAGAATCTCCATCCCCGACTTTGTCTATTCCTAGTTACGACAGTCGTGTTCGTTGTTTCATTGATGATGAAGCTGAGGTTGAGATTTGTTCGCACTCATCATCCATAGAAGCTTCAACGGATTCGTAGTTCTATCAACAAGTTTGATGTTGTCTTAGATCTTTTTGAGTATATCTTTGGGTTTCGAAGTTCTGTTACCACATGCTAAATTGACCACCACACTCAGTCCAACAATGTGCCTTTGTTGTGTTCAATTTCTGAGATTACTCTTCTATAGTTAGTTTATTTAAGTTGCTTCCCTTCCACAAGTAACTGTAGAGTTTTACTCCGTTTGAATTTACCACAATCCACCCAAATCAACGGTCCACATCCCACGGCCTTAGGGTACCTACAATATTGCCGTTGTATAGGTCACCTTCACCCTAAACCTGGTCGCCTTATTATTTTGGACTTCATTCATATTGACGCCACAAGTTGACAGGTTTCCACGGCTATAGGGCCCTCCCCTTTTCTCTTTGACTTTCATCTTCACTTTTTTGTCCTTTATTTTTCATTTTATTCCCACAATTTTTTTTTCAACCCTTCAATTTTTCCTTTATGTTTCTGAAAACTTTATCTACGCTCTATTATTTTTACTTTATCTCCAAAATTTTACAACTTTTTAATTTCTACGCTCGCAAACTTAGGCTCACAGCTCGCAGCTCGCAAAATTAGGCACGCAAAATAGCAATCCCCTGGCCAAACCTAGCGGTTCTAAGGCAAGTGTTCCACACGGCTCAAGTGGGAAATCAGGGTTTTCTAATCCTAGTGTGGTCACCACATCCAAGTTGGTCCTATTTACTACTCGTGGTCCTACAAAGAGGGTGTAGTGCACATACCGTACGCAGCGCTCCTTCCAAACAGCACCCCTACGTCTTGGATGCGTCCACGACTCCAACTCCCGTCCAAGTGGCTCATTCACACATACATTGCCTTAACTTGCAACTTTTGATTCAACCATTCCAATTATACCAAGTTGTTCTTACCTTGGTGGTTAGTCAAGCGCGGGGGGAAGGAAGGGGCGCCCTTGTCCCATACCCGGGCACTTGCACCCTTCCCCTTCGGCCTAGGAGCTCACTAGAATTCTTACGAACACCGTGGGAGGGCCTCAACCTTTCACTCCTAGGCCCCTTGCTCGACTCAAAGCCACAAGACTAGAAGGGGATCCTTCCAATACAAGGTGTTTTGTGGTTGGAAGGTCGGGAAACCACACTCCCTTCTAGACCCCCACCTTAAAACACAACTTGGCACGTTCATTCATTCACAAGACTTTCAAACATGCACACAATTGGCACTCAATCAACCATTCATGAGCAAGGTTGGGCACTTACCTTTAAGTCACCCGATGCCGCTCCTTACACCATGAGTCTCTTAGCGTTTGTACCCCTACATCCAACGGTAGAATAACTAACACAATCAAACAATGAACACGCCTCCTCCCGGCAGACGCACCAAAATGTGAGCCAAATAAACCGCCCCCTAATGGGGTGGCTTATCTTGAACACAAGATCCTACATATGGGATGCAGCCCCTTGTGCAAACATACTTTAACCATTCATACAAGCATGATGACCCAAGGCGTGGTCACTCAAGAGGGTTCGTTAATAATTAGTGATGTGATGGCTGAATTGAGCCTTAGGTTGAATCCAACCTTTAGACAAGCGTAAATTCCGCCTCAAAGCTTTGTTTCCAATGTTTTAAAGCTCCATTAGGTTCAATTTTGCCTTGTGAACTTGATTAGCACCTTAACCACCAATTCCAGGCCCAAGTGCGACCCTAACAGCAGCAACCAGCAGACAAGCTCCTCTTTTTATGTTAAAAGTTTAATTCTTCATTATCTTCGTGATTATGACTCCGTTTTTTACGTTTGTTTTTTGTATTCTTATTAGTTTTTCTTGCTTAACACGATGGCAGCCTTCAATTGATCATTTGACTCGACCCTGGACCTCCCAGCCAGCGACCAGCAGTGCACCTTCAACATATGACTTTATTCAAGATCATGCACCACATTCCTATGCATGTATCACATTCATTCACACAAGAATCCACCCCAGCCTTACTAAGAGTGAGCCTCCAGCTGTGTTCACTTACTAATGGCGCTCTAATCGGTAATTTAGTAGAATATATAGCAAACCCTAATTCTACCGAAAAATTGGCAGCGCTTCCGCGTGGTTTTTGTATTTAGAAAATTAGGGTTCAAGTCATACACATGGAATTGAAGAGGTTCGAGGGAGAAAAGAAAAGGGGCTCCCTGAATTAATTCGGTTCACCCTCCATCCTTAGCCTTCAACTTGCTTGGTCAGCTCGTGATCTTGCTCCTCTTGTTCAGCTCGTGATCTTGCTCCTCTTGTTCAGCTCGTGATCTTGCTCCTCTTGTTCAGCTCGTGATCTTGCTCCTCTTGTCCAACTCGTGATCTTGCTCCTCTTGTTCAGCTCGTGATCTTGCTCCTCTTGTTCAGCTCGTGATCTTGCTCCTCTTGTCCAGCTCGTGATCTTGCTCCTCTTGTTCAGCTCGTGATCTTGCTCCTCTTGTTGGTGCTCTTCACTCCGCAGCCCGTATCTTCGTCGTCACAGCTCCGATCCGCGCGTTCTTAAGCTTGTTAGAAAGCCAACGTTCTAATCTATCTACTCCTAAAATCTTAGCCCGATTGGACAAGAACTCCGCTACTGACGAGGGAAAACCTGAGGCCGTATGAGATCCGCCACCGATCCTCCAGCTGGTCGTCCTCACTCCGCCGCCCGTATCTTCGTCATCACAGCTCCGATCCGCGTGTTCTTGAGCTTGTTGGAAAGCCAACGTTCTAATCTATCTACTCCTAAAATCTTAGCCCGATTGGACAAGAACTCCGCTACTGACGAGGGAAAACCTGAGGCCGTATGAGATCCGCCACCGATCCTCCCGCTGGTCGTCCTCACTCCGCCGCCCGTATCTTCGTCGTCACAGCTCCGATCCGCGTGTTCTTGAGCTTGTTGGAAAGCCAACTTTCTAATCTATCTACTCTACTATTTTCGCAACGATTGAATCACATTCCAACCCACAGGAGGGGGAAATCTGAACCCTACCTCTCTCTCTCCTTCCACACACCTCTCTCGGTTTCCTAGCTCCTACCACACACCTCTCTCACTCTTACCTCCCACCCTTCGAATGAGCGCCCTCCAAGGGGGTAACCCCAAGACCCTTGCTCCCTTCTTTGTTCCCAAGGTCGTTCCCTTCGTCGTTCACAGCCGCCAATTTGGGTGGGCACATTAATGGTCACACTAAACAACTAGTAACTAAAAAGCAATAATTCACTAGCCACCCTTGCATTTAACACAAGTGGGTGTCCCACTAACCAAGGAATATCTAAATCTAAACTTTGACTCCATGCCACATGTGTGTGCATGATCTCAATAAGTGAGCTATTAGCTAATTTTCAAAGGTGCAAAAATCTAATTTAACCTACCTAAATTGAATTCCCCTTGCTTGGGGTAATTCCTAATTTACTTAGTGATTGATGAGGATTCTTTTCCACTTCTTTTTGGACCCTTTTGACTATTTTTTTAAGGGCTTTTAACGCCCCATTCTTTTTTCTTTTCTCCTCACCATCCTCCTTCTTCTTCTCCCATTTTTTTGGTTTCGTGATTTCTTCATCGTGACCGAATACGGTCTACAACTCGATAGGAGGTAAATTCTTCTCCACCACTACTCATTTTAATTCTTTTCTAATTTTCTTTTGTCTTTTTTCCCTTCTCTCTTTGCTTTTCTTTTCTGGTTTATTCCCTTTTTTTTTCTTCCTTTTTGGCTAACTACATAAATTCCGCGATTGCCCATAAATGGCTCTTCTTTTAGTGAGGGGAAAGGCCACTTGGTCATTTTAATAAAAAAACCACGAGCTAGTCCATGGGATAACCCATTTTCACCACTCATTAGCCTTAATGGACCCGACGTGAGGTCCATTCATCACTGTGAGCCGTTTTTGCGACTTACACCCCATCTCCATCATGCTTCCAAGTCCTTCCAATTGGCTTAGTTTGCCAATTGTTTCCTTTTGGTGAGCTGTGTGTTCTCCCACAACCATATTCTCCACAACCTCCTCCAAATCCTTCGTTTGGTGGGCCAATCCCCTACTTCGGCTTCCATCCTTCACTCCATGAAGAGGATCCTCAGTCTTGGGTATCGCGAAAAGATTCGCGGAGCCCTACATGTTCCATAGGTGAGGTGCCAAGGCCTTCTCGCCCTCAACTACTTTGCCTGTCACCTTGACAGAGACAAATGGTTCTCCGGCCGCCCGCAACTCATAAGACCCCATGTAACCAATAAAACTAGAAGCCAACTGCTTCTGTTCTACCACCAGCAACGATACGATCCACGTCAAGCAATTAAAGTCCATCGCTTGCCCAAGTAAAAATCACCGTTGCTGCTCCGAGATCCTGGGCATAGGGCAACGGTTCGTAGCACCTAAGTAACTAGGTGGAAGTAATTTTTTAAAGGATGAGAAGGGGATGGAGCCATCTCCAAACCTACGTTTAGAAAAAAGGAAGGAGGTAGGTTGTGGACGGAAATGGGGGGAAAGTGCTTGTCTCCCCCCTTTCCAATTATGTATGATAGGTAGGTGGCACCCATGTGTCCCATGTCTCCACTAAATATGGTTTATAATTTAAAATCTACTAGTTGAGGTGGCATGTGCATATATGGGAGATGCCACATTCTTCCAAAATTCTCCAAATAATGAATTATATACTGAAAATCCCAAATAAGGATAGATTTTTTTTTAAAAAAATAAACTCTAATTTAGCCATCACCTCATTAAAAAAAACCGCTAATGTGGGGTCGGATCTGTGCTATATAAATTGGATAGGGTATTGACAGGGGAGTTGTGATGGAGCTGTCAGTACCCTATCCCGTACAATCTTCATCCACGTTCAGTTTAAAGCTTAGGATTGTAGAATATCCACAAATGCTTCAGCCATTGGTCGTAGAGTGCGACCATTATACTGAGATAGGTTACTGACAGAAGAATATGTAAAATCGCGTTCTTCCATGTCGTGCATATTTTCTGTCGAGGTGTTTCAGGATTTCAGTATGGAACAATTATGGGCAAAACAAGATCCTCCAAAGTGCCCCTTCTCTTGTAAGTACTGTAGGCAAAAAACAAACGCACAAGTCCGATTAATTGGCGGATAGGGTACTGATCAAGAATAATGAAGTCAAAAAAAAAGCTGTGATGCCACAAATACGGCATCACAGCACTAGAGTGAGAATGAGACGTATCAATGAGTGCTGAAGCAGAAAGAACGTCCGTGTTGTCCATATTCACGCTCTAAGAAAACAACCACTCCACTTGTATTCAAAACAAAAACCGAGAAACTTTCGTTGTCAATACCCTATCCCAGTAAACGATATCTGAAACCCCAAAAGTACAACGCTGCAAGACAAGAAAGCCCTGCTAAGATATGACACAACGACGAGAGACATGACTTCTCGGCATGAGCACGCTTTCATTGCAATCTGCCCCACGTCTAACATATGGAAGCTCTAGGTTCTGAGGTGGCAATGAGTTGTTTATGATAATCTCCGCGTATTCATCACAATCGTCCGAAGTGATCAGAAGAGGAACAATCCGGCAAGAAGGTGCAGGCGAAGAAGCCCGTCACGCCCGCGCTTGTCGTGTGCAACCCGACACAAACTCACCAAGTCGCCAAGTCGCTACAAACTCGAAGCTAGGTGTGAGCCCCAAAACCGGCGTACGATGTCATTTGGGCATTAAGATTAACTAGTTAGCATTAGGAAGTGATAGTTGGGGTGAGATGGTTAGACTAAACCACCTATTGTGGTTAAAGGGCTCGAAAAGGCCTTTTACTTGCCATTTCCTAATGTAGAAGGAGGTCATCATCCCCAATTGGAGATTTAATTTTGTAAAAAACCTAAAAATTAAAAGGGAAAAAAAAGAAAGGGGAGACACCTCAAACCACATGTGTTTTCAACACAATGGGAGGAAGCCTTGGAAAAAACAAACTAAAAAACCAAAGAGGTAAGTAGACAAATAAGTAATTAAATAAACAAACTAAAAACAAAAGTAAACAAAACTCGGAGTGCAACCATGATGAGGCCACTCTGGTAGTTAATCTTTTAAAAACCATGCACGAAGTAGTGGCACATGGCCTTGGAAGAAATTAGAAAAGTTAGATGGTGACGAGGGGAGAAATTAGCACCAATTATTGGCGATCATGGGCTGCCTTAATGGCATGCCGAAGCTGCCTTTTAAAAAACTTTTTTTATTTTTTGTTTTCTTCCTTCCCCCGAGCTGGCTCGGGGGAATTTTGGGTTTTCCCGGGGAATATTCCCCGGAATCTGCTGAAGAAACGCTAGACTTCCAGCGTGAGTTACGTGCGCGGCTGCCGTTGGAGCTGGAGGGCACTGGGTTGACTGCGAACAGGGAGTTTTTTTTCGCTCTCTCTCGTTTTTTTGGGTCGTGGGGGTCTCGCGTCAGGAGAGGGAAGAGCGGAGGGCACAGCTTCTTCGTGTGAATCTGGAATGTGAGAGTGTCTAGGAGGGTCTGACGTGTGTGCACGTTGGGTTGCTGGCTGAGGGTTGTGACGCTAGATTGGCTCGGGGCAAGAGGCTCTATGCACGGCAGTGGAAGCCGGAGTGAGTGGGCGCTACACGGTCGGGGAATGCGGTTGTGGTGGCGTCCGTGATTTTAATCACAAGGTTGGAATTGGAGAGTTCGGCGTGCATTGGCGGTGCGAGGAAGTACGCTGTAGGTAGGGGCAGTGACGAGCTGTCAGGAAGAGCGCGGGGTGAAGAGGCGGCCAGGAGCAGAGCGCGAGATTGTGCGTTCGTGGGTCCTTCTTTTTTCTCGTGCGGTTTTGACTGTAGTAGGCAGGAGATCTGTGGATGCGGAGGTGACGTCGCTGGAAGCACGGCAGAGTAAGTGGCTGGTGCCTGGCGAGGGAGGTGCAGCAGGTCTTGGTGAGAAGGGAGCTGCGGCGCCGAGCGGCAGAAGTCTGTTCGTGGGGTTTTGAGCGCGAGTGTGGAGAGGGGCGGAGTGTGAAAAACATTGCTGCGCTCTGCGCTGTCGGGGTTCTTGGTGTGAAGTTCTCGGATTCGCGTGGGTTGGTGAGATCGTAGTGAGTGGGAGGTGCTGCTGGAGTTGTGATCCGGTGATCGGGAAGGCCGTCCCCCTGTTGGTCGTGGATTATGGTGGGAAGGCGCTGTTGAAGATCGCAGTGGCCCTTTTGTTGTTGTTACAGTCTCGGTGGAGGTGGTAACAAGGGTCGTCGTCTTGTGGTGTTCGTCGGAGGCCCTGCTGGAGGTCGTTATTCGGTAGATCCTCGGTGTGAAGGCTCTGTGAGGATTCGTGTGGGTTGTGTGATGATCACCTTGCCGAAGGCTGTCGGTGCGGAGACGAGCAGCACACGGAGGCAGCGGAAGGCACTGGAAGCTGCAGTTGCAAGCGGAAGGCGGCAGCGGAGTGCGAGACATAGTGCAGCTTCAACTAGTCGGCAGTGAGGCTCCAGCCGAGAGCAGGAAGGAGCTGCAGATCGACCGAGGAGCTCCTCAACCATCTGACAGGGAGTTCGATTCTCCCACCTTGTGCTGATTTTATGTAGATTGAACCTGTGTGTAGATCCTTGTTGCAATTGTTGTTAGGGTTTCCGGTGTTGGAACTCCATGCGGAAGCGCTGCCAAAATTTGTGGAAATTTAGGTTGTATGACTCAAGCATGAATTTGCCAATCACGTGATACTTGATTACATTAGCCCTGGTTCTTGGATGATTGAATGAATTGTATGTGAATGTGCATGGGGAATTGGTAATTGAGTGTTTTGTGGTGTGAATCACTGCTGGTCGTCTTGTTGGGTGTTAATACAATTGTCGAATTGGAATTCTCAATTGCTCATCAAGTTGGTTATGTGGAACTAGTAATGGTAGGCTAAAAAAAATCGGAATTTGGATAAAACCACTAAGAGTTATTGAGTTTTGAAGTTGGACAAGTTGTGTGCAAAGATTCGGTAATGTGAATTGAATTTATTGACTAAGGTTAGCGGCTGGGGTTAATTGAATGGAGTGAGCTCAGCCAAGGGAAAAAGTAAAAGTAAAATTAAAATTAAAATTAAAAAAAATTTAAAAAAATAAATAAATAAATTAAAAAAAAAAACATATAAATATATATATATAAATAAATTTTTAAAAAAAATTAAAATTAAAACTGAAAAAATAAAAGAAAAGTAAAAGAAAAGTGACAGAAGAGAAATGAAGCAAAGTGAAAGAAGGTAAAGGAAGGATATAGGCCACGAAGGTAATTAAGGTGCACCAAGCAAACTAATTGTATAACCTAGTTGAGGCAAGTCACACTAATTCACATGATAGTAAACGCTTACAAAACTAAGGTCACGTTGTGTATGTGTATGCATGAGCCCTCTTGCAATGCTAAGCTTATGAAGTAGGACCTTGTGCTCACAATAAATTCCTCCACTAGGGGGGGTTTTATTTGGTTCACACTAGGATTTAGAGATCTAGGTTTGAATCATCACCTTCTATAGTTCACGATCTCGGGCAGTGCACCCGATCTGACACTACCGCACCGAACACCACGCCCACGCCCACGAACACCACGTATAGAGCTCTACAGCATTGCAAAAAACAACGATCAGATCACCTACATCTCTAGATCACCTAACTTTCGCACCCAACATCCACCCATACACGTAAACAACTCGCACCCAACACCCACATTCCTTCCGCCAACACCGAGCAACATCCACCCTCACCGAGCAGTAGCAGCGAGAGGGCGATCGCGAGAGAATGAGGCAGGGTGGGTGAACGAAGAGGGAGGGTTTGGGTTCAGGCCTTGTCAATATCATATCCATAGGTTCGGGAAAACCTAGGTTCGGGATCTACGGGGCAACGGTGAGAGGGATTCATCCTCGTCCACTTCATCCCTAAGGTAGGTGCTGCAAACGCTTACGCCCGGGCGCATCGGTAGTGCCCGTGAAAAATCCCATGGCTCTCTCCCGTTCATCCGCATTTGGCTCTACCATCTCTTGAGACAAGGAATCCCACACAAGACCCGGGCCGTTATCCTTAAAGGCATACGACCGAGCAAAACTAACCAACGTGGACAATGCCCTACGTGGTTCTCCTTTGCGGTTAACGACCGCCAAAGGTGCTTGGTCGTCATGGTAAATGCGTCGCGGTGCCCTATGAGGATCCAAAATATCACTCACATAGACATCCGGCCGTTTAATTCGACCTACAGCGGACTGTAACAACTCTTGAGGTGCTAAATTCGTCCACCACAATCGCGGGCGATGTGCTCGCGATCCCACCGCAGCTGCATCCAACAACACGGGCATACCCAGAGTCTGGTGTATGCGGTGCATGCCCTCCAATGTCCTCGACCTTGAGCTACTGACCACTGGTTCATTCTCCACAATGTAACCTGGTGGTCGCCTCTGAGAGGTTTGAAGCAAAGACAATACGTGAATCATATCATGAAACCGCGAAGAACGAGTGTCTTTCAACCCGTTTTGATGTCCAGCCATTGACAATCCTTGACATGGTCATCCCGCGATGACAAGGTCCACATGGCCAACACGGTGAATATCCTCTGTTGAAAGCAAAACAATATCACCAACAAGGGTAGAAAAGGAAGTCTTGATGGCACTAGTGGCCAACAAGTTTGGGAATTGGGTCGTCAATCGCCGTGAATGCCGCTTAGCCACGTGCCTTGCTGCCTCATCAACATCTACGTAGATGTAGCGTTTGACCTTCATCCGTGCTTGTAGCACTGCCGCCAAGCCACTCCCAATCCCCCCAAACAACTCCAACAACACAATACCATCCTCTGGAACCTTCTAGTGAATGGTGGAAGTGTCTAGACGTGGGCCTAAGTCTTGGTCTACTCAAGAATCATCTTCCGCTTGTGGGAGTATAGAATGATGCCAAGCATCTGCGATGACTTGTTCAGCATCCTTTTTAAGCTGAGTCGTAGTCCTCCACGTTGCTTCGATGCCAGGTTGATACGTCTCTGTATCTCCACCACTTGTGTCACCCACTTGGGCATCCATCTCGTGAAGTATAGGAGTATCCATCGAGAAAGTATCACAACCCTTGTGAAACCATGATGGTCTCACATCCATACCTCCTGAGAAGGCAAACACGTCTGCAAGATTGCCAGTCAGAACTCGAATAAAACAAGCTGGCAGTTGGGCCTTCCGCCCATCTCCTATTTGTCATCCTGGTCTATAACTTGCGGTTTCCTCCCAGAAATCCAAGGTGAACCCCATGGGGTATAGCACCGCGGAGCCCACCAAGACATCGTATGACTTGGCCTCCGTTACTATAGCTTTCACCTTCATAAAGCTTGCATCCTTGACATCATCTTCGTTGAGTCGTAAAATCAACTCCGCCTTCGTGATGCCCGTAGCATGCTCCGTACCCCCCATGGAAGTGCTAATTGTCCATGGACACTTCTCCAAAGTGTCCCCAGTAAAACCCAACCCCTCACGGGCAGATGCTCCCAGCATCAATGGTTGAGCTCTTGAATCCAAAAGCACTCGTCGAGGCACAAAAATCCTTCCTTTGGGCCCAACAAGTTGGAAAATCCCCTGGGAGTTGTCAACCACGACCACACCAGGTGTAATGGATGACCTCTCGATTGCAGGTCTGGCGGTCATGGTCTTGACACGCATGGCTATTAAAAGCAGCCCCCCCATGTTGTCTTCTTGACTCTTATCCACCTCTCCTTCAATCACTTTCGTCTTCAACGCATTGACGCCTCTGGAGTCACCCGACTCACATATTTGAGCCGCCATCTTGAAGACCGCCGCCGCACTGAAGCCCTCTTGTGACATCAATTTAGCAGAAAATAGTGAAGCCTCACAAACCACGTTTGCCGCTTCTCTCACCACTGCAGTTGATGGCTCTACAATCCCAACCGTAGGGCGAGTTGTTGACACCCCTCGACGCGTTGGAGGCACCATGGAAGATGTTGGCACCATCTCCTCCAACGTAAAAGATTCTGGCAATCGAGCTTGCCGGTTGTCCTTTCCATGTTGAGGATCCAAGGTTGGACTTGTTCCACGTGGAACCTCCTTCGTCACCGGTGTTTGACTCCGCGTAAGGGCATAAGCCTCCCGTGAGCCATCCGTGATAGCAAGTGCCATGCCACTTAGCATATAGTCCCCGAATTTTTCATCATCGGCCTAAACCCGCCCCCAACATGAAAACTAGGAGTGACTTGGGGCTTCTCACTGACTGAAGCAACATTCGCGCTCATGGCCGCCATCTTGGCCTCCAACTCTGCGAATTTGGCCTTCCAACATTTCTTGTCTCCTCCCGAAGACTTAGATTCCTTCTCCTTGTTGCTTGCCTTGGCTCCCTTGGCTCCAGAAGGCTTCAACTCGGGGTGAAGCTTCCAACACTTAGCCTCGGAATGCCCCTTGGCACTACATCCAGAGCAATAGCCACCGGTTTGAGGGGTAGAGGACTTGCCTTCCTTGCAATCCTTCATCAAATGCCCCAGTTTGCCACAACTAAAGCATAATGCTTCAGTGTCGGTGGCATAGGAGGGAACCGCAACCTTGGCCACCTTGACCTTCTCAGGATCCTTCTCTTCTCGTTTGAGAAATCCCATGGCCGCTTTCTCCTCCAATAAATTGATCTCTATGCGCTCCGAAGTCCCAAATACAAATCTCAAAGTTGGTGGCTCACCCAATCGCAATGCCTCATTGCGAACTGAGGTCTTCAACTCCTTCTCTAGGATGTTGTACCAGTGCTGCACCGCTTGTTGCTCCGTGACTCCGTGAGTAGCAGAAGTCAGTCTCCCCAATCTCGCATGAGCTTCCCACAAGGATTCATCTCCTCCTCGCGCAAAAGATCTCAATGCCTTCATCTTATCCGCCCGTTGACCTTGATAGTCTCGACGGATTTGTGTGAAGAATACGGCCGTAGGGTTAAACGGAGGTGGAATAGCCACCGTTTCCATCGGTTGGCTCAAGTCCTCGGCACTACTCGTGCCCTCCTCCTACTTCCCCTTTCTCACACGTGATGGCACACTTGGCACTCCGCCAAATACGTCCGCGTAATTCGGTGCATAGAAATCCCTCCATGCCAATATCTCCGTGAGGTAAGCCGCCTGGAATTCTCCATAATCCGCTAACGGAGCTCCCTCTAGACATCCAAATAACGCCCTCCACACCATGTAAGGATTGAAGTTGGGGTTGCGAGACTTCTGGAGTTCACACCACATGGTAAACTCCCTCTTGAAGTCATCCGCTTCGATAGTGCCCGTGGCACCCGAAAACCGTCGCACCCCAGGTTCTTCTCCTCCTCCATATGGAGAAGCCATCTCCTCCCAATCAAAAATTGATTGCAAAGGCTTTCTTGGTGGGGAACTTACACTACGTGCCAAAGATTCTACCACAAACTCACGTTCTTCAACTACCGGTTGAACCGTATCCTCTTCTTCCTTCGATTGAGTGGTAACCTCCTCCACCACTCTTTCACGAACACCTACCGCAAATGGGGTGTTTCTCCGAGTGAAACCGGGCCCCTTCCACGTCTCCAAATTGAGAATTGGTTGACTCAATCAAAGAAGCGCCATGCTTCATGAGTGCCCTTCTTCTCCGGAGCGTAGATAGTGGGTGGTACTTCCCAATTGAGTAGCTCTAACGTGAGTGTGTCCCACACAGTGCTGGCCCGTTCTCGCCACGTACCCACTTCCCACTGCCACGTAGTATGAAAAATGAAGCCTTGACTCTCAAACTCGGTGAAGATGAGGGAGAACTTGGGCAATTAGTTCCCTCGGCGGAAATCCGCCACCTCCACGGCGTACCTTGACCCAACGTTCTTTAGGACAACGACCTTCTCTCCAACCACAAGATCCACGGCTTCAACTTGGCCTCGTGCACGACAAAGAGGTGCTCGAACACCCTCCTTGGCCCGAAGCGCTCGGACTTTGCGCACCCTACCAAGTGAAGTCCAATACTTCACGGACTCTTCGCTTAGCACCTTTGTGCCTGACTTTCATAAGTCTTGGGTCTCGGTTCGAGACTTGGCTATGGGAGATAACTCAAAATCCTGACCACTAGAGCTTGCTTGGGAAGGTGAAGATTTAACTTGCAAATCTTGGAGGCAAGAAATCAATTGATTAAGTGTCTTGGTGCTAATCTCTACTTTGGATGCACTAGACTCCTCTGATTCCTTCTTCCTATTTCCACCATCCATGTCCCATATGCTCGATACAACCCACTCTTTTTACGTGGTTTTATTAAGTGGAGTTACAATGGATGTTGACTCTGGATTAGGGGCATGCCAGAATTTTACTTCTTGTTCACTATCATATGCCACACTTAGCTCAACGTAATGGAAGACACTAGCCATGTGCAGAACATTTTGATAAGAACAATCCAAAGTCTAGCCATACATCCCTATATTCCAAATTCCTAGCCGAAGTACAAGAGGAAAGCGACAATGTCACTCACCATCCCATACCTCTACTAGTCACTCCCCAAAGGTGGCAAAGCGCAAGATGAAGGTGACTATGGCACTCAAAATCCCACAACTCTTCCAATCACTCTCACAAGCAAATTGGCAAGGATAAGAAGTCGGCAACAATGGTACCCACTATCCCACACCTTCACCTCTTACAAGAATGACGAAGAGCAAGAAGAAGGTGACTATGGCACCCGCTCGCCCGCACTTTCACCACTTACTAACAAGATGCATCATACAAACTTGTCACTCCCCCAAGCAACTGACTACAGTCTACCCTCTTTAAATGATACCTTGATAAGTGTTATTCCTCCATAAATGTTATGAAAAATCTCGCTCCCGAAAAATTAACACTACTAAGTGTTATGTGTTAAGTGTTAACACATTCTCCGCTCCCTCCTTTGTTAATTTCACCTCGATAAGTGTTATTTTTGAGAAAAACGACATTATACATCTACTACATCGAGGCCATATTTGTTTACACACCTTTATCTATAATCCCATAACTTTTGTACTTAACTTGTTGCATTTTCTATTGAAAAATGAAGTGAATATGGTGTTCAGGGTGTCTTTGATTGAATGTCATTTAGTGTTTGAACATTGGAGGGGGTTTGGGAGAGAGTTTAGAGGTTTTGGGGAGAATATGGAGTTGTAGTGGGGAGTTGGAATTGGAGTCGAGACATGGAGTTAGGAGTAGGAGTCAGGGAGTCTGGAAGTCAGGGAGTCTGCGAGTTAGGTCAGGGAGTCGGGAGAGTCGGGGAGTCTGCTAGCCCGGTCAGGGAGTCGAGGGAGTTGGGGTCGGCAGGGGGGTCAGGGAGGGGAGTCCGGAGAGTTTGTTGTTTTTTTTGTTTTTTTTGTTTTTTTTTTCTGGCACAAAAACATACCCTCGGATTTTATTGGCTAGGTCATAGTTTATACATGGCAAAGTCTTCTCAACTCAATGTGACCTCAAAACCAAAGTTTGAATTGCGAGTTGGGAGAGTCTGGGAGGGGAGTCGGGAGAGGGATACTGTAGGGAGGGGAGTCGGTTTCGGGTTTAGGGTGGAGAGCCGGGAGAGGGAGAGTGGTAGGGAGGGGAGTCTGGAGAGGGATAGGGAGAGGGGGGCCTCAATCAAAGATGAGTTTACCGGTGTCCAGCATTGGGCGTCCGCCAAGAGTTGCCACGGTCAAGGGCCGTGAATTTACATTAGATGAGCAACAGGAGATCATTTTTTTTCGTGAAGAGATATTGGCTTCGGGTCACAAAATTATCAACAAAGCATTATGTGAGTGGGCGAATATCAAGTTCAACAATATTGCTTCTCAAGTCATGATTGGTAGATTGTTGAAACGGAAGACATCGGTGACTTCTATTGGTATGGGTGATATGGGTACTTCCAAGCGTATGAGGAAGGCACAATGTCCGGAAGTAGAGACGGTGACTTTCAATTGGTTTGTGAGAATGCAAGAGAATGGTGTTGCATTATCGGACGATCTTGTGATAGCTTCAGCAAAGAGATTCTATGTATTATTATCGAGAGATGAAAGTGAGAAGGAACTTCAGTTTTCGAATGGGTGGGTAGAGAAATTCAAGAGGAGATTTCAGATCAAAGGTTTTGTTCGTCATGGAGAAGATGCTTCATCGGATACTTCGCTAGCGTTTTTGCAGCAGATGGAACATATAAAGGCTATAGTATCTACATACAACATTAAAGATGTTTTTAATATGGATGAGATTGGTCTTTTTTACAGATAAGAGCCCAATTGAACTCTAGCTACAAAACGAGTGTCTGGGAAGAAGAAACTAAAAGAGCGCATTACGGTGGCTTTGACTGCAAATGGGGATGGAAGCATTTGTCTTCCTCTATTAGTTATAAATCAGTATTTGAAACCACGAGCATTTACTTCAAGGCATATTTTAAATCCAAAAAACTTGGGCATTACGTGGTTCGCGAATAAGAAGGCATGGATGACAACAACGATCTTTGAACAATTTATTATGGATTTTGAAAGGAAGATGGTTTTGGTAGGAAGAGTGAAGATAATTCTCGTTGCTGATAATTTCTCTGGTCATCAATTGCCAACTGTAGCTTCACGGTTGAAGGTGACAAAACTTTTATTTTTGCCTCCAAATACAACAAGTCGTTTCCAACCTATGGATGCAGGCATTATAGCCTCTTTTAAGGCTCATTATAGGAAATCAGTGATAGAGCATCAATTAGAATGTGTTATGGTAGAAAAGAATTCAAAATTGATGTGTATCAAGCAGTGATTCTGGTTGAAAGAGCATGGCGTTTTGGGGTTACAGCTCAAACAATTAAGAATTGTTGGAGCCATATGGGTATTTTTTCCAATGTTGTAGTGAATCAGGGAGAAGAAGTTAGACGTCTGACAGAGGTTGCTGAAGTGGCGGCCTTGCTTGAGCAATTAACATTGTTATCATCTGAGACTGAAGAAGATGATACTATGGAGGCTCAGGAGTTCATCAATTTTGAGCTCGAATTTGATTTGAATAATCCTTATCAACCCACTGATGAGGATATTTTAGACTATCTACCCTCTGAAGATCAAGATTGTGATTTAGATGAGGATACGATAGATGTTGAAGATGTGATAGGGTTTAATGATGCAGAGCGTTGCCTTGAGACTTTGAAGAATTTTTTGCAACAATGATCGGAGAATGTTCATTTGGATGTGAAGAATTTACAAGATCTACAGAAGAAAATTTGCAATTGGCACATGAAAGAATCTCGGCAAACCACAATAGATTCTTATTTTGAATCAACGTAGTTGATTTATTTTTCATATTTTTTTGTACTTTCGTTATTTAGTTTTATAAAAGTTTTGAATCAATGTTTGATGTCTTACAAATTGAATCTTTGATATTTATATGCAATTATTTTCTAAGTATTATAAAAGTTTTAAAACTATATTTGAAGTCTTAGAGAACTTGTGATTTTTAATATTTGTTACACATTCATTTTTTAAGTATTATAAAAAATTTAAATCCATGTTTGAAGTCTTAGAAATGTGTTTTTCATATGTATTGTTCATTCATTTTTTAAGTATTATAAGTTTGATACCTCGATAAATGTTATAAATATATTTCTCATGGCTATAAGTGTTATTCTCGATATGTGTTATAATTTTTTTTCCAAAATTTATAAGTGTTATTTTCGATATGTGTTATACCTCGATAAGTGTTATGCTTTTGACCGCTCCCGAGGAGTATCATTTAAAGAGGGTAGACTGTACCCCCTCCCAACGCGGGTCCGGATACGTTACCTTGTTGAAGTTGTCTTGGGCCTTCAAATAGCTACCATTGGCTACTTCTAGAAGAAATTCCAAATACAATCTATGCCTTATAATGCTTCATGCAAGAGGTTGGCTCTTCTCTAAAACTACATGAGTTCTAGGATAACACCCTAAAATTCTAAGTGATCAAAATCACTTGAAACGGGCAACTCTTACACTAAAATGTGCACAAAGCTAACATGTGCTCAAGCATGTATCATTCCCACATGGAGACAATTGCACTATGCAATTCTAACAAACTTTTGGCAACGCTTCCACGTCACGAAGAGCATCAAAATTTCACAAGACGCCATAAGTGAACAAACTCACATCCATGGAATAGCACGCACAATTGAAGAGGCAACTCACCTCAACAATCCTCTAGACTCCAGTTTCGGTGAACGAAAAACCCTCTTTCAGGCCGTTCTCCCAAGCCGGAGCAATATTGGAGATCCTCCTTGAAGCTGTGCCCTCAGTGTCCACGGCATGCAGCACCGCCATCGCTTCTCGTCGACGTCTGGCCCTCCTCCACTTCTCTAGCTTCGAGGGCAGCCTCCACAGCTTCCTACCGTCTCCCCATCCAGATCACGGTCCTCTGCACACGGTCCTCTGCACAGACTTCGTGTACAGGTCCTTCTTTTGCCCGGGCATGTAGTTCGACTACCTGATCAACCTGATCGACTCGCCTGGGCACGTGGACTTCTCGTTCGAGGTGACTGCAGCTCTGCGTATCACCGACGGAGCTTTGGTGTTGAATGGAGTTGAAGTTGTTCATGAACAGGTTGGTCGTGGAGTCGAAGCTGTTCTCGAACCTAAACACGGTCCCAAGAAACTCCTTCTCCTAGCTAGGGTTCCACTTTGCAAGGGTGTCCAAGTAGAAGCCCTCACCCACACGGTGACAAATCCCAGCTGGCTCCAGTTCCACCCGAAACCAGCGTCCACTTCAACCGAAACTCACGCCGTCGTACACCACCGTCACATCCAAGGGCACCAAGAACTTCTACAGATGGTACAGCAGCAGCAGCAATAGCGCTCTGCTCTGCAGCAGCCCAAGCCGCCACTCTGCTCCGGCTGCGCGCCTCCGCGCCTGCTACCAGCAGCCTCTGGGTGCTCCTGTTCTCGATGCCAAATTCTCCGGCCTTGAGGTGCCAGGTGCGCCATTGAAATTCGGAAGGAGCGATTACTGATCCAAGGAAGGAGCGATTACTGATCATGCCCGGTCGTACTCACAACCACAACAGTTTCAATTGCCGCAATGCTCTTCGCGACCTCTGTTCCAGCTCAGTTTCCAAACCTGGTGTCGCACAATTCTCCGTTCAAGGAGAGCGATCCGCAGCAAATCCAAGTGCTCCAAACCCTGGACGATCCTGGGTTTTCTCCAACCTGGTACTGGCACCGACACACCAATCGACGTCTCAGCCCTCAATCTTCTCGCTTTTCATTGCTCGCTCAATACCGTCCAGAGAAGAACCCCGTCTAGGCCGCGACTGCAGCAACCCGTCTCGTCAGCTCGTCCTTCATGCTCCCACTTGTCCGATTGAGCCGGCAGTTGTGCGAATGGAATTGTGGATGATGCGACCCTTGGTCTTCAGAATGTCGAGGGGAATGTTCATGCGAGTCAGCGGCGTCAAGATATCGGAGAACATGATAACTCCTTTGGTTTGAAGGCTCTCCACAGCTTCATGTACCGGCCAACTTGCCTCATCAACCAGTCGCTAGTTCCCCCCGGTGCACGCTTTCAACGTCCATATGTTGTTGCTCTTGCAAGTTGGCTCGCTCACTTGTGGTTGCACCCCCTGCGGCACCCTCACCGCATCTCAAAGGACACTACACTCACAAGTTTCCGAATTCAAGCCCCACCTCTAGTTCCAGACTCTAGAAACTATAGTGCGCAAGAAGAGTTTTGACCAACGCCCACAAAAACCATAGTTAGATGTACAATAATGTTGTGGTTACACCCATTTCCACAACATGATCTTTCTCCCCAGGGGGAGCACTGCGCGTTTATTTAGTTTTACGTGCGATCAAATGAAGGGGTATTATAATTGCATGTGTCCAAAAACTTAGAAAAGGGTTCGAAGTAAAATAGGGTCATCATAATAGGGCGTTTGACCTTTATAAATAACAAAGGGTAGGTGAAAATACTAAAATTTAGGAAAATTTTAGTTCTAAAATAGGGTAGGTAGAATGCAAATGTAAATGCCATGTCTATAAAGGATTGGATCCAATGATCCATCATGTCGTGCCATCATGACAAGTATTGGTGGATGAAAAGGAGTATAACGAATGGGACATCTTCATTTGGTAGCGCGCGAAAGTGGAGAACTGTTGACGCAGGTCGAGGCTGCCTAGGGTTTGGCGCTCACTTTCTTTCGACGTAGCCCTCACCAATGCTCCCGCCAATGCTTCTGTGTCCGTTGAGTGTTTCCTGATATTTTGCGTGCATTGTTGATGCGAGACTGCCGTGGGTTTCTGAGAGCAGCGCGCGTATCCGGTAGGCGTGGACTGGGAGTCCGGAGAGACTGCGTACCCTGCTAATATTCTGGTGAATGTGTTTCGCCTCCTTGCTTGGTCGCTTTTTGCTCGTGTTTTCGCTCGTGTTCTTGCTTGTGTTTCTTGCTCGTGTTTCCTGCGGTCGGTTTCCTGCTCCTGTTTCCTGCTCTCGTTTCTTGCTCTCGTTTCCTGCTTTGGTTTCCTGCTCTCGTTTCTTGCTCCTGTTTAGGGTTTAGGTTTCCTGCGGTCGGTTTCCTGCTCCTGTTTTCTGCTCCTGTTTCCTGCAGTCGGTTTCCTGCTCTTGTTTCCTGCTCCTCTTTCTTGCTCCTGTTTGCTGCTCATGTTTCCTGCTCTTGTTTCCTGCTCCTGTTTCCAGCTCTTGTTTCTTGTTTCTCTTGTTTTCCTTGTTGCTTGGTTTAGGGTTTGATGCGCTGGATTCTCTGCAGGGTTTAGGGTCACTCTGCAGTTTTCATTTCTTGTGCTGCCTAGGGTTTAGTGGAAAATGGGAGTGGCGTTGGATAGGATCACGTTGTGGACGTTGGAGGGGGATTTTGCAGATCCAGAATATTTCGGGAAAGTGGACATTAGAGGCGCGTCGACGTTGGGAGCATTGCGCGTTACGTTGGAGAGCAATGACGTTCTGGAATGGCCATTTGAGTTTTGGGACATGGAGGATAAGCGGCGTGTGAGGAAGAAATTGGAGCGCCTCAACACGTTCTCCAAGGACGTGTACGTGATTCAGGCAAAGGAGGACCTGAATGAGGGCAACAAACGGAGGCGGCTTCGAGATGGATCTTTCACCGTCACCGCCGTGGAGATCCCCCCTCTCTCAGACAATAGCCTTGACGTTCAAGAGGACGTTGCCACTGCAGCCTCCTTGCCCGCTGGATCATCGAGAGTGAGTGCAATCGCACACTCCGCCGAGGTCACAGATACTCCACTGAAATCAACCCTCTTACCGTTGGACGTCATGGATCGATACTTGGAGAGGGCAAAGAAGTTACGAGCGGAGTTACAGAAGGTGGCCATGTCTGATCACGAGTGGTGGTTGAAGTCGTTTGATTTGAATGGCGCTGGAGTTGTGAAGCTTTGGTGTGGCGAGTGCAAGAAGGACTGCGGTGGAGGCAGCAAAGACCACACGAAAGCGCAGATTGATAACTTGTTCAATAACTTCAAGAGATCACACATCATGAGCATAGCCCATGTGCGTAATTTTTGTGCTGCGAAGAATGTGAACTTCGATGACCACCCGCAATCTGAGGCTAAGAATGGGAGGTCACTCACTCTCACTCCACATGACCATAAGAGGATGATCGATGAAGGTGTTCAGATAGTGGAAGATGTGAACAGCAGCCTCCCTGATGATCACAAGAAATTCACCATATTGGGGAATTTGACAGCAGATGATACCAGATGTTACTGGTTTAAGGTTAAATGCCCGTATTGTAGGGAGATGATGGTCTTGTGCCCACCAAAGAAGACATTGGAGGTGAATCTTCGAAGTCACATTGCAGGTCCCAAACATCTGAAGGCAATTCAGAATGCTGAACAGATTGCTAGCGAGCCAGCAAGGTCAGGTCGACCGGGGCGGCCATCTAGGTCAAGCACCACGAGCTCGCACTCCAATCAGGTTGACTTGCACAGTTGGTTTAGAACGGCTTCATCAAACACCACGGGAGGTACGAATCATCCCGTTGATAGAAATTGCCTTGCTACCCTCATGTGTTATGGATACCGTGGTCCAACTGTTGAGTATGGTGGGAATGTGTATGCTGTGAATGCCTTGGTGAATGATCCCCACTCAGGTGCTGATTGGTACCCCGAACTTCATCTCATTGCAGCCATAGAAATGCAGATTGAAGTAGTCCATGTGAGTGGGTCTTTCCGCCGTAGACAGTGTAACCGGTTGTCAGTATCTCTACAGCCTTTCCCAGATCTGACTTGCCCCATGTGTGCCCAGATACCACGTCAAAATGATTTCAGAATGAGAGTCAGAAGAGAGGACCAGGCATCCGTAAAGAGGGGCCACAGAACCACAGCAGGAGGGATACGGTTAGGGTATTTGTCTGTGTTGGAAGTGTCAAAACATACGAGGGAGTTGTCCAGAAAATATCGATTAGAGAAGCTGCATTATTGGCATGCTAAGACAAGGATTGTTCAATTAAAAGCCAAAAGACCAACCTTGCGTGAGAGTGCCATTAATGCATCATCAGACAATAATCTCATGAAGTTCTGTAACAACATAATTAGTGCACATAGAATAGGGGCATTTGGTGGGAAACCTGGATTATGGGATTTCATGAAAGACGTAGCTCAAAATCTCAATAGAAAAGATGAGGGGCATCGCTTCAATGAAAACACAAAATGTTTTTCACAAGCGATGAAGATCTATGGAGGTCGGCGTCTAACTGATTTGTTTTCATTGAACTTTGCTGGTCCTAGTTATGACACTATTCGCAGGGAGTCTAGAAAAGGAGTTGAGTTCATTTCAGGGGAACATGCTGAAATATTCCAGTCCATTGCTAGCATCTACACCGATGCTAAGGCTGCTGTTGGGATTACTGGCCCTGTCCCTGTTTTACTTGCCGAAGACGAAACGAAGGTGAGGGGTCGAGTTTCCTGGGACGCCAGGCGGGATACGCTGGTGGGATTCTGTGGCCCCAAAGAATGTCACACTTGCTCACCACACTATAAGCCTAGTGTTGGAGTTGGTGAGGAAGGATACAATAATATGGTCGATGCGTTTAGGACTAACAAGATTGGCGGTTTTGCAAGAGTAATTGTTGTCAACCCTATGCATGATGCACTCCCTCGTTTAGTTTTAGTTGCTTCATGCACTTGCGGTTGTTTTGATGCAAGTTGGGTTCGAAGTCAATGGAATAGGATTGATGAGTTGTGGAATACTCACTGTTATGCTGATGTGGGTCCTATTATAGGACATGCTAGTGATGGGGACTCTCGGAGAAGGCAGTTAATGCTGGCTGATTATAGAGGTTTAGGGGGGTCAAGGTTATCTGTGGATTGGGAGGGCTGGGTATTTTCTGCTAACCTGAACTTAGAGGGAGAAGCAACCGGCTTGCATGATCAGGACTACATACATAATGGTAAGAAATTGTTGAATCCCATTGATAGCAATGTCCGTACCTTGAGATTAGGAGGTGATTTTGCTCTTCACCAGCAGATTTGTCAGGTGTTTAACCGGTTTACAGTGGATGAGCACGGGTTGCTCCAAGAAGATTATGATAGAAAGGATCGTCAGAATTGGGCTAGCGCTTAGAGATTGTGTTCTCAGAAGGTGAGAGATTGTCTGACGGCGCTCCGTCTGTCCACTGATTTGCACCGTGAACGCACTCTAGGGACTGAGATGTATTTAGAGATATGTGCTGACTACATCGATATCTTTTTGTCTCCACGTCACGACCTGCGCGCTCGGATTGTGAAGGCTGCTAAGGTTTCTTTTTTTTTCAGAATCTGGAAATTATGGATGAAGCACGGCAACCACGGGGTATTAGGGAATACAGAACACTCTGATCCCAAACTAAACTTTGTTAGTCAACAGTGTTTTCTTGACATTCAGTTGTCATGTCATTTTGTTGTGCTCTTAATCTGCCACTTCCGTGACAAATATCCGCATCTTACTGTGCCATTCCACTTAACTGGAAGTGATTCGTGCGAGATTTTTTTTTCCAAGGTAGGGGGCATGGTAGGTATGGAGAGGGCGCATGATTTTCAAGAATTAGTGAGTTGTGCCAACACCGTTAACCATCTGTCCCAGATTGAGTATGGAGGGAACGGGATCAAGTTTGGGAGGACACACAACAAGATGAAGAACATTTGGGCGAAGTTGCACAAACTGCAAGAAGATGAGACGGTGCCAGATCTAGGTGACTATACGGCCGTGTCTAGCAATGAGTGTGTTGTGTAGGCATTGAAGGAGGGTTTGAGAGATGCACAAAGGATGATCAATTCCTTGAATATGGCCCCAAATCCACAAGCAACTGCGAAGCATATTAGGACCTGGTTTGATAAACCATGGGTAGTGGAGCTTGCAGACAAGTCGTCATTTGCTTGGGCAGCGTCGTGCAAGCCTGTACGTGGGGAAGATGGCGACATGGAGGTGTTGCATGAGGATTTAGCTGCTGAAGAGCAACAGAACCACCTGACGAACACCACGGCAGGAGAGCATGTGGAGGAGGAGCTGGTCGATGACGGAGTTCCAGCACTCTCAGTTGCGGAGAGTGAAACACGGCATTGCATATCAGAGATGTTGAGCAGCCACGAGGACCATGTTCAGGCAATACCTGTTCTTGCAAAAGTGGAAGCTTTCGTTGAATTCAGTGGTAACATAATATTCAAGTCAACTTTGGTGGGGCAACTTAACGATAACCCATTTCTTTCCAAAGACAGGTTGACTCGTGTTAAGAACTCTTTGTATTTTAACAATAGCGATGATTATCTTGGTGCTGCTCGGTGTGCCAATACGTGTTTTGTGGGAATTGGATCCGACGTTGGTGCGTATTTTGTACAACGCACTACGATTAGTAGGCCGTCCATAGTGACAGCAGCAAAGAGGAGAGGTGGGCGAGCTGGGAAGAGGGGTTACCCTGCTTCAACCATCCAAGGCGTGGACGAGGGCACTTGGTGGGTTGGTCGCATACAGAAAATGCGAAAGCGAGTTGGCGGCACCTCGTGGGGGTCGTTGAAGCAGCCCGTGGACCTAGCAAACCGTGAGGTGAGTACAGGGAAGAAGTCTAACCCCGTTTCTAGTATTGAAGTTATCCTACATTACTACGCACGAGCACCTGGTTCATATAAGTTTAAGTACAATGTAACTGATTCTAAATGGATTAGCCTTGAGTCAATAATCACAAATGTTACTCTCACTTACAACTGTGGAAGTCAAGTGTGTAGCCTGGACAAGGGTGATGCAGAAAACCTGAATGATTATGTGTCAAACAATAGGTCTGATCCGTAGAAGTTTCAGTATTTATTGAGGCCGATGCATGTATGATTTTGGTGGTGGTCAAAATGCCAAATCTCGTTGGAACCCTTGCCTAAATGGCCCAACAGAACTAGTCCTAATCCCCCTTACCTAGTCTAAACCCTTGTGCTAAACCCCTTGCTTGTTTAAGGGATGGTTGACTGGTTGTGTTGCTAATTTCTTCTCCCGGTGCTAACCCCTTACTCCTTAACCTCTTACCTGCTTACCTGCTTGTTATTCCTTTACCTGATTATGAGATGGTTGTGGTGATAACAAGCTTTGGCTTGGGAGGGCCTAAACCCTAATACCTACTTAAGGGATGGTTGTGCTTGGGAGGGCTGTTGCGCATAAAACCGCTTGTTTGTCGTAGAGATCGCACTCTCTTGCTCGTTGTTGCTCTCGCCTTGAATTGTTGTCGATCTCGCTTGTTCCTGCGCTCGCTTCCCATTTGCTCTCGGTCTCGCTTGTTCCTGCTCTCGCTTGTCGATCCTTTGCTCTCGCTTGTCACTCGTTGTGGGTCTCGCTTCTCATTTCCTATCGGTCTCGCTTGTTCCTGCGCTCGCTTCCCATTTCCTGTCGGTCTCGTTTCTTCCTGCGCTCGCTTCCCATTTGCTCTCGCTCTCGTTTGTTCTTGCTCTCGCTTGTCATCAGCTGTCGGTCTCGCTTGTTCCTGCGCTCGCTTTTCATTTGCTCTCGGTCTGCTCTCGCCTTCATCTGCTCTCGCTCGTGCTTGGCGGCCTATCGACATGGAGAACCCTGCAGGAGCGTGGGAATTGGCGCAGGTTTTTGGCGCGTGGGTGGCGGATCATTCCGCTATCCCTGAGGATGGTTGGGAGTGGGTGGGCCGAATGCACGAGGATCGTGCTGCTTTTTTGCAGGTTTTCTCGACAGTGGCGGCGCTGTCGAAGGGAACGAAGGAGCTGCTGGAGACGGCAGGTCCGATTCCAGCGGCTGCATTGCGACTGGCGCTTCATGATTTTGCAAGCTTCCCTGGAGGTCCTTGCTGGAGCAGGCGAAGGAATAACAAATTTGTTCTTGGACATATCGATGAGGCCGTCTCGCTCTTCCGCAAATCCTGGACTTTCGAGCACAGTTTTCCATTGGAGTTTCGTTCTAAACCCCTTGAAGAGTTGCATGTGAAGGATCTTGACCTCCTTCGTAGCATGCTTCGACGCAGCTACTGCTTGGGGGCTACCCTACAACGAGGCGATGGATCCATGGGCGATCCTTGCATCTGGGTTACACCCGCAGCTCGATGAAGGTAAGTTTTCCTGATCCTTTTTGGCTTACAGTTTGCTTTTGCTTCGTTGTTTTTTTTTGTTTTGCATCCTTGGTTCACGCTGTTTTTTTGATGCTTGTTTTTCTGTGTTTTGCAGGTTCATGTTTAGTAGCAGTTTGCAGCAGTTTGCAGAAACTCAAAAGATTTTTTTGCACACACAAGTGTTTCCCATGCATGGATTTCAGTTTCTATACTTCGCTGCCTAGTACATGGCAGCAATTTTCAATATTTGTACTTTGTTTCACAGTGTTTATAAACACCTAAACCGCTTCACTTGTCACTGTTTTGCAAACACACACCCATGTATATTTCACTGCAAGCAATTTCATGTATGTGCACATGTCCCAACTTCAAGTGTATGTGTAACACTAATTTCGTAAATTTTGTAAGTTGTATTTTAAATGAAGATAGCCTACATTTAATTAGTGCAAAAAAAATGTATAATGAAAGATAGGGTATATGAAATTAACCAAATTTTGAAATTTAGGTAAAGATAGGGCTATATTAATTCACAGAATTTACCTACATAGCCCCCCTTTAATGAGGGCTTGATCGCACGTGATGTCGCAATTTACCATTGAGTGCCCCCCCCCGTGTCTTTCTCAAGTAACAAATAAGTGATAAACACTCACAAATCACAATAAGTCGAGTCCATGCCACTCTTCAAGAGTGAAAACATGATATGGATAAGGCTATCGATGTGCAACACGCACACACCCTCACCTCATCACGTGGGAGACTCAACTTGAGAAAGATGAGTCTCCCTCAACCACACGTGGAGGTCATCCGGGTTCCAAGTCCCGAGATGAGGTGTCGAAAGACACCACCGTTGCCCTAGCCGCCACGCGGCACTAAACCTAACCCTAATCTCCCATTAGCGCTAAGTCTTGGGCTCTCAGGTAACTCCACAACTCTCTAGATGGTTTCTACCCGAATACCATCTATACAAACACCTCCATGCGCCGATCCTGACAAATTTTTCAGCAAGGGACTTGAGCTCTAGAAGCTTAGAAACTTCTGAATCAGCAAGGGTAGTTCAAGGATCAGGGTTCAGAGTGAAGGTCTCTGGAGCCCAAAACTCCAAACCGGGACTAGACTTAGGGGCTACTATGGAAGGGAGTTGAGTTTCCTCAAACTGGCAATTTTGAAATCGAGCTCTTTGAAGAGTACTGATTGAGGGAATGACATAGTGAATGATACTGGGGGAATCAAAACCTACATATATACCTTCTAGACAGTGAATACCTACCTTCTTCCTCTGAGGCTCTGCTACGGGGACCCATACACGACATCCAAAGGTTCTCAAATGAGCAACATTAGGAGCTTGTCTTGATGCTAGCTCTAAAGGAGAATGATCATTGAGTAAAGTAGGACGTAATCTAAGCAGAGTAGTTGTATGGAGTACTGCATGACTCCAAAAGCTAGAAGGAAGTTTGGCATGTATCAAAAGGGGTCGTGTAATAAGCTGAATCTTCTTGATGAAAGCTTCATCTAGACCATTTTGAGAATGCTCATAAGGAACGAAATAAGTCAAGGTAATACCCGATGCTACACAATATTCCTCAAACTTATGAGAACTGAACTCCTTAGCGTTGTCCATTCTTAGACTTTTCACAGGACTATCAAGATAATGAGTACCGAACTTAATTAGCATGGCTAATAGCTTTGCAAAAACCATGTTCCTAGTACTCAGGAGTGTGACCTCAAAGTGCGTCCCAAAAGCATCAACAAGGGCTAAAAAGTACCTGAAGAGTCCTGATGGAGGATTGATAGGTCCGCAGACATCACCTTGCAGTCTTTGAAGTCTTGGTGGAAGCTCCGTTGGTAGTTTCTACCTTGATGGCCTCTGGATGAGCTTTCCTTGAGCATAAGCAGTACAATCACCCACCTTGTTGGCATCACTCAGGTAGACTTCATATCCTGTGAGTATTGGTAGCATGTGCCCAAACATCGTGGTTCCGGGGTGCCCAAGCCTACCATGCTAGACTCCAACTTTGGTTGGAGAAATCACAGAGACAACAGATCCTTGGAGATGTTTACTTGTGAATGGACTATCATCAGCGATACTTGAAATCTTCAGTCCATGTAAGCCATTGGCTCCCGCATGTGCGGTGGCAAGGCAATGTGTCCCTTGCCTAAGTTCTAAGGCTTCTTCACCATCCTTTAATGTAGTGTGGAGGTGGATCCCATTAGCTCTGAGATCCCGGTAGTTGATCAGACTCCGGGGAGCATTGGGAGAGTACATCGCATGTATACACTTGAGGGGGGTCCCCCCAGGCAACACTATGGTTGCCTGGCCCTCACGAAATTGTAAATTCCGTCTTCCACCAATTGTGATAACATCACAGGTTTGCTAGGCTTCAGCTTTGCTGAAAAATTTGAAGTACTTCGGATCTCGCAAGATCGTATGAGTGGTGGCATTGTCCAACAAAGCAACATCACAGTGTACTTTGGACTCATCCATGCACACCATATAATTTTCGGGATCTACACTATCGAGAGATGAAGCATCAAGTGTATGAGTTTCCCTATCCCTGGACTTAAGCTGTTGTAACTCCTGATACAATTTTACACAGTATTCTGAAGTTCTACAATCTTTAGCTAAATGTCCAGTTCTACCACATTTAAGGCAATCACGAGTCTCACGTTGTGACTTGACTTATTAGTGTTAGAATTTCCAAAGTTAGGTTTTCCAGATGACTTATCTTTGGATTTTGAGGAAGACTGTTGAGGCTGCTTTGATTGCTCCTTCTCCTTGTCACATGGTTTTTGTGCCGCCATTTCCACAGTGTGTATCTCTTTTATAGGCTTGGACTCTGCATTCTTCAATAGAAGTAGTGATAGCTTCTCAGCAAGCAAGAGTTAAGACATTAACTTGGAATGAGACATAAATTTCATGTTGTAGTACTGTTGGGTAAAAATATCAAAAATGGGAGGAAAAGTAGATAGAGTCTTATCTATGAATTTTTGCTCCTCAATGCCTTCACATAGATGCTTCATTTCATGTAGTTGCTTCTATCTGCCTCGAGAGCTTCAAATTAGAGAGGTTGCACACGTTCCTTGTTGTCCTTGGCCCTCTTTGGTGCAGGTACAACCATGATAAGAAGTAAAGTAAAATAGGAACAAGGAAGAGAACAACATGGATGTAAAATATAGAGCTTCGAGCTGATAACCTGTTAAGATAGAGCTATATACCGTAAGGAAATAGAGCTACAGACTCTGGGAAAACCAACATATAAGCGAGATAGAGCAAATAACATAAATATATATGGAATATATTGGCTATGGAGAAGTGTCTTCAACTCTGTGGAGAGTTGCCTTATATACTTTCCTCCCACCATAGAAGGTAAAATAAACTACAAGCTCACTATACTTTGAGCGGATATAGAAACATAAGTTCCTTTTACCTTATGCGGTTATAGAAACTACTAATCGTTTCTAAGTTGACCTTTACTTTAACAAATAAGATTGACAATTGGGACACACGTATGCACGAAAATCAATTCTATTATTAACATAGATAATAGATAACTATGCGGTATGTTCTCTACCAATATATCATGAAAAAGGAAGCAGGGACACATGGCATTTACATTTTGAATTTTATTTTTTTTAAATTTAGTTAACTTTCGTAATATTATATTATCCGTTGGGGACAACGGTCGGTTTACTATAATGAAATCTACCTAAATAAAAGGCGTCAGTCTGTCTGTCCGCTGCTCCCGGTCACATGACCTTTGGATTTGCCATTTGAATCAAATGTGCCCTTTGAATTGAATGTGAACTTTGAAAGAATCCTCCATATGTGCCTTTTGGAGGAATCCATTAAAGTGCCCTTTTATTCAAATTTGGCTTATTGAGTTTCAACATTGTATTGTGTATCAAAAATAGAAAAATAAAACCATAATTTCCAACATATTGAAACTACACAATATATTACCTCGGGTACATAAAATAAATGATAGTTATCTAAAGACAATAACACGTATATGAAATAAATAATGGGTACTTCAAGTGAATAATAGGTATATATAGTACATAATACGTATATAATGGGTAAGTTTGATTTTTGCATTTACATACGTTTATTTAACTAGGGATTGCCTCGGCTAGTTGATGACAACGAGGGATGTACTAGTATGTAATAAATGTATTCACCATGTACGAGTATATTTCATTTTTGGAGTAAGTTATGTTGTCTACCATCCAAAAGGGGAAATACTTCTATACTAGTAATACTTTGGCTCGTGGGCATCAACATAGTGGTGGAACAAAAATTACATTTTATTCATGACTGCCTCCTTTAGGGACCGGAGTTGATCTTCTTCTTGCAACCCAAAACAATGGGAATAAAATGAGCAAACATTGCAAAGTTCTAAAATAAAATAGAAACATGGAATTTGCTAAATATGCACTTGGTCAATTTTACTTCACTCCTTCGCTGCATACGGTTCACTCATCCAAATCAATGTAACAATGTTTTTTTTTTGGGAGTGCGGAAATATAGAACATTGTTAATCACACACATAAAAGCCATTGTTTAATTTAAGGTAAGACACAACAACACTTTTTTCAATTGTTCTCCATACATCTTGCAACTTATGCAACCACTTTCATGTCATTTTTTACATTATATAATTGCATACAAAAAAATTACAACTTTGACCG